>JAVJGG010000059.1:9196786-9228869 GCA_035590195.1 Aviceda cuculoides
CCAAGGCCGCAGCCCGAAGCCGGCAGCCCCGCGGCCCGCACGCCTCTGCGGGAAATGTGAAACTTCTGATCCGCGCACCCCCCCGCCCCCCCCCCCCCCCCCCCGCCAAGGCTGAGCCCCTGCGGCTGCCCCCCCGGCGTTTGCTTGGGGTGGGCAGCCCGTCCCTCCGTCCCTCCGTCCCAGTCGTGCTGGTCTTTCGCAGCCAAGGCCGTTCGTCGGCGGGTTAGAGGGGTGAGTTTCGGCCTCCCGCGGTGTGGGGGGCGAGGGTTTCGGCACCAGCGCCTGCATCGGCAACCTCTGCGGCTCAGACGGGTCGGGCCAAAACTCAGGTTGGTACCTGTGCGCTGAATTTAAGCTTGCGTATCCAAAGGAGCCCAAGGAATTTAAGCATCCGTATCTCGCTGTCCCTCAGCCTAAAGACTGAACTAAAGAAGTAACGCAAGGAGTGACCAGGAAACGCTTACTTGGCTTAGTGAGGGCATTGCCCAGACAAGGTATCCCCATGCTTTTTGAAGGACAAGAGCCTATGGTAAACAAGAAATTGCAGTAGTCACAGCTATGGAAGCTGTACGCTAAATGCAGGCATAAGAAGGCCCAAAGTCATAGGACCATCTTCATCTTACATGAGTCCAGCCCTCACTGCTCTTAGACACAATACAGTCTCCATTCAATGTAACTTTATTGGTTTTAGAGAGGGACTGTCCTTTTCCAGTCGATCTCATGGTGAATAACTGCTTTGCTCTGAGTCTGCCATCTGGACCAGACCGCCAGGATGATGAAGGACTAACCATGCTGCCTCTGAAAATTGAAATCAGGGGAGCAGGGGTGATGATGAACCCTGTGGCTGTGCAATTCACATGTTAGCTAGCCCAAGGAAACCCTCTGTTGCCATTCTGCCTCCTCGGTCCCAGCTCTTTGTACTCCACCATGCATCTGCCTGACTGATCTCCTGACTTTGGCAGCTTTCAGCACCTCTGCATCTTCTGGGTTTCAGCAATGCTGATCTTCCAAGTGCTGGAAGATTATGCCAGACGTCTCGGCCTGTCCTCAGCCTCCTTGGTGTTTGCTCACACCTGAGTGAGGAGAGCAGAGTGGCTAAAGATAGAGGAAGAAAGTCAGAAGCCAGCAAGAGACCTCTGCAGACCAGCTTGTGCAATCGCAAGAAGTGGTGCACAGCCCTGGGGAAAACACCTGAATCTTTCACTGGCCAGGCACCCAGTAAGCCATCGTCCTCGTGTGGTGGCCTGCTGGCTTCTCCTCCTTACTTGAGTCTTCCTTCTGCAGATGCTCCTCATCATCCACCCCGCTTCCCAGGGACTTCTGCATCTGCTTCTCTCTCCTGCTCCTCCTCGTGTCTTCCTGCTATCTCTGTGCAACCTCACCTACAAGCACAAATTCAAATTCCCTTTCCCTGGTGATTTACAGATCTGCTTCCCTGTTCCATCTATCCCAGTGGAGGCTTGCCCCTCTGACGCCCCCCCCAGCTGAAGCCAAGCGTGGTGGGAACAGAGCTGCTCAGCTGACAGCCCTGGGACGTACCGCGTGGTCTCAGGAGCGTGCTGCCTGTCCCACAGGCACCCCTAGGAGACATCTTTGCCTCAGACTTCTCACATCCTCAGTGATGTTATTTTTTTCTGGATATCCTCTTTACGCTGTGGCCTTTCGTCTCCTTTCAGCTAAAATTCCTGTGCAGGCTTCTGGCATTTCGAATCTCAGCTACTCCCACCTCTTTTTCTTTCTGGCCTTGACAAACACTGTCTCATCCAACTTGTACCCAGTTCGAACACTGCTACGAGCATCCTTTCCTGATGGGTGCCTTTGGCTCCGCTGCTGCTGCCTCTGCCCCCCTTCCCTTGCTCTGCTACGTGCAGCAGAAGCCCCTTCCCTCTGCTCTCAAGGTCCCCCAGTGCATCACTCACTGGCCAGATATAATTTCTGCCCTCAGCTAGCCCTTACTACGAGCCTCGCTTGCCTACTTGATAGATTTTCAGACAAGCACCTTTGCCTGTTCACTCCCACCACTCCTCAGGCGTGAGACGGGCACACCACAAACACCCACGCAGTCGCTCCCTTGTCTTCCGTCAAAATCATCATTAAAAGCCTCCAGGATGCTCTCAGAAAATCTTTACTGTGGACTGCCCCTGTGCTGAGCTCATTTCTGATCTGCCAGACTCTGCTGCTCCATCATTTCCTTGTGCTTTCCCTTCTCTTTGCCTACTTTGTCATTTGCCATCGCCTCTGCTTCTGTGCTAAGCTCTCTAGCACAGGGCCCATCTTTTCTCCTTAACCATTCAATACGCAATCTGGTGATGTCCTGGTCCTTGATTAAGACTCCTACGAACTACGGTGATATGAATAGTAAATCATTAGGATGGATTCCCTGGTGCTATACTGTCATTCTGGGCATTCACTACAGCTCCTGGTAGCAATTTGTATTAAACTTTGCTTCAGCACCTCAGTTCTGAAGGTGGGAAATGTGTGATGTTAGTTGCCTCTAATCATTGCTGGCATTATAAGTACTGGTAGATAAGCCATAGAAATAAGGGCCATAATTCCTTGCCTCAGAATGAAGACATTGGTTTCTCTAATGTTATATTTTTTAACCCATTTTGCTGAAATTTAATGTAGTTATTTAACTTTCATTTTCTTCCAGCTGCTAACCCCTCACCTACTTCAAATGATTCATCCTCACTGCATTCACTGCCCAGGAATGTTGGCTTTCAACAAACTACAGCAAATAATGTAAAATAAACACGAGTGTGCTTTCATCTCACAACAATCTGGGTTAAGTACATATTTCACACACTGCACCACAGGATATGTTAAATTAAAATCAGAACCACCAGATTTAATAATCCAATGCCAATTCAAACCATTGCCGAGTTATTTCTGTATTCACTTATATGCAATAACGGGCATGAGTAACAGCCATAGCTTTGTTAACTCTAAAATGTGCCATTTGACAACTTTTTTTTTCCATTAGTTGAGGAAAAACAAGAATTTTTATTTGAAACTGCTCTTAGTAGAAATTACTCATATACTATCGAGTATCCTGATCTCGAACAAATCTGAGAGCCTACAGATAGTCATGTCTCCATCTTCCTCTTATTTTAGTGTTCTACATTTTCAAAATTACTTTCAATCACACTCTGAAAAAGCAACCTGGAATAGCTTTCTTGAAATGATAAATGCATTTTTAAATGTCTGCTGCTTCATGCTGCCAGAATCAAGCAGTCTGGGTCTTGCATGTATTCATTTTCTAGTCAAAAGATGTAGGGGAGCTAGATTTGAACAAAATACTGTAAAAAACAGGTTGTGGAGACTGGGATCTGACAGGAAAATATCCATATACTGGACAAGACTCAGATTTAATGCACTCTTACTCTAGATTTCCATAGTGTTTCCAACGTTTTATGAATCTAGCTTCTCATTCCAACAACACTAGGATAGGAATCGTGCTTGCTTGTTGATTTATTTTGAAGATATGCAGAATAGGCATTATATTTCCTTTTGACTTTAAAAGCAAGACTAGAGATTCCCTAAAATTTAGAAAAGCTCTCTTTCAATGCCGTGTTGCTATGTTTAGACTTTAACGGAGTCTAAAAGCCAGAAGTTAAATTTCGGGGCTAGCAAGAATAGAAGAGAATTGTAGTTCACCTCTTTTCTTTCTCCACTTTATGGCTTGATTAGGCTATTGCTTTCCCTCTGCAGTGTCTGCTCGAAGAGATGAACAGGGACGTTTTGGGGAGCTTTGCTAACGCACTCCTTTAACAGCAAGATGCAGCTTTCTCCGAGTTGCTTGGAAGGATCTGCGCTTATGGGATTGACTGAAGTGTCCTGGGGACAGAAGAAGAAACAATTTCATTTTAATAGATTAATGGTCCCTGGACCCTGAAGGATCTACCACTTGCCAAAACTTCTGTTTGCTTTTCTTCTTTCAGCTTTCATGCTGCTGTAAAGCTAGACAACATCTTTCCCTGACCAAGGAAAAACATTGACCTTTACTGGTGTTGACAAATACAGCAGAAGACAAATCCAGATACAAATATTTTCGTCCATTGCCACAGAAACTCTTTGAGAGCTGTAGAGCCCTGTCTGGTCAGTTGAAATGTGAACGCAGTCCCTTGGCTGAGAACGGATGGAAAACCTTTCTCTCACTAACAAAGCAGCACTATGTACTCTTCCACCCAGCGCAGGAGGAGAAACATCTCTGTTCCCGCAACCCTGCTTTGTTTCTCTTTTAGGTCAGGTTTTGTATAAGGAGGAAAGTGATGAAGCTTACTCTTAGGACTAGAGGTTGGAGGAGGTGGTGATAAGAAGAGCAGAGGAGCTAGTTTTGAAAGATGTGCAGGTTAGGCATTTCATTCTAGCTGAGACTTTGAGAGACAACTGAATGTTTGTATTCCCAGAATTAGAACAGCTTTTTTACAGCTCTACTGCTGTAATTTAGGTTTAGAGCTCAGTTCAAAACCCAGTACTACCACAACTGGCATTGGTAAAGAAAAGAGGATAAATAAGCTAGTAGTTTTTCCTCCTTCAAAATTAAAATAAAAGATAAATGTCAGGATTTTCAAAATTACGGGAAAATTCAGCCTAAGGGATTTTCTCAGTTGGCTTCAACAATCTTTGGATCCAGCCCAAGGGAGAAGAACACTGAATCTCATAGGCACTGTAAAGAAGAATTAGATGTTACTACATTCCTGTGGAGGTCTATATACTTGATTAGAATAGCTTTTTTTGGCTTCTTTCAATTCTCTAATCTCCAGTTGTGCCTATATTACAGGTTAGGGGAGTTGTAGGGCAGGCTTGAGCTAAGAGATGGGGAGCAGAAGCAGGTACATCACTGGGAGAGGAGAAAGCCGAGGGAAACCCTAGTTCAAGTTTTGGTCCAAACTCTTCTCTTTTCTACCACTGACTGGTAAATCATCCATAGTATTTCCATGGGCCAGCCCACTACAGAGCTGCATGGAAATCTTCCATGGTAACTTCTTTCCCACCAGAAAAAAAATGCTAATTTCTTTTTAAAAAAGGGTTTTGTCTAAGTGGGGCAAATTCAGAGAGCTGATTTTGAAAAACAAATTTTTAGAGAAAGTCTTCCAAGAAGGTCTGACCTGAACTTTCTGGAAGTGAATGTTTCAGTTTTTCAATTTGAAAAGACAGTTTACCAGGGTTTGACTTTTATTTTATTGTACATGAAAAAAAAAATATTTTTCAAGGTGGAGTAAGAATGAGACATGGTATTTTTATCAAAATGAAACACTGAGCGCAGTACAAAAAGGGGGTTTTATGGGTATTTTGGGGGGGGTTAGTTTGGTCTCATAGGAAATTTGGGAGAAAAATGGAGTGCCCTTGTTCCATTCTGAGAAAAAAAGACTTTTTCAAACCCATTGCTTTCCCTGTAGACCAAAAAAATCCAGCTCTCACCCATCCCTAATACTCAAGAGCCTGTACCTTTTGCAGTGGCAGGGCTGGAGTTGGGCTGTGGGTGCTTGGTGGGAGCATAGCCAAAGAAAAGCACTGTGCTCTCAGGGGAATAGAAACTTCAGCTCATGGGTAGGAGTGGGTGAGCCTGAGATTTACCCATGCCGGTCTGAAAATTGGCAGCCTAGCTGGAAAGCATCCAGGATCTCCAAGTGCCCGGAGTTTACCGGCCAGCCCAGGAAACAGCCTGCTTTAACAGCTCTGGGACACCCGGGAGGCCTTTTTTGGTTAAGTGCAAACCTTTACTCACACGCACATGCCCCACCTCAAGCAGCAATCCAGTCATTCTCAAAGAATGTCTTAAAAATAATTAAACGGCTTTACATCATGTTCCAAGAGATTAAATTTTTCTGCCTTGCATTTCTTAAAGCTACCAGCTTATAAGGTAGCATGTCAAAGTAACAAAAGGTCATACGTGGCACTACTTGCTGCCTCCAACAAGGAGGAGTAGCCTGGTACCTTATTACCCCTTTTCTTTGCTAAGGAGAGGAAAGAAGAAAACTGCAACAGTCTTGGCTTAGGCTAGGTAGTGTCCCCTAGTTTCTTTAATACAAGTGCAGGATGGTGCATTTGGGATCGCTTTACCTCCCGTTAAGTCATGGATGTCTTCCAAACATGTGTTGAACATCAAAAGTATGTCCTCCTCAGGTGGAATTTGGAGATTCCCTTCATTTCTCCAGTGTTTTTAAAAACAAACAAACAAACAAAACCAGATTAAAAGTGGGGAAAGGCTCTAAATAATGCCGGTGTGGTATCACCTGCTGGGCTTGGGTGGCTGTTTTGTTGTTCTTTTCAGTTTTTTCACTTTCATGAGACTTAAATATCCATATTTTAAGATCATCTGTGCTGGAGAAAAAAAATGCATCATCAGCAACAGGCAGAAACAGCTGCTAGAAACAGTTATTGGAATAATGCTCTGCGAATAAATGCCTCAACCTCACAGCGAGACAGAAAGGAGAACATGCGATGGGGCAGGTCAGTTGGCACCCGCAGCGAGGTGCCTTCAAGGCAGGCTTGGTTTGTACAAGGGCAGCATGGCCATCCCTTTGGCTCACCAGCGGCTCGGACACCCCTGCACCAGTGATGGTTGGGCACCGAGTCCTGGGTCACATCCCGGCTCCACTGACAGTGGCACGGGAGTCTGACACAGCACTTCTCCACACTTCTCTTTGCCTCCTTGTTATGCCACTGTTAAAAGATTTTTTTTTTTAATGCTTTTCAAATCAGTTTAACTGTGATTCTTAGGGGTATCTCAACTCTTTTCATATTAGGCTAATGAAAAATGTAGGTGCCATTGTTGACCACTACTCTACATCCCAACCCTGTGTCTTGCTCCAGTCCCTGGCACCCCAAATCACACTAGATGTGGCTCTAATAACATCTCCTGGGCAAGCTGCTAGTCTCCTCGGGTGGAGAAAGACATAAAGAAGAATAAATATCTCAAGATAATGAAAAGCTTTTCCAATTTTTTTTTCTCACTCTTCTAAAGTATTTGATGAAAACATTATCGAGCAGGAAATAGGGACTAAAAGAGAAAATGACAGTCTATGGGCTTTGTGTCAGGCTCAGAATATGAAAGATGAGAAAGGAAAGAAAGAGACAAAAGAAAGGGAAGAAATAATACGAAAACGAATCAAAGAGAGGAAATGGCCAAGATATGAAAAGAAAGTGAGAGACAAAGTGGCTGAGAAAAGAGGGAGAAGAAATTTAGAAGGAAACATGAGGCTGCAAAATAGTAGCTGTACATGTCTTTAGTGGAAAACAGTCATTATGGGGCACGCATAAGCAAATATGACATTAAAAATTACACAATAGCAGATAAGTAAAGGCTGTGGGTAGGTCTGGATAGTTCTCCTCCAAATAAGGCAGCTGAAAGTCAGCGTTCCCTTATTGCAGCTATTGTGAAGCTAAAGTTCACTTGTTCTGAAATGTTTCCTTACTTTGTATCATAGCCTGATAAGTGATTTGTTCCACTGGGAGAAAACCTTTTATCACCATGGCCCATGTGTGTTTTGTTGGCACAGTATCTGAAGTCCAATTATTCAATATACTTTTTCAGCTGGTGGGTATTTGTTTGAATTTTTAACAAAGGCGGGGTAAAACAGTGTTTTTGAAAAATTCTGGTTTGCACTTTCTCAGCTCTTCTTTTGCTATTTTTTCTGACTACAGCTAAATCCACTCCCTAAAGCACTGAGGCACTGCAGCCCTTAAATCAAAAATCCTTTGAGTATTTGCAATACGCTACTTACCCACAGGCATACCGCTTCTACCAGTGGCCGTTCCCACTGCTGCTGTGCTGATGGGCTCTGGACAGGCCAAGCACGAACAGTCGCTTCTGCTTTCATCAAGGGACCGCTGCAGGGACGACGCACGTAGCAAAACCAAGTGCCATAGCTGCAGCAGCGCAACTGGTTTTTCCAACACTAGCGCAACCGCCCCTTGGTGATAGCTTTGACAACACTCTCGCTCTTGTTAAATTCCTCCCCTCCTTTTTTTCATATGTTGTATGGTAGCCAAAGCCATAATCTGTGATTTTTCTACCTTGCAAGCATCTTCCAGCCGTACGGTTTAATAACTAAGTTTCCTGTTACATCTAAAACTACCTGGAAATGGCACAGAACCTTTCCAAAATGTGTCATGTAAACACCATGCTTTTTTCAAGATGGCTTTTTTTTTTTTTTCTCCCAACCCTATTTACACAGTAACTTTTATTTTGCTGGACTTTTTTCTCTTTGGTTCTTGAATAATACAGGCTTTACATTAGAAAAAAAAAAAAAAAAAAAAAAAGTTAGCCCTTTCCTTTGCCTGTGCAGACATGTGTGCCTCTGTCTAAACTGAAGAGCATCACAATTTTCTAATATAAAGCATCTCATGTTTTGTCATAATAGTATATTTGAGCATTTTGACCAATAGTCTTTGTAACTGAGAAGTACATAGAACTTAGGCAAAGGTTAGGCAATATGTAAACGTCATGCACCAAGAAAGGTTGGTGATAAGGGCTGTAAATCACAGACTTGGTAAAAGCTGATGGCGGACTAAGCACCCTAGATTCAATAAAGAAAAAATTTGCTTGCTTTGCACCCCCCAGCATCCCTCCCATTTAGTGATGACTGACACAATCAAAACCATCCCCAAGCCACTGACCACATGTCTTGAGCTGTGCCCCTAGGGATTTCCTTGGAGGTAAGTTGCAGATCAAGACATTGGGGTGCTTATTGACTGCAGCTCTGTTAAAAATCAGTCAGCGTGACAGTAAGGAGAAAGCAATCATACAGCAAAAAAGAGTGTGGCCCTGGGTAGAAACCAGGGCCCAAAACTACTTTTGGACAGAGAACTTACTGAAAAGTCCAACCATCATTTCCAAACAAGGAAATGAACTTGTTGTTTGTTCCCACTGGTCCAGGAAGAAAAACAATGCAGGATAAATAAACAGGATTGCCCCAAAGAAATATTTGTCTCTGAGTATCAACATCAAACCAGCATCCTCCTGGTAACAAACTGGCATGATCCTGAATGTTGTCTCTTCTGCAGGGATGAAGCAAACGCTACACGCAGCCACTGGACAGCACATGGACTTAGGAATACAGAAGCGGGGAACTGGGACATTGCAGTGAAGACCTGTCGCTCCTTCATTTGCAGAAGTCCTTAGGTCTAGATAAGAAAATGCCAGTGAGAGAGAGAGAGAGTAGCATAAGGTCAGTCTCACTTCTCAAGGTGACATGGCTTCCCCCTTCTCTGAGCCAATGCTGTTGCCCTGTTGAGCTGGCTGAAAACAAAAGAGAATTTTGCCATTTGAAACTGTTTACATTTCAAACAAAAAGACTTTCAGGTTTCCTACAAAGCAGAAATTTCGTAACTCTGGCAGTTGTGGAAAATACTTAGTGCAGTATTCTCAGACTTGATTTAAAATGTTGTTATAACTTAATGCATAGGTTTTCATTTTTCGATTGATTAAAGGCTTGGCAGCAGCAGTACGAGTCAGTGACATGACCATGCACGACTAGCAATCCCTCTGAAACAGGGTCCCTTCCAACCCAAACTATTCGATGAGTCCATGATATTTCAGTGCAAGGATGTTACAGCGATCTGGGGATAGTGAGAAGGATCCGTGTGATCTCCGGCGGGTAGCCAGCAGGCACACTGCACCACGGACGGGTCCGGCCTTCCGAGCTCCGTTCAACTAGAGGGCACTGCGAAATCACAGTGCTGCTCAGCGTACAGGTTCTAACTCAAATTTGCACAGACCCGGAGAAGACGTAGGAACATGGATTAGCTACAAGTCCTGTAAAAACTTGGATTTTGGCACATCTTTGTATCTGCTCACTGCCCCCTTGCATAACAATCCTTTTTATCCAATTATTACGTTTTAGAGGTATGGAACGGGAAAAAAATCTCTTGAATCACCATTCCTATCCCGCTCCTACCACAGGTGACTGTATCCTATGAGGACCTTCAAAAACCTGTTCAAACTCCATCTTAAAAATGCTTTTTTTTAACAGCACGGCTTAACACAAATATTGAAACCCGAGGTCCTGATAACATTCTGACTGCAAGCTTTGAAGTAACCTCTGAAAGTGGTACAAGAGGGTTATTTTCTGCCATTAGTTGACATGTTATTCTGCAATGACATTTGTCTTCTCTCTGAGTGTGGCACACTGTGATTAAGTGTGTTATCTTCTGTTCACAATCGCTTGTAAAGATCTTAAGTACCCATGCCACATCACCAGCCAACCCTCCTATTCTCCGCTACATTGTCATTTAGCTTTATGCTCAGTTTAACATTCTTGAGCCAAATCTGAATGCGTGGGACAGCACAGTACTTGTTCCAGACACGTTCAGTGAATGCTGAGGTAGGATTTTATAAGCATCTCTGAAATCCCGTGGCACATTCTGTTATGATCCCTCCGCCCAGAAGTTTTATGAAACAGTCAAGTTTCAAGGCCAGGAGTTACCATCATGATCATCTCCTCTAACATCCTGCATAACATCTGCAGTATTTCATCCACTCAATCCCCTAAAACCCCTAAGGGAATTACTGTTCCCTCTTATGTGAATGAACTCTCCTGAGCCAAGTAACTTCTGTTTAAAGTAAAAATATTCCTCAAGGAAAAAAAAAAAAAAAACCCTCCAGCCTTGCTTACATCATCTTTCAGTATCAAATACCTTCTCTTTACATAAGAGCTAATAAACTATCAGCAAGCCATCTGCTGACTTCATCAGTAAGCTAAACAAATGGAGCTTGAACTCCGTCTTTGCGAAGCATATTTTTCCACATATCCAAGGCTTTTTGCACACCCTCCTTGAACTCTCTCTGGTTGTCACATTCATTTTGAAGAGGATGCCAGAGCAGACACAGCACTCCGGAAAAGATCTTGGAGTCTGGCTCAGTCCTGATGTCCAAAATATGGATGTCTATTGCCGAGGCTATCCCAAGGGCCAGATCTCTTCTCTGGAAATCTGGGTAGCACAACTCCCCTGTGCTGCCCATGAGGAGCTGTTTTAGGGCCTGGGAAATACGAATCATTTCTTTGAACCTCCATGAAGAATCCAGGTAAAAGACGAAGGTTACAGACCAAAGCTCTGGGGAGAGGAACAAGGGGGAGACCCTGCTTTTGAGGACATTTCTTTCTCACCAGTCCTGACATAGTTACCTGTTTAGGAGATAGATTTTTATATGTACATTGTCACAGCATTAAGGGGCTGCAGATCAGGGTCAGAGCCGCACTGTGCTGGATATCACAGATCCAAAACCTAAAGCTGCTCCCTGTCCTGTGAACAACAATTTCTATTATTTTTTTTGCTACAGACTCAAGAGTGCTTATAGGGCTTTTGTTTGCTGTTTGTCTCACAGTGGTTCAAAGTAAAAATTATAGTAATGATCAACGTAGTTCTTCTGTGTTTTTTTTTAATCAATGCATTATTTGCTTTCTTCCAACCCTCCAGGAGCATTTCCAGTGGTTCAAAGGGCTTGTAAGCTAGGACATCAGAAAGCAGGTTTTCAAGTCTAGCAGACTTCTATACAGTAAAATATAATAGTAAAGACTTTTTTTTTCTGAATCTTTAAATTCTTGACCTATTAAAAAAGATGCATACAAATATTGATATTATAAGCAAACCAGGGAGGATCAGGAGCTTTCTACAGGTGTTAAAAATAATGGTTTAGCACTTCATTAGAGTTTACTTTCCTGTCTAATTCTCAGTCACAACTCTGCTCACCATGCCTGGCTAGTAAAGGTGTTCCGTAAAGAAACTGGGGCTAAACTCAATAGGAAGCAGTTGTGGAATACTTTTACCATAAAGCAGCTTTCTGAAAGCAGAGATTGTATTCATCAGTTTCACCATGGAAAAACAATGTGGGGGTGTGGATGAGGAAAAATTAATTGATACATGCTGCTACTCTTCACTTTATTCTCTGAATAATAACTGAGATGAATTCAAGCCATGTCATTCAACTCTGAATTTGTTTAGAAAGAGGTCAAGGAGAGAAGGAGATGGCATCCCATCCAAGGTTTGACTTGCATCTCATAAAGCGATTCAGGTGTAACTGAACTTAATTCCATTTAAGATGGTGGATTTTGTTTCAGTTCCTCTCTAGAAATAAAAATGTGGTCTAGTCTTATTTAAGAAAGAAAGGCTGTGATAGGGGGAAGACTCTGGATCCTGACGACCTCTATTCTCTATCGGCTGTCATAACTCTCATTTTTATCCCGTGGGGACTCAGCTGGCCTTGGATGTGGCTGCTGTTTGTGATTTAGCAGATGGGTGGTGCTGTGGCCAAAGCACTAACCCAGCATCCAGGAGGAATCGGTTCCGTTTCAGGCTTTGACACAGACTTTCTCTGTAATGTTGAGCAAGTCACCTATACAAAGAGAAAGCAGAAAAGTAGTGAGGCAAATTCATTCAGGTCAGCGCTTAAACAGTAGAGATTATAGCATTTCAGCTTTAGAAACTGTATGGCTTTTAAAAACTATATAATTTCTAAAAGAAACATAACATCAAGATTTCCCCTCTTATCTTGTGATAAGAGTTTTCCCCCAATAACAATTTGGATGATTTCATTCTTAGTAAAAACAAAATTAAATCCTTTAAGAGCAAAAATAGCTATTTAGAAAACAAAAACAAAGCCAAAAACAAAACAAACCAACGATTAGTGTATGTCATTACTGCACTTCAGAAATGAAGCCAATCTGCAATCCGCTCTCTGAATCTTACTCCACTGAGCTAGTGTGGGCACACAGACCCTCAGTGAAGGGAGAAGAAGAGGTGGCAGAGGAGAAATGGATTAAAAGCTCAGCCAATAAAATCCAAAAGCAATGCTCAATAAAATGGGTGGAAAACAGTAAGTGCAAATGTCAAGCATGAGTTAAGGAAAGCCACCCAGTTCATTTTCCTCAGCCTGGAGGGAACAGCTGGTTACCCATTCAAAGTTAAGTGTGGTCTCCCCAGAAATTGCTCGCTGCACCAGAAATTGGAAGGCTACCTCTGCCAACCCAAATCTTAGGACCATTTCATCACGTTGCAGAGATGCACGGAAGTATCTGCCATCCTCCCAGGCACCATATGGACCAGAGCTTGTGGCTCTTCTCACAGGATTCAGAAATGATATTGTCATTTTTGCTCTTGTTTACTGGAGGGAAAGATGCTATGAAATTTTAAAGGACCAAGTGGAAAAGTAATGGAATAAAAGGAAAACGAAGAGGCTTTGAGTGCTGAATTACTGAAGAATGGAAGGAAAAATACCAACCTTCCAAACTTGTAATGCTTCAGCAACAGGAAAGAGCCACCCAAATGCAAAAAGCACAGGGGAAACAACAGTGGCTTGCACAGTCTAAACCTCTTCCTCCGTGCTGTTCAATGTATGTATTTTTGACCTGTATATGTTTGTGTACACACAAACAGAGAGAGAGCCAAAGGCCATCTCTGCTCTGAAAAGTTAAATTACTAGAGAGCTTTGGAACAGCAGAAGGCAGGTAATATGGGTCTTGTAACCACATAATTGGTAATGGATATTACAGGATGTTCTCTAAAATTTGCTCCTATTTTTGCAGTGAATTAAGCAAGTCAGAGGAGATGCAGCAGCTCCACCTTTCTTCTGTAAGACAACATTGGCACATCAAAGGACATGATGACCACAGAGAACTTGCTTTTCATGGTTATTAAGTGCACCTGATGAGTGCCAGCACCATTCCTGTTGCCCTGCAGAATACAAAAAATACATAGCTTTCGCTAAAATGAATTTAATGTAAAGGCCCAACCCAGAGCCCCCAGGAACCAGTGAGAGGGCTGTGAAGTCAGTCACAGGAATACTGGACTTCTGCTTTCCAAAAACACCTTCCTAATGTGGAAATACCAGTCCATGACAAAAAAATGACTTGGACTCTCAGGATTGCAAATCCCAATGAAAGTCACCTTAAAAATCCCTTTCTAGTTTTGGCTTTTGAAAGCGCTGTGCCCAAGAGCAACTGAAGGCAACCCACCCTGCGGAAAGCGTACTGAGGGAACCGCAGACTCCTTGAATGTCACTGGATTTAGAAAGCAGATCTTCCAGCCACACAGTGTCCCCAACTTCCTGCTGACAAACTGCTTCAGCATTGACTCAGTAGGAATAACACCATCCACTGAATCACCCACCCATCTGCAACACCTGCTTCTTCCTTAGCTATTATGCCTTCCCTGGCATGACTCAGTTAAGCTGCTCTGAGGTTGTGAGGTGGGAGAAGACCATACCTTAAGACACACGGGCTAAGGGGTATGCAAGGCCCCCTACTAATTACCAGCTTTCTGCAATCTGGGTTGCAATAATCCCTTGTCCACTCCCTGTGACTCCACACAGTTGGGGGTTGTTTTGTAACTTTTCCAGCCCTGCCTATCTGGAACACTTTCCTGCCGAGACACTGACTCACTTCCTCTTTAGGAAGCTCACCCAAAATCCTTTTCACTTTAGCTTATAAACTATTATTAACTCCATCTGTAAAGCAAAACTTTACTCATCAGTAGAGCTAGCTGGGAATTTTCCAGTGATACACACTTTTTTTATTGGAAGATGTTGATTTGTTAAAACATAAATCTTTTTTAGAAACACACCAGTTTTGCTTAGGCTTTCATCAGAAAAATTGCTTGCATCCAAAGAAAGAGAACAGCTCATCTTAGCCAAGACGCTAGCAGTTAGATCACTGACATAGCAAAACTAGGCTTTTTGGCAAAATGGGGACCTGAACCTGGTTCCCCTGTCCTACACGGTGCCCATAACAACCATCATCTCTTAGGATGGAGCAAGTTCATGGTTTCTCATTGATGCTGGTTTATTAAGTGACCAGTCAGTGGCACAAGGACTTGGTCCTGATAGCTTCTCCATTTCACTTCAGTGATTAATCCCTAGGTGACTGGCAGTTCAGGAAACCCATCATTTTTTTCCCTTTCTTATTTTCCTGAGAAACTTCAAAAGGTCTCAGGTTGTTCCCGCTGACAACGAGCAAGATGTTTTTAAAATCTTGAAAGTTTTCACAGAACAGGAGAATTAAAAATTATTCAGCTCAGTTGTACTTACTGTTTTGTCAACAGTAGTCCCAAGAAGCAGGTCACTCCATTCACCTTACAGACACACAGGCTGTAGGCAACGTGCGGTGTTTTTCTTAGAACCGGTGGGAAATTTCTTTGTCATGTACCTCCATCAGAAAAGAGACCACATCAGCCAAAGTGTTTCCTCTGAAGTGCTTCATATTTATTAAATTTCTGATGAGTGAGATGATGCATTTCTGTGGCTAATGGACACTCCAAATTTGTTAGAACATAGGCACAATTGCACATTCGGATTTTGCTGCAGTTAAAACCTGATTCATTACCCATGTGTCTATGTTTTTTCATGGGCTAAAGGGACAAGACTCAATTGGCAAGTGTGGCTCTTTTTTTTTATTTTCCACCCATGGCCCAGGATTAATGTCTTTCAGAAGTGGCTTGAGATATTTACTTAACATCAAATTCTGATATTTAGATACATATTCAGTAGTTTATTCTGCATCTATATTTCTGTCTCTCTGAAAATGTGCCTTTGTGCATTAAGAGGAATGCCATTATCATCTGAACTATATACACCTATTTTGTATTCCTATAGTATTGCTCAGCAGGAATCATGGGACTAATGGAACTATTCCCATTCATTTTGGTTTTGTATTCTGTCATTCATCAAGCGTTGAGCTTCTGGGCATCTTACAAACTATACGTTGCTTCACATCTAACAGCCAAGAAGTCCTGGAATTGCTAACCACCATGGTCCTACAAGAGCAACCATGTGCTGTCCAGCATGGCTGCAAGCACCCATTTGATGAAAACAACCAAACAGGATGGTATACATCTTTCTGGAAAGCAAAGGCTTTGGTTGCTGTTTAGGCTGGAATACCCTACTGTATGAGAACACACTTTCTTCTAGTACTGTTTACTTCACTGTGAGGTTCCATAGTGAGAAAGGGCATCTTTCTTCTAAGAGAACTTCATCATTGAAAAGATCTCATTTCTAAGGGAAAATGCTTGTCATCCAATTCTAGAAAAGCCATTTTTTCAAGGTTTAGCTTTGGCCGTGTCTGTTTTCTACACACATGCTGTGGACCCATGTTTACTGCTAGAACAAAAGGACAGGGAAGGGAAATGTCTGTGCAAATGAAATTTTCAACCCAAGAGCGAAGAGTCTCAAAGGGTTTTGACTGCAAAGGAACAGGAAAGAAAAAATCCAAGCCAATCTGCGTTTTCCGCCCCCTCTATTTGTCAGTTGCTCCCCCTCCTTTAGACTGTCAGATTTCACTCCCATTCTACTGTATGGGCACATAAATCTTGCCAGAAATGCTTCACTCACTTAACACCTACCTGCTGGAGCTTAGATTCAGAGAAAGGGGGAAAAAAACAACCTAAAACCCTGGCAATTCTTATAAATCACAGAGTTGCTAATCTCTTTTCAAGAGAGTCAAATGTAAAGTCATGTTCCTTCTTGTGAAAACATTACTAGCCTGTGGGTGTCAACACAGCCTTCTTTTCCAAGAAATCTGTTGCATCCCACAGCGACTCTAGAGAAATTGCACTCTGATGACAGTGAAGAGAGGCTGCTAGAAAAACATCACACGCCAATTCCATACAACAGCAACCTCAACAAGCACTTGTTTTTGTAAGATCAGCTCTCTATAGTTTCACAAAAAGCAGAACTGAACTTCACCAAGATACATTTTAGGGGAGTTTTTTTTTACAACGTCATTGTTGCGAGCTCTTTCCCCACCCCAAAATCACCTTTTCAGCTTCCTTATTAATTCCATGCCAGGACACACTACCCCATTTCTTAACAGTTCTCATGAAGAGTAAACAAAAACTTCAGCCACCTGGCTGCTACCTTTACACATCCTTCTACACCCTGTCTTCTAACAGTGGGACTGTCTCCTCCTCTGAGAGGACACCTCCTCAGCACCAGGTAGGTCAGCCCATGGCAGCTACCCTGTTTTGACAAAGGTCTTGTTCCCCCTGATGAAAAGACCATCCTGTGTCCCTCAAATCCTTGCAGAAACCCATTGACTCATGAGATCTCAGGAAGATCCCATGCTACTTCCCAGATTAGTATCTGGAAGGTGTCCATAGACCACTTGCAGGGAAAGAGCCTTTTCCAGGATGCGTTTTTGCAGCTAAGGAAATAAGAGATGCTTTATGAAGAGAAGGCAGAGCCTCAGGCAGTCAGCATCCAGTATATTACCAAAAGACAGCACCCATGAAGTACTGTAGTTGCACTTGAAGTCACATGGAATGTGGGACTCCTCTATGTTATCGGAACAGGAAGATCCTTTGAATTCATGTGCACAATGAGGAGCACCGTAAACTGACCTGAGATCCTTCTAGTTCCTGCATTAACCAGTCTGAATCATCGGGGTTTACAATTTTTGTGTGTGTGTTTTGGTTTTATGTGTTCATTTATTTGGGTAGAGAGAAAAGTTCATGTATCTATTTGCGTGTGTTGGAGTAGCGTCTAGAGCTTAGACTACAACTTTGCCTTGGCTGTGTTTCTGTCCAAAATAATGACTCGGCGTGTGACAAGTTCATATGAAGTCATGGGGATGTCTGAGAATGCTTCACTCTAGACAACACTTATCCTTTCTGATCCTCCCGATTCTGTCTCAGCAATTACCCCGCTGCCAGAGCGAAGTCAAGACACCACCTTTTCAGACTGCCCTGAACAAGCAGTAGAACATACCACAGGCTGTGTCTGTCAGCCTATGCATGCACACCTTAGGCATGAACAGGCAAAGCTTCAAGCCTCACAGCCCTTAACAGGCAAGTTCGCTGGCTGACAGATGTACGTGTCACCATGCGATACTTAGGAGGGCTTGTTAAAAAATAAAAAAACTTCGAGATACAAAAAAAGATTTCTTGAAATGCAAGTATTCACATGGAATTAAGTGCCTGCCCAAGAGACAAGAGGAAGCAATGAGCTGGTTCCACTTCACACATCGTTCTTCACTTTGACCTCCCAAACAGCAGGAGGAAGAGGCCACCTCCTCCTTCTAAAGTTCAGCCTCTCACTTCATTACGCAGTGGGGAGGTCTGGGGAACTGCTGCTTGAGCACTGGCTTTGGTAAAATCTCCACGTTTTCTCTCTCCTTGTCTATGATTCCCTTTTTCCCCGCCAGGTTGTAGCCTGCACTTCCAAGACTTGGGAGAAATCAGCACAAGAGCTGGCTGTGCAAAGTGGCTGAGGGCAGGGACCCCACCAGGGACCCCACTAGGGACCCCACCACAGTCCCCACCTCACAGCACCAGCTGGCCCCAGTCCCTGGTCTCATCTCACCCTGGCTCCCCTCTATGGCACATCTGTCTCGCAGTCTTCTCCAAAATCTCTTACTCCTTCGATGTTCTAAAAGTCTGGGAACATCTGAAAAACCTTTTCAAAACACATCAACAATAAGGCAGGAAAAAGGAACAGAAGAAAAAGTCACTGGAAAACAAATGAACCAAAAGACAAAAAAAGTACATACATGTTTTAGAATGACTATTTGAAGGATTTGGAAGGAAAAAAAAAAAAATTTTCTATGAATTGTTTCCTATTAAAAATCTGTAGCAAATTGTGTTCCCAATAAGAGCATTGGCAAGCTGGCATCTGTTTTGTTCTGGTTCATTAATCCATTCTGAGAGGTGACAGCCCATATCATGATTTCTTGGCAAGGCAGAGAGGCAGTTCTTTGGGTAAATGGTAGCTCCACTGACATCACATGGTACCGTGATAATTTACACCACACAAGGGCCTATTCCACTGTCTGAATTCCCTTGCCCATCACATTACAGTTTGTATCCAGGCCAGCTTTACTTTTATGGTAAGCATCCTTGTCGTTTATTATTTACACTGCAGCAGAAAATTGAAGTCACAATCAGGGTGCCATTTGCACAGCATTAGATGCTGTGACAACATATGCAAAGCTATTCCAAAGAGCTTTCATTCTTACTCTGCTGCTATCTGACATATTCCTTCACCGAGTCCATCCAAATAGATTTTCACCAAGTGCTTAAATGGCTGAGCTTTGGCCAAGAAGGCACCATGGAATTACTCACAGTGGCAGGCTAGATGAAATGTAAGCATCACCAATTCATCCAATTATTTTTCAATAGAAGCTGGGGCCAGAAGGGACTTTGTACGTCATTACTCTTGATATTCCAGACATTCTTGTTTGGAGTTTGGTTCTGCGGAAAGAAATAATAGTTTGTTTCACTGACAGCAGAGGACAAGTAAAAATTAGCACATTTTATGGGACATAAAAAAGTCCATTAGAAAATGATATTTAGAGAGAGACATTTTTCATCATGCAACACAACTCTTCACCATGTTTCAAAATAAAATTTTGATGAAAAGCATATGACTATGCTTACTGAACATTATTTTTTGAGTCATCCGTAAGTTTAGAGAGATTATAAGAGAATAATATTGGAATGTGATGGAGAAAAGAGGGGGGGAAGTAGTGTAGTTTAAATTATATCTTTTTTTTGGCTCTGTTCACTGAAGAAGTTAATAATGGCTTACCGTAAGTTGATTTTGGTAGTGATTCACTTCCATGCTTTAGTTCTCTTATTGCTCCTGTAAAACTGAACTTCAGCCCAAATCCAAACCATAAATATGGGCACCTCAGGAATTCTGGATTGCTTGAGATCTGAATCCAGATCTCGGTTCTGTATATGAACCAGGACAAAAATCTAGATCTGAATGCCCTCAAATACTACTGCTCTACTTGTGGGTCCACATATCCTCAGCTGGGGCTTCTCTCCACTGGAAATACAATTATTATCCAAGGGACAAGGGGAGGACAATCTCTTTAAAAATATTTGCAAAATGACAGTTGAACAACTTAAACCATTTCCTGAATGCATGTGGAATCTGCCTGGAAGACACTCTATAAACAGAACTTCCCATGAATCCAAAATCTCTTTAAATTTTTGTTGTAACTTGAGTTAAATTTCTGGTTTATTCAAATTGATGTGAAATTGAGATAAACTTCCAGGATTCAGTCACTTTTAATAGCATGGGATACAGACTTCTCAAACCTGCTGTGAAAGCTGAAACCTGGGCCAGCTTTTCATCCACAAGCTGAACTTAACATTGGTAAAAAAGACGTCGTTCTCTTCTTTCACTTCCTATACTGTTTAAGGAATAAAAACCCAGGAATATCTAGGACAGCTAGAAAAATTGTTTCTGAAAAACACAGTCCTTTATCATGCTGGCACTTCCACTTCAATCAGAAGCTTTGTTTTATACTTTTACTAGCCTGCATGCGTGCCCAAATCTGCACGGGAGATACACAGCCTCTTTTCAAGCAAGGCTGACTTCTGAGGTGACCCAGGAACCTGCTCAGCAAAGCTCTCGCCTGACTCCCGTCAGAGGCTGAGCACGGCTGAATTGGCACCATAGCCCGTACCAAGCCACCGCTGCCAACTCCACACAGGATTTTTCTAACTCCTTGTTCCAAAAAAAAATCTCTCCAGCCAAAATCCCCTCCTGGCCTGCAAATATGTTCAGGCATACACCTCTGTGCTGTAAATGAAATATCTGGCGTATTGCAAAACTGTACTGAAGGAGCCAACTGGAATGGAGCAGAGCTAGCACTGGGAGAAGGTGTTTGAGCTGTTGAATTTAGTGACTACGCATATGTCATATCCAAAGGAGCATTACACATTTCACTTTAATAGTCATGTTGGTGGGTATGAATTTATCACCTGGTCTTTCGATACCCAATAACGGGTATTTTGAAGTGGACTTCTTTAACTGCCTTGTGTGGAAGACAATTATCTGTCATCCTGCTTGCAAAGGAAAACAAAGCCCTTGTGCCACCTACTGACTTAACAATAAGAGATATAAGGGACTTGAGATGTCCTGTTTAGTTCCAATAACATAGTTATTGTTCCCAGACCACATCTTTTCAAGTCCAGGCCAAAGACATCAGGGCTAGCCTTTGAAATTGCTAATGAACACTACTCAGAAGACTGCAAATTACACATACCTTTGGATACACAAAACATTTCTAAAGAGGTTGGTATGAACAGTTTAAAACTTGTTATTATGCTTTTTCTGCTTTCTAGATTTCAGCACTTTTTAAGGGGCCACATTAGTAAGGGGAGAGAAAAGGGAGAAAATTAAAATTAAGTAGAAGGGATTTTGCATGTTTCTTAATGAACTGGGAGAGAGACTGAACACCATGCCATCTGGGGCCATGAAAAAACCAAAACAGGAAATCATGAACTTTCATCCTAAGAGTCAGTTGGTACTGAGAACGGCTTGAGTCAGTGTCAACAGTCTGACTTCTGATCTTTGGTAAACATGCATTCAGTTTTATTCTGACGTAATACATGAGATATTACATAGAAGTAGCCTGAAATAATGAAGTAATACTAAATTTCTGATGGCAGCAGTAGTAGAGTATCTAGCAGTCCTGAAATGCTGTGCAAGGTTTGTAAAACACTGTGTCAAAACTTTACTGGGCAGAATTTAATACTACCATCATTTTCCTCCGGATTTTACTCTCTTAAGAAGTCAGCAAAAAAAAGCAGAAACGAAGGCTGGATGATTCCTCAGGAATCATTGGTCTATTATTTTCCTGAGGGCATGACTCTCTACACCCAACAGACATCTGTCTGATCTGGTATCAAAAATCCCCAGCAATAAAGAATCTGTTAAGCTCTTGTTGAACTCACCACACAGTAATGCAAATTAAGTTCATAAATGCAAAGAGCATCTGTAAGGTTCCACATGCCTAGGAGCACACAACTGTGCAGCAAATTGTGGGAGGCAGCACCTGACCATGTAAGACATGAGGGTCCTTGCTAAGAACAATTCATACTTGCACCTGAGCCTTGCAGGCAGAAGATACTCCTTCTACTGTGTCCTGAACAGGCAGCTCTTCCCCTCTCACAAGCCTGAGCATGAGGCAAGGAAAAAAGCTTTTAAGATGAGAGAAAAGGGAAGACAGCATCAGCTTGGGAAGGTGTAGCCACTCTCTGTATGAATAACCGGCTCCCCTGTGCCACCTTTAGCAGCAGTCTGTTAACTTAATTTCACAATTTCCACACGTGGGTGCCCAAAAGGTGAATGCAACTTCTACACTTCATCCATGTGCATCTTCCCATCTTCCACACGTCAATGCCCAGCAGGCCATTTGCCTCTTGTGTCCATCTTCCCAGTGGTCAGTTCTCCTGGTCCTCAGAGTGTGTAGGAAGCTTGCATGGGCTTCCCATTGTTTAGAAAGAAACTCTTCCATCCCAGAAATTTTTTGGACCCCACCGTAGTCCATTGGGACCTCACTTCCAGCTGTGATGGTTTCCCGATCGGCCTGCAGTTTGCCAGTGTAAAGCCTCCGCATTCGGGCTTTCCCTTCATTCACCAGCAAGGGGAGCAAAGGACACTTTTCTTCTCCCAGCTTCTGGTTGCAAGACTTACAGTCTGGGATCTGTCTGGGATTTTTTCTTCATTTGGCGGCCAGGTGCTTTGACACATTAGGCACTGTGCTGTGTCACCTGAGTCCCCAAAGCCAAGCCTGCTGTGATACATTTTACATGATACCCAATATGGAGAGCCTTTGGTGGAGCAGCCTTCTCGGGAGAAAGAACCAGTGCTTTTCTAAAATCATCAAGCAACTATTGCCACATCCTATGGCAGAGTGCAGGCCCAGCAGGCATTGTTACTCTGTGAATTTTTGGGCAGCGAGGGATGGCTGCTCTCTAGGGAAGAGGAGCAGGGAGCCCGGCCTCATAACAAGGCATGCATCACCTCTGGGGCTCATTGGACTCGCTGTGCAGTATCTTGGCCAGGCAGAAAAAAAACCTATCAAAAAGAAAGAAAAGTGTAATTGTTTCCTGACCAAAGGAGCCGAGTTGATTTACGGCAGCGACTGAGGAACACAAAAGAAGGGTCAAGGACCACGCAGGCAGAAGTGGGGATGGGGTCTGGCATGAGTAGAGGAGGAGGAGGGAGAAGGATGCAAGGCAGTGTTCTTGAAAGTGGCAAACTGTAATATTGGTTCACCTGCTGTAGGTGAGCACACGTTGAGCACACGTGTGATGCAGCAGGAGAAACCCTGCTGGGAGCCGCACGTCCTCCCCTGTTTACCACTGTGTGGTAAAACAAGCAAGAAATCTCTCCTCTCTGAAGCATCTTTGTGCTTACAGTTAGGTTAAAAAGCAGTCCTAGGCTTGTTCTTTCCCTTTTTACCGACGGATGGGAGTAAAGAGCTCTTTACCTCTTAAGCTCCAAATCACTGAGCTTACGATAAATATATCAAACTCCACTTTAAGAAAATGCAAGACATAGGAAGTGTTCACAACAGGCAAGAGGGATAGATTATCACATCAAGCAGTCTTGGCAATATTTATAATTTTCCATGCATTTATACATTTCATGTGGTGCAGCTGACTTACTATACAACCTAGAAAAAACAAGTTGGCCCAGCCTGGAAAAATCTCATATGCTTCAAGGTATTTGTCTAGGCTCACCAAGCTCATTTTTGGTTTTGCTTTAAAATTCTACAAGGACACAGAACTAACCACACACCAGCTATTTCAGACAAGGCGATGTGGTATTTAAAAGTTTAATATTGTAATCTTAAACTTGTAACGTGGGCCTGCTCACCCTAATATACATCCCTTGGAGCGATTTTTTATAATCATCTTTGTGAACCGTATGTATGCTGTGCATGAATCTTGTCCTTAATCTTGTGTTTTCTATAGAGTTTTTAAAAAGCTAAAAGTAGGTAATAATTTTACCTGTTTAAGCACAATATAAAACCCAAATATATATTAAAAAAAAACCTGCAGCAAAATATCCAAGCAGATGAAAAATGGCAACATATATAGAAATGAGATAATGTTTTCAGCTTACTTTTTTTAAAAATGAAACTGTTTTGGTATGAGAGTTACAGGTAGAGGTTTAATACTCTTCCAGATAGGTTTTATGCTTTTTGATACATGACTGACAAAACATTCCTTTCAAGAGAATGAAATAAAAACTGTTTTATTTTTCTCCCTAGCACAGTCTCTTTATTCTAGCTAAAGCACATTACGACGAAGAGTAAGTGCTTTTGTCTGATTACTTGGCCAAGTTTGCAGAGAAATCTGGACCTGCTGGGGTCAAACCCCCAGCTGATGCAGAGAGCTAGAGACTAGTTATATTTGTAGGCAGACGCTGACCCACGCCAGAACAGCAGGTGAGTAACTACAGAGCTGTGGCACACGTACAGTCCTGGTTTCATCCCCAGATGATTTTCTTTGCAGCTTGCCTAAGGAACTGTTTGTCTCCTGCCCTGCCTAGTCTCCCCTCCCCTCCTCTTTTTCCTTCTCTCCCAAGCCCTGATGAAGCACAATATTTCTGTGCAAAACATGCTCCTATTGTTTCCCCTGTAGCACACTGAGTTTTCCTGATTCAGTTCAGGAAGAGCATCAAGTGAGAGACTTGAAGAGCTCCATATGTTTAGCCTGTCAAAGAGAAGATTGAATACTGTTTTATTATAAGTACCTTATGTACTTTAATCGAGCAGAAGCCAAACATGAATCAATATCTGGGAGTTAAATCTGGAAAAACTCAAATGAGAAATAAGGCACAATGTTTTAAGATAATGATTCATTATTTGCACAAACTACCACATGAAGAGGTAGGTGAATCCTTTATCTCAAGCCCAGGTGCCTTTCTGGAAGACATGCTTTAGGCAAGTACAAGATGTTGAACCCAGGTTAAGGGTAGCAGGGTGAAATTTTCTGGAAGTCAGACTAGTAGTTTATTTGGCCTTGAAGTGCAGATACCTACTAATCACCTGGTTTTAAAATGTATTTAACTTGAATACAAAGGATTCAAGGCAGAAAAATACACTAAAATATTAACAAGTCAATCTGTAATTTATACCATTCAAAGCTGGTAAGCCACAAGAAAAGGTAATATTCTCTTCACCATGGAAACACAAATACACTGAAGAAATCAAAATGTTGGTTGTTTTGTGATAGAAGACAAAATGGGACATGAGGGCTGTGAAGAGAGTTGTTAAAAATGAGGGGGGCGGGGGGGAAGACAGTTGAGGAAATCTGGGTGACTTTGTTACAGACAGAGCGTATAAAGACCCAAGGACTCAGTTTGTAAAATGCATCCTGTAATCACAGTGGGAGGAAGGCAGCAAGACACATTTCTTGGGGAAGGTACTAGTAAACCCCAAAGACCACACTCAGAAAGCAAGGCATGCAATAGCAAGTCAAGGTGGAAGGTTGTAAGGTAGCACAGCAAGATGGAAGATGGTGAAAAATAAAAATCAAGCTATCCAAAACGTTGAGTCAGCAGTTACTAGATTTTAAAATTTATGCCATTTCACAAATCTGAACTGATTTTAAAAACATTCACTTCTCCTGTGACAGTGGAAGGACAACAATGTTTTCTGTTGCTAAGACACAGATGTGATTTTCCTGATTGCCTGAACCTGATTATCAGTGAGTATTCCATTAGAAATAAAGGTGTAAGCTGACCATTTCACTGTGGATGGAGAAATCAATGTCACAGACATGAGGAACTACATACAGGGGAGGACAGCTATAAATTCAGAGCTACTGTTTTGGCTTCTGGGAGACCAGGGTCCCAGCTCCTGCTCCAACCCCTATTCCCAAGCAAACTTAAGCAGATGTTTTGGTTGGGAAAGACCTATGTGAATTCAGCCCTCTACAGTGCAAGAATCTACATATGAGAAAATTATTTGGATTCCCTTTACTGTTGATGGGGAGACAGCCATTGTGGCATGTCTTAGCTTATTTACATGCCTGAAAAATGTTGGACAAGTTGTCCCCAAGAAGTGTCTCTTTGGCTCTGCTGACCCTGGAGTCTAGATAAGACATATAAAGTCATGCAGGATGAATCCTGCACTTAGCATCTGTGCTTCAGTTCCTTAGACAAATAGCAGTATTTCTGTATTTCAGTGAAATCTTACTAGGATAAGTCCACTAACAACTGTGGGAGTGTTGCTGAGCTGTGGCCTGGTGAAGTAGTGTGCTGCCGACACCACGAGAGGAAGGAAACTAAAACTAGCAGTTCTCAGAAAGTGATTAATCACTACCCTCTCATTACCCTATATGCCTGAAGTCTTTTGGCCTATAAATTATGAAGTTGTACAGTCTCATTTCTCTCCAGCAACTCCAAATTTCAAAGGAAGTTGATGGCAGCTTCTCTCCAATAGTCCTCAGTTTTCAGTACATTTTTGCTCTCCTTCGTTGAATGTTTTTCCTCTTTGCACAGATTATCTTCATCCTCTTGGATACTGTTTCTTCTCTCCCTGGAGTAAATCAGGAATAAGTTGGAGTAAGTAAGGGACAAGGCCCCTTTTGCTCTCAGCAGCTTCTGGGAGGGCTTCCCAAAGTTGTGTGACACTGCAGCCCGTCACTGAGCGATAATAGGGATTAGGTAAGTACCTACTGCTTTGCCTTTTTTTTTTTTTTTTTTTATTCTGAGAAAAAGCAGCTTTTTTTTTCTCAAAGCAACCACAGCAGTTAGCCAGTATTGGGTACCCTGAGGGTTGCTTCTATTGGGAAAAGAAGCTGGTGCTGGAGCTGGGTGCTTTGTGCAAGGCTGATTATTGAAAGAGGATTTCAGGAGCCCTATTTCTCTGAACTCAACATAGACAGACAATAGGACGCAGTTTCTATTTCAAGACTCTTTTCAGCCAACACAGGCCATAACACAAGTTCTTTTTTCCCTTGGTGTCTCTCTTTCCCCACAGCTTTATCTTCACAGTAGATGACAAGTAATTTTTTGGTGTGTCCTCATTTTCCATCTCTCTCTCAATTTCTTTTGCTGCAGATAGGACATGCACGCTCAGCTGGTATTAATTCAGTCCCTAGGTCTTTTTGTTCTCTGTGTTCTCATTCAGGCTACCATTTAGATGGGTTTCTCCCACCAGGAACAAAAAGGGCATTAATTTGTCCACTGTTTCACTGACTAGAAGGTATTATGCTCACCAGATTCAAAGCAGAGGTGTGACTGCATAGGGATCAAACACAAGATATGCTGAGGGCCATTCACCCACCAAGATAATAGCAACTCAGCTGTAACTGCCTCAGCCTCTCCACTTGATTCGCTGGCACGTGCAATGACAAACCACTGAGGACAAGTTTGTTTCCTAATACAGATGAGTTCCAAGCCAAAAACTTCATTTTCTGAAAGCTGTGTCATACCAGTTTACAGCCACTTGAGATGCAGCTCTCTAAGGGTGCAAAGTCAAAAAAGGGAAATAGTTTTCCCAAACATGAAAGGATATTTGTATGAAAGTGCTGAAGTACGCAGTTCTCTTTCTATACCAAAAAGACTACTTTATTTTGTTGTTAAACTGCTTGTTCCTGTGTGGCATGGCTTGTACTTGATTTCAAGCTAAACCGCATCCTAGCTCTCCATTCTGGAAGGCTATGCATAATAGACAGCCGGACAGTGAGTAGACCCTCAGCAACTCATAAAATAATGTGAGACACAGTACACAAGAAAGCATATGCAAAAGCTTCAGTTCAGTTCCTATCTGAGCAGAAATCACTGCTTTGTTTATTACTTATTTTCCAGGTTGGCTTGCAAGTAGGTTGTTTCCTGTCAAACTGAGCCTCCACATTTCGAAGAGCCTCCTAAATTGGACCTGTCATAGAGTAGCATATAAAACTGAACTGTCCAAATACGATTTTTTAAAAATCAGGTCAGAGAAATCCTGTCTATGAAGAGGGTCAAACAGTAGAAAGAAGAGAAGAGGAGAGAACAGAAAGGAAAAAAAAAAAAAAAAGCATGGGTATCTTTCCTGTTCTCATTTAGGCTGAATAAGAAATTAGAGAGGGGAGGAGGGAGGGAAGAGGAAGACAGAACTAGAACAAAACTATTTCAGGCTCCTTTATGACTGACAATCTTTATTATTTACATATAAAACCAGACTGGACAAAAGACTAAAAATACACCGTATCTCATTGGGAACAATCCTATACCAGCAGGGAAATGTAGCAGTTGATATAAGTGGCCTTTTTCTATCATTAGCCTCTGTGATTCCATACCCATTTCATCCACAGCATGTATGCTTCTTACAAGTCTCTCTGTAATAATAGTACCAGAAATACAATCCACCGCAGTGCTCGTTCTCTACACTACTGAGGAGCTGGCACTTTTTAATGCTTGTCATATTGGTGTAGCCATTGATGACAGACGCCCTGATGCTCCTCTCTATTGCACCAGTTTTATACCAGCATAATTCAAGCAGAAAAAAAATGTACAAGCAGAATATCTCATGCAGGTTTTGGGGTGATTTCTACAGACTAGAACAGATGACACATTGTGCTACAAAACTCCTGGAGAAGATGAGCACTGTCATCTGCCATTGATATACACGCAACTTACTTATCAGCCATTAAACAACTGCAATGTCTTTTCCACTTTCTCACAGTTCTCCAGGTCTGGAGTTGTCTGTCTTGATTATACTAAAGGTGTCTTGTCAGTCTTGCAGCAGAAACTGTTTTTACAGGGCAAATTCCCCCAACCTGATAATGACAGGGAATTCATTACCAAAACTATGAATCCTATGAAGAGTTTCAGTTAACATTGGATTAGTCCCTAAAGCACTCTCTGGGAAGGTAGAAGGCCATACAGGGCACCTACTGTAGGTTTTGAACCCTACCCAGCACTCGATTATCATATGCTGTCTTTCTCTTTTGAGGTCACCATTTAGCAGGAGACTCCAGCTTGTTCAAGTATGTGAGTACTCTAACTGAAGCCAAAGTACTCAGGAACTTTGTTCAATCAGGTTTTTTGTTTCAGGCTCTTCCCACTGAGGTTATCTGAAGATCAGCTGTGATGTGGCTTTCTGGTTTCTCTGTATTATTAAAGAACTGACTTGGCATGGCATGCAGGTCTATGCCAGGCAAGTATTATCTAGGCTGACATTCCTCTCCGCACATGCAGTCTCTCATTGCAGGCTTGTGGCTTCATTGTTTGGTGTGGCCAGTCCTCAGGGAGAGGGGGACCTTTGAGCTTGGCTGGCCCACATTTCTTATTGTAGATGCTCTTGCAGCACATTGTGAAGTCCAAAGGTCAATCCACATACTAACGATGGTCTTAGAAATATTTGTAATTCCAAACCAGCATCATTTCAACTCAAAGAAGAGGTATGGTTTATGCACAGACTGCCCAAGAGTTCATTTAGCCCCTTCCCTCAACTGGAAAAGGGTGACTGTTATGTCAGAATTAGCGTAGGTTGCCCTTAACACATTAATCATGAACTCACTTTGGTTGTTTCTGACTGAGTTGTATCAGTTTAACAAGAGAATAAAGAGTTCTCATGAAAGCGTACACTTACTACTCAAGCTGTCTAGTCTGCAATGTTTAACATTCAACTTGATCGATGATTATTGCAGCGCTGCGTGCATGGACAGGTGTATCAAATGCCTGCTGCTTCCTCCACTCGAGTTTCGGATTCCAGGCACCCGTCATGCCATGGCTTAATAGTAGGAGCAGCGGCCAACGCAGCTTGTGCAAAAGTCCTGAAATGCTGTGATTTACAAGCTGAAATATGAAGTGATAACTTCAGGAAGTTTGTTCATACTTTGGATAGGTGAATGAGGGAGGAAGCAAGTGTATGTGTACGGAACAAGCAAACTATTTAAGCCAACAGTCCAGAAATGCAAAGGAGGGATGTCAGGTCTCTGGAAGAAGCTGAACTGGTCTGTACTCCATCATTAACAACAACGTGGGTGTTCTGAATGCTACCAAGTCCTGGATTTTGACAAAAAATTTTAGGCCACCACAAAAAAAATCTGTTTAAATTCATCTTCACCAACAATTCCATAATTTACCGACTTGCCAGTTGCATAATAAAATGAAACTGGCCATGTTGCCTTAAAGTTTGGCACTTTGGTTTATTTACATTTTGCATAGGTGCTCAAAGACCATCAGGCAATGATTGATGAGAAATTCACACCATTATTGAAGATTCCTAGATTATTAGGCATTCTTGGACAACTGAGATAATGTCACATGAAAGTTGAGAGAGCCAGAGGACTTTTTTAAACCTGCTTTTCTAAGCTAAATGAGATTTGTGTATTTCCACTGTATGTATATTTTTAACTATGTGCAAATATGAGTACCTGGCAATAATTTTCAAACCTGTTCACCAATTTCAAAGAAAAAATCTAACACAATGAGGGGAAGAGATGTCAAAGATACGAATTTCAGCCAAATTAATCAAAACAGGCAGAGAAAGAGATAATTAAAATCTACGTGAGAGAAAAGAAAGGGCAAGAGGGAGAGAAAGAATGAAAGGGAGACTGTAAATGTCTAGCTATGGGGAAAACTTCAGTTACAGTTCCTATCTTTACAAAAATGTAGTTGATCAAACTCAAAACAAAAACCACAGTAAACTAGGCTTCCTTATTTCAGTGCCTGGAGAGTTATTTTGAGTTTTGGTTTCTTTATGCAATTACATTTTCCTGCATAGCATTCCTTACACATACTACTCAGCTACATATAAAGGGGCTTTAAACAATGGGAGGCTGGAATATTTAATGGATAATTATAGAAGTGAGGAAGGGGTTCTGCTGTACCAATTGAACTTCACCATCTCCCTTTTCTTGGCATCTAGAGAAAACTCCATTAGAAAAGCAAGAAAGCATGACAAAGTAAACCACAATCTTTTCCCTACTGAGAGCTCCAGACATACAAATGAGTTCTTGCCAGATAGCAAGTGAGATTGTATCATTTCCAAACAACTGACTCAAAAAAAAAAAAAAAAATGCAGGCACCTTGAGAGTCCTCTGATTCAGAACTGCAGACATAATTTTGCAGAAGTAAGCTTTGCTCTTTGATTACAAATGTTCATGCCAAATTTCAGTTTCAAATGATTTTGCCTGTGTGTGAGTATGTGTGAAATTATTAATCCCTGAAAGCAGGGATTCATAATAATGGAGTTACTGACATTTTCTTGACTCTAACATTGCAGATGTGATGCTAAGGACAAGAAACAGTGGGAAACAAAATTCCCACTGTTTGATAAAAGGGGTTCCCAGGAAACACTAGCAGTAATCACTCTTCAAGCAGAAGATGTTTTCTGTCACCTGGTTCTTGACAACTATAAATAAAGGACCCTACACTATTTCTACACTGTAAGAGATGGAATGATATATCACACAGTTTGCAATGAAATCCGTATACACAGTGATGAGATTATAAACAAAGTATGTATGCGCCACAAATGTTCGTGTTTTAAGCAGTGTTGTAAAGCAGAGGTTCACAACTGCACTTGTTGGTCTTGGTTAATGCAGAAACTACATTTCCTGTGCTGTAGCTGAAGTGTTTCAGAGACAAATGTCTATACGCAGGCAGAGAATGAAACCAGTATTTGTTTGCTAGCATGAAAGAACTGTTATTAAAAGCTACCGAAGTGAAATGCTGCCATTTGGTTTTCTTCCTCAGCTATATCAAACTAAGCTATTTGAAAAGAGAAATACAGACAATACAGTGTGGTACTCATCCCTAAGCCTGGAATATCTCTAAATGAAGCACCAGCACTCCCCCAGAGAGCAGGGCAGTTGAAGAGCCCGAGCAGGGTACAGTCCTCCTTGAGCTTACAGCCAAGCTCTCTCCGGTTCCTCTGCAACAGCAACGAATTGGGAGCCCACCAGGAAATGTTCAGAAGAGGTAACCAGTGAAACCTTCATTGTTAGGGGAAACAAAAAGCCTTGGACATGTCTTTAGTTTGCCATGCAGTGTGATTCATTGGGCCCTGAGCTAGCACTGGTGCAAGTCAGGCAGCCTAGCACCCTCCTCAGTGGGGATAACAGGTTAGCCCCACACAGGCAAGGCACCAGACTCAAGCTGTTAGATTTTCACCAGCAGGACTGCAATGATTTAGCTCTGGATTTCCCATCCAGAGGCGGCAGGTCTGCCAGCACCTCTGCAGCAAGCTCCAAGCACTGAGTGCCTCTGGTGCGCTCATGGTCTCTGGGCAGTAAGGGTATCCTGCACACCCCAGGAACATGGGTCAGCGACATGCTGTGACATGGGGAGAAGAGATCCTTCCCTTCCCGTCCCTTCCCTTCCCTTCCCTTCCCGTCCCTTCCC
>JAVJGG010000059.1:9233540-9323540 GCA_035590195.1 Aviceda cuculoides
AGAAAGCTGGAGGGGCACAAGAAGCTGGCACAGGGCACAGCCAGGGCAGCTGACCCAAACTGGCCAACGGGGTATTCTATACCATGGGACGGCACATCTAGTATATAAACTGGGGGGAGTGGGGGTGGGGGAATCACGGCTCAGGGATTAATGGGGTGTCGATCTGTGCGTGATGAGCAATTGCACCGTGCACCATTTGTACATTCCAATCCTTTTATTATTACTGTTGTCATTTTATTAGTGTTACCATTATTGTTATTAGTCTCTTCTTCTCTGTTCTATTAAACCGTTCTTATCTCAAACCACAAATTTTACTTCTTTTCCCAATTTTCTCCCCCATCCCACTGGGTGGGTGGGGAGCGAGTCAGCGGCTGTGTGGTGCTTAATTGCCGGCTGGGGTTAAACCACGACAAGAAGGCAGAGGCTGGCACTGCAGGACTTTCTGGAAGCAGCTAGCTGTTAGATTGCCAGCCACATCACAAAACTGCCCAAGTTACCTAGTAAGTACTTTAATGGTAGAACATAGACTTCTGGGACTGAAAGTACCTTCTTGACTGTAGTGCTTAAAAGGTTTTCTCAGCACCTTTGAGACAACCAGTCTGTGAAGAGTCAAAAGTATCCATGTCTCTGCCCTACTCAGCTCTGTAGCATGGAAAAAACAAGGTGTAGTATATCACTTACCAAAGCATGCTTTCATGACTGTTTTAACAATCATCACACAATGACGGAAGTAAGATTTGTCATAATTGGCAAATAGTTTTTCCTGAAGAAAAAACCGAGGTGGTATTTTTCTTAAAGTCAGATTGAAATGCTTTACTTCTGAAAAAACAACCTTCTTTTTGTTAAATTTTGGAAACATCAGAACTTTCAACTTTTAGTTTTTTCCCAATTAAAAATTAGCCTACTATGTTATAAAGCAAAAAACTTTTTTAAAATATCAGATGAATCAGAATCAAAATGAACACTGAATCAAAAAGTAATGAAATCACAATCAAAACCAGTACTTGGATTGATCAAAATGTAGTGTAATGGCTTATTCAGTAGTCAAAAAATTTAAATTTTGTGTTTTGGCTCAATCTAGGCAAAATCCCACTAATTTTTTTCCTGTCTGTCCATCTCCAAAATCCATCACTCATCAGGCTCTTGCCTTGGGTAGCTAATCTTCCTATTGTGCCAGAGACTGGCTTGGACAAAGATTCAATGCATGACACAGTGGCTTTGCAAAATAGGGTCCAAGTAAATAAGGTCTCTGACCTAGGCATGGTAACTGAAAAATCTCACAGTACTGATTCCAAAACCAAACTTGGCCCAGAGACATTTGTCTCTGTGAGTCCATGTTGCAATGGGGGTTGATGATAGGAAAGGATGCTGACTTGATGCGACATCCTCAGAGGCATCAATCTGCTGCCCTAAGTGGCCACACCACTGTGCTCATAGAACATACCTGTGAGAAATAGCATGTGAGAGACACAGACACCATTAAAAACACAGAGCTGCCCACCCTGGGACCCACCTGTACCAGCTCTGCAGAAGGCAGTTCCCAGCATTTCCAGGAATTACTTTGGTGATTCAACAGATTCAGATTTATACCAGCAAGCAGAGCAGAAACAAATGCCCTGCCTTTTTCAATGGCCCTAGAGAAAAAAAAACAACCACTCTTTTACAGAAAACTCACAGCTGTTTATCTGAAGCAGTACACGACAGTGAAAGAAGTGGATAAATATGTCATGTAATGCTGCAATGTGATTTTTAAAGGCAGGCATGATTTCACTTAGGCAAGCAAAGGAAGGGTGAGTCAGCAGATGATTTCGTAAGAGTGCTCAGCAGCCGGCTCCAACGCGGTGGCTACGAGGGCGGCGAGTAAGGCAGGCTGGCTGGTGGGCTGGGTGGGTGCCAGCTGTGACCCTAACCTCATGTGAGATACAGCCAAGACTGCGAGTCTCCAAACTCAACATGGAGAGAAGTGACAGCTGAGGAAAACTGCCGAGGGAGGGAAGGCTTTTGTGAAAGGAACAAACGCCGTGGAGGAAAGACCCCAAACAGTCTTTGCAAGCCAGGGTAGGTCCCCCATGGCCTCCCTTCTCCCTCCCATGGCTGCTCCCTATTGTATTTCTCTGACTCCCACAGAACTTCCTCTTGAGGAAGAGGAGGAGGAAGAGGAAGACAGGGAGAAAGGCTCCAGGAGGCCTGGGAGCTGCTGCCCCCTTTCCCAGCTCCACTTTCACATAAGCCTGGATTGAGGATGGGGCCCCCTTACCCCACAAAACAGGGGTGACTGCCTGCCGGTGCCGGCATTTCCCCACCCACCGCAGTGCCTGGGTTGGAGCCAGCAGCTCCATAGCTGCACGAGAGCCACGGCACAGCAGCCACATCCAACCCCCCAGCAGTGTTGAGACAGCCTCTCTCCAGCCACATGCAGGACTTCCACCCAGGAACCTGGTGGAGATGCAGGAAATGGTGCTACGACGCGTGAAAAGTAAAAAGCAAGGAGCTCACGTGGGGCTGGCGAGGACCAGGTTAGCTCCACAGCACCCAAATGAGGAGCGGGTAGGTGTCCTTCCTCCCGCTCTGGGCTTGGGGACCTCGGGGCTTCTTCCCTCTGTCCTCATGCTGCCTGAGGAGAAAGCAGGAAAATCCAGGGCGAAGCCATCAGGGACTTCTGTTACAGGTACCAGCAGAGCACCCTCCACTGCACACCGGGAGATCATGAGTCACCTGTAGAAGGAGGATCTTTAAGGCACAGCCTTTATGGACCGTTGCCACTGGCATAAATACTGAACCCTAATGTGTTCTACCTCACATCTGAACTTAACCCAAGCAACACCTAAACACGCCTCAGGATACTCAGGAGGAAATATGAAAACATCCTCTGTGAGAGAAAAGGAAGTAGTGAATAAGTTACAGTGAGCAAGGAAAAAACTGGAAGAAGCTTCAAAAATACCATGGATTTGTTCACAAATTTTTCTTTTTTTATCAACAGTCATTTTTATTGCAATCAATGCTTTCAAGTAAATTTTGCCATGTGAACTCCAGTAGGCTTTGATGGATGTCCTATTCTGATATTGCTGTTCTACTTGATATTTGCTTTGGTTATTCCTGTGCAGATTCACACTCACCATTAAATTCCTTTTTTTGTTGTTTTTTTTTTTTTCCTTGCAAGAAATTCATAATCAGCTTCCCTGAAAAACTCTGTAGTTCAAGAGTGCCATCTTGAGGTTTACTACATATAAGGACTAGCATGTTGATTGAACTACTACTATTCAGGGAATATTTAGTAAGCTCAAGCAGCTAGTATTTAAAGTATCATTTTAAAAAGGCATGAACATATGTACAGAGGGGCAGTTCATCTCTGCTGTGTGTTACCTGGAGTTAATGGATCTAGCTAACAAAAATGTCACTCCCAGTCAGGATTTTCAAGAGCAAATAATAATAGTAAGTGCTCTACTTTGGGATATTCTACTCAAAATGCCTTAGGAGATACTTGATGTTCAGACTGTGCGCAGTTCCAGCCATCTGAAAATCAATGAACTTTCAAAGTATTTTAAGCCAGGCACCCAAAATGACTAATTATGATTTTTTAATTTTTTTTTTTTTTTTTTGTCTATAAGATGCAGGTTTGCTTGTATTCTTAATTTAAGTTAAAGGCAATGTCAGAGGCATAACAAAACTATGGCTTTCAAAAATATTTAAAAACTACATGGGGAGTATATTGCTTTAGACATTCACATTCCCATGTTTTAAAATAAAAGAGAGACTTTCATGCTTTGGGGTATAAGTTTAAGAGGTATTATGAAATCATTTTCCTTCTACAGCATTTTCCGGACACTAGTAATTTATCACTGCAGGAGATGAAATGAGTAGATTGTTACAACAAATCAGGCACAGGTTGAGAATTCACCATTGAAAGGGGGATGTTGCTTTCCATTCTTCCTGCTGCAACTGCCAGGTGGCTTTTGGCTTGGGAAAAGGATGTGTGCCAACACGTTCACAATAAAGTGCATTAAGGATGAGGCGCCACAGGAAACCAGAGACCCTCAAAAATATGCATTGTTAGCACCACAAATAACCCGTGTTTCCTTGTGATATTTTTCATTTTGAAGCTGAGCAAAAAAAGTAAACCTTTCGAAAACCATTGCCCATGATCTATATTCCCCAGTTATCACCACTACCCAAACTGCACCAGTATGTCTCATTCTTTTTACAAAAATTTTAGACTGTATTAGGTGGGAAGTCCTAAAACTATCAATTTGACTGAAGCCTAGACGAAAAGCAATCTACCTCCAGCTACGTAACAGTCAATCTAAAGGAAGAAGTCCTGTTTGTTTTTCAGTGCAGCAGCAGACTGCAGCAGAAGGTAGTTTTGTTCTAAGCATTTAGTACAGCAACGACACATCTCACAGAAGAAATCCAGTATTGGCTCTGATCATCTTTAAACTATCAGGGACTGAGTCATACCCCGGTCTGGAAGGACGAGTGGGTAAGAAACTAAATTTCCCTTTTCACAGCAAAGAAAACCATGAATTTGACTTATTTTTCTTGCTTTGAAGTCCAAGATGCCTTGCCAACAAATCGCGGCGGTATGTCAGCTCTTCGGAACGGGATGGGAGCAGCCCACGACAGCCTACGGACTGCGCTTCCCGCACAGACCTGCCTTCTGCCTGCCAACCACAGCAGCACCACCATGACTTGGCCCAAAAGAAAGATATTTGCAGTGTTCCAACAGGGGCTGAATAGAACAGCTACAGCCAAGGGGCTCGGAGTAAGTCTAGTGGAGGTCTATCTCCACAACGAAAGGCCATTTCGAAGATCTAGATCATGTTAAGCAGGGAATAATGCTTTATTCTGGAAGGAGCTTGTGTTATTTCGTGAGGAGTAGCATGCTACTGAGCGTGAACAAGGTGGCAGAGTCTGTCCTTGTGTAAGAGACCGCCGAGACTGAGCTGTGAGCTGGTTCACTTGGAAACTATTGCTTGGGTATGAGCCAGGCATCTATTTTGGGTCCCTCCATAGGCAGGAGTTGCCTGCAGTCGAGCCAGACTCCTTTCTAGAACAGGCCAAAATGCTGCCCTGTCTTCTGCAAGGGCAAAGAGCAGGAACAGTGCAATAACTAAAAAAAATAAAATAAAATAAAAATTTAGCTGCCTCTTAGCTCTAGGGACATTCAAATTTAAGCTTGCTACTGTAATTTTTATGATCAATTCCCAGTGACATTTGGGAAGCCAATCAAAAGGTTCTAGAAGATTTATCTAAAAATTAATTCCACAGTCTGATCAACTACCAAAATGTTTTGAATGTGGAAGTTTCAAAAATTCTTTAGCCAAATGTTACAATTGCCAAAGAGGGATGAAATTTGTGTTCATCTTTGAAAAATATTACATTTTATATTTTGAAATAATCTGTTAATATCCTTTTGACTGTTTCATAACATTTACGTTAATCATTGTATTACTGAGTTGTCTTTGAATTTTTTTCTTTTAGAGTTATTGCAGTGTATCATAACATAACTTACATGGGCTGTAAAAGAATGACATTGTGTCCTGTCATGTCTTTACGTTGTATTCTAAACACAGATTTTTGCCTGTGTTAGTAGAAAATCTAAATATTCCGGAAAATTGTAATTTTTGGAGCCTTAAAATTGTTATTGCTATTTCCAGGCCTCTCGTTCCCTTGTCTTATTCTGTATTTTTATAAGATGCCCCAGGTACCTGACATTCATCTTTATGCCTTTCTGCAAACTTGATATATTATTATAACTCAGAAATAATTGGTGCTACCTTATAAAATAAAACATACATTTAAAATGCAAAATCTTTTTTCTGCCAAAGTTAATAAACTTTATATTGTGATGAGATAAATGAATAAAAGAGAAAAAAGATTTGCATTACGACTGTCTTCAAAACAATAAAAGAATGAGGAATAAGGTCCCTCACAAAATACAAACTAACTGGCAAGGACAAAAAGCAAATTAAAAAAAGACGCTGGGAGGAGTTCAGAGGGGAGCTTTAACCATTGCATACTGGAGAGAAATCCCAAACCAGGCGGCAAAGATGCTAATCAGAACTTGAAAAAAATCAGCAGTTTCATGCTGCTGAAGGCGAAAGCAGCTCCGAGTCCTGAGAGAAGAGTCTCCTCTTGCCGACAAGCCCTTGCGTCCCGCTTGGCTGTCTGCGGGTCCCGCGGGGGGTTCCCTTCCTCACAGAAGGTCATCTCCAGCTTGGTGCTCCCCAGCCGGGCCAAGCGCTCTCCTCAGCTGTGGGACGGAGGCAGCTCCTCAGCACTTGGGTCCTCTGTGGCACCTGCTGTGTCCCCAAAGCAAGGTATGCCGGGACCGAGCGCTGGCCAAGGACTAACTTACGACACTGAGCGGGGCGGCTTTCCCAGCTTGTGTTCAAGAATGAGACTGAGCCACACACACCAGGAGAAAATCATTTTATTGGAAGGAGGAGAGCAGCTCATCTGTCTTGAGTTAAGACTTCACTGTAGTGATCTGGAATGGTAAATACAGGAATGTTCCCTGGATACAGTTGTGAGGTAAGAAAACCATTTGCAGTTCCATAAGATATTTCTGCAAGGGACACGCAAATAATTTTTTTAATTCCTGCATGTGTAAGAAATATTTCCAGGAGACTTTATAAATAGCATCACTTGCTTGAGAGCAAAGTGTTGAAGCTCATGCAATGAAAACAAAATATAGACATTACCAAGTAATAGAAAAGGAAACTGCTATTTAAAAACACTCTATCCATGCATTGGGAAATACACAATGCACCATCAGCACTGCCATCAGCAAATGCTAACTGCATATTCTGAATTGGTGTGTATAGCTCTGTGATAAGCTTCTGCACATATTTCTTTGCATTAAGCAGAGAAACCTTAGAGTAGGACCTACAACAGGAGTAGGACCTAAAAGAAGGACGGTCCTTGAATGAACTGTGAAAAAAATGCCATATAGAAACTGTATGTAATCTCCTTACCTTTATGCATTTTGATGCAATTGCAAAGCAAGATGCCAAGTCATCTGCAACAGGCTGAAGGTCTAGAGCTAGAGAAAGCTGGAGTTGAATGTGAGGACACCTAACCAACCTCATGAGCAAATGAGTGCAAAAATCATTAGAAAGAGAACATGCGAGTGTGTGTGCACATGCAAAATTTTGCCATGTGAATGGTGGTACATATGAATATATATATGCAGCTACACTGCCGCTGAAGGCACGGTTGTTCTAGACTCAATCCTAAAAGTATGTACACAAATGGGAATTTGCAAGTGTGTGCAGGATGTGAATTCCTCGTGGTGTGAGGAGACACGATGAGAGTTATGTTCACCTACACCAGTCATCAGCCAAGACAGCACTACCCATGATACAAAGCCAAGGATATCAATTTAATCCAGATTAAACTAAAAAGCCTAATTGTAAAGCCGCCAATATATTAAAAAAAAGAAATTAATATTAAATCTGTGGTTCTATGTGCAACATCAGCTGCCTTGAGGGGATCCAGGTTTCTAAGTAAAACCAGCAGTGCTAAAGCTATCCAACCACATCTCTTGTAGCAAGGCCGATGCCTTTGCAAGCGGGGTGCTTTACACCAGATAATACTGCAACGGCTGACGTGGTGATGGGGGCGATGCCCATGGACTAGGGGGCAGAAGGGATAAAACTATATATACAGAGAGCTGTGCACGCCATTTTCCTTTGTTTACTCTTGATCTTACTGCATGGCAAGAAGTTAAGTTTACCTGTTAAAAGTTGAAGATCCACATGGGAGCACGGCTGTAACCAAGACGCCTGTGGCTGCTGGTATTCCTAAAGCAGAGCCATTTACACTTGTTCAGGAACAGTTTTGACAGTGTTAAAAGGATGGGAGGTAGAGGAAGTTTGCTGAACTCTTCTTCCATTGTTGCTACCATCAGTGGGGCTGATAGTGATTGTAGGAAATTAGTGCAAAAAAAGCAGCTGCAAACATAGGCACAACCTCAAGCTATCAAAGTGACTTCTGAGCATTATTTTTCTCTGGAGATGAATGCTCATCCTCCCAGGAAACCAAGTTTGGCTACATCCTCCTGTTGCTTTTCATGTAATGTGTCAACACTTATTTGTAATTGTATTTTCTTCATGTAGAGTCAGAAGACACATGAACCCCTGACTACAGCTACTTCTTTTGTTGAAAGGCAGTGGAAACACAAATTTCAATTTCCCCCTGTTTCTGATTTATGATTAAGATACATCTCTCCTCTGCAATGGTTCATACGCTGTCACTTTTGAACAGAAGAGCACTAGGGAACTTCCAACTTTGAAATTAATTACAGGAATAAAGCCTTCTTTGCGTGTTTTCTAATTATCCCTTTCCTTGTTAATGCCAAATAATGCCTTTAGCATCTTCTTGGAAAAAGTCTCATTGACCCTGCTCTGTGATTACGGTGCTTTTATCTCCCATCTGTGCTGTGAAAGCTACAGGCCTTCCACTTCCAGTGCAAAAAACCTCCAGAATTAAAACTATTAGTACAAACAATAAAAAGATTGAAAAACTGTACAGGTACATGATGCAAGCCATACGCAAGGCAGCCTTATCCAGTCATGGGTGAAGAAAGGAAAAAAAGGTGACATACCTTTTATTCTGTGACTGTCCCTATGACCTCAGCTTATGAACAAATTAGACTTTAAATTAACCTAAAAATCTTGCAGACACTGAGAAAATTCACAAACACCAAGAGTCCGTTGGCAAGATGTCTGGACAAAGGTCGCATCCCAGTCGAGGCTGAGCTTTGGAGCAAAGCAGTGGCGCTGCTTCTCTGGTCACATTTGCTCTTTGTAAATACTTGCCTCCGTCGCAGAGGGGACCGTGCATGTCCACTCTGACTTCTCCCAGAAAATCTTGTGCTGGAAGAAGGAGAGCAAGGAGGATCCTGGAGGGGAAGGAGCTTGACCCGAGATGGGTGATGACCTGGGACCAGAGCCAGGAGGAAAGGCTGCTTCCCACCCGCAGGGACCAGCCCCGGAGCACCCTCGGGTGCCAGCCCCACATCCTTCCTGTCCGCTCCTCCCTGCCCAGCACGACGTACTGGCAGGGATGCCTGCGGTCGTGTTTTTAGGCGTGATTCAACCAACATCCAGCATCGTCAGGTGCCTCTGGGAAGAGGTTTTCACGTACAGCGACTTTTGGCCGGAGACCTGGGGAGGGACGTTCCCAGCGTGGTGGCACCCTGCGCCCATGGCAAGCGCCTGGCGGCTGCTGCTGCTCTGCTTTACCGACGAGATACTCCCTCCCGACGGGAGCTCCGGGAACCGCCACGTTATAGCAAAAGCAGAGGATAGCCTGTATTCGCTTTGGACGTTGCCATCCCTCCTGCCGCACCCTGCTCCGTGCCCACCCGTCTCGGCAGCCTGGGGACGGCAGCGGGGCAGGGGCAGCAGCGCGGCCGGCAGGATGCCCAGGACAGGGCCGTCGCATGCTCCACCACTGCCTGCTGCAGCGAGGTGGATCCGCCAGTGTTATGAAACTCACGGAAAAGTGCAGGCGTGTAATTTTTGCCGCAAGGACCTCGTGTCAGACCTTGCTCTTTTTCTTTATCTTTTTTTTTTTTTTTTTCTTGGTTTTGGCTCCACAACTTGCTGTTCTTGTAGTTTGTTCTCATGATCCCTTGAGTCATGCTACGGTGCTATGAGCTGTTTGCAGAAGAGTTGGCAAATAGTTCCTATTTCACTCCCTGTGTGATTTAACCATTGCAAGCCGAGGGGCATGATATTTATATGGGTTAGTGACCTGGAGGCCTGGAAGCACTGGTACAAGCCTGAAGGATGATGAACTGTTCTGTAATGGAGAGTCAAAAAGGTACATTGAAAGTTTAATTATGAACACCTGGGGAGCAGTGCATCTCACAGCTCCCCCCGTCCCGCCCTTAGAATGTATGAATTGGCTTTCTATTGCTTCCCTGATATTTTTTTCCATTCCAGCAGACACTAAAGCTTTTCCAGGGGAAAAATGGAGGTTTGTAGGTAACGCGGCACTGGGTTTTCCCCTTCAAGCAGGACCCCAACAGCTCAAAAACAGCTTCGAAACAATCACATCACAGCAGCAACTGCAGCAACAAATGTCTTATAAAGCAACCGGAGCAAGTTCCTTGAATTTTAAGACAATGTGTGCAGTAGAAAAAGAAAAGAAAAAAAAAAGATCTGCCATGTTTTAAAAGGTTCCTTATGCAAAAAATTCTACAATTTTTTGGCAATTTCTTAAAGGTCTTGATGTTTCTTGGGTTTTCTTCAAAGAAGATCAACAGAAACCAGTCAGAAAACGAGCACATTCCTTATAATACCTAAAATGAACAACTGTGAGGCCCCAGTCCAGGCCTGATCTACTTTTTTAAAATTAGGTTGGCCTGCACTCTTCATTTATTTACTCCCTCAGCAGCCCGAGGGAATATATTTAGTGTGTGAAGTGAAGCACGTGCCCTTGCAAGAGTAGATTTTATGTCATTAAAAGGAAAAATGTAATACTGCAAATGAAGAAATGTCTCATTAGAATTGCATTTACTTCCCCACAAATGCCAGCCAAGATTTTTTTTTTCTTTAAACATATACCTTCACTTCTCGCTTCCAGATATATACTGCTAGCAAAAATAGGCCCACAAGTGACCTGTGATATGATCTGTTGTCTCAGAGTATGTTTGCAGCATGTTAAAGGGATGCCTAAGGAGCACGTAGGTAAAGCAGTTGTGGGGGAAGAGAGAGGTGGAGGATATCTGGGAACAATCCCAATTTACAAACAACTCAAAGAACAATGGGGCCGAGGATGGTACTCTCATCTCTGTCCTCACACAACTTCCCACCAAGAAATACTCTTCCCTACAGACAGTTCCACCACAGCAACAGCTAAGGATCAAAAGCCAACCTCCAACCTTGAAATAACTTTCTATTAAAGTTGGTTTTAATAAAATGAGGTTTGGATGAAATTTTGCTTCTTGAAATTACAGCAGAATTTTTTTGGTTGGATTCTGCTCATATTTCCCTGCTTCCCCATCTACATTTTGCTATAAGCAATAGGTTATGGTCAACATCTTTTATCTCGGTGAAATTTTGCCTTCCTGCATTAGGAAAAAAAGAAAGTGGGATGTTTGTTGTAAAACACTGTCAGGAATTCCCCCAGCTAATCCTCCTTTGCTTCTCTCTTGAAACTTTGAGACACAAAGTATTGCTTTGGGAATGGGAGTAGTTTGCATATTGTAATTCTGAGAAAAGCACGGCTCTCTCTGAACTCTTGGAGGCAAAGACAGCCTAAGGAGGCAGTTGCACAGTTGCATTGCAAGGAGCTGTTAGTTTGGCCTCCTACAGACTACCGTGACTATCTAAGCCAAGAGAAAAATGTATTTTATTTACAACATGGAGGAAAGTTACAAAATGTTTCTAAAGATTGGTAGCTGCCCCTGAATTCACTCTCCGCGGAGTTCAACAAGCAGTCAGCACTTGAGAGAGCCTCTGAAAGTTTTCACCTCATTGCTGGCTGCCTCCCCTCACCAGCTATCTTCCTGACTGAGGTTAAATAAGGACAAGCCTTCAAAACTCTAGTATTTTAAAACAAGTTACCTTATTTTTTGCTGATTTGGCATCTATTTCCATGGAAACAGAGGCAAGAACTAGAAGCCAGCAGCTGAAGTTGGCTACACCACTGCTCTTGGCTTGTTCTACTTCCATTTCCATGGCAACTGATGTAAGATCAGTGCAAACAAGGCAAAGTTTGCTTTTTTTTTTTTTTTTCAAATTAACCCTTCCTTGGTTTTCCACTTCCAGATTCATTTGCTGCCAGAACTGCAGATACAAAGTCACTGGAAACGCAAGGAAGAGCAGTCCGCATACCTTCATGAAGCTGTGCGTGCATGTGTGTGTTTGCATGGGTGCATGTGTGTACACTCCATTTTCTAACACAGATCTTCAAAGTAGTCACCAATTTAAGGATGCAAAAAAACCCACAAGAAAATAACTAATGTACAGGGGAGTTAAGGAAGAGTGGGAAAGAGCAGCTGGTTATGTCCCCATGGTGACAGGACACCTTTCTGCTACAGGTTTGTGGCCTCCTGCATATGGGTACCCAGGATGGAGTCCTGGAGCTGCCTGGCCATCCCTCTCACAAAGGTCTCTCACCTGCAAGGGGCTCCACAAGGCTCTGCTCTGCAACGGGTGCCGGTCCCCAGGGCATCCCCGCTAGCATAAAGGCTGCTCTGTCATGCGGCTGTTTCACAGGGAAAATGGCAAGTGGGAAAGCAGAGACGGGAGGAGAAGGAAAAGGAGTGCATGATATAAGAGCAGCTGACACGCACGATTGTCCCTGTGGAGGTTAAAGGCAGAAGTAACAAACTGGCAACGGAGCAAAGCAATTTGATGAGAAGAAATAGCACCTTCTTGCTAATTGCTTTCTAGGAATTTTCTAGAGTATTTCTCTTCTGAAGCCATGTATGGTCTCCATTTTGGCTATAAAAAGAAACAGATTTTAACATACCTTTTTCTTTTTTTTTTTTTTTTTTCCTCCTCATCTGGCAATGTGCTGGAGCACATGTCACAAGCGTTCAAAGGTGCCTAGTAACATATGCAATTTAATGTGGAGCCAAAGCATTACAGACCGTGTTACAGAGTTTGTACAGGCTGGGGCTGACCACTGCTCGCGGACCATGAGCTAGTCAGGTTTTCTTTGAGTTCATGACTGAACCTGATCCAAGATTAAGTCATGTTAAGGGAATTGATTCACTCACCCTGCTTCATTAACAGAGATTTTGGTGCCTGTCCTAGAAAATCTGGATCTAGACCTGTAAACTCGATGTAATAAAGCATTGAATCCTGTACCTGAGTCCTCCACAAGCTCAAAGAAACGTAATTTATGTATATGCTCTACTGCTTCACACTGTTGGACTCCAGATACCAACACTTACATGTAGTAACAGTCTGCTTAGACCTGAGGGCCTTTGGAGGAGTCTCCTTCATTCAGGTGCTCCTTCTTATAGAACGCAAGGAGGAGGCTGGTGGGAGAAAATGGCTAAAGAGAAGGGAGGTGGTCTGGGTCACACATCTAATTACCAAAACATTAAAATACCAGATTTATAGCCAGAAGAGAATAGAAGCTGGGGTTTTAAGAGAGAGATTAAAAAAATTCAAAGAAAATCGATACGTTTCATGTCTTGATTCATTTGCCCTTCCAATTAATACACTTCTAGATTAGGCCAGTTTTTAAGAACCTGTTCATGTTTGCACCGGACTCAGCAGCACCCGGTCTGTATCATCTCTGATCCCACCTGAATGGGAATCAATGCCTGAATATCAGAAGTGGTTAATGCATGTGGAAAAAGTGTCCCCACTATTTCCACCTGCAAATGTCAGTTGCATAACAAGAACATTCAAGACTATAGGCTTGTAACTTTTGGTACATGGGAAAAATGAAGATCACTGCCTGGAGTGCACCTGTGCTGTTAAAATTCATTCTTGAATTTCCTAGTCCTAGCACTGGGTATTGGTCAAGACCACTCCCGAGGTTAGTCAAAGAAGTCTTTGCATCTTTTTCACAAACTGCCTGACCTCCCCCTGCATCCAGACAGCTGGAACGATACAGCTGATGAAAGATATGGATTATCGAACTCTCACTCAAAAATAATTAACCAGAGATTCCAATCTGACGGACAGAAACCAAATGGGACCAAACAATTGGTATCTAGAAAGAAATAGGTGGTTTGACAAAGTTAGTAGTCTGCCACTGGATCAAACATTTGTCATATATCATTCTTTCAGGGCATATATTTTTAAGGATTTTTCCTTTACCAGGTAACTAGTTCAGAAGGAATCTTTTCCTACCCATATTTTAAATGTGTTTCACTTTGGTCTTGGAAACCAGGCTGCTATTTTAACAGCTTCGGTTCATTAGCCAGCCCATTCCAAGAGTGTCTCCCTGCCATGCCATTTTCGTTGTAGATGACCCTGTTTTGTCCTGCTTCTGCCTCACAGAGGCATTTGATAGAAAATCTGAAGTTACAACACCAAAAAGTCTGCATTATTTTTAATCCTTTTAACTGTTTGGACACAGAATCAATAGCACATATCCAAGAAAAATATTGTGGGTGGGTCTTTCCCTTCTGGAAAATTGTATGACATGAAAATATTTCTTGTTTTCTATAGAAAGAGGATCTTATTTTGTCGTGGTTTAACCCCAGACAGCAACTAAGCACCACTCAGCCTCTTGCTCACTCCTCCCCACTCCCAGTGGGATGGGGAGGAGAATCAGAAAAAAAAAGTAAAACTCATGTGTTAAGAACAGTTTAATGACTAAAAATAAAATAATAACAATAATTTAAAATAATAATAATAATGATGATGAAAAGAAATATATCAAAAAGAGAGAAATAAAACCCAAGAAAAGACACATGACGCACAATGCAATTGTCCACCTCCCACTGACCGATGCCCGAGCAGTGATCTGCCCCTCCCAGCCAACTCCCCCAGTTTATATACCAAGTATGACATTCAATGGTATGGAATATCATTTTGGCTAGTTCAGATCAGCTGTCCTGGCTGTGCTCCTTCCCAGCTTCTTGTGCACTTCCTTACTAGCAGAGCATGGGAAACTGAAAAATCCTTAACTTGAGATAAACGCTACTTAGCAACAACTAAAACAGCAGTGTGTTATCAACGTTATTCTCACACTAAATCCAAAGCACAGCACTGTACCAGCTGCTAGGAAGAAAATTAACTCTATCCCAGCCAAAACCAGGACATATTTATTTATTTATTTATTTATTTTGCCTGGGGAGGGATGCTTGCTTTCTTTGCTGCATTATTGTCTAAGAAAATCACAACACGCGGGCCAGAGTTTCAATTGCCGTCACGCGGACTTGGACTCCACCTAAGGAGCTGCTTTGCTGAACGAGTGGTCCAGGAGCACAGGCACTGCGGCCGCTTGTGTTTGCAAGGCCATGGCAACGGAGGGCAAGTGCTCCTTGGCACGGGGCTCTGTTCCCTTTCCAGACAGCTCCTCCTCACCTTTTTCCTGCATGGTTTGTGCAGAGAGTGACCAGCCCACCCCCATCTGGTGTGCAGCCAATTTTCTTTCCACTATCATTTTCCCTGATGCTCAAGATCCCCGAATCGTCTTTTTCTGTCTGTGGACACTGATGCACCAAAATCCAGGATCCTCTTCCACACTTTTCACTGCTTGGCATGATCTCCCGTAAATGCTGCAAACACCACAGTAGCTGATAGCATTTGGTGGCCTTTTGTGCTGACACTTCAGCCTCTCACAAACTAGAGCTGGCCTTATCTGTTGGCCACAGTGCCTGAGGCTTTTCTTCTAGCTAGCTTTTTCTTCCAGCTGCCTACCAGTAAGCAAAGGCAGGGATTTCTGAACAGCAGGTTTCTTCTTCTGCAGAAGAATGGAGTCAGGGACAATCAAAAATACCACAGATACAGAACAATACCTATTTTCTTATTAATAGAGTAGATTATAGATGTTTCTGATTAATTACATTCAGGCTTATCAAACAATAGGAATTATTTCCTCCTGAGGCAAAAAAAAAGTCAGATTTTTATTCCTGTTTTAGTATTTGTATTGATTCAAAATGTAGAAAAATCCATACGCACACACACACAAAGTCATCTTCTCGTAGTGAATTGAAGAGCAAACATGCTCTGCTGGCTCAGCTGTGGTGTTTCACACCACCAACACCTCAGTGGCCCCTTTTTCTGTCTGTATTTGTAGTCTGGGCAGTGGGGGTTTTTTGCTTGCTTTTTTCTCCTCTTCTCCCTTTTTCTTTCATCTTTCAGCAAGAGAAAAAGGGAAAGAAATGGGGTGGGGAGAATAAAAGTGTATAACAGAAGTTGTCCATTACATATCCAACTGGAACAAAAATTTTCTGTTGCAGATCACTTCAAAACAGATGTTTCTTTCATAATCATGCAATCAGGAGGAAAACACAGAAAAAGGAAGTGATCGCATCCTCCCAAATGTTATGAGTTTTGTAGCATTCGAAAAGACACATTTTTAGTTTTGGAAGAATTGAAAATGTGTCAAGCTGCTCTAGCTATTAAGCCAACACATCCAGCCTGAACTGGGATTGAAGCGATAAGCAGCTCGATATCAAGTCTGTACTGGTTACTTGGCAATAGTTTAATGATTATCTTGGAAGTGATTAATGAAAAATACTATTAAGAGTAATCATGTTGCACCACACCCTGAGCTGACTTCCACCCTGTCCTGCGAAGCTGCTCCTCGCGGCAGCCAAGGTCTTATCCGGGCCCTGCAGGCAGCAAGACCCAGGCAGGGCCCACTGAGGACCTCAGGAAGAGCAGGAGCCTCTCCTCTTCCAGCAAAAGTTTGATTTTTCCTGTATTTTGTTTCTTTTCTGTGCGTGGCAGTGAGATGCAACCCACCAGGCAATACTCTGTTGCTCAGCAACCCCGTACTTGCTGAGAAGGCTTTTTTGCAGCAGTAAACCTGGGCTGAAGAGGAAAATGAGGTGAGGTGACACCCGAAACCTGCCGCTTAGGTTGCCCAGGCAGCAAGATCCCTTCTGAGCAGGCACCGGTCAGCAGCAGCGAGCATCCTGGTGGCGATGTCAGCGCCTTCTGCTCCTCTGCATCTGGCCTGTTCTGAAGCGTTTAGTGGTGATTACCCAAAATCAATTCATTAACTAATTAATTAAAAAGGTCTCCTGCTCTGCAAAGCCATTTCCAGCGTCCCCGTTAGATCCAGGGCTGGCACCATGTTTTGCTTGGGGCGAGCCAGCCAGCAGTGCTGATGAGATGGGGAGAGGGTGGCTGCAAGGCTCTGCCAGCACGAAACCCGCTCCTGGGGGGTGCTGGAGTTGTCCAGGGGGAGGTGGGCAAGGGACTGGCGTGGGAAGAGGCGGTGGGGAACAGCTGGATTGCGCTAGCGGATTGGGTGGAGATTGTGAGGTGGGTTAAGTAAAAGGTGTATTTCATCCCACAAACACCTAGGAAAATCAGTCTGTCTTCCCCTTATCTCCCCCAGAGCCAGCAGCAGGGGAGGGCAGGTCCTCTCGTACCTTGATGAGCAGTTGGAGACCACAGCCATTGCGATCTGCAGAGACTGGGTGTTTTGGGGACCTGGAAGCTCCGCTGCCCGCAGGGTTGTGGCCAGGAGTGGGGCTGTGCTGCCGGGTGGGTTTCCACACACCCCTCATGGCATATGGAGAAAGGAGAGATCAGGGCACAGAGGCTAAATAAACCCTTTTACCTCTGTTGGTAGAAACAACTCCAAAAGCTTTTCTGCACTTGGTCTGACTTTGAGAGGGCAGTACATGCATTTTGGTCCATATTAGAAATTTTTAGAAATTATAACTTCTAGAAAGCTAACTAGGCTTCTCTGTTAGGGCCACTGGCTCCATGTTCTCATGTGGTTAATGGTGTTGCACAGAAGTGTCTTGTTAGAAGGTTTGTGAAGGTCCCATTGGGTCGTTAGAGCTAACCCATCTGCAGCTCCAGCAGATCCCACTGTGATCAGTGCCCTGAAAATCCAACCTGCTTCTCCCACCTGGCACAAGCAGAAGATCTACAAGGCTACTGAGGACTTGGCCGTTCACCACTTGACCCCAATACCTATGTGCTGTGTTACCAGAAGGAAAAGAAAATACAGGTTTGACATTACCCGCGGAACCACCTCATTAAAAGAGAGGCTCCTTTCAGAAGCACAGCCCTTCTCACAACATACAGTAAGTTGTGGTTTCCCGGCTGCCATTTTAGGCTAGCTCAGAGGTATATGTACTCATTTTTAAGCTTTGTTTTCAATGCCATGAACATAACTGAGTGTTTCCTACACACACTATCTATGCTCGGGGACAGCCCAGCCTGAGCAAAAACACTTGAGGGAACGAGGGGGCTCAGACCAGGAGGGCAAGTGCAAACGCCAGCAGCAAGCTCGAGGTGGCTATGATGGACAAGCTCCTGCTCTTTGAATAAAAAGCTGATTTTATAACACTTCAAGGTGATGCAGGTGTGATACACGGTAAGAAAACACAATTCCACATGCTGTTCCTAGGGAAAGATAAACATTGCTTCACACATGCCTAAACTACGCAGAAGTGCAAGAACAACACAGTCATCGAGGCATCATTAATAGAACAGAAACCCTGCTATCCATGTAGTGGTTTTTCACGCCAGAGCGCAGGGTTTGCCGTGGGAAAGGCCTGGTTACCAGCCTCAGAGGCTGAAGCCCTCCCCTTTCCATGCGTCACCATGGGGCAGTGCAGGCTGAGGCAGCAGGAGACAGGAGCCTGGGTCTCTGCTCTTAAAATTACAATGGAAAATTGAAGACTGAAGGCAGGCAATTAAATTATTAAAGAAACTGAAGGATATGTATTTTATAATTACGTAATGAAGATAAAGACAGATTGCTGGCATTTAATTTTGGTACCATCCAGGGAATAGCTGGGCAGGGAGCGATGTGAACACGGCTGATGTTGCAGAGCTACTGGCAGGAAACGGTGGGAAAGGCTGATTTCTGCAGAGAGGAAAGGAGCAATGTACCGGCAATAGGAAATGCCAGGGATAAACTTCTGGATGTGGGAAGCGGTTAATACTGGTGTTTAGTTTTGATATGGCTCTTCCCATCGCATATTTCAAAGACCTTTATCCTGGAGTATAAGGCCAAGTGATGTGAATACGGCGCAATGCAGAGCTGTGCACTGAATGCACTTGCTAGCGTACCAGCACTGCCCACCCCTCTCATTTACAGCTCTGGCAGGGTTCATTACACCCCCCTTCCCTCTCGGCAGGGCTCGTTATCCTCGTCTGTGCTGCACCCTGTAGACAAACCCTAAATGTCACTATCTCCATTTTGTGCACAGGGGTGCACCGGGAGATGAAGCAACCACCCTCGAGGGTACAGAGTCGAGGAGAGACCCCAGATCTCGCAAGTGCCACAACTAATGAGCGTCTGCGCTTGAAAGAGCTGCTTTGCGCTGTTAGGATCGCCCTCCTCTGGCAGCTCCTCTGGAAAATGAGGGGCGATCACAGAGCCCAGCACGCACCCCTGCAGCTCACGCGTCCCTTAGCCCCGTCAGGCTGCTGTTAAATGCTGGAAGGGATAATAAAGGATGGCTACAGCACACCTGTTTTTCCTTTAAAAAAAATGTGCTAGGAAATGGCTTGCCCACACGGTGAGAGTGGTCCAGCTGCAGGGACAAGGAGTCTCCAAAGCCTCAGTCTGCTCCTCACTGCCGCCACGGTGAGACACGGCCCCAGAGAGCCTCCTGTCTCAACCAAAACACGCCAGCTGGGGCTGGGAGAGGAGCGAAGCCCGGTGCCAGCACAGCAGCACGCTCCATGCTGCACTGTCAGGGGCCAGGGCACAGCAAGGGATGCCCCTTCTAAGGTCTGCTTTCCCTGCCCTGGGCAGCTGCCTGCAGCAGCCTGCCAGGCCCCCTGCCTGCACCCCATCTGCTCCGGGCCCAAGAGAGGTGTAGTCCTGCGCCCAGTATCCCGGCCAGGACGGGTAGCCAGCAGTTGCCGTAATTTTCAGGTCTTTGGCCTAATGAGAACATCTTTTGGGTGTGATCACAGTCGTTTCTAAATGCATTTGAAACTTCTGGCAAGCTCCCATGTTAGTCACCGGTCCTTCCATTAGCTTCTTTCCAGTGCCAGGACCATCGGGAAAAGGTATTCAAAATCACACAAGTCCAACTGAAAAGCCCCATTTTTCAAGAGCAGCTTAGAGGCCAAGCTGTTACGTCAGCTGGGTGGTTTGGAAACCTTCAGGCTATCCTGCTTTCCAAGGCATGAAACACTGCAGTGCAATTGCTTCTAAACAACTATTTTCAAGAAACAAAATGGTGATGCTTCCACCTGACAGTCTTTTCAGCACTTCTGTGAGAAGGGGAAACTGAGCCAAGAAAGCATCTGAGAAGTCAAGTGATGCACCATTGCAAATCTCCAGGAATAAAGCAACGCTAAGGGTCTGGCTTCTGGTGAAATGTGTGTTTCTGCCACACTATTATTCCTCCCAAATCAGTTTTTACTAAGTGTCCCGCATATGCCCTTTGCTCCAGCAACAGGATATCCTTCATTTGTCTGCACAAAGTGCAGATGAGCACTTCTTCATGTTGTTTTCCAAGTCTGCTGATGGGAGGGTCAGCAGGGGCCAAAGCAGCTGCACCAAGTAAAGGAAAGGTAACCATGGCAACCCAAGTTATCTGCATCCTCCATGTATTTCCTTCTCCCCACCCTACATCATATCTTTCCCACCCAAACCTCAAGCCAATAGAGCCAGTGACCAGCTGGCAGGATGGGGACTGCAGCGGGGTCTCCTGCACCCAGCGTGTCTTGCCGTGTTTCAGGGCTCACTGCTGCAGGCTGAGGTCATCAAAAAGAGACCGAAAGCGTAGAGAGGGGTAACTTGCAAAAGGCAGAGCTCTCCGCTACTGTAGATGGGGCACTGGATATGTTGCCTTTGCTCCAGAGTTGCAGATCCGTTGATGCTGCTCCTGGTTTTGGCTCTGAGCTGTAACCATTCCACAGCAGCAACAGCTTCTCCATCTGCACCCCACGTCAAACCCAGCTACAGTTTTGGCCGGACTTTCCTGGGACTTGATAAATGCAACGCCTGCATTGGGACATCCATTTGCAAGAAATTCTTTAAAGAAGAAATAAGGTCAGAAACTCAGCACAGTTATTTTTAAAGCATTCTGTATAGTAACTTGAAAGTTGCCTGTTAGTATTTCCAAGTATTTTAATGAATGGCAATGCAAACAGTAACTTAGCACCTGGTTGCCATTACAGTGCCTAGTATTTTAATTAATGTCTGTAAGTTGCTGCTTTGTCTCTTCTCTTTTAAAGCCACATGAACATGATCAGACTTCAGCCCTGAATTATAATTTGAAAGCAGGAGTAGAAGGCACAACTTTCTGCATAGAGAGTGGCTCCGAAACAATTCAAGGCAGTGGTGAGGGAAGGGAAGAGGGAAGGAAGAAATCAGCTTGTTTAGATGTACTGGAAATACTTTATTATCAGCAACTGAGTAAATGCAAAGGAGATTTAACTTTGTATGCTCCCCACGGACTATGTTAACTACAAATATATAAACACGCTATATAATTTTGTACCAGGTGCAACATCACAAATGTGAGGAACTTCACGTCCGTATTAACTAAGATCAAAAGCCACCTAAACCTGCCTGAGGCACGAAGACTTTTGCACATCAGGTTACCTACACTCTCGAAAATAGATGGGGCTAAATTACTAATACACTTTTGGGAGGTTTCTGTGAGAACTTGAAGGCAGAGGCAGAAATTCCATCTGCCTCGAAGTCGATGAGACATATGCTGTCCAAGTGGTCGTCAGACTGATCCAATCGGTTTTAGGCTCAAACTCAGAGCGTATCTGACGACAGCAGGGAAAATGTTGCCAGTGTTTTTGAGGAGAAAGTTAAAGGCAGTGCTTGGCAGAGGAAGGGTTTATTGGGTCTGATATGATTTATAGAGCCATATGCACTTTCTTTTATAGATATAAAAGCCTGGGGGAGAAGAAATGATTACAGTAAAATTGTATTTTTAATGCTGTAATGTAAGTAGTATAATATTGGACAAATCACCATTTTTATCTTAAACTATCCTATAAAATGTAGCATAGTAAAACCATAATGGTTTGTCTGGGATGGACTTGTAATACCGAACATCCATCCTTCCCTTACTGCCACTGGAAGAAGGCAGCTCGTGGCTTTGCTATGCCAGGGCACCCCTTGCTGTGGCACACCGGGGGTCCCAGCCCTTGGCGCTTTGCCCTCTTGGCTTTCTGTCTCCCCCAGCTTGTCCTGAGGGCGATGCCAGAGCGTGCAGTAAGGTGCAGAGGCATGAAGAAGGGCCAGGTCAGCAGTGCTGGGCTTCCCCCAGCCCAGCCCAGGCTCCAGCCCCAAAAAGCAGGATGGATTTGCGTGTTCAGCTGGCTGAGACAGGCTACTGTGGGTCTGCAGGGGCTCGGGGTGGGTTTGGGGTACGAGCTGCCCTACATTTTATTCTCTGCAGCAGGGTGGCATGGGAGCTGGCTCCTGCCCCGTGCCACAACCTGCTGCAGCCCCTTTGCCACTCTCCTGTGCAGGGTTTTCAGGCACCTGCTGCTGGGTAGGAAGCAGGTTCTGGGTGTGCAGCTTGTCGCAGGTGTGCCGTTTTGATTAACCCGCTTAGCCGCTGGGGGGGCTGGGGCTATGCAGCTTCCTTCAGTCCCGCTGAAAACGGCAGGAGCCTTCAGAAGCAAGCAAATGCCTCTGGCTGACCAGTGGCCAGCTGCATGCTGCACCGGAGCGCAGGAAAGAAGCGCTACGTGAGCAAAAGCAGGAGCCCCCGTGCTGGCTTTCCTCCAGGGGACGCTGGGAAAGGGGTGCGGGTATGCAGAGGGTCCGAGCAGGGCCCCGGAGTGCGCAGCCGCAAACGCGTGGGAGCACGATGCTTCTGCCGCAGGGAACGTAGAGGGACTTCCTAAACCAGAGATGTTTTTTTCCTCTCCTGCGAGCCTGCAATCAGCTTCCCACAAGCAGCGCAGCACACAAATAAGTGATAACATACAGTTCTGCTCAGCGCTTCGGAAAGGGTAACTTTCCAAATGTTCTCCTGAGCAGCCAGTCAGCTTCAGACTTTTCTTTGCAGGGGTTAAACTGTTCTCCCACTTGATTTCTTGAACAGCTGGGATTTTTCAGCAAGTCAAAGGTTAAACGGGGGAAATTTCAGTGGCACTTATGCACTTTGATCCACCCTGGTGTACCTTTTCACATGTTCACAAAGGTGGATGGCACTTGGCCCTCTCTGTTTAAACCTCGTTAGAACATGCTTCATTAATTCTCCACCATTTCCGGGAGCTGTGACATGCATTCATAGTCAACTAACGAGAAAGAATATGTGGGTTTTGTTCCCAGAATATTTGGTGACTCATCTTGTGCTCTAATGTTCTTTACTTCCCTTATCTTTGCCCAACTTTATCCATCTGTAAATGAGAATACCAAAGCCTGCCTACCAACTGTCCTGAGAGCAGAGCACAGCAGAAGTTTTTGTAAAATATTGGATTTTCAAAATACTGCAAAACTGAGCTGACCAAAACTATTTGCCGACATGTGCCAATGCTGGTGATGAGCTTTGGCCAAAAGCAATGGGAAGGAAGTCTGAAAAAGCTGGAATGCTTCAATTTGATGGGTTTATATGGCATTTCTTTATTTTTGGTTTTAAGACTTATCTTACTTAAATTTAAAAAAAAAGTAAAACTCCAAATGCAAGCAAAATTATTTTAGCTGAAACAAAATACTTCATTTTATCCAGCAAAAAAGTTTGATTTTCTTCAATGTTTAGTTCTGGGTTGATCTAAAAGCTGTAATCTGTGACTGTGTTATTCACACAAATCTTACTGAAAGTCTTAATTAAAGCACATTCAGGCCATTAGCTAAAAGGCTTCATAGGAGAGTGAATTATTATTACAGCACAACTTGATGATGAATGTTGAAAGTATCTAGCAAGTGTGCCAGGCCACTGCTGCGCTGCCCAGAAATGATGCCAAATACAGAACCGCTGTGGCCCATGCTGGGTTCCCAGGCCCGTGTGGCTCTCCCCTGGGAGCTCTGCAGAGGAAATCGCTCCATCCGTGCTCAAATTAACGCTCGGCCCTGAACTTCACACATCCGCTTGCATGCAGGAGGCGGCGCTTTCCTGGTATCTGCCTCACGTGAGCTCCCCTGAACACACATGCTTCAGCCAAATCACAAGGCACATTTCTGCTTAACTTAAAAAAAAAAAAAGAAAGAAAGAAAGAGAAACCCAGCCCATAGCCATCTCTTCCCTGTACGTGCCTGGCACACTGTGCCTGCTTTGCAGATTAGGCGCTGGGAGGGGTCATGATGCACAAGAAGTCACAGTGAGGAGTAGCAATTATTCTCTGCTCTTTAGTCCTAGCTCAAAACCAACCAAACAACCAAACAAAACAAAACCAAACAAAAAAAAACAAACAAAAAAACCCCAACAACAACAAAAAAAAAACCAAACAAACAAGGCATTTATTTTCTTGTCAGATGCCCTAATCGTAGGGAAGCTTCAATTTCATATTGGGCAAAACACCCAAATGACTGAAATGCCTGAACCCCCAAACCTGCTCGCGCAAGGGGCCAGGCTCCTTTGCTTCTGGTCAGCCCGTGTCTCTGAGGCAAATCTTTTGAAGGAGGCATGTGGCTAGAGCCGAAAGCCAAAGCGGGGCAAGCACCAGCATTTCAGGGAGATGGGCTTTCCCCCCTGGGCCCCTGTGCTTGCCCAGAAGCTGAGCTGCACAGGCTCCATGGTGGGGAAGGGGAGCGAGACACTGCCTGCAAGAGGTGTTGTGGGGAAGAGGACAGTTGGTCTCCAATCATGGAGGGCGGCTAGCATTGCCGAGTCAGTTATTTGCCTGAAGTGAGAGAAAATTAATCCCCCCCCAGATTTCCCTGTGCTGATTTCCCCACTGGAAGTCAAAAGGAAAGATCAGCTTCAGCTTTCAGATTTGTTAATGTCTTTTCACCTAACTCCAGCTAGCTGGTCCTGCAGGGAACCTCTTGCTTCTCTTGTTTCACTTCTGAGCTATCAGTTTTAATTTACGGTGAGATTAAATTAGGACATGCTTTCTTACGCGCTCGGGCAAGAGTAGCATTAGGAGGTTTCAGAAGCAGCAAATGCTTGATGTTGGCCAAACCAAAGGTCAGAGTCCAGCCGCTTTCCAAGAGCAGGTTACAGACATACTTAGGAAACAGGCGCCGCGCTCTTCAGCTCCTGCATGTGTGACGCGTGTGTGGGCAGGGCTGAGGGGGCTGCTGAAACAAAAAAAAAATTGTCACAGCCTAATTACCAGGCCCATATGCTCCCCTCCTGTGCCTGTGTAGGGGGAGCAAATCAGTGCAAGATCTCCATGGCTACAGTGGTGCCACACGCCCGGGGCACGCGTCCCCCCGTGCCCCCCATCACACCCCAAACTCTGCCACTGCCTGGGGAGGTGGCTCATGCCGGCTGCTAGAATACAGCCAGTGACGTCAGGGGGGACCTGTCGACCCCGTTACCGTGAAAGGCCACCACCTCAAAACAAAAGGTCATTTTGGTGTTCCCAAAGACATTCATTGTCAGGAGGTTTTGTTCTGCAGGGGCCCTTAAAGTCTTGAGTACTCCTTTTTTGGGCCCCCTTCTCCAGGATTAAGGAAGTTTAAAAACGCCAGGGATTCCCCATGAACCAAAACCCTGCAGCCCTCTCCCTTCCTTCCCTCTCTCTACGCGGCCCAGAAGACCCCATCTGGGCACTTCACCCCCTGCCCCATGGCACTGTTCGTGACAAGGGATGGTTTAAGCGGGAAGCAAAAAGACGGACGTTTTTTCCAAAGCGCCTTTCCTTCAGCCCCCTCGCCTCACCCCGACGCCCGTGGCCGCTCGGCCTTTGCCGCGCGATGGCAGAAAGCCCCCGGGGCCGGCGTCGTGGCAGAGCCACCGCGCTGGCGCTGCGCGGGTGTCCGTGTGGCTTGTTAACCCGCTCTCCGTGGGGCTCTTGTTTTGGTTTGGCAGGTTTGACACCTGGCTTTCTTCTCATTTAAAGCTGCCCCCCAGCTACCTGCTCAGCTACTCGGGCAACTACACCGACGATGCCAAGAGCTGGCGGCTGGTTGACATCACCCGGCTGACTTCCAAGTACCGGCACGACCGGGCCGACAAGCGCATCTGCACCTCCCTGCTGAAGACGAAGACCTGCAGCCTGGAGCGCGCCCTGCGCCGCACGCATCGCTTCCAGAAGTGGCTGCGGGCCAAGCGCCTCACCCCCGACCTGGTCCAGGTCCGTGCCCCATGGCCCCCCCCGGGCCCCACACCAGCAGGGGTGGGGGGGAGAGGGAGGCCCAGGGGGGTGACATGTATTTTTGGGGGGGGGGGGAAGGGTGTGAAGGAGACATGGCTGTGACTTGCTGGGTGGAGGGCGAGTTTGGGCAATGGCTGGCCCTGTCCCTCTTGCCCCGGCTGGTGGGTGCCCTCCCCGTCCGAGCCCACCTGCTGTGAGGGAGAAGCAAAACGAGGCCCCAAAAGGAAGAAGAGCACTTGAGGCCCAGGGCCAACCCTCCTCCAGCCATAGGTAACGCCATGGCGCAGCCTGGCCAGGGCTGGGGCTCAGCCCCGGGAAGGCGGGCACCGGCTCCCGGCTCCTCGTGCCGGCTGGGGCTGAAGGCCCATGGAAAGCTGTAGCACCCGCTGGCTTCAGGCACAGGGAGAACGTAGGGCCATGGACACAAACCTGGCAACAGCTCAAGTGGGGATATTTCTGCTGGGACTTTTTCCGGTTTTCCATTATGTCTCAGTGACTTTTTTTTTTTTTTTTTGTCACAAAGTCATACACAAAAGGGCAGCCTGTGCCTTGAAAGTGATTTTCCTCTGAGCTGGGACCTGGGGCAGGTTGGACCCCTCTGTTTGTGGCCAGCAGGATGAGTGGCACAGGCGGTTGGAGCCGGAGCCTCGATTCCTCATCCACCCGCCGTCTATAGCAAATGATCTCAGGCACGAAGAAGTGCGCTGCCCTTTCTGTCGCAGTCCTGGGGTGTCACAGGCAAAGCCAGGACAGGGTGCGGGGGGGGGGAGTTGCTGCCACCAGGCAGACGGGTGGCAGTGGCACAGGGAGACAGACATGCAGGCAGGGCTGGGGGTCAGAGGGGGCAGGGTCCAGAGGAAAGTCGGCATCTGAGCGTGGCCCATGGTGAGGGATGCCGTGGGCAGCCAGGGACAGCCACGGGGCAGGCGAGTGTGTTTTGCAGCTGCTGGCTTGCATCTGAGACCGAAAGTCCCCTCCCCAAATGCACATGCATTCCCCCCACCCCATCCAAACAACAGCAAAGCATTGCAATAACCACTGGCAATGGGCAGGGGCCAGAATGGAGGCCAGATATACTCTAAACAAGACCCCAGGTGGCAAAGAAAGATTATTTCAGTACTTCTCCCCCTTTCAAGAGAGAAGTGGCTGTGAAAAAGGGACTTGCGTTTAAAGAAAAAAATGAACTGCTTCCTCATGCCTGCATGCTGCTGCATCCACTCAGCTTTGCTGAGTGCTAAAGTTACACTGCTTTGAGTTTTTCCTCTTCTGCTACCCCCTGGAGCAGCACTCCTGAGGAGGGAGAGTAGGAGATCCCATGCTACAGCAGCAGTGCCTGAGCCGCACCGAGAAGGCCACCCGAATCACTGACAGTCCCGCATGGCAGGTTGCCCCAAAGCCAGCAGACTCCTGGGGGGTGAGGTGCTGGATGACAAGGGCCAGCCAGGGAGACTTTTTTGGTGCAAAGCTACACTGTACTTTGTCTAGTAACCTCAGGAGAGGCACTAGGGAGAGTGGGCAGATTTGCATCGCTTCCACTCAGAGCATCCCTCGCCTGAGCTTGTGGGCCATGGGCAGGGACAACTCCTCCCCGGGGGGGCAGGCAGCAGCCTCCCAGGAACCTGCTGGCCTCCACTGTCCTCCAAGGCAGCACTACAGGGGACTGCGAGAAGCCAAGCTGGGGTGGCAGGCCCTCCAGCCTTGCCGGCGTGTCCAAGGGGTTTGTGCAAAACTGCTGCCCCCGCAGCAGTGCTATGTGAAAGGGAAAGAGTCGAGAGCTCGAACCTTTCATTTGCTGAGCTGGTTGAAAAAGTAACCAGAGAAATGTGGCTCTGTGGTTTCTCAGATCTGCTGCAAAGTTAAATATTAGCTGAGCCCGAATCCTTCTCCTTAAAAGGCTCCTGATGGGCGATACAGTTTTCCCTACCCTGTCCTCTTTGAAACTGAACTCCCGGCTGAGCTGGGTTGCATGCGCACATGCGCACACACACATATGCATACACAGATGCACGCACACACACATGCACATGGACACACATACATGCACATATGCATACATATATGCATGCACACATGCACATGCGCACATATGCACACATATATGCGTGCACACACATGCATGCGCATATGCACACATACATGCATGCACACAGCACCAGGCGGAGACTCTGGCTGGGGCATCCTGGCCTTGCACCTATCCAGTTTCTCCTGGGTGTTGGAATTTCCCCATGCAGCAGTGGGAAGCTGAGCTGACCCCAGCTCTAGGACGCCTTCAAAGCGAGCTCAGGGGCCATCCTGGGGGGACGTGCGCTGGGACAAACTCCCTGGCACATTTCAGCAACCCCTGCAGTTTTTTAGTTGGAGAGGGCACAGGAGGCTGCAGGGAGGCCCAGACCTTTGCACACAGGCCTCAGGATTGCTCTGCTCGTGTTTTCATGGTTCCTTGGCTCTGTAAATCAAGCAGAGAAACCTAAACCAGGATATAAATCCCTTCTAACAGCATACAGGCTTGAATACAGAAGCATAACGATCCAGAAGCCCTGGGGCCTACCTCCCCCCACTTCCAAATTTCAGCAGAAATCACTATTTAAGATCAGGCACGTGCTCTGTAAAATGGCTTCTGGTTTCACAGTGGTCTGAATTGAAAAACAGCCTGCAGCAACAACATTTCAGTCATGCAGTGTGTGTGAGTTTGTACGTGAGAACCACTCCCAGCCCCAAGTGCTGTTGTGTGGGCAACCACAGGTTACAGGGTGACCCCCCGCAAGCCATCCAGCCCCCCAGAACCGGGCAGCCCCTTCCTCTCTGCCCACCCCACCTGCCCTCCTCAGCCGAAAGCTGCAGGAGCACCTCTGCCTGCAGCCCAGCCCGGCGCTGCTGCCCCTCTGCCGTGTTTGCTGGGCAGACACATGTTCATAACCCAGCAGAAGCCATCGGAGAGGGTGTTTCTTGGGGGTACCACACGTCACTGCAAATACTTACCTGCAGCACTGCTCTTCTGGCTTTTTTTCTCCCCTCTCTCTTTTCGGAGGTGTTGACAGCACGCTGTTCTTGATGCCTAACATGATGCCTACCTTGTTTGACAAAGCTGCAGTCACCCAGCAGGGTCCATACTGCCCTCCCTGCAGTTTTTCCTATATAGCAGCACCATGGAAAGCTAATGGGCTCAGGTAATTTTGTCTTATAGAGCAGAGAATTACGACAAACCATAACGTGCTTGAATCAAAATGACAGACCATGAAGTAATGTTTTTTCACTTTACACTTCCTGCCCTGCCTGACCCAGCCATCAGCTGAGCTGCCTGCCACAGTGATTATTTCACCCGCCACAACGAAAATCTTTATTGGACGCAGCAAAGTCTTCAGTGTTAAAATCCAGCCCTCCTCGGAGAATGAGCAGGATTTAGCTGGGGCTTAGCCTGCACGGTAGCCCCAACCACCCACCGCTTTGCCCAGGAGCTCATCACCTCAAACTGCGCTGCATGCTTTTCCTGTTGGAGGGTAAGAACAACAACAAAGGGGGTTAGTTTCAGCACAGATTGCCCACAGGGAAAATTTACAGCCCTGCCTACAAAGCACAGTCTGGAAAATTCTGAAGGCAGACAGACGAAAGTAGTACCAAGGTGAAAAGTCAGCCATTTTCAGCCCCTCTCTCTAGGACGTACTGACCAGCACCTCCGCCTGCCCTCAGCAGATGTGCTGGCACCGTGGCTATTTGGCCTCTGAGTCCAGTACACATCACTTCGCTCACAGCACATGGGCAGCAACTCGCTGGTCTGGCAGCTGGTCCGCCCCAGGGAAGGATGGGCATTACAGGGCTCCCAGAGCCACCTCCCAGACCTGCTGCCTCTTTGACCTGGTACCTCATCATCAGAGGCAAACCTGCTGGCAGTGGGGATGAGCCCCGTAGCTTCGCAGGGCATCATTCCTTTCTTTCTTTTGGGGGCGAACACAACCCTTGGATTCAAACGGCCAGGAGCTGCAGGTGCTTTGACACCTACATCCAGGCTTTTCCTCCTGGAGCCCACCCTAAACCTGGTCGCTTGGTGAAGCTGCACCCAGGTGGTGGTGCATGGGGCAGGAGGCGGCTGTGCTCCTCATCTGTGCCATCGCTCCTTGGGGTGGCCGAAGAGAAAGCCAAGTGAGGAGAAGTTGTCTTCCAGAGGTCGTCTTTGCATCAGAGTGAATTCTGGGTGTGTCTGCTCCAGGTGCGCATACATACGCACAGATGGGAGTTTAAAATGCATTGCATACTGTGCAGTAGGGAGAAGATAATCACAGCTGAGTGCAGGTAGGTTTTGCAGGAACTAATCATTATCAGATATAAAAATGTGGGGTCTTAATCAAAGTAAATAAGAAGCTTTCCATATCAGTCACAAACAATACATCAGGCTGTCTGTCAGGTCTTACTCTCTGGGGTCATAAGACACTGCAAAGGACTTAAGATATTCTCAGATAAATCACTATCTCCAGTGTTTTGAGTATGTGTTCTTCACATTTTTCTTCCATTGACAGTTTTTGTCTAACAGTTTTACAATTCCGGCTCCTTTACTGCTGCAGGGACATTTCCATCAGTCTGCTGGGAGGGGAGGCCCCACTTCACTGAAACACTCAAGCAGGTGCTGAACTTATGCTGTTGACTAGCTCTGCTGAAATCAAAAGGCCCTGCTGCCCAATTTTGGTGGATCAGGGCTTTATTAAATCATAGGAAGCTGCACCAGCGGTTGATATAAACATGGTGGTACTCAGCCCTGCTCCTGTGCTCCTTCACCGCCACCGGTATGCCTGAAATGGTTCCTCAGAAAACGAGCATCTGTGATCATCATGTGCAGTGTATGACCACACCTGTGTTAACAGGATGAGCTCTGACCTTGGAAAAAGTCCTAATTACAACTTTCATGCATTCTCTGACACCACGATTTCTGTTCCTACTGCATACTCTTAAGGGTCTCAGCTTTTGCGCTGCAAACTCATGGAGGCAGAAAGGCTTTCTAACTTTGGCTGCAAATATTTGCATACACACTGAGCTGCAAGAGACTTTCTCCACCATTTATCCCTTACTTAACACAGTTCTGTTCTGTTCATTTTTTCTCACTTCTTCTCCAAAGGGAAAGTGACAGAGTCAGCTACAACGTGCCTGCAAGTGCTGCGAGACAGAAATCCATAACCATCCCTTCACCCCCCTCCTTCTATAGTTTTAGATAATTAGTTGAAAAAATATTTCCTTGATAAGGCTACACCATAGGAGAGGAGCCTATGAAGACTTGTAACTAGAACTGGGGAGAATTATTTTTGACAAATGTTTTATTCTCTTGGGGAAAAAGATGGTTCTTCAGTTGTTGAGAAACAATGCTCCAGTTGGAGTTGGGTTTCTCAGGTAGTTTTGACCAGCTACCTGCATTCAAGGCTTGTTTCATGCAACTGATGACCAAGCAGGGAGCGGCTGGGACCTCACTGAGGCCATCAGGGGGGCAGAGGAGGGGATGTGGGAGGTCCAGTCCCCCCTTTCCACCTCCAACCGTGAGAGCAGCACACTCCTCCTTTCCTTGTTTCTTCATTTCTTTGTTGTGGCTGGATGTTAAATTAAAAAATTAAATGTTTTATGCCAAATCAACAGCTCAGGAAGGGCTGAGAGAGACCTACCTCAGAGTTACCAAATGACTTGGGGAGATCCTGTCAAATCTTTGCTCTCAGCATGAAGAATGGCAGGGAGCAATGTGGGCTCCAGTGCCCTTTCCTCTGAAGCACGTCTCCCAGCCGTCAAATTATAAAGAAAACCTGAAAGAATAAATGTGGCTACTGGGATCATTTGGAAGAAAAAGGCTTGTCAAAAAGCTGATTCCCTTCCCCAGCAGAGGTGTGGCAGGGCAGCATTTCTGTGCCACTATGGGCAACTCTCCATATGTCCACTCTCCTTGGCTATTAAACGAGACTGAATTTCAAAAAAGGGGTTTTTGACTACAAAGATATAAATTTCTGTGCCATTTATCCTGGTCATAGATTGCTTATGCAATTTTACAAGCCAAACCTCCAAATCTGAAAGGTGTAATAAAGTGATTGTTGACTCCATTAGCCCAACAGTTCTTTATTTGTTGCTGGTATTTACAAAAAGTATGCACGGGCTATTCAAATTTGGTTTTGATAGTTAATGCACAAATTTATCAAAGAGAGAGTATAACCTGTGCTCGTACCCACATACAGTGTTTATTTACACTTTTAAAGCATGTTTACTGACCTTAGCAAATAGTATTTCCAAGAAAGCTGCTCACAGGTTAAGCAAATAACGAAGCAATCCGAAGACATTATCTAACGAGGGAAGTGACTCACCGGCTTAACGACAGAGAGGCCTCCACCAGTGAGCCAGGACGCCAGGGCTGGAAAGCCGGGTGGAGGGAGGAGGCCCACCGGCACGGAGCAATGCAGTACTGCGCAGTTGAGGGCAAACGGGGTTTGCAGCCAACGCGGCTGTGCCGCGAAGACCGCGTGCCATTTTGGAAACCCAAATTGTGAACAGGCATTTTTTGGACGGTGCGGGGTTTTTTCCTAGGAGGGGTTTGCTGTAGAGATCCCCCTGTGTGCCCGTACCCTTCAGCAGCTGTGCCGCGGGGGGCAGAGGCGCGCTGGGCAGAGCACAGCGGTGCCCATACCCCTGCCACGGCCCAAGCACATCGCGACATCTCAGGCTGGAAAATAAACATCTTTGTCGTATTTTCCCCTCTCGCCAGGGCCTGTCAAGCCCAATGCTGCGCTGCCCATCCCAGCGTCTCCTGGACAGGATAGTGCGGCGTTACGCTGAGGTGCCAGATGCTGGCAGCATCTACATGGACCACCTCACCGACCGGGACAAACTGCGCCTCCTGTACACACTGTCAGTGAATTCACATCCCATCTTGTTACAGGTACGTACCACTTTGCCCCAGCTTGAAATGCCACCCCGCAGCCCCTTGCAAGCAAACCCTGGCATGAGATGTGCACCAGCCCCTCGCTGCAGAGGAGTCTCAGCCCTACCCTTTGGCAAGCTCCCTAACCTTCATGAAGTGAGTTTCTTCTATAGAGTTGGATGGCTGAAGTCAGGCAGACTCCTGCGGTGCTCCTTGCATCAGCCTGTGAAGTTGCGGAGAGACATGGATGCCCAGCCCCTTAAATAAATCACAACCCAGACAGGTTATTGCACTAGCACACTGTGAAAGACAGGGTTTTTCACATCCCCAATGATACTTCACAGTGTTATGTTTGCATTGCTAATATATTACTTAAAATCACAGCCTGTTTGTAAAAGAGAAAGGGCATGTTTTAGCAGGGAGGACCGAGACGCAGCATTGAGGTTGAATGTGGACTTGGGGAGCACTGATTCCCCAGGTTCCATGTGCCAGCACTGTTTTTTCCATTTACATGCCACTGGTAACTAGCTCTGTAGCAAAGTGCAGTTTTGCAGAGGTGTTTGGTGGAATCCCAAATACAACTGAGCTCTGAGTTTGAAGACAGAGAGCTAGAAGGCCTCAAACCCCTCCTCTGGTCCCCTGCTGGCACGCCTGGCACGTGGGTCCTCTCTTTCCTTACATGCGTTTCTGAGGGAGTATCCTCACCCATCCCCACCACCACCCCTCCTTTAGTCCTCATCATTGCTGTTTCTTTCAACCTTTCAAGATTCCACGAAGAGAGGCAGCGGCAGCATCTGTCTCTTGCCACTGCTGCCCTCAGCAGCTCACAGGGCTCTGTCTGGTCCTGGGGGGGGGAATGGTGCTCATGCTCTGGGATTCTCCAGGGGGTCATTCAGCCACCCTGACCATGGCTTGCTTGGGCACGAGGCTGCGGCTCTCAGCACTGTAAAGATATGGGAATGCAGCTTAAAGAGGTGAAAAAAATACAGTGACGAGAAATGGCTTGATTTTATATGGGTGTCCAAAATGCCTTCACAGAAGAAGGGAGAAGCAAACTTAAACATGAAACTGGATAAGTTCATAACCCTGCCTTGGTCGGGTCTGGTGCGCTGGGGAGACAGACAAGTAATGATGTAAATGGCAGAAAGCTTTGTGTTGGCATAGCTCAGCAGTCACGCAGTTTGGTTTCCACCTGGGATAACCACCCTGTTAGCACGAGCTGCAGTGATGCGGGGAGCCCAGCCCAGGTGTCCCCACTGTAGCACACACTCGGCACTTCTGTCCCTGAGACTGCAAAGTCTCTTATGAACAGCAGGGCAGTTCTTACAAATTAGTGAAAACTGCTTTAGCCCCACCTCACCTCCAAGCCGTGATTTTAGCTATGCAGTTCTCATAAGGGACCCATCAAAGGCTCTAGAAAGACACCTAAAATTAGCTCTTCTGTGCCTAAAATTTTCATGAATCTGAAATCTATTATTATATTGGACTTTCCAGTTAGTCTCCTTTATGGAATAGCTCTTGAAATATCAGATTCTTCTTAATTAAAAAAAGGAAAAAAAAGAAAAAAAAAACCAGCAAAGCTACTCCAGGACAGAGCAGAGCCTTCTCCGGCTGCTGCAGCAGGCTGGGGTGAGGAAGGGTGGCGGGATGCTTTGGAAAGCAAAGCACGACACCGGCACAGCCGCTTGAAGCCAGCCAGGGCATCTGAAAGTCCTGCGGGAGGGAGGCGGGTCCACGGGCAGAGCACGGCGGCCAGAGGGCAGGGGCAATTCCCCCTTTCCCGCTCTCCCCGGCAGATCTTCCCCGACGTGGAGGGATGGCCCTTCCCACGCTACCTGGGCTCCTGCGGGCGGCTGGTGGTCAGCGCCAGCACCCGGCCCCTGCGCGACTTCTACGGCGCAGCCCCCGAGGTGGCCGCCGACCTGGCCCTCCAGCTCCTCGCCGTCCTCCGCTCCATGGGCACCAACGACCTCAACTACTTCTTCTACTTCACCCACGTGGACGCTGGCACCTTCGGCGTGTTTAGCAACGGGCATCTGTTCATCCGGGACGCCAGCACGCTGGGGATCATCGACAAGGAGGAAGGTACTCGGCAGGCTCCACGGCCGCGCTTCTGTGGCAGGAGGGCTCAGCGAGGCAGGGGAAACGAATCTTTCACCTGCCACGCTCGGCTCTGCTGCTGATTTTTTTTTTTTTTTTTTTTTTTTGACCCACCAAAAGATGGCGTGCTGAATTGAGTAATGAAAAGTTCAAGGAGAGATTTACCGACAGTAAAAGCATCAGCAGCTCCTGCCATCCCGGCTCTGAGTTGGGAAGGTGGCAGGCATTTTGTTCGTGCAGTCAGGGGTTTGCTGACCGACCGTGGGTGCCTACGTCCTGCTTGGTGGCCTCAGTGGCTGGCAGAAGCATTCAGCGGTGCTGACCAGTTTCATTTGAAGTCTTCCTAAATCATCTCTTCTAAAACTTTTGCCACACAAATGTCAATATTTGCAAGTAGAAATTTCCTAACTTCATTTGTTTTAAGTATTGGGTCAAATCAGACTCTTTTTAGGTGCATGTATCACATTAACTAATAACCATTACTATTATTAGAACAACAAAATCCCCCTTTTGTCATTTTTACATAAAATCAAGGTTACTATTTACTTTTCACAGGTTACATTGGTCTGATCCTGGAAGTAGAGCTAGTCAAAGACTACTCCTCCAATAATTTAACAATTTCATTTTGGATGTTCAAATTTTCAAAAGGCCTTTGCTCAGCTCTCACATTCAGCCGAGCAGATCTCAAATATTCAGAAGCAGCTGTCAGAGAATTTTCCACTGGGTTTCTTTTTCTTGTCCCAACAGCTATTACTGTTAACTTGACTCCAGCTAGATGAGCTGTTGTTGCAATTTAATGATTTGGGGTAACATGGAAAAATTATGGGTTTGGCTATTTGTGGTAATTTTTGTACGAACTCTACATTTTAGGTTAGTACTGCAGTTCTCATTTTTTCTGAATCAGTTTGACTTGACAGACTCCTCTCCAATTCCTCTGTCAGGCAGTTCTGCAGAGTTCTGTCATTCAGAAAAACATACATATTTCAGGAGTGAGAAAATTGGCCTATATACAGCTACAGCACAGAGTACTTTGTGGTGAAAGGTAGCCGTATCCTTTAGATAGTAACAAACCCCATGTTAATACAGAGGTACGGACATATGTGATTATCCAAGAGTTCAGTACCGTGTTTCTAACAACTGGTTTAATTGTCTCTAACAGGGAGCCAGCTGATTGACGGCCAACAGGAGTATAAAGATATATTCAGCTGTTTGACTGTGGACTGCCAGTCTGCATTTGTGTCCTGTAACTCCATCAGAGAGAAGCACAGCCTCGTCATGGTGTGTCAAGAGCTTTTGCCTAAGCTGCTGAAGGGGAAATTCCTGCAACCTGTGCAGGACAAAATAGACAGCTTCCTGCAGCGCTGCGCCGACGGCCTCACCGACGACCAGGGTGTCAACGAGGCGGTTGCAGAGCTGGCAGAGCTCCTGAAACCTCTGCGGTCCTGCGACTCCCGTTTTGCCTACCGCTACCCCGACTGCAAATACAGTGACAAATACTGACAGCTTCGGAGGAGGAGTCCCCCAGGAAGGACTGGAGCAGCATTAGCCCCCCGCCAGTGCGGGAAGCAAGAAGGAACGAGGGTAGCTGGAAAGAGCTGCACCAAATCTGGGGCTTCCTCATCAAGGCGGAGGAGGAGGGAGCAGAGTGCACATGGGATTTGTTGTTCATCTCCCAGGGATGCGTTTGTTACATGGGGTGTAAGACAAGATGTAAGGCTTATGGGTTGTTAACATTATCGTGAGTGACATGGGCTACAGGATTAATAAATCTCATTCACGTGTTTTGGCCTTGGAAGAGTTTTCCATGCCATTTGTTAAAAAGAAACCCTCTGAAGGCAGCATGCTCACAACTGGCTAGATAGAGGGGGTTTATTACCAAGAAAGCCTTTCTGATTGAGGTGATATATACCTAATGTGGGATGGGTGGAAGCATTTAAGACTTTCCCTGTGGGGATTTTTAATGTGCTAAAAATCATAGATAAACTGAACCTCCGGATCAGTTCTATACCATCACCCATCACAGATCACTTTTATAAAATATTTAAATTTTATTAGTTTTATGGCATACAGAACAGAAAGACACAATCAACAGCATTAAAAAGCTGAAAGGTCCCATGTCTCTTGAGACTTAATTTCTCTAATCCCCAAATACAATTACTTTTAGTTTTTCCCAAGCTGATAGGCAGTAATTGGAGACTAATAAAGCTTTTCGTTTTAAGATGTAAAAAACAACTCTGGGATGCGATTGTCCAGCAGATACTTTCGCATTTTTCTTTCTAAAGAAAATTGGAGGAACCATTTGCACAAAACAATTAAAATGGGAAAATTACCTTAAGAGGAGAAACAACACAGGCAGAGAATGAGAGGTTAGTTTACCCTGAGCCTGATGAGACTTGCTCAACACTCAATACTCCAGCGTAAGCGCCAGGGAGGTCTAAGTTCTGACCAGCAAGAGGTACAGCCATCCTCATCCATTTGCCTTTCAAAGGAGGAATCACTAAGCCAGCCCCCAAAGGAGTGGCTCAGGCACCTAAACTCTGGGGTGGTGAACTCTTTTTTTCACAGGAGTGGCCAACCTAGGGCTAGACGCAGCTGCCTCATTTGGGGAGGGAAGGTTGCAAATGTTGCAGTTGCGAAACGCAACTTTCTCACCCAGCATCTGTCAGTCCCTGTCCCATGTGCTCCCTGTGGGGCTTCAGAGGCCCACATCAAAACTTCCCTGATGTCTCGGGGGCTGCCAGACCTCACGTGGGTTTGGGGCTTTCTCCTGGGATCTGGGTGCACAGGAGCCACCAAGCAAATTTGACTGAGCTGAGTCAGAAAGTAGAATTTCTGGATCTCCCGTAAGTATTTTCATCATGGAAACAGCCTTCCTCTAGCCACAGTTTGAAAAAGAAATCGGTAACAGCATAAAAGCAGAAAAAGATGTGAGTGCATTTGCATTGCTAATTGTTGTACGGAGTTACTGGGAGCAAGAATGGGAGTCGAGATTTTGTGTTGGCTGTGGAGGGGCTCTGCACGCAGAGCACCTGCCCTGGGGTTCAAGGCAGGTGTTGCAGGCAGACTAGGCACCCAAAACCACACACAGCTCTGACACTGGGAAAATCTGACCCAGGACATTTATTTTGCCTTTCCTCCCGGCATAAAGTATCAAGTGCACCTTTCACCTCTCAAGAAGTAGAAACATTGAAAATAATTTGTAGGTAAATTTAGCTCCAGGCCCAGATGGTCCGACAGCAAAAATGTTTAAATATACAGCCTAAGCTACGGCTGCAGCCCTCTTTCTTGATTTCAATCTATTTCTACATCATGGCTCTCTTCCAGTAAGAAAAACATGTCCTTCGCTGAGATCCATAAGGCTGTCTAACAATCTGTTTTCAACAGTTTTTCTTGAATCTGTCTGCATCAGCTATCTCTCGCTTTGTGATTTTACCTGATCGCTGGGCGTTAGCCCTGGGCCCCTTCCCCTCCAGCGAGTCCCCCACCATGCTGCCCGACGCTGGGCGCCCCGTGCGGGGCTGGAGGAGCTCCCACTTCACTCTCGTTAGGGTCAGTGGTGAGGTGCTGCCCACCCTGGGCTGCGAGCTGCCAGCACCCTCTTAGTGATGGAGGGACGCCTTCTCCACGCAGCCGTAACTAAAAATGCACAGCACGCCACAAAATGCCCCAAAAGAGCTAAGATGCAGAACCGGCCTGGTCTGCCCGTGCCCCAGCAGAGGTGATTTGCAAGCCATGGGGCTGCGGAGGTGTCTTTGCAGCTGCTGCATGACTCGGGCTGGCCTCTGATCCAGCGCTCTCTGCTTTAGCAGCGGCTTGACTTGCACTGAAAGGAGGAGCAGCCCTTGCAGCAGGGCTCCACGCTGGGTTCACCGCTCTCCCGTGTGTCCTGGGCATTTTTCTTTTCACCACGCACATTTTCCTTCTGGAAATGAGGTGTTCATCTACTGCATGGCTCTGTGCAAAATGTCTCCTGGGCGGTAGAGCATCTCTCTGCTGTCAAACCAGCCCAGGGAAGCGCAGAGGGGATGCGTGTGCTCAGCACCTTAGAGAACAGCAGGAGCAAGTCCAGATCTCTCAGGTCTAATCCAGCATTGGGCAAAAGGACTGAGATGGGTCACACAGGCTTCAGCTGGGCCCCAGTAGCTTGTGATCCTAAAATGCTGGGTGTGAGAAGCAGAAGAGTCGTGGTCTTACTCTGCTGCTTGGACTTAGTTGGCAAGGCTGCAGCAGGAGTGAGGCGCATGGCATCTATTTTTACAGGGCTTGATTCAAAGTTGTTAAAGCTGAGAGGAGTCCCCCCACTTTTTTCAATAGACTTTGATACGAATTTAAATAAAACCAAACATGATTAAAAATAACAGAATCGTGGATTTTAAAATTATTAAAGTGTTCGGGGCTGTGTTCACCACCAGTTTCTCTTCAGACATTGATTCCAAAGTCCAGGCTCTTGTAAGACTGTGACTAATAGGCCAGCCATAAAATCAGTCCATGGCTCACAGAACAATAATTTTCCTAAATTAAATCTCATTTCCCTATATTTCCCGGGCCTTTTTTTTCATTGGCTTTTTTTTCTCTTAATATTTTCCTTTTTCTTGGCAGTCAGGCCCTGGAATGGGTGCCCACCCTGTCTGCCAGCTCCAGTCAAGCCTTGAAATTCTAGTAGGCCAAGCTCCAAAAGGATGTGAAGTTAATTTATAAATGGCAATTATTTTAAACTTAATCCTTCCCGAAAGAATTCTCGAGCAATTTTTTCCTCTCTGTGTTCAAGTTATTTCTGACGGTGGCTTTGTGTGAGCCTTTGCAAACTGTTCCTGGTAACAACTTAAACTGTTTCCGCAGCAGAACGAGCATGGCAGGAGAAGTCTTCCACCAGCCTCGCAGTCAGCCTCAGCACTTCCTTTATTTGTGAGTAGTTCGCAGCTGCCTTTATGTCCAGTTCTCTCTTTTACTGCCCCATATCCTGCATATTTTTAAAGTTTTCATGTCAAGAGGTTTGTAAAACTGTATTTTCTGCTGTATTTTGTCTAGAGGCGTATTTTAACACTGTTGTTTCCCAGGGGATGGGGGCTGCGTATGGGCAGCCCATAGCAAGCGATGTCCCCGTTTCACCCAGCATAGTTCACCGCTCCTCTGTGTCTCATCTTCAGCCAGTGCCTTCACACATGTCCGTGGTTCTTGCACCGCTGCCCCCTGCCCCACACAACCCCTTGGGAAGGAACGGCAGCCAGTGGTGGCATTAAATTGTATTTCTCACGCACTTCTCCCACCAAAGAGAGAGCACCCTGGCAACGTTGGCTGAAACAGGTCCTCATCACCGAAAGCGGAAAATTGGTAAAAACCGGTTCCTTTCTGTGAGCAATGGACCCCGTGCCTATTTGCTCTGCTCCCTCATCTTCATTCAGCCACCCTCTTTCTCAGACGTAGCTGATGCACGGGGGAAACGGCACCGAGACAGAGCCTCTGAAGTGATCTTGTGCTCCCAAACGTCGCAGGTACGTCTGTGCCCCTTGGGTCTGGGCTGTTCTGGCACCTCCCGGCACTTCCCGACCAGCGTCCTTGGCCGGGATGCCGCATGTCCAAAGGGAAAGGGACATGTTGTGTATTGCGGGGAAAACCCACACAGGTACTTGAAGTCAAAGTGCCTGGTAACATGCAGAGCACCCCAAAACCTTCTAGCAGGGGGCACTTTCATTACAACCAGTTCTGGGGAGTTGGAGGTCCAGGTTTCCCACTCTGTGATATTTTGTGGGTGATAATTTCTTGCCCCACTTTGCACCATCCCTGCTCCCAGCTTCCCACAAGGGGCTACCCAGAAAACATTATGGTGTTTTGGAGAACTTAGGATCAGCACTCAACAGCTCCTGTCCACAGGAGCAGCCAGACAAGCACAGTTCATGCACGTGTATTTCCAGCAAGCTTAGCCAACAACAGTTGTTTGCAGGTGCTTTTTATTTGCCTTCTGGTTTTCTGAGACTTTAGGATGCACTTGGGTCCCATTTGCCAATTACTCTCTACAGCCAGGTGCTCTAGATACTTTATTGCTAATTCTTCCTAAGTGAAACCTCAGCTTCTCCCATTATCACATGAATCTGGAAAGCAGAGCTTTAACAAAAATATTGAATGTCATGAGATGTTATGAAATCACAAGAGCCAGCACCATGGTATTCTGAATTGGTTCACCAAGACACATTAATTTGATTAATAGGTGAGTCTAGCTGCTACTGTATCCTCTGTTTCTCTAATTCAGTGCTGAAAGAAGCTTGCTAGCCACCCTGAAATTAAAAACAAACAAACAAACATGAATTTCAGGGAAAGGAAAATTAAATGAAAACAGCTACTCATGGCAAGGCTATTGGGGGCTGGGGGAGGCATTCACAGTTTTTTCCTTATGGATCAGAAAAACTGGCCAGACTCATCTGCTCTCCTCCACACAGTGGTCTCAGCCGGAGGGTGTTGGTGGGTTTTTAGCACTGCTCCTCAAGGGAGACTTGAACAACTGACAAGAGACCCCCAAGGAAGGGTGAGGATGACCCAGAGGTCCGGAAAAAAGTGAAAAGAGAAGAAAAGACAGGTGGAAAGCTAGGGAGGGACACCTGATAAAGATCTTCAAACAATTAAAAAAATATAAAAAGGCGATTAAAGGGTAGGGATAAGCTGTTCTGCACGTGAGCTTATGTGGTAGTGGGCTAGATGGGCTGCAGTAGGAATAGCATGGAAATGGGTAGAGGAGCTGCAGGGTCTCCACCATTGGGATGCCTGAAGCAAGAGCGACATGGCTGCAGAAGGCAGGCACTGTACTGGGCAGGAGGCTGGTCCCGAGGCTGCTGGAGATCCTTCCCCATCCAACGGGGGGGCACGGAGGTGGCCAGACCCCTTTGCATCAGTTACCTATGTCCATCATGTGTGACGAGCTGTCAGCCCTTAAAGCTGCGGTCCACACATCTGGTGTGGAGACAGGACCTCCCAAAAGAGGAGAGGTTAGAGGTGGCTGTTCAGTGGCTGAATCCAGAGAATAAAATGGTGGGGTTACCCATCTGTGCATAGACCACCAGAAGGGAAGGGGCAGCTGCAGTAAGCTAATTTTCTCATTGAAAAAAAAGAAACCCCGTGTTTCTGGCATAGTTTTACTTGCAGCATTTTACATTTTTGCTCTTCTGGATCGACGAGAGGAAGTGTCCCATTTTCCACAGGTCTCCAGTTGGAGCTGAAGGACGCTGCCTGCACTATAAAGTAGTCCCTGCTGCTGCCAGCACTCCTCACTCCTGCCCTGAGGGCCATCGAAATCCCACCGCTGAGTTTCTCACCTCTCTCTGCCAGCAGGCTGGGATGGGGGCTTGGTACACGACCCCCAGCCCTCTCCTGACCTTCAAGGGGAAAGAGCAGGCAAACTTTTCCTCAATGGGAAAAGGACGATGAGCTCTGAGCAGAGCCAGAGCTACACCTCCTTCGCCTCTACCAGCTCCCCCTGTAGCACCGCTCTGAGCCTGAGCCCCTCACTTCTTTAGGGACCAGCTGCCTGGGATTAGGTTTTTTTTAAAACCAAGCTCTACTCATTGCAACATAGAGTATAAATGGCAATCTTAGTCTAAAGCAAACTTTTCAGGTGTTTGAAGAACAAGAATACACCAGCCTCTTCCCCGGGGACAGAGAGCTTTAAGAGAACAAGTTTGTCAGGTTTTACAATCCTATAGTACTGCTCAGCAAGGGTGCATATAGCTACAACCCTTGCCTCACACCGTTCATTTGCTACATTGCATGTAAAGATAGCTTTTTAGACTAACACCCACGGAAGTGTCATGCAAGGTTCAGCGTATTATGTGTTTCAAAAGGACCTTGTCAGTTATGCTGGATTTTTTTTTTCCTTTCAAAATTTAAACATTCATTTGGATCAAGGCTTGTCAAATTCATTCCTCTAGTGATGCCTTAAAATAGTGGGTTTTTTCTTGCTCTGAAAAAATAATCAAGACACTAGGAATAATCGGAGACTTTTCGCAGGGATGAAAACGTCGCTCTGTTCATATTCTTGGTACAGAAAGAGTAAGAGAGAAGATCACCTTTGGGTTTCCACTCAGCTCTGGCTGTAGCAGCTGTAAACATTTACTCATTTTTTCCCCACCACCTCAAGCTGAAGATGGAGAAAAGAAAGTGCTCTTACATGTTTGCACTATTTCTACTAGCAAAACAAAGCAGGGATTTGTGTACAGTTCAGGTACTGCTGAAGGACAAGGGGATAAAGGTGCTGGAAGACTGCTGCTGCTGGGGGGAAGTGCTGGGATTAAATATCTCTTTCCCAGACAGGGCACTTGTCACCATTTCAGACATCCCTGAAGGGAGCTGCTGCATCGCCACTGGGGTTTCAAAATGGAAAACCCTTCAGCCGGTGGGCAAGGGATGGGAAGAGTTGTCCAGGTTTCAGGAGACGAATTATTCATCCCTTCCCATTTCCACTCATGTCACTGCTTGCTCCGCCTGTCCCCTTCCACCGGAGAGGGGGACCCCACGGGGCACCTTTGCCACGTGAAGGCTGCGCAGGATTAAACCTCCCAGGTGCCAAGGGACGGCAGCAGCCGCCTGATGAGCGAGGCCAGGGGTGATGCCCATGTCGGGGGCTTTCTATCCAATGGCTGTGTTACCCGGGGACGAACTTTGGCAGGGCTTTCTCCTTGTGCCTACAAGGGCATGAAAGGAAAAAGCCATGTAGGAAGCACTTCTGTTGAGTTCTGTGAGCAAAATGACCAGGAAATCTAACAAACAGCCATTGACTTGCTTTGTCAACATGCTTCGAGAAAGGCTCTCTGAAGTTAAGCTGTTTGACTTTTTTTCCAACAGTAGTGTTGGGGTTATGGACTGACCAAGTATTTTGCTTAACAAGAGAGTACGTCTGGCTGCAGGGAGAGCAGGGAAGGGCCAGCCAGGCAGTGATGAACTTTATGGTTGCATGACCCTAGGCAGGAGCCAAGCAGAGCTTTCTAAAAATACAGCTTTTGCATGACTGAAGGATTGTATATACAATATAAAGTTACTAGGGAAGGAAGGTAGAATAGAGTAGCTTCTGAATGGAGGACATGAGTACAAATATGACCTTGAGGTTCCACCAAAAATATATATATTTTTACTTTTGAAAAGTCTAACCCCTCAGCACTGGCCAATCAAAGAGGAAGTATAAAAGGCCAAAAGCTGTGGAAACAAGCAGGACTTTTCTAACTAGACCAGAGTCTTCAGAAGACTGTCATCCCCAGGGACATCTGTGTTCATGGGATTTTATAAGAAGGGTTGTTCATAAATCTGACAGAAACACAGACCGAACTAAAGGACAGAGGACTCTCAGTACCACAGAGGCAAAAATTAAGAATTACTAGAAAAGCTGTGACTACGAAGTCCTTCTCCTCCCCAGTGCAGACCCAGATCTGTGAGCCCACCCATTCCTGCTCTGAGACACCAGCCAGCTTCTTCTGGAGCAGGTGGGGGCCAAGGCCCTCGGTGCAGCCCCCTAAGTCACCTCCTGCTGCCGGCTGAGGATGGAGGGATGCTACAGGGCAGACGAGTGAACTTACCACAGGGAGGCTTGTGGAGGCTGGGTTTGCAGGTTGCAAGGACAGCTGTGAGCTGCTTCATGGCTTAACTTTTTAAGCCATATATGGAGCCCAACAAGAAAGCCTCATCTGCTGTGATGTCTGCCCAAGCTTTTCGTGAAAAGCCCTGCAACAGTGGGATCTGTTTAAAGACACCACATTAGAAGTTCAGAGTAAATATGTACTGACAATAAATAAAAAAATATATACACACATACCCCAGGTGGCTAAACAGCAGCACAACAGAGCGATTCAAAGCAAACAGACACCCTTCAAAAAGTAGAAATCAAATGCAGAAATTAGGCAAATTAGATGCAAGACTACAATAAGGCAGCCCCAGAAGAGAAATCCAAGGAGCTACTTGCTAACAGCGCGGAGGCTGACAACAAACCCTTTCTCAAACACATCAGAAGCAGAAAGCCTGCCAGAAAAGCTGCTGTGGCCAGCACGCGATCTCAACGCAAGGAGGCCCAAGGAACGAAGAAATCAGTATTTTGCAGTGATATTCACAGGCGGTGTCTTGAAGAAGAAATAGGAATAATAGCTTAAGTGAATCTGTTAAGAGCAAAATCAAGTAAAACCCACCCCAGTCTCCCCGTTTGTCAGGGTAAGGGCCCTATACGTGAGGGAGGGCGGGGAGTCGCGCATCTCGCCTCGGCTAAGACTTCGATGCTGCTCTGTAGGAAAGTTGGCAAATAACGGGTCTGACGCGACTACTGCCCAGCGGGTGCGAGGGAGGAACCCTGCTCAGGGTTTGTGTGACTCTGTTAAAGGCAGATGCTCGTCACGGGGAGAAAACCAGGATCAGAGCAAGGTTTTCAGCTCGACACAGAGGAAACAGGATAACCATGCGGGCACAGGCGTGGGAGGATTGTCCCGGGGGAGGGCAGCCTTGCAAGACGTCGTGAGCCTCAAGAGAGGCAACTGCAGAGGAAATCCCTGCGTCGGGGGTTGTAGGGCAGTGGGAGAACACAACAGGAGAAGGATCCCTCTTCGTCTTGTTTCTTACATTCCTCCCCAAACACAGCGCCAGAGATTTGGCCCGATGTGTCAGCCCAAGTGAATTTCAAATATTGCTGGAATGGCCGGGAACAAGGGCTGGGGCTCCCGGGGTGACATGCCAGCTCGTGGCCAGGCACCCACTTCTGATGACCAAGGAAACATCTTCCTCAGTGGAAAAGGAGTCTTTAGCTTTGCAATGTCCATAAAATTAAAGATGTGAACAATTTAACAATATTTATGAATAAAGCTATTGCAACATAGCTACTAATGACTCACTGTCTTCTCAAGGAAACACCCTAATTTTCCACTGATACCTCGTTTTGGAGGAAAAAAAAAAAAAAACACAACAAACAACTTGAAGGAAATAAGCTTATCCTGATCCAGAGAAACAGCCTTAACATCAGTGTCATGAGTGGGAGGGAGAGTACTGCGTAATGGCACATGGGAGCTTTGAGATCCCAGATCTATCAAAGTGTTAGTTTGCAGCCTAGCCCCTTTGCACGCCTGGAAATGTTAATTCAGAACAAACCTTCATCATAATCAAAAGCAAGTAATCAGGCAAAAATGAATCTGGTTTAATTTTAGAGGGCAGGTACCCTTGAGAGACCTTTTATTTCAAAATCTGAAACAGCTTTCAGTGGCTGTACATGGATTAATACAAGTTTCTCTCCTCTCATAGATTCAAAATGGTCCAAGAGACTTGATCTGATCTTCGTTTGCTCTTTAGGGTTTGGAAACCTTGGGCTCAGAGAACTTGCTTTCCTCCCAGGTGAAACCTGGGTAGCTCAGGAATCTGTCCCTCCTCCCGTCTCCTTATGTCCTTCTTAGGTTTTTTGGGAGATTAACTACCATGATCATGCTCTCTTGACATCTTACCCCAAATAGCTTCATCTGTGGCTGTAAGGCTGTTTTTTAATTCTAACCATCCTCACTCCCTTATGTTTACTGAGGTTGAGTCATTTCTCCAGGAGGACCACAGAGACCCCAGCCGTCTTGCTAAGGGGCAATTACTCATTTCAGAAATGGAGACCTTTGTGTTTTCTGAACCAAAACAAAAGAGAACTTTGCTTTGGCCAGGAGCACCCAGAGATGATCAGCAAGAGGAGCAAGACGCTCTCTGATGTGGGGAGGACGTCCCGGGCAGGGGAGCGTGGTTCAAGGGGGCACGAAGCCCAGCCTGGCATGGGCAGGCAGCAGCCCCTCATGGGGGGAGACGTGCCGGCTGTAGCAGAGACGGGGACACACGACTGTGCACGTGTGTGCGGAAAGACCATACAGCTCCAGCTGAAGAAGTGAGGATGAAGCATATAGATTTTCAGGTCACTAACTTTAGGGTGAAGGACAGAGGCAGGGGAGGAAAAGATGTGACCTGTGTGGCCAGGAAGCAGTGACTAGTCAGAGCATTATAGCATGGCAAGAGGCAAACATGAAAAAACCAAATAAAGAATCACAGATAATTCAACTTTAAACCAACATTTAAAACAGCATTTTAGTAATGGGGACTAAAGTGGAGGAGCGTTGGAGGCACATTAAGCCTTCGCAGTTTTTAAAACTTTAGGACACTTAATGCTTTCTCAGCCCAAGCAAATGAGTCACGTTGCAACAAGACAAATAAATACCTATTTTAAAAAGAAGTATTTTTTTTTGTATCTCGGTGGATTTGCCATTGTCAGTGACAGGCACAGATCTATGTACAGTATTGAGCTAATTGCTTTATCATACCCTCTGGCTTGGAAGTTTCTCCTAATGCCAACCTGCTCCTCAAACCCAAATTCTTGCTCCCCTTTGAGCATTAAATACACTGAGAGAAGGTGATGAGCGTGGCTGAGGCACAACGAGTGTGTCAACACACAGAAAGGCTACGCTAAGGGTGCTTGGCCTTGACAGCATGGAAATAAACGTTAAGAGAAGGTGACGTGCATTTTGAGAAGGATAAGCACTAAAAATCACCAAAATGAGCACATAAAGCATACAGGACATTCAAGAAGCAAAGAGATTTGCCAGAACAGAGAGAAGGAGGGTTTCTTCTTTTGGCTTGCCAAAGTAACTGGAGGAGGAAGGAGGTACAAAAAAAGACACAGAGCAGTGAGCAGCTCTCCCTCTCTCTCTAAGTTTTTTTTCCTGTGTTTTCAAGTTTTTGAAAGCAGACACGCCACCCAGCTCCTGGAAAATGAGAAGAAATGCACTTCCCTTCTCCCCAGCCGCAGAAACCCCCACTTCCTTAACTCGTACGTCCACCGCTGCCCTGCATCCACCGCCCCTGCAGCCCGTGAGCTCCCTGGGGGTTTGCTCTGAAGGCAGAAATACTAAATGTGGGTAATCACTGGCAGGGAGGAAAGGAAACAGTGAAACGGGATGCTCCACCCCTCTATCCTCCCTCCAGGTGCCAAAATCTGCCAGCCCGAACCTCCTTATCCCTTCCCAAGACCTTTTCTCAGCAGCACTCAGTGTTTTCCCTCCTGGGTCTCCATGTTCCCCATTTGCCTGGCAGCACCCGTCGACCCGGCCGGTGGTGGACAGCAAGGGGAGAAGGTGCTGAGGTGCCCCAGCACCCTCCTTCGTCAGCCAGCACCTCTGCTGCGCCTGCCCCAGCTACCCCCAGTACCCCTGGGGTGAAGTGCTGAGAAAGAGGAGGTGGGTGGTGGGGAGGGGACCAGCCTTTGCCCCAGCTCAGGGGCTGGGAACGTTTCCACACTGAAGGCCAAGTCAATTTTTCTAGCGCAGTCTCTGCATCAATGCACAGCTTAATATTGTCCAGGATCACACCCAAAACATCTCGTGGCCATGGCCCAGAGGGAAGGAAGCCACGGGTTGCGCCAGCAGGCCCTCGGGCTTTTACCCAGCAGGGACCAGTGGGACTGGTTGGCTGGAGAAACAGCAGACAGCACTGAAATAGCCAGCTCCTGGCGCGCGCGGGGCAATCAAATACCTATTCAAACACAGCAGCACTTCATTCACACCCTGTCTTATGTTCCCCCATCTTGTAACTGTGTAAATAAGCCATAGAGAGCATTATCCACGGCAATAATTGCTAAAGGCTCCATCAAGCTCTGTAAACAGCATTTTGCACTGATTTTGAAAATTAGGAACTGAAGTTGCACTTACTATAATTGCCAACTTATTTTGTTCAGTGCTGGAAAACCATTCCATCTTTGCTTTTTACCTTATAGCTGCTGAAGAAGTGGCTTTTCAAAGGTATCATTCAACTACCCCCACACATATCATTTCTCTGTTAACCAGAACTGAGGGCAGATCACCGAGCACTCGTTCAAATAATTTTTGCCTGCCCAGACTCTTGTCCTGCTAGACTTTGTTCCTTTTCTTCTTGGCTTCCTACCTTTAAAACATTGTATACTTGCACCTCTAAGACACCTCTCATAAAAACAGTGATTTTTTTTCCCTGTTCTTTTCATTTTTCTTTTTCAGGGGAAACGTTTTCTGCTGTTATCTGTCTCAGAGATAACCCTGTAGAACTTCTGATTGGGGCACACAGGTAAAAGCTGAAAGATGCAGAAGTAGGATTTACATGTCAGGCTGCAACTTAACAACCACATGGTTACAAAGGCAGTACAGTGCACACAAACACAGCAATTTCCTCATCCATGTTTAGGAATACCAAAATCTCTTGTTGCATTTGAGTGCTGTGATGGATAATGATGAAGGAAACCTAATCCATGTGGAGCCAAGGTCTTTTTCTCCTAAGATGCCCACCAGCCCATGATCTGCTGTAGGCTGGTTCTTGGCCAAAGTGCAGTATTTTGCCGCAAAACTTTGTGTCACGTGAGTGCTTGGGATGGCATCCCTATGGGGCTGAGCCCACGCTGCCATTTCTCCGTAACATTAGACTCGTCGACCCGTCACTGAAACCATTTATTTATTTATTTATTTTTAAATCTGCCAGCCAGGTATCCTGTATCTGCACCCTTATCTGACGACTGCGTGTCACCATCCCTAAGCCGATCTGCCCAGGCACTTCTGCCTCCTCAAGCGTAACCACGACCACTTTGCCACCTAAAAACTCACCTGTCCGCGAGCTCACACAACGCTCTCAGGGTTGCATCAGCCTGGGAAGCACGAGCAGATAAAAGGCCGGGCCACACATTAAGGAGCACCTGCCCTAAACCCCCTCCACCATGACTGGCCTCCCCGGGCTGATCTAGCCCCAGGGGACGTGGGCCAGCCCAGCCCTGAGCCCCCCGCGAGCAGGACTTTGGGCAAACCCCTGTTGTGCTGCTAAAAGGCTCGTACGTGACGGGATACAAGCAGGGCCGGCGTAATTTGCTCTCCACTGCCCAGTCCCCAAATCATTAGCATTTAATCTGCAAGAGCAGAAATAACACCAGCGTCTCATGAACAAAACAGAGTCCTGCACACAAATACAGAGCCATAAGGCTGCCCCGAGCCTGCCAGCAGCTTCTGAGCCCCTGGAATATGTTTCCAGATCCTCAGCTATGAAGACATTTGCCCTTCGAGGCAGCCTTGGACTATTGGAACTGAACCGCAGCAGATGCTCGTCTCACATTGTGCTGGACACCCTGCCCAGTGCTACTACCACAGAAAGACCCTCCATACTTCACCCCCCCCCAAAAAATCCCTGTGGCAACTGTGACTGGCTGCTAGTTATTTTCCTTGGCTTTTTTCACAGCCCAAGGGAGGCTATTCCTGGTGGCTCATTTATCCTCCACTAGCCAAAATTCACTCTTGAGGTCCACTTTGGTTCTTAAATAGGTCATTTTTGCACCCACCTGAAACTGGCCTGCAGAGAGGAGGTGACCAAGCCCTGGCTGCACCCACTGCCCACGCCTCAGCCCTCTCCAGGCGCTGGAACAGTCCTTCGAGTTACTGCTGTGGAAGTCAGCCAGCCTGTGGGACAGCCCACTGGCAATGATATACTGGAAAAAAAACCCCAAACCTCAAACCCCTAAACTTTCCATGTCTTAATATTGAACAGATTAGAACTCCGGCAGCAGCCAGGATGTGAACTGCACATTGCAGTTGGCATATGGCATTGAAAGCTAAAGATGTCTGACCAGTGCTGCAAGAAAAGTCCAGTTTACTCCAAGGACTACTCAGTTTCCCACCAGTTTGGTGCTGAAAAGTATAGAGGAGGGAGGGGCTGAGAATATTCTTTACTCCTGTTCATCTGTCTCTGTGCCTGGAAGGGTAATATAAATGATAACCCACGCACGTATCACTGGACACATCTTACCTGACTTCTTCTCTCAGTCTTCCCTTGTGGTGTCCTTTCTGCCCCTTTCCATGATTTTAGGTTTTTGCACGTACATCACAGCCAGCTCCTACATACCACATTTCAGTGTTCCCATGGACTCTGGCAATGGCTGGGTTGTACACCTTGGCTTTGCGTGGGATTCTTTCAAGCATATCCCAGCTCCATGAATTAAATGAGTTAGTGCTTTAGCCCACTTGTTTAACCATTAGCCCACCAATTAACCATTGCCTGGGCTTTGCTACTTTTAAATTTCTCTCTCCTATGCCCGTTCTGGCTTGGGTCTCCCTTTTCACCAGCTTCAGTCCCAAACCACGTGTCACTCTCTATATCCCGGGCAAGAGCACACATTTAAACCAGGCCTGAAAATACCTCCTTTCAGAAAAAAATTGTGGGACGCATCATTTGAGAGCAGCGCTCCATCCTGCTAGAAACGGGAGCACGCTGCCTTCCGCGAGGGAGGAACCATCGCCCTTCAGGAGCTCGGGGGCAGGACGGGAGGGAGGCAGCGGGCTCTAACCATAAACCCATTTCCATCCCACCTCCACACGCTCGTCCCAACGGCTGCGTACACCCGACTCCCTGCCCTTCCCCACACCGGGGCGGCAGCAATTGTATTTTAATGCTTTAACAAGGCCCACGGCAACAGTGACCTGTAAAATGCCGACACGACTGCCCGAGCGGTGAAGCTGGACGCCGAGCCCTCCCTGCTGCTGTCGCTGCGAGGTGCCTTTTCCCTTCCTCCATCCCTCCAGGACGTTTTTATGGCTTCCCGAAGTGAACAAGGATACATGCGCCTCACCTTTTGAATCTTTTAAGGGGTGCCCAACCTCTTCGTGATCCCCCCCACCCCACCCCTGACCACCAGCGCCGCTGCCGCAAGCGGTGGGAGAGCCCGGCCCGCTGGGTCCCAGCCACGACCGCTCCTCCTCCACAGCAGGGCAGCCGACCCTCACTCAAGCTCTTCCAGCCTGCCGTGGCGGGACGACAGCTCCCGCGGGGCTCGGGGGGTGTCCCCGCGTTCCTAGCCTAGGCACACGGCTCTGCTGACCCCCAGCCCACCCCGCGTCACCTCCCGCAGCGTGGGCTTTGCCCCCGGTGCAGCGCGGACGCCGCTCTCCCTCTCCACCTGCTATTTTCTTTAGCTTTGTATGTAGCTCCTGGCACCAGCATGGCAATCTGTCACGTTCCTCCCCCGCCCCCACTACCGATTATGCTCTGCTCTCCCCCCTTTTTGGAGGAATGTCGTTCTTTTCCTGGAATGAGGCTGCCCGGGGGCCTGGCGGGCCCCATGCCCACACCGCTGCCTTGCTAGCAGCCTCCTCCCGGGCATCCTCTGCCAGGGGCCCTGCAGGTAGCAGCCCTGCACCGAGCTCGCTTAAACTTCGGCTTCGTCTTCAGGCTGTGCTTGTCTGGGAATCACCCGCATCCCTCCCTTCCTCTGCATCCCTCCCTTCCCCTGCCGTCAGCACCGGCGCACTGGAGGCAGTCAATAGGGATGATTTGAGCTGCCCCAGAGGTAAATCGTCACCCTCGTCAGCCTCTTCCCCACGCTGCACGGCTTGCCCATCTCCCGACTGCAGTGCTTCCTCTGGTTCCCGCACCGGCTAAAGCAGCCACGGAAAATTTAGCTTCCCTACCACCCTCATCTCTTGGCCCCATCTCAGCCATTAAATTGTTGGGCCGCGACTCTCTGCTACGGATCCAGACATGAACGGCTCTGAGCTAGGGAAGCTCAGGCTTAAAATCCCTCTTCCTGGACCTCTACACCAAGGAACGTTTTCACTTGAGCACCTTCCCAGGATCAGGGCAGCAACCAAGGATGAGCACCCTCTTCCCTATCATCTCAGTCAAATCCTTGCGTCTTCCATCTCCCGGTCAATAAATGTGTTTGTGGCCAGGATATCACCAACTGCGCAGTCCCCAAGCCTTGCCCACCTTCGTTCTAAGAATCATTACACTATGCTGAACTGAGCCAAGCTGCACTCATTTAAGCAAAGGAACATCATTTTAATACTACTTTGAAAGTCCTTCTTCCAACTAGAAAGACGCAGATTCAGGATACTTTGTCTTTAGGATCAACAAGTTATCTGCCATGTAAATTCATGAAGTTTGGGGAATTTTCTGTCACTACATACTTCTCACTTTCTAGTGACCTTTCTTTAAATACTTCTTTCTTACATGGCTACCAACATCACTACTTCTAAAATGTAACCACTGGTAGGACTTCATTTCTCAAAAAAAGTACAGAGATACTGCTCTCAAGTTATGTACCTGAAAGGAAGGCTTAAAAATCAAATGCTCTGTTGAATATATTTATGGAAGGTCTTAATTTAAGCTCAGAAACAGGTGACTATTCCTTCTCCCCATTTATGGGATCCCTTTTTTGTCAAGCTCCTCCGGGACAGTTCTCAGATTCACAGTTCAGTAGCAAATGGTGCTATTTATTTCTAATTCCCTCTTATCTTGAATTCAACTTTTTACCTTTTTTTTTTTTAAACACCCACTTTTATCTCTGGTTTTGTCTATCCCCTAATAATGGCCTTTTCTATTAGTCTGTACCCTTTCAAAAATTCTTGCAATAAATGCCACGTCTTTGGCCATTTTCATCCTTTGACGCTTCAGTCTTTTAATTTGCCTGCTACAATAACTGGTAGCCACAAGCAAATCAGAATCACTGGCAGTACGGCTCAGCTGTGGAGCTCCAGGGTCCCAAGACTGAGCTTCCCTGCAAAGTCTGTTATTCCCCTCCGCCTCCCGCCTTCCCCCACCCTGCCCAATTGCTAATGCTTGGAAATATCCAGAGATTACAAATGCTTCACTTGCATCATGCGCTTTGTAATTTAAGAAGCAGAAGTGCTTCACAATAACTACAATTGATGAAATATTAACTTGTGCTTTTTTAATAAAATGAAACAAAAGCATTCTAAATCATAGCAACTTATAGGTCAAAACTGTCCATCGGTTAGGAGCATAGCGTAATTAAGAAGTGTGAAAACTGCAAAATATTAAAACCCTGCAGCAAATCAAATTCATGACAAAACCTTCATGCGGAATGAGCGACACTGCCTGACGCTCTACTGTTTGGTCTACTTGTTCATTGGTAAAATATGAATTTTCTTCCTTGATAATGGCATATCCTCTTTTCCAAAGGGGAAGAAAAGGTACAAAGCCCTTTTGATCAGCACACAGTAGCTCTTTCCCTAGTTAGCAATTATTCTTTTACAGCACTGAGAAATGAGGACTTTTTGTTTACCATTAGTTGAGGTAAGTTATCTTGCTTTTATTTGGGTTTAAGACTACTGTAAAGGAGTAGCTTTTCAGTTGCAGCATGGTTTGTCAAGATTACAATATTTATGACTGCATAAAATACATAAGTAAAAAAATTATGATTTTGTAGAGTTTGTTATCAAGAGCTGAGACTTACATCTTTACAGAACTGCAAATACTGGCTTCCTAACTGCTAGCTGATAATTTTGCTGGCAAGAGCATTTCTTATGCTTTTCTTTAATCTCGATACCCTTTTGTCCAACTGTTGTAAGAACTAGCAAGAAAGTCATTCATAACTATGGATAAACTGTTGTAACAGCATGAGACAAGCTGTACTGATTCTTCATTAAAACACCCTTCGTTTGAAACTACAATGTAAGAGGCGATTCTTTTTGTTCAAAGAAACTATCAGCATGCTCTGTGCCTTTAACACTTCACATTGATTACAAAAAATTTAACAATGCAATCACTAACATACCCCACTAATGAGAAATTATGAGAAATTGTTTGATGCAGAACCTTCTGCATCAGTCAATCTGATCGATAAGAAAGCTATCAATTTTGAAATTTAGATTTAATGCATTTTCAAGAAGCTAATGAGAAAGGAGCAACTTAAAATAAATACCATCATTAAAACTGCAAACTGTTACAATGATATATTATAAACTCGTCCTAAATAAACCTAGTGCTTCAAAAATTTACCAGTGAATTCGTATTACAAAATATGTGAAAATACAATAGAATACCACAAACAACGACCTTTTTTGGGGTCAACAATGACGCCAAGATGATTAGGTCTTAACTTTTTATATTGTTAATAGAACATATTGTAATATATAAGTTGCAATTTGGTTGAATTCTAGAGAATATCCCCACCCAAACTCAAATTCACCTTTTTCATTCCTCCTCTAAAACTAGTGCCAAACTTCCTGTCAAAGCCGGTATTTTCTTGAAGAGCTTTAAAGTTTAGCCGTTACTTATTTTCTACTACTACATTTTGGCAGCAACTATTTATTGGTCTGTTATTGCAAAAAGTGCAATTTAACAATAAACCAGTCTGAAGGTCATTCTATGTCTTGAGGATACATACCATATATTTCTTTAAAAATAATCATACTTTTGTAAGCAATACTTTACAGTAGACACCTCAAATCTACCATAGATGTAAAACTTAAAACGAGAAAAATTTAGTCTCTAAATCTTTATACACATATTTATATTTGAGTTTCTATATATATTATATATATACACAAGCACAAGAGTATATATAAAATATATATAATCAGATTCAAAAAAGAACAAAAACTGGGCACTGTACATAAAATCTTTTTAAAACTCAAACAATAGAAAAACTTTAAACATTAAACAATTTTAATAAAAGTTTCTGTACAATGCTAAGCAGTTTTATTTACATATAGAAAATGTAATAGGAGTAGTGTTTGAAATTACAGAACTCCTTAAAATTTCAATGGCAGGTAATCTGGAAAAAATAACAGCATTCCATTCACAAATATTTTCAAGCAATAAATATGTATTTATAAATAGTGTAAATTTACATCAAGATTAGAAACAAAAATCACAAATCTGAAGTTTATTCCTTAGTCTATGTGCAACCCATTTATCTTTGTGACTTGGCTGTTAATTGTTTTAAATTTTATTTAGGAACCAAAAGTGTAACCGTCATGGTTTCAAAACAAGACAGAAAAACATAAAAGCAGTAAAAAATTTTATCACCTAACTCTTCACATTAAAAAAAAAAAAAAAAAAAAAAAAAGTTGCCCAAAGAAAGACTTAAAATTTCTAACTACCTTACAAAGAAATGACCAGCTAAGCTAGTACTTTTTCCAAGGGAAATTCTGAAGGGGAAAAATGGATGAAACCAACTCATCAGCCCAGAAACAGAGAAATACAAAAGAGGTGGTCTTCAAGTCAGTAGTCTGTATAATGTTGCCAGTTTTGTCAGATATATACAAAACATGGAATTATTTTTTGAAGTACAGCTGGATGAGCTTTATTTGTTTTGAGTTCTGGAGTAGGAGGCAGTGCTCTCTCCTGTCCAGTTGGTTGACACTCCGCACTTGGAAGGTTGCATAGACACAGCTTTCAGCCAGCAGCCTTACGGGATAGCTACAAAAATCAGTGGTGCAGAACTGGGTCACTTCCTGAATATCAGAAAAGTTTTCATTTAATGTCCATGAAAAAATGTCAAGATGAGGAGGATGGCAATGGAGGAGCCTGAAAAAGAAAACATTAAATTACCTTTTCTACAAGGGTGTGAAACTCAGTTGTTTAACCAAGACCTGCACAAATTGTAACCATGAGAGTTTAAAGTCACACGCACTACTCTTTTTACACTTCAGGACTCTTTCAAGTGGATACTGGCATTTTCCAACTCAATCAAATACAACGTGCATTTTATGACTACTCTGCATTAGGATTTTGCCTATACTGCAGACTGGAGTATGCTGTGGGGATGTCTGTGTTAATACAATGTGAGCTGCCAAAACAAGTCCCATTGCGGCAGCAAAGAGCTCCATGTGGGCTCAGTATAGATGTATCTTTATATATGCTAAAACAGGGATTCTCAACCTGTTTACCAGTGGGGGGGGACTGTCCATTTGTGGCTTCTCCAAATGCCTTGCAGGCTCTCCCCCCCCCCCCAAACTAATAACATATAACTCTGAAGTTAGGCTATCTGTGGAAAGGGTCTCAGGGTCTCAGGTTCTCTGACACGTGGACAAAGTTGTTTTGGGTTGTTTTTTTTTTTTTAATCCTGGAAGACAACACCAGAGTGCCTGATGAGTGAAGTAAGCTAGCTGTCTTGTTCCTGCCTGCTTTCAGGAGACAAGGCCTAGAAGATACCTAACTATTTCCCAAGTTTACACTTTGTGGTATTACCATCAAAATACTGAATCTTTGATGGCATTTCCTTCTCCTCTTTTCCTGCTCATTAGTCCTGTCATGATGTGCAATCCCTTCAAGAAGCTACTCAGTCTTTAAAGACACTTCAAATCATAAGATAGTACCCACCTATGAATCAGTAACACTAACTGATCCTCATGTTTGCTCACAATACTTCACCCCAAACACAAAGACTCTTTGTTAGGCCTATTGCACCTTTGCCATCTGAGATTATCTTCATTCTGTGACTTGCAACAAACCTTAACTCTTCTCCTAGATCTGAGAGAAGTCACTTTTAGGTTATGACTCTTCTCAATTGAGATTGTATACCCTTTAAAAGAAATGAATGTACACACCAATGTCACAACAGAACAATTATTAACACCCTTTAGGGCTGCAGGTATAGGCTTTGGTGGGGGAGGGAGCAACTCACAGGTTGAGAACCCTTGTTCTAGGGACAATACCATCAGTGTTACCTATATGATGTTATAAACACAGACAACAAAACACCCTTCCCTCCCCGCTCTTTTCCATACAGAAATGTTCTTGCCCATTTCCACTCAACTGGATGACGTATCTGAGAACAGGTGTTTATTTATACGCTTTTCTATAACAGATCATCACTTCGAAATTGCAGTATTTCACAATTTATAATGACAATGGGCTCCTAGAAGTATGAACTGAAGTTCAACCACCTCAGGTTCTGTAGGACCAATGAAGAGAATTAAATTCAGAGGACATGGTCCTGCACTCTTGCCAGCCTCTACTGCTGAACCTTGAGGCCTCACTTTAAAAGGTCACAACTTATCATGCTAGCATTACATGAAACAGTTGTCTAAATGTACATTTTCTCCGGCACCTGGAAATGAATCAAAAGGCACAGCCGTCTCTGGGCTGTTGCATTTAATTCAACACAAAATTCTCGTAACGGTTAGTCCAATGTTTGTCTCATTTGACAGAAAGGCAAGGCTTATAAATCAATCCAGCATCGCTTTCACTGTGATTACAAACAAGCCATCTTTGCCTGAAACAATGAAACCTGGGTGAAATGTTAGGACAGTTGTGCTGACACAGTTCAAAGCAGGAGGCTGCCATATATAGCACAAAGCTATAATGGCAAAGAGGCTTTTTGCTTTAAATTGAAATGCAAAGGAGGCCCCAAGCCAAATGACAGAACTGTTTGAGAGCATCCACTTGCTAAGCAGAAGGACAGTGCTGCTTTGGGAGGGGATGGGTGAGGAAGGGGAAGGAAGGGGTCTGAGTGCATAGGATGCTCTGCTGCTATACTGACTTCATACCACAACCAATGTATTAGAGATGCTCTTGAACCTGGTGCTAGTTTCTCCAAGCTTCACTGTCCTGATTCTTCCCATCTCCATCTGATCCAGTTATGGTCTTCAGGTGATCTCTATTGGATTTTTAAAGCCACAACTTTATGAATTGTAACATCATACTTTTCCTGAAAACTCAGCGGTTACGTTCTGCAGTAAGTTACTGTACTATTTCACATAATTCTGTCTCTTCAGCGTTTTGTTCTGTAAATATCACACACAACCCATACCTCCATTTGAATCAGAAAGTTCATGGTACTCATACAGTGGAGTACCGAGACAATCTACAACTGCTTTACAAATAATGTATTTATGCACCCACTTATTAATTTGACTTACTAATGTAAATTGATCATAGACTTGCATCAAGTCCTCCATTTTGTACTGTTCTAGCACCACAAAATTTTCCAGGTTCGTGCTTATCTTTCGTGCACAGTCTTGGCAATGGACAACATAGGTCTTTCGAGAATTGCTCTCACTAGTGACAAAAAGCAGATCAAAGACTTCCACCTGTTAGGAAACAGAAGGGCAACCGTTACAATTTCATTTTTTAAAAGTTAAACCATGTAAACTGTATTTTCGTCAACATTTACAACATTACCTTGTGCATGCAAAGAGAAAAATTAGATTTGTTCAGGGAAAATCTATCCTCCTAAGGCTCAGGCGGAGAAATGAAATACTGTAAAACCACTAACATTACATTTTGGATGTCTGGATGAGTAACACTATGGGAAAGCTTTTGGTCAATATTGACAAAAGCAGGATTCATACTCTGAATAGGGGTTACTCAGTAAGGTGGGGATTTATAACAAATATACCTAATTTTCCTTTTAAAAATTTGTCTGCAAAAGAAGTTTGTGATTTATTTTCTTACTACTCAGTCACATGCTCATCCTGCCCAGGAGGCTGAGTCAGAAGATAACGAGAAACTGATATTCAGGGGAGTAGGAAAAATTTATTTTCTTTTATGCTTCATGAAAACTATTATCCAATACTTTAAAGAAACTATTAAGAGAAAGTAGAATAAAAAATTTAATGAAAAAAGGTATGTCCTGTGGAGAAAATGTACTTAAATTCTCTCTCTTTTGGGGCTGTTGTTGACTTCTAAAATGAAGACAGATACACCTTTAAAATGAAGCTCAGCAGATCAAATTATATGCAGGAAGGGATAACAACTTTTTATAATAACTGAGAATTGAAAATCGACCTAGTGAATAACAGTGCTGTGGAAGTACTGTGGAAGAGACTGCAGCAAAATACAGCCTATGTCTAGAAAAACAGCTTGATAAGCTCTTTGAAGACAGTACAGCATCACATATATGTGCTTACAGCATATAGTAGCTGGTGCAACTTAAAAGCAAAACTAGAATAGCAACAACAACAAAAGACAGGACAAAATTTAAATAAATATTATAGTAGTACTCAAGCCCAACACATATTTTTACTGACCTCACAAATGCTACAGTAATGAGCTGGCTCGTCCTTTGCTCGCCCATGCCAGACAATCTCTTTTCCTGCAGCAATTAGAGCTTCCCTCAGTGTCTGACATTGTTTGAGAGTTCTTAACAGGCAGTACCTGCAACCAAAATCAGCTGTATATTAAGTTCAATATTCAACTTTATAGCAAGATTCAAGTAGGCTTAAATTTCTTCCAAGACCCTGTACTTGGGAGTTTCCTCTTCCTCTGGGATTTCAGAACAGCTGACTAATAAGAAGCACTGGACTCATGACTTAGGTAGAAGTTGGACCACATGCTTATTGACCTCTGCGTAGATTTGTTCCATTTCACTACAGCCCCTTGCCCTGCAAACAGGCTGCATCTTTCATTTTTGTCTGGAATGCATGAATGCCCTTTTAAGCACAATAAAACAACATGTTTTCAAAAGCAATTAATGTATTTTATTTTGAACTATGAATTTATCAGCAAAAAGTCAGTTTGAACTGCCAAGTTCAAAATAACTCTTTACATTTTGTGTAAATGACTATAGCCTAATCCAAGGAACTGTTTTAACTAACATCCTAAAAACCTTGTTACTTCCTCAGCACTACTGAACTTTCAGTCATCCAAAGTCTGAAAATCCAAGTTCTGATGGGAATCACTCTACACACAATGGAAAAAAAATCTATCAACAGGTATCTTCTTCCATGTAAAAGGAAAAAGAATAGACAGGTTGATATTAGAAAAGGAAGTCCCTTCATAGGAAAAAAAACCCCTAACATTGAAAAAAACAAGTACAATTTTAACACTTATTTTATGAATGAAGAGAAGAACTGGTCGAATGTCAAATTAAAATCAACAATTCCCTGCCATCCTTCTGTAAAGGATTAAAAAAACCCAAATTATCTTCACAGTTTTATACAGTTCTCTTCTGTACTAGAAAATCTAACTTGTTTTCTAGCGTTGTATGAGCTACATACGTTCCCATAAAAAAACTGGCAAAATAGGTTGCCAGATTTCTAAATTACAATGTTATTTACAATAATTTTTAGCTCTCAGCTATCCTATTTATTTGAGCTGCAGCCTTTGCAGCCTTTAATTTTCTCCTCCACAGGGTGGTTATGTTACATGCTCATTAGATGCAGAAGGAAGATTGAAAAAAAACAGAGGAGGAATAAACATTGGATGGAAAACAAAGTGCTCAAGAGTTTTATCAAAATGTTTTCAACTTGATCCTTCTCCCATTTTAAAACCGTAAACATGTAAGATATACGTTCTGTATTTTTTCAAAAAATGTTTCTTTCATGCTTTTCCAAGTAGTTAACAAAATCTTAGGCTTACTTTGAGATACTCTTCTCTTGATGTTTTATACTCAGACTGTTCATCTTCACTAAAAACAAAGTCTATGGCTCCATTAATACCCTGACTGTAAGAATAATGCAAAACTGAAAGCATGTTTCTCCATTAAACATCGTATTTTCATATACCGAATTTCGAGAAAATTAAACAGCTCATTTAGCTTTAACTCCTTCAACACTTCCAAAGTTTGATGCTAAAGGCACTTATGATGCTAAGGCCAACTGTATGTGATAGATCATGTACTAATTCACTTGAGTGTTGGGCTAATGTGCTTCTGATAAGCTCAGTAACTTTGGTAAAGCATTCTTTTATGCAATACAGCCTGACTTCAAACAAACTTAAAAGCTACCATTCTTCTCTTCTGCTGTTATCTGGAAGTCTTTGGGTATGCCAAAGAGCAACTGGAAGCACATCTGCACACTTGCCGTCATTGTTCTCCACTCTTGACTTCGAAAGAATTTTCAGAGTTTTCACAGTTGTGAAAAAAGAATTGCACAAAATGTAACCCACATATAACACTGCTGCAACGTTTGCCAAATTTGCAAGCAAAGCCAAAAACAATAGCTAGAAGGTGAACTCCCCCTCCTTAGATAAAATTCAGATCCTAGTAGTGGCACTTGAAAACGTAAATGTTAACTATTTCATGCTATCAAAGAATGGGAGAAAGCATAGAAATCAGCACTTTGAAAATGCACCACAATTTCCTAAAGTTTGGGAAGCCTAAAGCAAGTCAAAAAGGTGTCTAGCAATCACAACGTGTAAGTTAAATGGTGTCGGCTTGCAGTATTGGAGGCCTGCTTTTATTCTAGTGCAGTGAGAACTCAGTTAAAAGAAAATCTAGACCATAGCTCTCCCTCCATTTTTTTCAGGTATGGCATCAAGAGTATGAGTAAATCATGCCCAGCCAAATTCAAATATTTAAGAGAAGAAGATTTTAAAATGGACATCATCCTGATTTATTCTAGGAGAGCAGTGAGAAACCTGTTTGAGTATTCAGATATCCAGTAAAACTTCTCCAATTGTGGAGACCATCCCAATAGCAATGCAAAACTGACCTCTTTGTATCTTTCAGTAATATAACTGCCCTACTGATACTGAAACATATTGCATCTGGCTTCGTGATTTTGTGCAAAATAATTTCTCCCATGCCATGTTCTTTTACCTTTCTAAAACTGTTTTTGTAAAAGAATGTAATATTTTGGTTACTTTGGAATTATTTTTTTAAGCGTTTATTACTATGTTCCTACTACCTCTAAAATTCTTCTCTTCCTCAGATGCTCTTGTAAAAGTCCTTCTAGCTTCCATCTAAGAGGTTTGCAGTTAATTTTTCTTTTCTTGAGGGTTGCACTCCCTTAGTCAAGTTTTAAATCATTTTGTCTGCCTGTGTTCCTGCTCATGATTCCACTGTTAATATGAAATCTTTAAAAAACATCTAATGAGAAAGTTTCAGTTTTTGCTCTTTGCCTTTTATCTAGCAAGACAGCACCAAGTTGCACATTAACTAAAAATATAAGGAGGCTTCAGACTTCTTCCAAAAGCCAAGTTTCCTTCTATTATTTTTCCCCTACCACTGTTCTATTGCTTTTCATCATTAATCTGGTTCCCAATATTTATATGCGTGCTAAAATTTTAGTTTACTGCCTCCGTAGTGGTTACTCTCACGTAACCCAGTAAGACATATTTGTATTTATCTTTCAAACTGCAATGACGAACTAATTTTTATCATTTTCCAAGAGCTATTCTTTTGTACTATTCTGATACCTGAGAAGCCCCAGAGACGGAAGTCAAACTACCTAAACACTTCAGGTATCTTCAATGTGCAATTTTAGATACAGATCTGTATCTGGCAAAAAGGCGACAGCTGTGTCACTGATGTTTTTTTTTTTCTTGATGACAAATGAAAAGTCAGCTATTCAAGATGAAATTCAACCAGCTGTATCAGAAATCACTATTTCTTAAGTGTTTTTATACACATGCACACACATATATAAACACACAAATGTCTGTATTTTGTACATATTAAAATACAGGAGCAGTGAACAATAGCTACTTGCCAGCTGGTACTATTTTCCTGCAGACAAGCAGTCCACAGGAAAATTATGCAACTGCATAATCATGAAGGAGATCATGAAGATTTCAGCATTTCCAGTATGCTTACAAAGCCATGGTCAGATACTAGATTGTGTATTCTGGTGACACCCATTTCTATTAACAGCTATACCATAACTACAGAAGTGACCACAACGAGGAGTTATCTCAGGTTACTGCTACTACATGTTACAAACCAGAGCTCATCATTGGATCTTCTTCCCCTCTGCACACATAGCATGGAACTTGGGATTTGGCTGACAACTAACTTGGATGGAGGGCTTAATACGAGTAAACTGGAAAGGGTTTCAGTAGACTGGAAAAAGCAAATGTATGCAAGACTGAAGTTTGTATCTGCTCCCCAGCATCTTTATTTGTAATCTACACCTAAAATTTAGGTCTCTCAATAGAAAAAGCTCAGCTGCTGTCAACTAGCAAGACAATAAGAAACTACTGTTTTGTTCTCTGTTTCTTCACAACATTTTAAGCGATTCCCTCGGAGAAGGATGCTATGCTCAGTCATGTTTTTTCTCTTTTTAAGCCTTAACCATGGCAAAAAACCCCAAACTTGTGCAAAAGCAAAATACAAGTGCCAAAATATTGAAATCATGTTTTGCCAAAAACATTCCACAACTGCTTCAAGCTTTACAATAGATGCCTGCTGGGCTTGGGAAGATATACATATGAAGATAATTGTCAAATGAGTTTGTGGGTTTGTTTGTTTTGTTTTGTTTTTTTTTTTTAATGGACTTTCTGGTTTCCTCCCTCCCACACCCTGCTTCTTTTCCCCGTTTCTCATTTCTAACTATTCAGTTTCTCCTCTCCCTTTTATGACAGCTGGCATCCTGAATATGGGCACTAACGGCTTAAGTGAAGGGGCAGGACTGTCAAGCCTTCAGCAAAGATTTTCTTTCCCCTAGATATTAGTTACTAGATTTTAAGAAAGTATTCACACACAAATGGTATTTCAAAAACTAGCTTTATGGTGACTACAAACCTCCCTGTCTTCGACTTGCAACTTCTTGGTCCTTACAAAGTTACCATTTCACCAATTCCACCATTCTGCAACAGATGTTCAAGCTTGAAGTCCTACTGTAAAAAGGAGTCTCACTCAGATGTCACCAGTAAGTCCTACTGGGGGGGGGGAAATTATTTTTCTTTGCCCTTCCTTTGCAAGTTAACCCACCCATTTTTTTAAAGGTCCATTTCAAGGCAAATTATAAAAGGATTCAATGCTTGTGGATCCAGTATGTTGGTAAGACTAAGAAGTGCTCACACTAGAAGCTCCTTTGGTAGGCTTAAGGAAAACAGAGACTGCTGCTACCAGAGTATTCTCCTGACGAGTAATTTGCTTTGGAATTCATTCCTCCACTTTGTTTAGGACAAACCTCTGATATATGCTGAAATGCCCATTCATTCCTCAACCTAGGTTGGAATACTCCTGCATTTTGGAATATGCACATGAGAAATGTCACTAAACTCAATTACCGTTTTACACATCAATTAATTCATTGTTCAAAAGAAAGAGCAAAGGGAAGGAGGCTTTCAAATTCCTGCTTACCTTTATTTAAAACATTTATGCTGAATCTCAAAATGACAGTATGTGAGCACTAACTAGAGGTTCTAGAAATGTAAAATTAAGTTTAACCTTGCTGTAAAAATGATCAAACATTCCAATTCTAATATTTGGGTTGGTGACCTAATTTCATTATTTCTTATGTATCCTGAACAGCTTTTGTCGTCTAAGTCAACTGTTTCTGTAAACTGCTATATTAAGTCTATGGCATTTTTAACGAAAAATTTAATTAGATCACTCTAAAGGTATGCCACAATAACATCAAATAAATAATAAAATTAATGATATCTATAAATGAATTCTTTGAAAAACAGAATATAAATTTTTTTTTTCTTGATTCTCAGAAACAGAGAGGATTTCTTACAAATCAACTATTGTTTCATGCTTGAAGAGGAAAAGGGTACAGTAAATGTTCAAATAAATAGAACTTACTTTATCATTTCAAAAAGCTTTGGATCCGAGACTTTGATGTTTCGAGCCATATTCCATGAAAGATGAACCATGGGTACTATGGACTTTACACTCTGCAGTTTATTCCACTCGTACCGTTCCACTGCCAATTTATATTGACAGGCTATACAAAAACAAAATTACAGAAGCAATTAGTCAAGTTAAGAAATAAGTATCAAGTGCAGCCAAAATAACCTGATTATAATAATTTATACCTTTTAGGGCTAGATTAAACTTCACTCACAATGACCCATTCATTCCAACTAGACTTGAATTTTGTAAAATTACTCTTTAAAAATTGGATTTATGATCCTAAAGAATGCACAATGCTACAGCAGCAACAACTATCTGTGAAAACAAGTTACTGACAAGTCTTCAATTTCTATGGTGAACAGAGAGCACTATTTCAAAAAGGCTTACTTAATAAATTTTCAAGTATTTCAGATTTTAAAAAAACCCTAAACTTGAAATGTCTGCATCTCCTTTTATTCACTCTTTATCATAATTTCACAATGCTATGGTGTATATAATATGTCTTGAAGAGGAAAACTGCACCTTGAGAGATTTGTTGCAATAAGTCAGACTTTTTCATTAAGCAGCGTACTCACCCCTCCCTTTTTTAAAAAACATTCTATGAAATTTACTGCAACTTAACATGTGAACTCTGTATTGGTCAGTCATACAATCCTGGATATATACTATTTATTGCACCACAATGAAATAAAGACACACCTTAAACTATTTAAGAAAATGGGAGTTCTTTGGAAATAGATTATCTTCAAATGCTTGACAGAAGCTCATTTTAGCTGTGAAATTTCCTTCCATTCTCACATCTAAAAACCTTCCAACGTCATGGTTCAAAACTAAAGACTCCCAGAGCAGTACATCTTAAAAACCTAATACTCCTTTTTGAACAAAATTTTACAACTGTTCGCATTTCCTGATGCTTTTACTAAAGAGCAGTTAGGTATCTGTTGTCCTGAAACAGTTAGATTGGACAAGTCCTTAAACTCATGTGCAAGCTACATCACAGTCTGCTTAGAAGAACAAATTTTGGGAGACAAAGCTAAAAAATGGCCTACAAGACAGAGTGTATGAATTAATACAAACATTGTATTCTGCTAGTATTTGCTATATAACTGTAATTTTTACAAGCCCATTAAATGAACGAGTGCAAAGACTGCATTCTTGCTCTTTCTCTTCCTCTTACCAGTGTAATTATTTAAAGCTTCAACAGACCATGTTTTAAAATACAGTACGTTCTTTTTTTTAATCTAGTAAAGCATGGTAAATTAGTAAGAAATGACAGGTTCTGTGGCATATGTAGTATAATATTATCCAGTTATGTAGTTCAGCACAGGCACTATTCAACCATACCTGTAAGAGGGCCAACATTCCATGCAATGTTGTTGCACCAACCGATAGCCTGAACCCAATGAACAGTGCCAGCATTTATCCACACTAAATCCCCTGGTCTTTGAATAAACCTATAAACTGGGACATTGGCTTCATACAAATCTTCCAAGTTTGGCCACCAAGATCCCATGAGGAAATTCATATTATTCCTGAAACAACAGGAAAAGTAAAGTCTTCAGCAATTATCAGCAGACATATTAGTGGTTGATACTTCAACGAAATTACCTGTAAAAACTGATCACCACGATAAATGCTTTCTGCATCTAATTAGTGACCCGGGAGGACTAGCCAAAAGGAAACTTTAATTTATAAAATTCCTGATCCTAATTCCATATTTCACATCCTGCAATACATTAAACCACTTAACCATCTAGTTGCCCATGTGAAGTCAGTTTATGGCTTCCAATTATGTTCTACTTTCCTTTAAGTTTCCCAGTATTTTATTAATGCTGAGGCAGAGAAATCCTTGGTCGGATCTAGCATGACACTGCTGCTGCTTTTTTAACCAGTGCCTGATTTTATATACAGGCCATACCAGCTCTTAAGAATGCTTTCTGTTTTGAACAATGCCAACCAGGTACTTGTACTGTCACTGTACACACACGAAGCTTGTCCACACAAGCAGCAACCTGTTGGCACCACCTCAACTGTGATCCACAGGTCTATGCTATATTCAGCCAAGAAGTGTCGACCCTCCTGAAAAGCATGAAAAAATACCTCCATATGGATTTCCTAAGCATGAACTCTTCCACTATAGTTATGCAAAATACATACTTCTCTCCCATGCTTATCCCAATTTTATACTGTACCATGGGAGATCCTTTGCAATTCATAGTTTTCAAAGACAATTCAGTGCCTCTATCAGGCACTCTAGACATTTTATGAGGTTACCAAGATCTTAGTTTTTCTGTCACCCTCAGGGACAGTGTCATGGGGGTAAAAGGCATGTTGTCATAGAGACGCAATTGCATCAGTGGAATTACATTGAGATAGCTAATGTTTGTAAATGTGGATGAAATGAGAACAGTTGTCAGTAGACCGGCAGAAAATACAGAGTACAGAGACACCGAGATGAATTTGCAGAACTCTGGAAAAGTTCTGAAGGAAAGTCAAGAGCTTAGTCCAGTTTTAACTGGGCTAGGTAAGAAAAAAAGGTTCTCCCATAAGATCAGCTTCAGAGGCTACTGCTTGAATACTAACATGATCACGGGATGCAATTGCTCGTACTCTTTTTTTTTGGGGGGTGGGGGGTGTATTAGGGTGGTGGGCATAGGGGGGGGTGTATGCATGTGTGTGTGTTTTGTTTGCTTTTAAAGCATCCACTCAACACAAGTCACAACACAGAAACCCCAGTCTTAGATACAGTTGAGTATTTCCCCAATGGTCAGTTCACCTCAACTTTTCCAGCAAGCTACAAACACATAAGTGTATGCAAACCATGCCATGACAAGTCCTGGGGTCTAAGTAAACTAAGCCCTCCCTCTAGATGCAGCAAGAAACCATGCCAAAACACCAATTACTCTGTACTTGCTTGTGTACAACATGTACATTAATCATAATAAAGATTAACAGCATATATCACCAGGAAAATATTTTACTCCATCAATCCTAAAAAACCAAAACAAATCCCCAACTTCTTTACCCCCAACTTTTTTCTGTCACTCCACTGCAGTAGCCCTAGAAGCCATTAGAAAAGCATCACCATTTGGTAATAGTAGAGATCAGCTTTAATGTGCATGATAAGAGTGCCTAGATAAACAGTAATGACTACAGTGGATTTTCTGATATGGAAATGCTACTACTAAGAAAACTGGATCGGTGCCACATAGTGCACATTGGTAGCAGACAGCCTATTCTTATAGTAAATTTCTGATCCCCCTTAATGTATAAATTTGAATCTTGAACCTAGATGAGCATTTGCTACTACCAATCTCTCACTTCTCGTATTACCTTCATTCCTGTGTTCGAAAAAACAAATAACAGACCTAACGCTAATTTTTGAGAGCAAAGCTATCACAGGCAATCCAAGTTTCTGTATATTGTACAAAAATGTCATATTTTGTATAAATTCTAGATTTTTCATTTTGACTTGTTTTAGAAGACTTTTCTGACTACATGGAAAACCCGTAAAATAACGTCCTCTTACACCACCCTCAGTGATTTTCCCCACTTAGGACTGAGAAAGACACAAAGAACTTGATAAAAATAGAGGAAAAACAGCACGCCCAGCTTACTTTTCACAGAAGTCATTCATGACACCCCAGTAACTTTCAGGGACGACAAACCATTCACAGTCACCTGGACCAATATTTATATTTACTGAACAAAAGTTGTTATTTTCTTGATGACCTGAAATTTAGAGAAAAATAAACACACTTTATGTAAGGCTGATCAAAATAACGCTACGAAAATGCAAAGTTACAATTACTAAAAACCCCTACATCATAGTTTAAGTATTAGTACATATTTTTATGACACTTACACACACTATTTAGGTGCTCCATGGTTTTAAGAAATGCAATTAAACTACCAGTGACAAGAGAATTCTGCTTTTGTTAATTTGTGGAAAATGAAAAGCTGAAACTATGAATCTTGTGAATCTGACCAACACTTCAGCAGTTCCCTTTCTGTAGAAATAAATGCTTCAAGATGCTAAAGCTTAGATTTTGTGTTTCAGGATAGCTTTTGACAGTCCCAGTCAGGAGCAAAACTTCATTCAGGCACTGAATAGACAACTACTAAGAAAATCTGTCCCAAAGAACTTTCAAAATCAATGTAGAAATGCCAGTATTTTATCTTCTTTTGACAGCTGGGAAACCAGGCCATAATCCTTAATGGAATTTTCTAAAGTTGTACTTCAGAAAAAACAGACCCTGAAATTTAGTCCAGATCCCTCAAGTCTCAGCCCACTGCCCCAACACAGCACTATTCATTATGGAGGGTTGAGTTCTATCCTCAGATAATAAAGAATCTAAAAAGTCCAAGTATACTGATTTCTATGATTGCACAAAACCTACTTTGGAAACCTGTGAAAATCTTCAAGGCATGTAAAATACAAATACTGTCCAAGGATATAAACCCATCCTCTTTGTCCTCTTAAAGAATTCAGTATTGCATGCAAGAGGTTAGTATGGTAATTACCTAGCACTGCAGAAATCCAGAAATTTCCACTATGAGGTAATTTAGCACTTCTTACATGCAGAGTTCAGTTATAGAAGAAACTAAAAACATACTGAGTATGTATAATTTTATCATGTTTAGGCACACTGTAAGATACGGAAAATCTGCAGTGCAATTAAATCAATACTACAGGAGTAGAAGCTGATTTTTTTCACGCAAAGAGATTATACTCACCTGGTGTTCTGCTTCCTGGAACCTTCATGTACAACTGCACTGTGTTCATGCCCAGGATGGTGTGACCAACATGGCTTAGAAGATTTCCTGCTGATACCACACGTACAAAAGCAGGAAGTTTTGTCAGTTCATGGAGTTGCAACTTCCACCTGCAGCAAAATAGCAAATCGACAAACTGTGAATCCCTAAAACTCTTAGAAGAGTTTGGGAAATACAAACATTTTCAAAAAATTGTTAGCATAGGAGATAAAGGAGCAGGCAACCTACTGCTATATAACTTAGGATCTCTTAAGAGGGAAGCTGAGACAATGCAATACCCTTACTTCACAGTTACAGAAATTCAAATTACTATTTCATTTAAGGGTGAGCTAAAAGCCAGGGTGATTCATTCTCGCAGTTAGCCAGTCTGCTGCTATACTGCCAGAAAATTCTGCTTGCAATTTACACCTCTGTGTACATCTTTTCCAAGGGAAAACAGAGCTGTGCTCTCCCCACACTCTAAGCCAGCCAGTCAGAAACTGTTAACCATACTTTCAAGAGCCAAATGACACGATGCTACAACATATGTCAAGAAGACTGTCTAAATATAACCTAGCCTGTGCACACAATTATTGTGACCAAGAACGAAGTTAACAACATGCACGTCCTACAGAACTGGATGCCTGCATTAAGAAAAAGACAGATCTTCAGACACAAAATTCCCAGGACTTAAGTGTGGAGCTCTGTAATGTCACCCAAGTACCTGTGTTACTCTTCCAATTTCAAAATATTTCCAAATATAATTGCAAATCTGACAGGCTAGTTGAGGGGAAAGATAATTTGTACCAAAAGCTGAGACTGCAAATGATAAGACATGGCACCCTGGGATCCTACCAGAACTATTTAAAGTATCAAAATCCAATTCCCTATGAGCCTCAGGTTAGTTATGCTTAGGTTAATTTAAAGTCTCTCTCCCAGTGGTTTGCTCAGAGCGCTAGTTTATTAGCAACAATTTTCTATCAGATAGATTTTTCTTTAGAAAAAAACAGCATCAATATTTAAAATTTTATAACAATCTCTGATCACATACATATACACACATATTGATCCTTCAGTGACTACACCACAAAAGACCTCAGCATCTTAAGTGGGCCTTAGTCCTCAGTTTCAAACACCATAACCTTTTCTTCTGCTCTAATGATTGAAGTAGATCAGAATTTTTGTACTGTAGCTGTCAGGACTGACAGCCTAGACTTGCTGGATCTTTTATAGAAATGCATACTAACTAGAGACTGAACCAAATAAAAAATTATTAATGGTCAATAAAACCATGTTTCCAGAGTATTTCTAACACTTTCTGATGTTTTTCTGAGCTACCTTCATCTACTCACAGAAGGATATGTAGTCTAAAGAATACTCAATTTATTCCTTATTTTTTTTAGGTTCTGGGATAGGTATCACGGCTTACCCACAGGTAAGCATTGGTCTGGTCTTTACTACATATTTTGAACCCTGTTCCTCGATAGAGAAGCAAGAGCTATGAAAAAGTGGAAACAGAAAGGATGACAGTAGGAATAAAAGGAAACAAAAACCAAGCAACAAAAATCCAGACAAACAAAAAGGGAAAAACATCTAATCTTACAATTTCTGTCCAAAGACTGAAAACTTGGTATTGTCAGAAGCAATTAAAGTTGTAAACAATTTAAAGCCTCAGAATGAAACAAAGGGAATGTATTAAAAGGAAGTCTAGAACGAACAGTTTCTGATGGATGTTTGAGTTAATTTCTGGAAAAATAAAGATCCTGGAAAGAAAAGCTTGAAAAGAGAATTTATAGTGAGAAGGACTCATAACAACAGTTTAAAGATCAAAGGTAACAATTTCATTGTGGAAATGGGGTGTGCAGCTGGAATTGGGTTTATCAACAGACTGACTGATGTCTGAGAAGAATGTACTGGTTTTACAGAAGGAGTATCATACTGTAGAATACCACTGTGAGGAGACACTGTAATCAACTTACTTTTTGTCATCTGACAGGTCAATGTTGGTCCCAAACTTGATTGTTTTAAAAGGTCCTCTTCTCCTCCTCCCAGAGCTGCAAATATAGAAAATAAAATAGGTGAACGTGAAAATGGGAATGATATAAAAAACCCACATAAAACCAACTACAGAATTATCACAGATATACCACACTTACTTATCAGAAGATGTGGATTCATTATCTGAGTGGTCCTTGTGGTGACTCTTCTTCTCATTTTCCTCCTATAAAATGCAATTGTGGAAATGCTTTTCCATATATATAAATATACATAAAAGTAAGAATATTTATAAAATATATAGGTATAAAGTGATAACATGTTCACAGAGATAAGCACATTTGTTTCAAGATGCAGGTGCAATCTTTAAAATATCTGAATCTAAGACTTTATGTCAATATTACTGTTAAGACAAGAAAAAAAAATTATTAGTCAAAAGCCATTGCAATCAATTCTTTATGACTACAAATACAGCAAGGCTCAGGCCAGGACAACAGAAAACATCTACACTGTAAACATTTCTGCTAGCCTACATTAGAGTTATAAATGAGTATGTTGGTTTGCTTTATTATGCAGGTGAACTGGAATCTAGTCTTAAGGAATACTGTTAACTTTTTCAGACTAGAACATTTACCTTCCTTCAAAGTCAAGCAGGTATCCTGATATGAAACTGGGATGTCTAGTATTTACGAAATTAATTTTATAGAATCCATTATATAAAATCTTTTGAATTTTTCATAGCCATATGCTATTTTAGCACTGCAGTAGCTAGGACCATGACTAGTGGAAAAAAATCTAACCATATTAAATGATGTAATCTGATCTTTTTAGCAGAGTGCTCAAAACCCTACTCTAAAGACTTCTTTTTTGGCAAGTATATGGACACAGAAGGAAAAAAAGTAAGATGAAAAGGAGGAAAGAACTGCCTGGAGGCTATTCAAAGATCTCTGGCTTTGAATAGGATTGTTGTTAAATCTCAAAGTGCCCTATGTACCTGAGAAAGTCTTATTCATCCTTTGAATGAAGGACAAAGAGAAGCAAAAAGGAACCTAGTGATGATAGATTTATCAAATACTGCAAGACATGTTTGAAAAGCAATGTAATAGTTGTTAGAGGGAAAGAAAAAAAAAAAAAAGAAGATCACTTAGGGCAAGCCAAGAGGATTGTGTCTGTAGAAAGAAGAAACAAAGCTTTCATTTGAACACTGTGAAAAGTCACCTAAGGACAGGTCAAAGCAATGTTAGGTAAAGGACACATGTACACTGTCTGATTTCCAAGGGAAAAATGAAAATCATCATTCTGAAAATTATTTTATATATTTCATTTTTACCACCAATTTGTAACAGAGAAGAAAAAAAAAATCAGAAAATCCTGCAGTTTACTTCTTGGTGCAAATCCAAAGCTGAGGCTTTGCTGCTGACAAGCCGGTATGTGATCAATTACATACGTTATTAAACGTGTATATATAATGTTCCAGTAAAGTAATGTTCTCCAGCCCATTTGGAATGATGTACACGAATACAATGCTGGTGCAACTGTTCAAGGGGCACTAGAAAACTTCAGTCGATATCCTACTTAAATTTATTACCACTGCAAATGAAGAAAAATCCCATTTATGTCCCAAGCTCTTGAAGACTTCAGTGCTCCCAACTTCCCAACAGTATATTTGTTTCTTTTCTCCCTGTATCAGTCTCGCTCAAAACCGTGACTACCTTCCCTTCTCTTTTCTTCGACTACCGATTAATTCCTTCATTTCTAATGGTTTCCTCTAATGCCCAAAGCTTAGATTTAGAATTTCTCTTTCCTTTCTTACTGAAACCATTGCTGTTTCTGTGCAATGGCAGTGAAAACTACAATAGTCAATTCCCCACATTGGTGTTTCCCCTATTTTCTAATTAACAACTGGTCAAGAATATCTTTTTGTCTTAGTTCCACCTTAGCTTAATCTTTTTATAACATCAGGTAACGTAAGCCTCCGAGGAGGGCCCACAGCTAATTCCAAGGATGTGCTCACCTCTTCAGCAAAAATATTAACAAGTAGTAACAATAAAATAACATTTCGAGCATTTCATTCTGTCTCATATGTCTAACAACTTCTAAACTAAATAGAAACTGTTATGTTTGGTACCCAACGAAAGACAAGTATGAGTGTGCAAGTACTTACTTCTAGTAAGCCACATCCAAATTAATTCATAATACTATGAAGAACAAAGAAAGCTGATTTCAAAGCGTGTGTGAAATGAGAAGGAATACAAGTTTAAAAAAAAAAAAAGCATCATAAGTTCTAAATATTTTAATACAAATTTTGACATTATTATACAAAAGCCTAAGCTAACAAGCTTGTAAAGTATGTAATAGCCAGGAGTTTTACCTTAAGCATTTGGGAGGAACATCCTATATACTGTTTGACCCTCTATTCGAAACAGATTTTGTAAATTTACCCGTGCTCTTCATGCTAATGAAGTGTATCCTTTTCCTTAACAGCTTCCATTTGTTTTCAAGAGCCATTATTAATTGGTTCCAGAGTATACGGTTTGTGAATTATAACTTAAATAATAACAATGAACTTACCCTTAAAGACTCCTGGAATGAGGAGGCCTGGTACTGTGCATATTTAGCAATTGTTGTATGAGATCTACTGCTTTCACAACGCCAGATTTTCTTTGTTCCAGTGGGGTCCCAGTTCTCATCTGCTGGCTGCAGTAGTTGTGTCCTTACTTCTACTATGTGTTCATTATTTGCTTCTACCAATGTCTTAGTAGAGAAGAGTCCTAGATCTAATAAATAGGAATAAAATTTAAAAATGAGTTAAAATATAACAAAGAGTTTCAAGAAAATTAATACTTAAAGTTATCTAAAGGGTTACACTAAAGCATTCCCCCCCTCAGCCTTCATAACACAGCCCACCTGTAGGTTAATAATTAACACTCGTGATTAACGCTCAAAAAGCTTTTCTGCACACAACAGTAGAAGCTTAGGAAAAAACTTGGCAGCTACTGTATAGACTATATTCCAAGAAACATTTTACATGCCTTGTGCAAACAAATCTGCAAACAATTTTTAAATCTATTACTAATAAAGTATTTTTCAGACCAGAGTTTTATGAATGCACTTCCATCGTATAACACATTTCCTACCAGCAATGACAGCTTTTCTATCTAGAGAGTTCAAAACATTGTACGGTGTCAGATTATAGATCATTAAATCTAAGCACAAAGACATGTAGCCATAGTTTTCATAGGAAAAAAGTCTATCTGTAAGCTTCCATATCCACAGCTCAGTTCCTCCCTGCGCGCAACAAAATCTGCTGGATTTTGGGGGATTTTTTTTTGGAAATGATCAAGATTAGAAACAGTAGCAAACTGAGAAATGACACATTACCCTAATTACTTGGAATATACAAGTAATACTGTATTACAGAAATAAAATATTCACTTTTAAAACCCAAGAGACTTCTTTTTAAAAAACACATACATTTTTTTCCAAAGTAAAAAAAAACCCACCATATAACAAACTTACCTAATTTAAGCGCTCCAGCAAGGCCACGTATTACAGTAACAGGGTTGTTTGGATTTGTACAAAATTGATGTAAAGGTGGAAAGAAAGCATCTCGTTTATTTTCCAACTGTAAAATTATAATGGAATATTAGATGACAGATGAATTTAGACTCCTTATTTGTAAAATAAAAGATTAATTAAAAACTGAAAAACAACAGAAAGAAGACAGGAATTTTCTCCATTTCCCTGCACTATGGGGAATGAACAGCTACATCATACAACCCTTTCCATAGTAAAAGCTGGGTTCACTCCTGAAATTAATTTGTTACTGCAATTTATTTCTTGGCATGAATTATTCCCAGGTTGCCTTGGCTTTTGCAACTCAGGTTTCCTGCAGTTTATTTCTTTATCTGACAACAGCCTTGTACATTCCCTAAATCTACAGAATTCTCTGAAGAGCAAGATAATATACTAACTTTCTTTTCGGAAGTCAAAAAAGCTAATTCTACAGATAACGTATACAAGAAACAGCATAATTAAAAAGACTACTCTCACAGTATATCTCATGTTAACCAGAAAGGCTGATTTGATTTTCTTATGCTTTTGTGCACCCATGACCTCAATTTCATGCTATAATCTCCCCCATCTTTTTTCTTTATTTTTTTAAATTTTATTTAAAATTGTTGTGCATCTTTTAAAATGCCCAAGATGTCTCTTGCAATAAACAAAACACAATACAGAGTTCCCAAATATTGGGACCCACACTGGCACATCTACGCAGTATGCTGCAGCATGGTGACTTACCAGCTTTGTATGGACTCAACAAAGCTGTGACGAACTTTTAATAAGATAGATTAATTCAGATGTAACACTTAGATAACAGTTGGAAGCACTGTTGCTTCCGAATTAATCTAGCTCTCGGGCAGACTCCTTGTGTAGTATCAGACCAAAGTGCCAACCACTTCTGGTCCCCAAGTTGAGCTGATCAAAGCTAACTTGAGGTTTTCACACTGGCTGTATGGACATACTATAATTTATTCTTCTGTTATGAAGACAGCGCACATCCTGTAACTTAGTCTTCTATTACTAACTTAGCTCAAACTCTTCACAAAGCTATTATGAAACTTTACTGTCAGAACAGAAGTATTAATGTTTGAGTAAGAAAATACTGTACAACTAAAACCTGCCTTTTCCTAATGACATTTTGTTCTTAACATCACCTCAACTTTCATTAATATTTTCTTTACTATATTTTGAAGCAGGTTGTTAGGAAAGTTTAGTTTAATTACTTGCTCATTTATACCTAAATTGTCACTTGCAGAACATGTACATACATATTTAAAATTTTGTGCATTATAGCTAATGAACTGTTTTACTTATTCTGCCAATATTACGAGTATTAAAAAAATTAATAAAAACATTCTGAAACTTTTCCCTGTTTACCAAAATTCTTAATTTACAAGTACTTTAAAAGCCAAACTGTGTCTCAAAATTTTCTTTAAGGTTAGCATTTTTCCTGCTTATACACTAGTTGGGAGAGCACTGTAATTACAATTCAGCTATGAATAGTACATCTATAAAATAATTACATTATGTAATTCAGATATCCAAACAATTACAAAAGACAGTCAGTAATGCACTTCTACCCTTAGATTTACTTACATAAATACTAGGTGTAGGTGGATTCAGCTTGTCCTTTGGCAAGGGAGGGTATGGTGGAGGCGGTGGTCGTGGAGGTGGGCATTTATCCAGTAGAATACTACTGTTAGATAAGCCATTTTTACCCAGATTCCTAACAGGAAAGAAGAGATGCCTCTGTCAATACTTGACAAATAAAATAAATATATATTAGTGTAATCTCTTCTGCAGAACAATGATGTATAAGAAGAAACCTTAAGATGCAAAGAAAGCTCACATATTTTAATTTTAATAATTTGATATTCAAAATAATCCCCACTTTGCCTACCAAATCTGCAACATCACCACTATTGGTTAAAAATGCAGCCATTTTCAATAAAAGCAAGTATGACTGCTTTAACAAAATTTAACAGAGAAAGCACGTTTCAACTAGAAATAGAGAAGAACCTTTTTAGGTAGGCACTGGCTGGTAGATGATCAGTTCATAGCGGTTGAGATAACGCAGTCGGTAATGCTGTGCATAGCACTGTGTAAGAGCACAAAGTCAGAAAATGACAATGCCTCAGCCAAAAAACTGCTGAGTCACAAAACCCAACTACAACTACGCTAAGGACACTAAATTGAACAACCACCTACCCCTCTCCGATTTACACATTTTGAAGCCAGGAGGAGCCACTGCTGCATAATCCACTTGTTTGAGCAACAGAGGAAAGGACCTACCCTGAGAGAGTTGCTGTGTCAACACCCATACACGTACTTGAGCGAGAACCTTGCTTGTTACATTTGCAGCCTTTCTTTGGAGATTTCCAGATGTGGATAACCCACCATATGTGTATTAACTTTTCCTATAATGAATGACCTGAAAAAATCTGCATTCTGAGCTTAGTCTATATTCAATTTCCAGTCACTATCACCAGGGAAGTGTTTATTAACAGAACCATCCCTTAAATTTTTGTTTGTTAAAAATTACTCAACTACTTCAAAATTCTTCCAACTACACGTTATTCAAATCCTTCTTCCAACCTCCCTTGATTCACTAGCTGTTGTTACCACCTCTCAACACCCCACAAAATGGGATGTTTCTAATGCATAATTTAGTTATGTATCTGCACAAAACTCACCAGTTACAAAAAAGCTGTTCTGATAACAACAGTCTTCGGCAGAAAACACAGCTGACTTACGTTACATGAAACTCCCAGCAACAGAGTTTGTCTCTGCACCACAGTAATACTGGCACTGAGAAACACTGCAGAGCTGGATGCTGGCATGTGAGAGCACCGCTTCAAATCAAGCTACCATAACCAATGAGTAAGATGGACTGGGGGCTTGAGATCAGATCAGACTGACTGTCACGAGAAAGAAACACATTAAAGAAAATGAGCAAACATCTCACGTACCCCAGGCTGCAGCAAAGATGAGCATCCTGAGAAACTGGTGCTCATCACGACAAACAAGTCAGTCCAGAACTTATGCCAGCTTTCTAACTCACACGCTGCTCTCCTCTGACAGAAGATCAGAGCACTACAGAGACATTTAACCACTGTCTCCAAAGCACGGCTGTCAAAATACCAAACACAGCTTATTTCTTGTGCTAGGTAAGCCTAGTGCCAGAACAGATTGCAACTTCAAAGAAACTGAAAGAGCAACGCGGAAGCTTTGATTAGGAATCATCCAACTTGGCAAAAACCTCACTGACCAATGCTTAATGTCTGATGTAGTTCTTGCAACAAGCTTACTGTCCCCCCACAAAAAAAACATAGAAAAAAACACAGCAATATAAAATCACCATCACTCAAAGAAATTTATCGACCATGGTTGCATGAATCTGAGATTCAGACCATCTATACAAAGTGAAACTACACTCTGAATAGCAGATATTAGAAGTAATCATAAACTGTGCATTACCAAACTGAAAAATAAAACCAAGAAAAGCAAATGCATAGTATTAAAAAATCAAAGAGAACTTTGACAAAATTCAGGTTGCATCAATAAACAGTTCTCAGGCAATTTTGAGGCAAGGAAGATGAGAAAGACTGAACCTGAAGAAAAAGGGACATTGCTCAGAAGTAGGGTGACTTAAGCTACCGTAGTCACAACCACATAATCACCACAGTGAAGGCTCAGTAAAGCCAGGGTACATGGGGTCTTCAGGGAAGGCGGACGGTAGAGAAAGGAGAAACTCCTGAATGCTTAGAGAAACTACAGGTCTGAAAAGGCAAAGGAGATAGAGGAGAAGGCAGACAGTACAGAGTAAAAGATCAGATCAGCAGAGTTCTCTCATAAACCCAGCACTTGAAGCTGATACTACCAAATGCATGCCACAGTTTCCTACTAAGTTACTAAAACCCTGTGTGGAAATTTCAAGAGAGGAAAGGGGGCAAAGAAAAGCAAAGCTGAGATAGGAAATCGCTTGTAATTCAAGTGGCACAGGAAACAGATGGGCCGAATATTTAAAGTTGTCTTTAGCAGCCCAGTTTCACTTTTTTTTTTTTTACTATGAATCAGAAGAACTTACTATTAATAACAATGCAAGAGAACTATTAAAGAATAACGCTGTAATTGATAGTGTGCAAAACAGAGCGATGGATATTACAAAAAACACCACAGAAGTACTAAACAGATTTGCTACCGGCACCCGAAATGAAGCAGTGTGAGTATCCGCTGCCGGCCTCTCCGCCTCTGGAAATACAGAACTACAGCTAGTGAAAGGAAAGCGAAAGACCCTTTCTGACCACAGCAACCGTGAGGAAAATCTCACATACCTCTGTTTCAAGAGCACATTTTTTGTAAGAGGCTGAAAGAGGAAACAGACGCAATGCTTGAGAAAAAACAAGTCTGATTTAGGCCCCGAAAAGAAACTGGATGCCCAAATAGTCACCTACAACGCTGTGATGTAGGAATGAAGAGAAGGACAGGCGTCAGTCATTTCAATTGACCTTCCAGAGGGAATTAGTTTTTCACAGAGTGCTCGGGGGAGGAAGACCCTTCATTCCCGCCGCGCGGGAAGAGAAGGCGGGAGCAGCCGTCAGCCTCGGGGGGGTCAGGACAGAGGTGCACACTGATGGGCAGCACCGTCCTGGGCCAAAGCTGCAGCTCTCGGCCCACTGCGATTCCCTCGGTGGGTGAAAGCAACAGCAACTCGTGCAACTGCTTTACCCTGAGGACCAAACCCAAACTGCTACGCCTAGGAGCGACGCCAACCACGATGGATGAAATAGGTGCCTCAATTTCATGTAATTACGGGATCTCTTGAATAATCAACCATCAGATTCATTGAAACACCCCCTTTTTTCCCTTTTACTACTCTTCAGGATACATTCCCACAACTCAGTCTTAGAGAACAACTTCCCCTCTGGCTGTACCAAACCCCACAGTTAACCAGAAGCAGAGGTGTGACCCAGTCTGCGTGGCAACAGCCACTTTCCTCTCCATTATATGGCATGCACTCCCCAGTCTGTGCTTTTAGCAAATATGAACACAAATAATTTAATGCTATCTAGGGATTTCTTGACAAATGGAGATTGATGGCTTAGCCTGAGATGATGCCTTCATCCACCTACCACACTGTGTTACACAGTTGTATCAATTTTAACTCTATTTTATTACACAAACTCTCAACTACATCAAGACTATTAAAGCTAACATGATAAAAACTTATTTTCTGAGAACCAGGAATCATTATCATTAATTACTATCCCTTACATTTATTAATCACCTCAGTAATTTTATTATTTTGCTCAAGCCTAATGTCAGACTGAGAGGATTATGTCTATTTCTCAGAAAGCAGATCCATAGTGCTTTTCAAGTCCTCTGGAACTTTTTCTGTTTTCCAAGAACTATAAAAAAAATCTGTATGAACGATAACAATTCTCTGGCCTTCTCTTTCAGACCTCATGGATATATGTTATCCAGGCCTCTGACTTAAAAATGCCAAATTTAAGTATAACTACTGTTTAACCTTCTCCTTGTGAAAACAGAGAGTGTGTTATCATACATCCCATGATGTGAACACCGTATCTGCCTTTTTCCCAAGCACAGAACAAAAATATTTACTGAACTCTCTTGCTTCTGTTGGCTATTTGAATAGCTCTGTGCAGTCATTATGCATTAGTGTTTTTTGTGTTTCTTCTTTTTCATTCTTGGCTATAGTTCTCCTCTTCCAAATTTCATATCTGAGATTTCTAGAACTTTTAGTTTCAGTACTTTTAAAAATATTCGCCCTTTTTGTTTTTAATTGGGAGACTGTGATTTCTTGATGATAATGAAAAGTTCCTAAACAATTTCCAGTTGTTTTGGATTTTAGGTACACTTTACAGGCCAAAACAGAGTAAGTTACAATCATTCGCACTTAAGCAGTTATTTTTGTTGTGGAGTCAGTCTAAGTGAATTATTATTTTACCACTCAAGGGTTACTCTGAAGAACAAAATTAATACCCTCTCTTCCCCAAATAAAAACCACATTTAACATGAATATAAGGAACTGTGGATTTATGTGATACACTATCCCAAATCTAACAGGATTAATTAATCTATAAAGAAGAATGAACAAGTTGAAGCATGGGGATGCACAGTACTTACTTGACCCAGTATTGATTCAAACCCAGCTTTTCTTAACAATTACTGGATACAACTGATTGCTTTTAATACTGCAAGTTATTATAAAAACACAGAAAAACGTCTGTCAGCACCCATCACCCTGGGAAGGAGGCGGTTACTTACAATGCCTAACTGGGCTCTCTGAGGCTCACCTCCCTAAGCTCCTTCTATAGCCAGTAGAGAGAGATGAGCTCTCAAAGGGGAATATACAGAAGTCAAGCTTACATTATGCTCAAATGCAAGTAATGCCAGATAATTATACAAGCTGTTTATCATGCAGTTCTCTACCCCAGCCTTTCACAACCAGGTACAAGCTGGCGATACTCCCAGAGATCTTTTTAAACCTACAGAAAATCCTACAATGGAATTGTGGATTTTCTCATTATGAAAATCTATTTCTAATAATTTTTGAATTCTGTTCTGGTTTTGACCTCAATAGTATGGATTGGCAGTAAATTTCAAAGGTTAATCATATGTTATGTAAGAAGTAATGTTCTTTTTTTTCTTTTCTTAATGACTTTTACATCTTTCCTTTCCATTTCATTTTCTAATCACCTTGTTCTTAGGCTATAAGACAAACAGAATCACATTAATGACTTATGCAAGAAAAGCATTATAATAAGTTGTATCAAATTTTTTCATATGCTTGCCTTTCCCTTAAACTATAACTCTTACCTATGTTTTTTTACTCCCAGATAATTCTGCTTCCCATCTGCAGAATTCTGTATTTGCCCTTTGAAACAAAATGAAATGTCTTACTCTAGGCAGGGTTTAGCTTGAGAAATCACAGTATTTCAAATTTTATTAAAACTTTTGCTATGGTGAAGTTGACTTGCCAGAAGTAATGTGCCTTTAGAAGAATTGAACAATTTTGCCTTCAAGCCAAAAAAGTCCTTTGCTTACAGACAAAGAAACCTCCCAGTAAAGCAAGAACTGCTTTTGTTGGTTTTGTTTTTAGGAACAAAACACAAACTTAATCCAGCTCCTTTCTCCACAGAGTACTTCCCCTCAAATAGATTTAGGCTCATTGCCTCTCACTGCAGAGCTCCCAAACCAGTGATTCACTAATTGACTTCACAAAGCAGGCTTAATTGCCAGGGAGCAGCACCTCCAGAAAGATCAGCCCAAGTTTGCTTCTGCCCCAGCCTTCGACATGGGGCCCACCGAGCAACGGGATGTCTTTCCACTTCAGCCTCTGCATTGCTTTTCCCACTCCCCCTCATGAAGCTTCTTATTTCCTATGCTTGTGTACATGCTGGCCATTTATCAGGCCCTTTTCCAGACTGTTTAACCCAAACCATCTTCTGTTTATTGTGCTATACTTTTATCTTTTACAAGGTCCCTCGAAAGGCAGCTAATCGCTCCTGGTCTCCTGTCACTTTCTTTTCTCAATGGATTGCTCTCTACTATTCCTCTTTGCGCACTAAGGAAAAAGAACTATAAAAAGGCATGTTAGCCCTTTTTAATATGCATTACCATCAAGCCTACACCTCTCATTTGCCTTCCCCAATTAAGCCAATTGGTAAAACTTTCAAGTTCAGAAATGCCTTAGAGTTTTCAAATTAGTCTTTCCAAATATCAACCATAAAAATGGCAACAGCAACTTTCAGCTGACACGAAGTTGCCCAGTTATCTGGCTTGGCTCTTTAGTTTGAGGACCTCTTGCATGGACTTCTCTAAGTCATTATCAAACAAAAGTTTTGTTTGGAGCTCTGCCTGTTCTTTCAAGGCTGTGAACAAGCTTTAATAAATAATGATTTAAAAAAAAAAACCTAAGCCATTTCTTCTTTTATGAAAAACAAAACAAGTCTACTCAGGAACTTCTCTGTGCTGCTTAAGGGAAGGACTTGACCTCACATCAGCTTTACAAAGGGCAAGTGATGGACACTCTTAACTGAGACGGATACTGGATTTCTAACTTCACTCCTCCAGGATGTTAATAAGATGCGCCAGTTGAAACACAGAACTAGGAATCAGCTGGTTTCACTTCAGTAGAAATAAAGAGCTCGAGTGTTAAATCTCCAGTATTCTGATAATGTTTCATTAATTCTCCTTTCAGAAGAATTGCTCACAGGGAAAAGATACTTACATTTCTAAGAGTACAGAAAAGAGCTTTTGAGAAGTCTTTTTAAGGAGATGTGACACACAACTAGACAAAAAGACGACACTCTTCTTTTCCCATGTATTAACAATCAGCTTTTCTAATAACAAAAAATGCAGAGCGTTTATTCCTAGCATATTTTCTTCTTTTAATCACAGTTTTCACTTATGCTCAATGTTACTTGGGTTTTGGTTGTGTGTTTTTTTTTTTTTAATGACCTCAACAGGGGATTTTCTCTAGGAAATCTAAGGAAGGATAATTAATTTAATAGTACACTCTTTTATCTGTTATTTTGCTCAGAGGCTTAAAGAAATTTAGTTTACTATGTAGACCGTTTACCAAACATCATTATTTAGTTGTTTTATAACCACCTTAAAATTTACTGTTGCAATCAGTTTTATTGGTAGGGAAGACTAACGAAATCACACTTACACTTCTCAGAATCACCTCCTCAATTCTCTTTCATCCATACACTCCAACAGCAGTTTAACAAGATGAGCACATTTGTTACCCTACTGTTCTCCAGAACAGCATCTTAATGAGATTTGCATATTTTAGTCAATAGCTCAGCTACTGCATTTCTAAATTCCTTGTAGCTTTTCAATGAACACTGTCTAGCCCTCCAAGGGAAGCTCCTTGTAGGAGTATCAATTGCTATGCCGGCACCTTCTGTTTGACCCCTTCTCAGCCTCCTAAACAACCTCACTTCACCGCATGAATAGAATAGGTCTCTGTTAAATATTTCCTCAGCATTCTCACTGAGGAAGATGGATATAAAGAAACTTTTCAGCCTCTGCAATGATCTTGCCCTGCTTAAGTGCTCACTTTAGTCTTTGGTAAAACAAGAACATTTACCAAGTCTGTTCCTACAGACCAGACAACCTATTCACATATAATAAAAAAAAGAATCAAATAGTTTTCTATTTGGCATGTTTTGCATTTTATGATACAACGCATCTCCTTTCACCAAATGGCTTCACTTCAGCAGCTTTCATTAATACAACACTTGTTTACACAAAGCAAAATTACAATCTCTCAGCATTTATTTTTGCCTGACTACTTCCATTTTTATTTTATCGTAATGCACGACTTCTGAACCCCTTTTGTAATAACTTCTACCTTAAAAAAAATCAAACTTCCATACCTCTGATGTTCCTCTGTTCTTAAGCAACAAGCAAAATCCTAGCAACATTAACAAACAAGTCAGTTTTTGGTGGTTAGTATTACTATGTTGCTTCCTGATAAAATCCCTCCTGTGAGATGAGGAACTTCATTATACTGCAGTTCACTATCCTGTAGTAGGTCAATTATAGTTAAGTTGTGAATCAACTCTTGTGCATTACTTAATCCCAAACTGCTAATAATTTCAGGTCTTCTGTGCTCTAAGCACAAATAAAACTGTAGGGTCTAAAAGATGTAAAAAATGGCTCCTCTTAGACAATTTTTTTTTTTCCAAACCTGTAAACATTTGAAAAAAAGATCATTTAACAAATAGACTTCTAAAGAATTTCAATGCGACTTACAAGTAACATAAACACTCTGGTTTTGAAGTAAGCATATACTAAACAGAGCCAAATGCAGAATAATGAGAAGGAAAATAAAAATTATTAATCTAGAGCTCCAGCTATAAAAAAGCAAGTTACACCCACCTGTTCCTACCTGCCAAAATGAGCTTTTTTTCCCTAGAGAATACCGTCAGGACAATAGGGCAACAGACTGTATCAAGTAAGTATTGTTGGAGAGCAAGAAGAATATGCCAGAAGATAACAGAATATAATTATCTCCATTAGAGATGAAGCCAAAATGTCTTTCTGAACATATCAAATTAAATAAGGGCACGCATGTAACAAATGGCAAATTAATACATTTAAGGCGCAATCCAGTGTAGCTCCAATATATAAAACCTAATACTACAAGACAACTCCCCTCTCCCTGTGCATGAAGTTTATTCTAGCACAGGTGTTTGGGTTTTTGTTTGGTTGTTTTTTTTAAGGGGAAAAAAAGAAAAATAAATTATTTTCAGGTTTTCTATTGTGGATAGCTTTTATGCGATTTTTACAGTAATTCTAAAAATCAATACTTTTGGTCACAAATTCACTTTTGTACCTCAAGATACGACTTACAGAGACAGCGCCCTAATGTAATCAATACTGTGGGAAGTATTTTCAATTCTTTGTTTTTGCATTACCTTACACTGTGTTAAAAAATAAAGGTTAACGTGCAGAACTGAACTTCATAGTATCTGATACATTAGTATATAAACATCTTCTATCCCACTATGTATAAAGGTTGACTTATTTTGCAAATAAGCAGGGCTTTCAGCAGAGTATCTTTCAGTATTCTCCCCCCTAGACATTTTCTCCTATGTCAGTCATGCACACAGTGTCTATGAGAAGGACGTTCTCCCCAAAGCTCTGCTCTTGAGCTGTCTATGTGCATGCATGCACACCTTCAAACTCTACTCATTTTAAAACAAAGCAAGGGCTAATCACCTAGTTAAGTACGAGGCTGGCATAGCCTTGTCCTCAAATTTATGCATGTGAACTGTAAGACATATAAGGATGGCAGGAAAAATAATTAACATATTATGCAGTGGTTATGTTATATAGAGTTACTATTTCTACTAGAATGAAAAAAATGTGTAGACAGGACCTTTTCCCTAACAGGTCAATAGCCCTAGCACAGGTCAGAAACAGTAATAATGAACACAACAAAAAATTGTCTCTCTGACTACCTTTACACTTTAGGCTTACCCTAAAAATGCTGCAATTGTAACCTTGTTGCTAGTCTCACCAAATTTCTCAGAATCTCTCCTTATTATTAGAAGACATATGCAGATATTTTCCAGCAAGCATAGTTTGATGAGGAGAGATCCTGTCTCTAAAATTTGTGAAAAAAGTCCCAGCCCAGACTGAAGCATTTCCCGACCTCCAAGTTGCTAAGAAAAAAAAAAAAAAAAAAATCTCTCCTCCACTTTTCCCATTGCTCATCTTTATTTATTATCCAGCTACTAAGTCTTCTGCCTTGCTGAATTAAGGTGCAGACAGGCTGAAGAGGGAGCTCTCAATCTCTGCTCAGTAAGAAAGAAAGAAAGTAAAAGGCACATCCAACACTTTCTGAGTTGTCTGCAAACTACACTGGGCAAAGTATTAGCTTACCTCCCTTGAAAAATGATTACGTGAGCCTGGGAAAAAATAAGGACTACACAAACCCAAGCGAAATGCTGTAGAAAAAGACAAGAGACCTAATCACCACACTAGGAAGTTTTTTTTTTAAGGGTCAGCATTTCATAATTAGAGTCCCTGAATACTGTTAGAAACTTTTATGTAGAACTTAAAGCAGAACTTGGTGTCATCCCAGTGAGTAAGTTAAAGAAAGCACAGTGGCAGTATCTGGCCAAGCAAAAAGTAAACTTGACACTGCAGGTCATGGCAAAGATCTATAGGTTCTGTCAGTGCTTAAAATTCAGCCCTTCTGCACTGAATTCACAAGTTCGAGTTGGAGTCTGTCCATAGTCTGTGGCAGGCAGATTTGCTCTGCCTCTCCTGAGACAAGGTGCAGCTAGGAACTCGGTAGCCAGTACTCCACAGCGCTCAGCCATGCCCGTGACTCCCAAAAAGCCTGGGCGAAAGCTACACCGCGGTGCCTCCGCATCGGCTCTCCAGATCCAAGCGCAAGAGGAGCAGCCTCGCACTTACCTGCCTGCAGCAGTTTACATTCGCTTAGAAAAGCCCCTGCAGACACTTCTGTGCCACTCAAAGTTATTAAATTTCTTTTGCTATAGCGAAGCCACGGTTTTTCAAGTAGAATGAAGACAGAAAAATGCTTTCATTATCCTCCCTTTATTTTAGAAATTAAGTATCACTAGGAATACTACCTCTCTCAATGTGCACAAAAGCAAAGACTTGTATTAAATAAAAGTTGGTTTAGGATTTTTGTAGTAAACATTCTCAATGTTTTCCTACTGAACACAAACTGCAGCTCTCGCCTATAAAGAGCTTGATAAACAGCATACTGAAACAATCAAAATGCAGCATTTGACTAGAGGAGTACACTTCTCATTACTTTCCCAAGAAAGCTGCATGCAAATTTCTGCTGAGCAAATTCTGAATACACAGAGCAGCTAAACTTCAAGAAAGAACTTTAAGTCTAAATCAATTTATTTTATGTGTATTTGCAATGCACTCATTCTAACACCAGACATCAAAACTATTTTTATACTTCTACCAGCAAGAATACATACATGGTCCCAATTAAAAAAAGCTGTTAAGCTCTTCACTTTTATGAATGTAATAGGTGTAGAAACTTCACCTGAAAATTAACATTACACTATAAGACTTTATATTTGAAGGATGACAAAATGAGCTCCCTATAGGTTTTCTTCTCTCTTCTAGGAAATTTATCTTTGTAACAGATACCTACAGATAGCTATAACATGATCATTTATTATTATTAGTCATCAAATCCCAGTACGTTAGAAACTAGTAACTCTCAATCACAGCAACAGTTGAAGCTTTTTTGCATTTAACTGACTTATGTGGGTGCAGTGAAAGAAGGATATGAACATGCTTTTATCACTTTTTTTTAACATCAAAAAAGGTAAAAAGCACTACATTTGCTATATAATCCCAAATAAAATATTTTGGAGTAAAATGTATTGAGATAGTAAAAATTCCAACAAGAATTCTGACACCAGAAAAACACAGATAACATTTCAAATAAAAGAACCGTCAACACAGTTCAGTACGGAAAATAGCAGTTAGAGTACACATCGAAACATCCAATAACTGTGTGCTTATGATTAAAGGGACTTACGTGAAATTTAAAGGCATCTTACATAACTTTCTCCACAAATGGCGACAACTACAAGACATGGATATAGAAATTATAATGCTCTAAATGGTCATTTCAATTTCTCAGCATGTTTGGATTTCAAAGAAAATTCTTTTGAGAAAGAAGGCAAATCTCTCCAAAGACTACACAGAAAATCTAAGGACTTTAAGATAGCCTACATAGGGAAGGCTGTGAGCAGCAAGCACAAAGTGTGAATTTGCAAAGCTAACTAGTATCTGACGGGCTCCCTGCTAGCACATGTAAGCATGAGCTCAACCTAACTTTGAAGGATAATTAATTACTTTTTAAAAGCTAAACTGTGTGTAGTGGAGTTTGCTCCACTTTCAATGGAATAAACTATCTTATGCTTAATGTATATTAAGACTGATAACATAGTGCATTATTACCACACAATTACATACAGTAAACATAGTTTACAATTAACTAGCGTTCCCACATAGATAAAGTTTCAGCGTATAACAACATAAAGCTGTCTACTTCTGAGCAGAGGTGACTGAATGTCTCAAACTTGTCCATATAACTAACATACTCATACGACTTCTGCCTGCCAGCACATTCATACTCCACAGGCACTCCAAAGTAGCTATATACCCCAAAGCTTCATAAAGGAACTTTTACCCTTCTAAGTAAAAACAAAATTGGAAGTATTGCTGCCAGCTTTAATGGAAAATTAAGCCAGCCAGTGAAATACTTTTCCATTGTCATCACATATATTTTAAGTGTCAGCACTTGTACCATTGTCCATGAAAAACTCCTACAATATTTTAAGATGCCTAAGGATTTCATTCTGATGATAATATTTGTTCAGTGATGACACAGCAGTGCAATAAGAGCAACACTATATGCAGAGCTCTGCTACTGTGCTGGATGCCTAAATATAGGGCTTGCAAGCAGTGTGGGGGGAGTAAAGTCTCAAAGGTTGCAGAATAATCACTGAGTCTTAGAAAATAAATTTTATTACTACTGTGGCAAAATACATCTTTTCTTGATGCAGGGGACTCTATGAAATTATCCTTTTTATTGTTAGAGCCTGTATCTAATGAAAGAGTTGGATTTGAAAAGACTCTGAAAATGTGCTTGCGGATTTAACCATCAAATCCCAGCACTCTGACTTCTGCTGGAGGTTCCTACCCTCTGACAACTACACCAGCGTCAGACAAATAACCCAAACTCACAGATGCATTTCCACTTCTTTTTCTTTGGAAAGAGTGGGGAGTTTACCTGTCATTTTTTGTGATTTAACAACACTGAGGTAAGAAATAAATAGCTAAGAAGCATATAGAAATGTCAAGGCTTGGAGCGCAGTGTTTCTGCTACACTGCTTTTTAGTAAGACAGACCTAGGAACCACCAGAAGTGTTAAGGGAATGCATTAAAGCAGACTACGTGGATATGAAATGAGCCTAATCATTCCAACATGCCTGTCGGGAAGATGGGACTTACATGTCAGAGATGAACACTGGCAGATTTAGCTGCAGCAGTTTAAGATACTACTGCCCTCGGTCCACAATCCTCTTCTGCCACAG
>JAVJGG010000059.1:9328540-9357722 GCA_035590195.1 Aviceda cuculoides
TTTAAAAGTGTTGCTACACCTATCATAGGCCAAATTTTTTTGTTAATTACAAACTGCATTATGCATGCCACATCTTTATATGTAATTTCTTAATTCCTCTACGTAGCTTAATTACTGATAAATTGATGAATAGTTTTTTAAATCAAGAGTTCATTTGGTACCTGTGGAGAATGTTACAGACTCAGAAACTCTGCTGAGACCCTGTTCTCTGAATACACTTCACACAGAACAGAGATGTAATGGATACAGGCAATGGCACCTCAAGCTTTCCTTGGAACAGTTACCTAGCCTTTTCAAAAACACCATCTCTATGGAAAGCAGTCAACTCCTACTGCAATTTAATACTTGCCTACTTTATGGACACTAGCACCACAGACATCTAATATGAAGCAGATACCTCTCTAGCAAATGCAGAACTTTTTATACAATACAGAGAAAACAGAAAAGTGAATTCTAATTCAAGCAAGAGGAAGTGAGGCTAACAGGCTCCATGTCCCCCTGCCATGTTTAGAAACCATGTAAATAGTACTACTGATGAAGAGGAAACTTTTAAGAAATCATGTTATAACACTGTTTTAGTTTTGAATAACCATGTTTTACATAAGATGTTCCAGTATTATCTCAGCCTTTGTTGCAGTGTATGTGCAGTTCAGCACATATGTACGTCTGTACCACAGCCCACTCTCAATTCTTCAGCATTAATGTGCAATATTAACTAAACAAGAAATTTATGCAGTTTGGAGGAAGAAAACAATATTGTATCAAGCTGTATAACCCATCCGGTAAAAGTGAATTAAACCATTAGGATATCTTCCTATACAATACGTTGTTACATCCACAAGATATGTCTTGGATGAAAGACATTTAGGCTGAAATTCAAGAAAACATAAGCTCCATCTTCAAGTTCCAACACACACATACACAAAACGCCCTTACTTATACACTTTAATCCCTATAGATTTTTACTGGCATTATAGTATTTTTCTGCAAGTAACTCTGTGGGACTGATTGCTAGATATTAATATTTGAAAGATCATATGAGAAAAAGGTATGGGTAATGATTATATCATGACGACAATGTAATGTCAAAAATAACTATGACATTCAGCTTCCTATGAAATATGCACATTCCTCCTACAAGAAAAACAAAGTCACAACGTTTCACATTAAAGAAGCAACAAAAAGATGTACAAGTATTCCTTTTAAAGAAACTTTTCTGCCAAGGTAGGCAGCTGAGCAGTATGTAACTGCCCTCTTTGATTTATGATAATTTCCTTTATCCTGAAAGTAGTTAATTTAATACATAGATTTTTAACAATAAAAAGTAATAGGCAGGTTTTATTTGCATCCAGGTCATCAACTTCAGGAAACAGAAAATGCGTGTTTACAAATGAGAGACTTCAAACGGTGGTGACTTGCTTATCAAGCCTCCTTAGCATACTCTAGGAGTGAACTGAAATTGTATACCTGAGTGGAGTTAGATAGTTGGTTTTTCCACGGCTCCTCTGCGCTGCTGGTCAGGTTTGTGCGGTTATGAGGTAGAGAGAGTGCGTTTCGCTGCAGGTAAGGCACGTTTCCATTACTTCCACTTTCTGTTATGTGATTATTGCCTATCAAAATAGTGTCTGTACTACCCAGCGTTCTTGCTGTGCTGCAGGGAATGGGGCCTGCTGGAAAGGGTCCATTAGCCATAGGCTGCCCAGGGCAGGCAGGACGGATTCCACGCTGAGCGACGTTAGGCACTCTGGTTAGAGCAACCTGCGGCTGCTGACCAGAGACAGAGTTTGTAGGCAGTGATGAATCAGCTGTTGGCCCGTTAGGAATTCCAGTAGATCGTACCTGTGCAACTCCTGTTTGTCTCATCTAACAGAAGATGAACAAAGCACAAGAACATTAGCTGCCGAGTTTAAAAAGTAAAGACCGCACAAGGTTTGTGTACTTTATTGCACCGGTCAATTCCAATTTTATACTGATTTTAAGATCTTCACGATTGCTTTTGAGAAATAAAACGCCTGTCATGCTCACGAATGTGTTCAGCGACTTTTAAGGTGAAGCTATCAGCACACTTTTTTCGGAGGCCCTTCAGTTTGAGTGTTAGGTTTTTACTGCTAAAGTTGGACACTGAGAGAGAGAAGTGAACAATGAGGAGAGGTATGCTGTAATACAGCTTACTACAACTAAGTATTTTTCAAGTAAGACTGCTTTTAGATGTGTCCACTCATTTTCATTTGAAAGTGTGGCTCGAAAACTTTTGGTAGCCCTATAATAAAACACAGCTAAACCCATTACATTTCAAACAGCAAATCACAATTACGATTTATACAAAAAAAGATGACTTAATGTAACACAGTAAAGGGCATGAGAAATACATTAAAATTTCATAAAATAAAATACAATAAAATTTATTTCGTGGAAATAAAAAGTACAATAAAAATTCTTCAGAATTCAAGAAACACAACAGACACCATTAATGACAAAAGTTTTGTAGAAGAGAAAAATATTTTTGTTCTCACCTGCTGGTGTTGCTGCATCAAGACAAACTGACTCTCCAGCTGTTCCAGCATAAGTTTCTGTGCTGGATTTAGATTATTTCGGTTTGCACGCAGCTGTTCCAAGTGCTGAAAAACAGCAGTACAGTTCAGAATCATGAAAACTGCATGTGCTTTTTTAATAACTTTCTTGCATATGATAGTAAAAATTATCCATGAAGACAAGACTTGTAAAGCTGAAATCATGATTGAGATTTCTGTTGCAGACTCAAACATCTCTCTATACACTACTGTATAACCAAACCTTATTACTAGTAACTAAAACTAAAGTGACTTTCTAAATTGTTTGAGTGTATAAATACTATCACCGCACTAAAATTAAGTGTACCGGTACCATAAAAGAAAACGACAATCAAGTATTATTATATAGAATTCTTATTACCATTATGTGTTTTTTAACACTTTTTTGTACTGTGCTATTCTTTTATTAATACTGTTCAGCACAAAGTAAATTCAACCTATAGTCACACACGAAAACTCCAGAAAATACAAAAAACCAAACCCAGAAAACTATACAACTTAATTACAGAGAGCAATATCTTATAATATTGAACTCATTTGCAAGAGATAAATTTAAGTACCTTTTACCAAAAAACTGATCTTTGTATTCATTTTAAACTACTTGGCACACACCATCATTCTACCAGTAAGTCTGCTGCTGCTAAATGGTATGACATAAATGCTACAATTGTGGAACTCAAAAGCACTATCAGAGAAGGAAGCAGGGGGTGGGGGTGTGTGTGGAGAGGCCAAAAGTTGTGCTACACAAAATATGACATATAGACAATTTTCTTGATTGTTCTTTAACACTAAGCTACTTCACATAATTGTAAATCCTTTCAAAAAAACAACAAAACCAACCAACCAAAAAAACCAACCCAAAGCGCAAGTTCCAAACAAAAAACAACAAACCAACCAAACCAAGCCCCACTAAAACAGAACACAAATCAGGTTTCCTTTAGTTTCTTTCAGGGTCTGCATGTTTCTACGTCCTTCTTGTCTCCTTTGCTTTGATTATGCTGTAATTAGTAATACATAAATGGAACTGAAGTATGAGTATTAAATAAACTGTAGATCATTCTGCTTTGAACAACTGTATTTGCAAACTATCAACTTTAGTCCAAAAAATATCCAACTTTGACTGAAAAAGTGGTTAAAGATGGTTCATGCCAAACTCCCTGGATTAACAGCAGCTTCCATTCTGAAGTCCCTCCGTAGGGGACTGCAATGAATAAGACTAATCTATATACGTGATTGTGAGATGAAAACAGGGTCTCCGTGGGAGTGCACACACCAGGTACACAGAAGCCAAAACCACTGCCCTTCAGTTGTTAAGTTTGCTTTTTAGAAAACGTCTAAATAGGGTAACAAGATCCAGGAAGACTGATCCAGCACATATGTCAGCAGAGGCAAGCCTGTGCTTCTCTCCAGTGCTATGGGTGCAGAGGCTTTGCAGGCACCACTGTTCTTGCTGCCCATCCATTCTGGGAAACCAACACCTATCCCTCCTCCACCGGCATGCTGCAGTCCCGGCAGCTACTGTGTGGCTTTCCCCTTCTGCTTTTATTAGCTGAACCATTTGGTGTGTGATATGTGCCATATCCATCCAGCCTCCAAGCTGCCACTTTTAAAAGACTAACTTAGAAGACGTAATAAAGGTTTTATTCACTCTCCTCTTGCATCATATCTTTTTGGCTTTCCTATTCATATATGCTGGAACCTTGTCAAGGTATTGCCAGCAAATCCAGTATACCATACTTAGACAGAGAAGCCTACTTAGATACTGCTTAGAGAAGGAAGTTGGATCCAGGAAAAGGTGAAACTAAAAATGGGAGAGAAGTAGCAGGATATAAAATAAACAGAGAGCAATAATGAGAATGCATGAAAAGAGATACAGAAGAGTGACTAGGGAGGACCAAAGGGGTAGGGAGGTGGGGGGGAGAGGGAGGGGAGGGAAAAATTATGCAGCATAATAAAGCCAGTATTGTTCAGATGGAGAAACAGCTGAAGAACTATATCGGACTTGAGGGGAACACTGCTCAGTCAATCAGAATGCCTTCCATCTCTGCACGGTGTTCCCTTCTATTTTTCCTTGCATCCAGAGCAGTATCTGTGATACATAGGTAAGAGTTTCCAGCTAGGCCTGATTTTCAAAATATGGAACTCCTGCTGAAGCTCACTGCAAAGCCCTTATGAACTGAAGAGACAACAAAACATCATAACAAAAAGACCTGAAACATGATTTCAAAAATAAAACCTAGCATTTCACGTAAATATATTAGATGATGTAAAATATAGAGAAGCAGTACCAGATTTCATTTGAGTAATTCTATTTTGTAGAATGTGCATCTTTGTTTATGCAATTTGATACAAGAAGCTACCTCAGAGGAAACAGAGGATATTACAATACTTCCACACCTCCTTCAATATCTCCCACATTACAGTAAGCAGCAAAACTCACTTGGCATACAAGCGTGGCAATTTGCATATCTATCTTTAAAACATTGTTAAGAAAAAAGAATTACTGTATGTTCTTACTTCATAAATTGTGAGATTCATAGAATATAAGTCTTCAGTTTCTGCTAGAGATCATTTATTTTACTACAGAACTAATCTCACACAGGAAAGTCATAAATATCAGCAAAACTTGCATTACACTGTGGGAATTATTTGGGAAGTATTTCACATGGAATTTCAGAAATGTGAAACTGAAAAATGTTCCAGATTTATTTTCTTAAAAGGATGAAAGAAACAAAAAATATATCAAAGCTTCTGAAGATCTTCAACATACCTACCTGTAATTTCTGTGGTGTCAAGCACCAAGAATGAATTTGTTGCTGTACAGGAGGATGTGACACTGTATGGCCACTGCTCCAAACATCTGAAGTATTCTGAGAGAAAACATTACATTAAAATGTGTGACTATCAAAGGGTCAACGTGATTTCTTTTACTATCTAGATTTTATCTTACTTATGAAAGAACTAGTCATTGTTTCAAGAATAACAATATAAACAAAGAACATACTAAAACATGCAAGTCTCATTCTACCATTCCCATACAGTATCAGAGTAGTCAGAGGAAAAAGTTAAATGCTTCCTAACATCATAACAAGAAACAATCAAATCAAATTATGCAATTAACTTAAATGTACACTACTTTTAAAACTGAATACTTTATCTACTGTAATGCTATTACATGATGATGAAACACTTGAATTCTAAATATAAGCAAAGGCAATAGACAGGATGACATGATCGTCTCCCTCTCTATCTATCATCAGACTACGATTGTACTTTTTCACTTATACAACTATGATTGTAGTATAGTGCCACCAATCTGCATTGCCCTTATGCACTTCCTGTCCGAACTTTAACCTGATTAAATATATCACTGAAAAATGTTTTTTTTTTTTAAATTCCTAAAAAACATTCCCCACCTTGATGCCAAAGGATTAAAATTTACAGCACAAATTCTGTGCATGCTGCATAATTTCAGTGCATATTTCCATATAATTTTGGTAGGGGGCTCTTTAGTTCATCAGAATATATACCTTTGTTGGACTAGATGTTCTTTTCCTCTTGGCAGGACTGGTCAGGTCATCTACTTGGCTAGAAGGAATCATGTGTAGTGGCAAGGATTGCTGTGAAATTGGTGTTTGAGTGAGGCCTAGTACAGGTTCAGTATTTGGATGATGAGGTTTACAAGCCTATGAATCACAGAAGGAAGACAAAAATATGGTTCTATATGTTCTTAATTCTTTCCTTTAAATTATATATTTTAACAGCCCACATATATTAAAAGGGCTGAGTACATATTCTGAAGCTGATCTCAATAACTGAAAAATCAGTTTCCATATGGTCATCAATGGAGGAATGTGTACCTTTCACGGGATTATTAAACCACTGCAGCATTTCTATTTAAGATGAAATCTTTTAAAATCATGAAAATCCACAAAGGTTCTAAATTGGTACCCCCATATTTCTCCCATATTATAGGGAGCTTCTTGATCTAATATCCCTTTGCAAATAAATCAAAGGCTTTTTATTACTAAAAGCCAGTCCTGTGCTCAATAAAATAAGCTTGACCACTACCGATTGTAAAGAACCCTTAAAGCTGGGCACCTGCAGAACATAACCCAACTTCTCACCTGCTGTGCTGTGTTCATGGCACCCTGCCTGGAGGTAAGCTCTGCGGGGATTGGTAGGCTCCATGCCTCCTCAATACTAGGAAGTAATTTAGTTTTATTCTGTAGACTACCTTGTGGAAGGTTACACAACTGAGCCTAGGAAAAATTATGTAAAAAGCAAATTTAACACAAGCCTACTTTAGTAAGAGCAAGTCCATGAAATCTTCCTAAATGCTGTAGCTAATTATGTCTTAAAGAGAGGATAGATTTAAAATTTGGGGTTTTAGAAAGGTGCTAAGTATAAAGAGGGTAACCAGAATATAAACCTTTGTGAGAATCAGAACAAAGATGAGCTCTGGATTCAGAGGTCTCATAATTCCTTTCTTCTGAAATTGCAAACAAGAGTGAAAGATAGTGTGTGCGTATTCTCTCTATATGTTATGAGAACTTAAAAATGTAGACAATACAAAGAAAAAAGCAAAATGATGCAAAACAGTATGCTTTGATTAAATGTGCAAAATAGGGTTTATAAGGAATTAAGTTCCACTTAAAAATGATGAAATAAAGTATTACAGGCTATGATATGCTTACAATACACATGAAAACAGGTTATACACACCATAAACAATTGCAAGTTAAACTTGTGTGTAACTTCTCCCCTCCCCTCTGCTGTGTATTTGGAAGACTATTTCCCGCTTCTTAAAACATTAGTTTTACCTGTAAATACTTTATCCGTGCTGCAAGTGCAGAGGTATTACTACAATTTTTGCTCCTAGTTGCATTTAAGTAGCATTTAATGGCATCCTGAGGCTGGTTGCAGGACTCATAGAGCGTGCCTAGGTCCATCCAGGCTGCAGCATGGCCATGGTCCAATTGTACAGCACAGATATAGGCCTGTAAAGCATCCATAGGCTGATTTTGCTGTTGATACAGCACACTGAATAGAAAGATTAGTGAAGTTGAGAATTAATAAAAAAGTCAAAATACAAACAAGTCAAATAACCCCCCCAAACCCTTAATAAACTTTGCCGTTATATTAACCACAGTAATAAGCATAAACACATAAAATCTTAACATGCAAGCTCATATACATAGCATATTCAGTTTTTTAAAAAATTGAGAAAGCAAATATAAACTTATTACTTAAACTTCAAATCAGACAAGTCTGACAACATGAAGGTATAAATAAAAAAGCTTTACAGTTCTCTTGAGAACACAAAAGAGTTAAAAAGCTGATATTCTATATTTATATATATATTAGCATTGAATTATATCACTGTATTACCCTGTATCATTCTTACCCTATAGAACACCATGTATCTGCACTTGCTTCTGATTTATCAATAGATTGCCTATAAGATATAAAGGCATCCTGAACTTTCCCAATACTTGAATAGCACCTGGGAGAAGAAAAAAAGAACTTTGGTAATATTTATAGAAGGTAATCATTGAGGATGGCTTACCAACACTGATCTGATAAATGTTAAGTCTTGCAAATACATACTCATCTAGATGAATCCAAAATATTTGCGGTTTCTGACTGCGAGGCATAAGCAGACTCAAACATCTTAACATGTATTACTAATTATTTATTTGAAAAGTACATCAAAACTGCTTAAACCCTAGCTTACTGCATTTGTAAGGAAAAGAGTCATACCATATTTTAAGGACATATATTTGTTTCATTTGTGGTAACTTATCAGTCAATAAGAACAGTACTTATCTGCAGATAACATTATAAAGAAACAATTAAGTTACCTATTTCATCAATCAAATGGTTATAAAACTCATGCTCTATAAGAAGTGTTTCAGAATTATTAAGAGATATTGACCAACTCAATTAGGACAGTTCCTGATTGCCGGGGAAGCTTTTAATGTGCATTTCTCACTTCTCAGTAAGATTCCAAGTAATGAACAACAAACCACTTAGTTTTACTGCATATATAAAGCATGAAATTCTTTTTAAAAAAAATCTTGCTGTTCTGGAATTTTTCATAATTTCTTACTTGAATATTTTTCACATAAAAATTCAAAGGTATTCTGGCATTATAATCAGAATTATCAGAACTCTAAAGAGAACTACAATTATACCACGGGGAATAAAACGTACCTTTTTAAAATTAAAAGCTTCAAATAAATACAAAATTAAAAATATTACACATTTACTAGTTTAATCTACAATAGCTCTGCTTCTTATATTGTTTGTATTAAGTTTCACTGTTGGAAAAAGAACTGACAGCTTTCAAAACACATAAATAACAACAGAAAATTTATTCTGGTAAAAAATAAAAACCAAGCAGAACGATACAGGCAAAGGTTTCTCAGACATGCTACACTCTTTCATGTATTCTTGAGGCACACTAGGAAAGGAATACAATAACATGTAGCAGTACTTTGCCTAAAAACATCCATTAAGTCTGAATACAACGTTTCAGAAGATCATTTTAATCACTATCTAACCCAAATTCCAGCAGACATGTTTCAATCTGCCTGCTTATCAGATACATGAAGACTCTCATTAGGATAGCACTAACATTAAGCACCCAGCAAAACTTAAAACAGGGCGATGGATTTTTTTTCAGTGGGGGAGGAGGGTGATGGCGGAGTATTTTTGAAATATAGCTTTAAACCAACTTGCTGTCCAGTTTGGACAACCAGCAGAGGAAGGAATAACACGAATACCTGAGGAGGTTAGACGAGGAAAAGCGAATGCACAACCCTGTAACCCTGTTTCTTTCCTCCTCTCCTGCCAGCGTATGGACTGGAGGAATGGGGCACAGAAACATTTTTGTTCTAGTCCTCCCTGTAGAGTGTAAGAGATGCTTCTACTAGATTTTCCACCCCCGTCTCCTGCATTTCTCCCCCTTGTCTGCACGGTCCACAGTTTCACTCTAACCACGTGAAAGCCGTGGCACAGCAGGAGCAGGATCACGGCGGCTGCGCACACGTACTTCATACGTCCTGCTGCTGCATAAGAACTCAGCTACCTCAAGGCACGTGGAACGGGACTACTAAAGAAAAAACAGGATCTCAGCCCAGTGGATGATAAGATGAGCCAGATCATCCCCGGCTCATTTTCCCTTTTCCCTGCGCACCTGCTGTGGCCCTGTGCCCTTACACTCGGTGCTGGTGTTCCTTCCTTAGCCTGCAGACAGCTGGCCAGAGCCCTCTCTCACAGGAACAGCTGGAGGCATGGAATTAGGATGACAAAAACTAAAGTAGGTTCCAGTTGCAAGTGACCAGAACCTCCAAGAAAGACAGCTGGAAGATACTGAGGTCAGGAGATTAGTTTTATTTTTACATAATTCCCTTCTCATATATTTCTCAACAGAACTGCCCTGTTCACATATGGACTTGAATTGCCCTCAAAGCTTTCTCCAAAACCTGATTATGATTATTTCAAGAGTTACTGCTGGTTTGTATGAAGTACTCAAAATTTTAGTAAAAAGGAGACCAAGAAAAGTCATCAAATTTGTATGATTTACATCTTGGAACAAGTTAATTTTCAAGTAAAAAAATACTGTCCAATAGTACAGATTTAATACAACACTTGAACAGATATTAGAATGGATCAATCTGAGCTATCTTGGCCTAATATTTAGTTGCAGTATATACTGTTTATACATGGATGTGTACCTGGGAAAATATTTGTATTCTAGTGCAAAAATTGATTTGAGATTAGACGGTAGATTCTGAGAAAATAAAGACAGAGAATTGTGAAAAAGGTATGAAGAAAAGTAACATCATTTACAGAGCATTTACAAAAAAAGAGAGAGAATAGAAGACGTGGTAGGAGGAACAGATAAAACCAGGCAGGGCAGACTCAGATTACTGTAAGTGTGTAGACTGAATAACTACAAATAAAAGCAGGACCATTTGGGTAACATAATTCATTTCAACATCTAATCTATATTCATCCCAAATATGTTAGCACCTTGTCTTTTCATACACTTTCCAGAAAACTAGACTTGAGTAGATACATATATCCTTTCCCTTCATTTTTCCTCTTGAAGTATTAAGAAGAAAAACAAAATGATACTCACAATAATGAGTATCCTCAAAAAATTTACAAATACAGTTACAGTGTCTATAAAGTAATTTCTTACCTTCCAAGGAAATACCAGGATTGACCAGAATTTGGATCTGCTTCTAGAGATTTCTGGAGATACTGTATAGCATAGCTTTCCTTGGTTGCCTTGTCTCCAAGCTGATCCACGGTGTGATGCATCCAGCCTACAAAAAGAATCCATAAATGGCAGAAGTTAAATTCCCTAAGACCATTTAACACTTTGGCACAGCAGATATTCATAGCATTAGTTCCTCTTTAAGAACAGGAGTATCAATCAATCATATCACTTACATACAGTATTATGAATGAAACTTTAAAAACTTTTAAAGTTCTATACTAAAATTACAGTACAAAAGAACCCTAAGTCAAAATTACTTTCAGGTACTCTTAAAGCATTTTTTTTGTTTAAATAATTTTCTGCGAGGTTAGTAGCACAATTAGGAACTGCTCAATCTTCTATTACAAAAAGGTAATCTGAAAACGTTAACTCTTTCCTCCCCTGAACACAGATACCTTCCCTGTCATTGTGAAAAATGCCACCTTTCTCCCTGTCACACATACCAATTATCTGTATATTATGTTCAGTTTACTCCCTTTCTTCTAAATCATCGTATTTATCCCGTATGTATATTTGGACAATTCCTCAACAGAACATTGGTAAGAATTTTTGTATCTCCACTTAAATCTTTCTTACATTGCCATTTCATCTTCATTGCTACAACAATCTTTCCATTCACCTTGACAAATGCAATCACCTCTCATCTACATAACAAATTCTGCTGAAAAGATAATTTTATTTCGTCATCTAACCACATGTCATATTCTTTCACATGCCTTTTTTTCTTTCATTAGACAAATTATTCATCCACACTTTAAAGGCCTCCCACAATTCATGCTCCCATATAATCTTTTACATGCTATTAAAACACATCTCTGCTCTAACACTGATGCAAGGCTTGGTTACCATTTCAAATAAAGCACCTTCATCATCTTCTCAAGCTGTTCCTCATCTGTCTCTATGCTTAGATGGAATTTCTTTAAGCAGCCACAAAATCATCTCTCTGCCATTCATATCACGAGTACAAGGAAATTCTTTATAGCAGGCAGCTGACTTGCTGAAATCACTACATACCACACTGGTCAGCAGTGCCTTGCTGTTTGCTTTATCTCCATGTATTTGTCTTAACAATCCATTGCTTTTCAGCCAACATTTATAAAATGTAAGGTGTGACAACAGATTGTCCCTATGTTTTTATAGCGTCCTGCCCACAAACAGTCCCTTGTGGAACACTATGATACCAACTTCATAAAATACCCCAGGTTTGTATACAGTTTTAGTTACCTACAGAGTTGTACACAAAGCTGCACTATATGTTTATTTAAAACCTCTGTCAGCTAAACTTCAGCACCCTAAGCTTATCCTTTTTGATACAGTCTAACTACACGAACAGGTAATACCAATCAGAAGATCCAGATCAGATTCAGATCTCATCTGAAATGCTAGACAAAGTAGGCAAGGCTGAGAACTGAACTGATGAGATTTGCAGCCTTATTTCCCTCCCTGTAATTAGACTACACCTTAAATATTTTATTCTACCTGTTCTACACAGCTTATTTGTTATTCCATGGGCATATTGTTTGTTAGCAGTCACAGCACATTTTTGCAAATGGAAGGCAAACTTCCAAGCTTTAAAAAAGGCAATCTAAAAGAAAATCTTATCTATTGAACAACATTTGCCTGAAGTGTTTTAAGAACTATCACTTGGAAACTGTGGTCAGAGGCAGAAGTTTGAATATTTCATGGACTGCAAGAAACATCAGGTTAGAAGCCAAGTGGTTACAGTGCTGAAGAAAGAGTAATTTATCTTGTCTGAAGAAGGATCAAGTCAAAACCTTACCCATCAGGAAAAAATAAAATTAAAAAAAAGGGGAAAAAAAATCCCAGTAATTTTTGCAGAGACATATACACAATTTTCTCTCATGGACTTCATAAACAAGCTATGATTTTGATTCAAATCCCAAGTCACTGAAGTTCTTAAGCACACAGAAAATACTCATGCTTTAAGAAAAAAAGTCTTATGTGTAGGTGGTTATCAGAATGCACTTGCCTAACTGTACATTAAGGATAAATGTGTCAGGTGCCAGGCAAAGCATGAGATAAAGGTAACAGTTCAGGGATTATAAACAAGGGTAAAAAAATACATTAAACAATTTCCTGAATCTTTGGAAATGTTGTGTGGTGATGTCTATTTTTCTGTTTCATCAGAATCTTGCCCAGACTGAAAGATAACACATTCTATCTTCAGGAGATCTTTACTGAGGTTCACTGACAAAAAGAAAGAATCTATTTCTAGGAGACAGAAATGAGAACTAGCAAACACTAACCAGTTTCACTGCTGAAACAAGGGTTGCTTCCCGATTTCATCTTCGGGCACCGGGAGGTGAAAAAGGCAGAAAACAAGAGAGGGTGAGGGAGAAAACCCAGAAGTTTTCTACTAGAATAGCATAGGCAAAGGAAACCAGATCTCTCTTCTCCTCATGCACAAAATGAAGAATGTACGGAAAGGTGGTGATGGAAAAACCCTGGTAAGCTGTACAGTTTCCCATTTGCAAGACCTAACTCAAATTATCAACTAGCATATTGACTACTCTTCCACTCTTGGGACATTTTTAACGTAATAAACAAAAATGCAGATTTTGTCCACACTTCACTAACGTTCCACGCGCATTTCCAGGTCTTTACAATCTGATTTGTAACAAATCCCTGTATTGCCTCAGCAAGAGGATGTGCTAGCCTAGCTCATGCTGCAATCATGCTTATCAATCACTCTCATGCTGAACTTGTGGCAACTGCTTTTCCCCCAATAAACACCATGATCTCAGTCTCTGAAGAGATGAGCATCTCATGATGTCTCATCCAATTATGTGGACACCACCTAGGAATGCCCCTAGACAAAAACCACTGAGAGAGTGCTTTGGGAACCTCTAAGCTTACGTTGTTCTTATAGTCTTTCTTACGTAACTGCTGAATACAATTGGAGAAAGAATACTGGGACAGATTTGATCTTCAGTCTCATTAATTTAATGTAATTTCAGGCAAAGCTGTGAAAAGAATTGTTGTCTGGACAGCAAATGAAATAGCACAAAAGAAGAAACAAACTGCACTTATCCAACTGTACAGATCTTACTGTTATGTCTACCTGAACTAGTCAGCATGCACCAGCTCAAATGGATATGTATTTATCTGAGAATCACAGAGTTCTCCTCCACAGTGGTCTGCTTTGGAAACCAGCAACAAGAGCAAAGAAATTAATAATTCTCTCACAAGACATCTGAACTTGCCTAAATTTCAACTCTGGCTCAATAAACATTAGCTTGCTAAGGAAAATAAACAAAGGGTATTTTCATGCCAAAACAAAACCAAAAAGAAAAAAAGAAAGAGTTCAACATAGAAATACAAATATATTTCGATTGCGTTTTGTCAGTAGCATTCTGGCAGATAGCAGGTATTTTCTATTATTTTTTTCTAAGCAGCAGTGTACCACCTGGACTATGCTTCCTGAGGAAGTGTTTTTACTACCAGCTGCTAGAGACTAAATCTGCGATCAACACTATACTCTGACAAATACCACTATTAACAGCGAAGAGCAAAAGAAATGGTATTATTCCTTGAATGTTCTGGTTAAGACCACTCTATACCACTCTATCCCTTTGCCTACATAGAAGCTATGCACACTACAAAACTAGGTGACCTATGCTCACTGAATAAAGGGAGTTAATCCAGTTTTTAGACAGCAGACAATTCTCAAAGTCATTGCTCTTATTGCAAGCACAGAGACCTGTGGTAGGAATTTATGAATACAAACATGCGCCTTTGCTTCTATTGTGGCAACATACATCAAATGGTGTTGAAAAAGCGTTGGTCAGCTATTTTGGGAAGCCCATCTTCCATGGATTGTATGTACAGCCTTTCTGGATGAAATTGCTGACAATGTATACTAGGTGGGATAATAGAAAGTTAAAAAAAATTCAGAGATTAGACTGAAATATAAGCAACACTGTCATGTGACAGCAGAGAGATCAGCACCTAGAGGCCTGCAGTGAACTCCTCCAGCAGTTTCATTCGTGATTTCACACAAAAGACTCAAAAGCTAAAGAAATTAGCCCATTCCAAATTCATACACAACCTGCGTTACAAAAAAAATAAAGCATTGTGGCCGTAACTTAGTGCCAGTTACAAACTTGAATTAAATGACCACTATGTGAAAGGGGGAAAAAAAAAATAATGGGCATAAGCAGGCTAAATTAATATTTAGAATAATAAATTAGATGAAGAACATGGAGGAAGTGAATGAAGAAGTTGGGTTGAACAATTTTAACAAAATATTCTGGAAATACTTTTATAAGGCATGTAGGACAAAAGTAATTATCCTACCCATCCATTAGAAATTTTGGTCTAAAAATGATTTATCAGCTTTCTATAAATATGGAAGATGACAATTTCTAAAAAATAATATTTTTCTCTTTTTATGTGGTTTCTTTTATGGAATCTGATGATAAACTTTTTAGTTACAGAACTAGGTTTTCATTATGTACTATAATTAAACAGAAAGAAAAGGTTAATTTTTCATTTTCCATGTTCTTCTATTCTGCAACAGAGAAGGGTATTTTGGTTTACTGCATTTAGCCTGGCTATTCAAGGGATGTTCTCAGAGGCAGAACAGAGAATACAGAATTCTAACTGCTGCCCTCCTTCTCTGGAAGACCACGCCCTCATTGCCCAAAACCTGTAATGCACATACTGCAGCAAGCCTAAGAGCTTTTTAATTTTGTAAGTTTAATTAAAATCTTTTCCTCCTCTCTTATTTTCTTAATTATCTACTATTACGCATTCTATTTTGGGTGAAAATCTTACGTATCATACTCAGTGTCTAAGACTCACTTTGGAAATGGAGCCTTAAAAACGACTGCTGAAGGCAAAGATGGAAAAAAGAAACACACAGGAAAATAAAAGTTAATTTTACATACCTAACTGCTGTAAGACAGTTGCTTTTACTTGTGCAGGAAGGTTTTCGATCTGCAAAAGCTGTTCATAAGCTTCCTTTGCAGAGTGATACTTTCTCTGCAAAAGGAAAGAAGTAAATGGATTAATCATAAAGCTTACAACAGATCACCAATAGCAACGATTTCACAGCACTGACAGCACACAAACACATTGACAAAAAGTTCTAGAGTTTTGGGGGTTTTTTTATGCATACAGTGCATATGAAAACTTTAATGAGTGACGTATATATATGGTAATAAGAGAGTAACTTTCATAAATATAGTATTTAAAATAAATTGGCTACTTAAAATAATTGAGGGAAATTTGCAAATTATTAAATTTGGTCAACTCCTCATACATGCATTATACTTCTTACACTAAAATGAATATACTGCTTTTAAGGGGAATGCTTCAATGTGAGTCTACATCTGAAAAAACCCTACACAAATTCGTCCCAGGAAATTCATAACAGACACGAAGATCATTGGTAATTGGTAGTTGGTATAATTTTGCCTCTCTCCTTCCTCTGGCATATTTGAACTGCCTTTTCAATATATTTGTTGTCCTGGTAAACAGTCCACCATACGTATAATTAAAACAAGTCCATTGATTATGCTTAGAGAATGAAGGTATGCCATCTTGTTATTTGTTACATAGTTTAACTGTGCCTAAAGGGTGGAAACATTCAATTCTTAACTCCTTATATGAACAGGGCTCGATACAGAAAACACATTTCCAGGTTAGGATTATGGTCTTTCACTGACTTCTGGAACAGCATGAGCTGTTTAGTATGTATTAAAGGTTAAGACTTCTCCATAGATGAATTTTTTTGTAATAATGTCAGCATTTATCTTTGCATTACCCTAACAATAATTGTTTAGCAGTGAATAGATTTTAAATGCTTAATTCTTCTGTTCTCCTCTCCCACAGAAGTCTAGAAGACATAAATGCTGAGGTCTGTCAGTTAAGAGTATTTTTTTTAACTTTCTAAAAATTCTATACAATTTTTTAAGAAAAATGTGCTTTCAGATAATTCAACATTAGACTTCATTCTGGCAAACAGATGAAGAGCATACTAAAATAAATGGGGCCACCTAAATGCAAATGATCATGACTTAGTTACATTTGTTTTATGCAAAGAGTACACAGTACTGACTACTGATGTTTTAAAAGGGAAAACTGGGAAGAAGAATCTAAACAATATAAATACCTATTAGAAGTTAAAAACGTTATTAGGTTCCTGAGATCTCACAATCACAAAAGACAACTTTGTTGATTTTAAAACCTTATTCTAGTCAGGAAGAAAAATTAAAGCAGCAATTACATACTTTCAAATGGAACAAGGGGAAGTTGGTAGAAAAGATTTTTAATTGGTGTTCATGAAATGCAGACAACTGGTAAGAAAACAAATAATATAAATAAATAAAATATCCATGTCCAGCAAAATAAAAACAATCAGGAAAAAATTTTGAATTTAGCATTGGGAACAAAATTCGTAGCTTATGACTATGAAGGATAAGCAAATGAACAGAAGTTCACTATATAGCATGACAGCAGAGGCAGCAATCCAGATGTCAAATAGGTAAATATTAGTGCCTAATATTCACACTTTGAAAAAGATGTTTACATGCTTAGGAGGACTCAGAAATACCTAAAATAGGGCATATTTTCCAGATCTAGAATATTTTTCACTTTTGTTATTGGTTGTATTATTTACCCTTTAGAAATCTGTCTATATATTTATCTTAAAATATTACAGAAAACTGTCATAATGTTTACATTTGGTTTTATTTAGATACGTTAATTCCAAAGATCCAAAGTCCTTGATGTTTGGCTGCATCATGAATGTTCTTAGAAATGGGAAGGGGAATTCAACCCAGCATCTTTCTTTAGACATCATATAAGCTACCACCCTAAATAGCTAGAGGGACTTACACTGTCACAGATGAAATAATAGAAACTAGCATTAAACACCATGAAAAAACACTGCTAACTCTATCAGCACCAGGCTATTCTCTTGTTCAGAGGCTAACAACCCAACATTTAAACTCCAGTACTGTGAAGGTACATAATTAAGGAATGAATTAACTTTTCCATTAAATATTAGAGAGTAGATAATTTTCAAATATATGGAGGGGTTCAGCAATCTGTAGCACTGTGGCCTTTAAAGGAAACCAAGCAATCAGCCTGCCTCCAAAAACATCTCTTCACTGTCAGAGGTAATATCCAGAATGAAGTTAAGACCCTTTGTGGTTATAGGTTTCTCAAATTCCAGAAAAGAAGACACCCTTCTCAACCAGAACTGTGAGATAAACCAAGCCTAATAGCAGAATGCACTGAAACTTTTTTGCTATGACTTGTGTTAAAATAAAGTTCCCACTGCCTGTAATTGTCAGTCAGAAAACATAGCTTAAGCACTTGTAACATCGGTCACACAATTATATAAGGCACCTGGCATGGTGACCTGAGGTGTTCAACTTTCTGTTTTACTCTAGCAGATCAAAAGAACTAATGTATTGAGGATGCTGTGTCATATAAACATGTCAGATGTGCTCCAGTGCTCAGAATGAAATCTGGACAGTGGCCACGTTAAGAACCGTAACAGTCCATGAAGTTTCTTAATGGTGTTTTGGGATGGGGGAGTTCTGTCTTGTCATATAGCTTTGCACCAGAAGTATTCAAAAGAAAAGTATCTTGTTTATGAAATTTGTATCTTTTATTTAAATATAAATACCTAAAGTCATTTTTCACTGAGCCATCAAAAGCGCATACAACATACACTACATGATGAGTCAGTGAAATTACAAATATGTAATAGGTATTTCAGTAGCTACTTGGTTTTAATTTACTTAGATTCTGGAAGCTCAGTAAGCGTTCTGTAATTTCCCAGAAGATTCACCTAAAAAATTCTGTAGTAGGATTTGATATAGAATTAATAACACAGGTTTACATGCTGTTGACCTCAGATCTCAAATGTTTCTGTCACGTATGTTCTGTTAAATTTGAAAATTTCATGTTTAATATACTTAAAAGGCACCTGGGCAACTGGCTAGACTTGACTCTGTGTGCGCCTATGTGTGTATGTACAAGAAACAGTATGAATATATATATGAATTGAGAAACTACATATTTTTAATATCTATATATAACTTCTTAAATATATATAATCTCATAAAATAATTTACTGAAAGTTATGTTTAGGGGCTTTTTTTGCACTCAACTTGGGAGACTAGCGAATATGTAAGTATATTAAAATAGCTACTCCATTTTACAGAAGTCCAAATTCAAAATATTTTTATTTAGCCAAAGCAAATAAAGTTTCTTTAGTGGTTCAAGACTTAAGCCTAACTTTACAAAAGCATCTATAATCTGAATTCCACAGATTGATTACATCATGTAGTTAGAAACTCAACCATACTTTATCAAAAGGACCTTAAAGCTTACCTGGATTTCATATAAGTGGGCAATGTGAAACTGAACTGTAAGAGTGGGAAAATCAAAATTGTTAGTTTTAATCAATGACAACAACAATTACAATATATTTTTTCAAGTGAGGGATAAACAAATTTTCAAATTTACCAATGCAAAACCAAGACAAATTACATTTTGAAGATAAAAAAAAAGTATTTGTTTACATTGGTGTTTTACGCTTAATATAGCAGAACTGACAGAGAATGAATATGTATCCTAACAAAGCATTAAGACTGCAAACAGATATTGCAGAAAGGCAGTCTACGGATTTTATTTGTATTCTGAAATGCAGAGTCTATTAACCTTTCAGTAAACTTAGCAATAAAATCTCATAGATGCACAACAAGAGAATGCAGGTAATATTTTCTGTACTTAACTAAGTCAGAAATGAAGACTTATTTTTTATTTTCATCCAACTGCCAAGGGACAGACTAGCTGGGTTACAGAACATAAAACTATATTATACGCTACCAGCTTTAGACAGGATCTTAAATTTAGGTGGTTTTTTTTCCTGTTTAGGAATTGTCTTTCCCCCGATAAATTGAACTAGAAGTGTTAATTACAGATGGTATTCTGATCATTACTGTAAAGCATCTTAAATTCCTCATTTGAATTGCAGAGAATGGCATAATACTACTAGCAGGTCTTGGAGGCAAGAAAATTGCTGGCTGGAGGAAGAAAATGAAAGTTGTTCAAGAGTAAAAGCAGAGGGAAAATTATCCTCATGCTGTGCAAGTCATTAAAGAAAAGGTGGAGTGCCTGATCTCTAAGGCCTGAGAACTGCTAACCGAGACTAGCCATCAACTGGTAGATAGCTAAAGCTAGTTGAAATGAATGTAAGTAATCCCTATTCTGATCTGAGGAAGAAAGAAAAATTCCTTTGAGACAGACTTTTGCCTGATGTTCTTGAAGACTACAAGTAAGAAAATACCTGTGTTTGAGCCAAGCTCAATTTATTTCAGTTACATAGATTTCTTCTATTGAAGCTACAGAACAGTGTGACACATAGGTTTACACAGGTAATTTGGAGTTCCAGGGTTTCTCTCTGGGTCATAAGGGAGGGGAGGAGCTTCCGTTGTGCACTGCTTTGTCCTTTACTATAAAGAAGGTAGCCTAGTGCACTTCAGAAACCAGGTCACAATGAAATGCATTATCTAAAATTTTAATAAACTTTTTGTGTTCCTTGCTAAAGGGCACATAACACAACCATTATGTTCACCACCTCATCAAACTTCACTCTGTACTAATGAAAGAAAAACTTCTGCTTTTGTTTTGGGAGTTAATTATCTAAAAAAATCTCTCATATTTTTTCCCTCGCATAGCAAAACCCCTTCACTGTGAAGCTAAAAAAGGAAGCCGTGCCGTGCAGGGGAAAGAAATTTAAGGTGCCACATTAGAGACTGCCTAAATAGAAGACATGTTTAGTACTCAAACATTTCTGCTAGGAACATACTCACTGTAATCCTGTTACTCACCCAGCCTTTAGAAATGCAAGGGCTAGAATTAAGGCAATCTCAAGCATTTATGTGACGGTACCTGACACCCTGGGTCAGTGTGCACAGTTCTTCTGCTAAGTAGGACAGGGGAACCTGACCAAGTATCCCTCATTCCTCTTCACTCCCTTCCTTTGGGTTTGTCAGACACCATGCCCAAGGCCACGGGGCAACGAAGACTTTACATGGGGCCGTACCTCTACATAAATCTGGGGGCAGCAGGGACTGTGGGGGAAGGGTCAGCAAAGCCTTACAAGAATTCAGAGATACAGTGAAAACCGGTAAATTTAGTGAGAAATAATATGGACTAACATGAAAAATAATAAAGAATCACATACCCAGTAGAAAACAATAAAAGCCTATTGACTTAGGAAGAATGCTGCAAATAATTTTACAAAATTATCTATGCCTGCTCCTGGTAAGTGACAAAGCTTTGGAGAAGACGGTGTAGCACAGCTGGCTCCTTGGTACTGACACAGCCAGCAGTTTCACCCGTGTAAAGAAACCCCCTTTCATTACCCTTGCTAGCGGAATATTCACAATTCCATCCAGCTCTGAATTAAAGAAATTAAGAAATGCTTTTAAATACTTTATCCAATGCTTCTGAAGTTAGACTTGGAAGGTAACTTAAGCTCAACATGAAGAGCAGCATGAAGGTACCTTAAAAACTGAGGGAGTAATTTCCTTCACAACTGTCTGCCTCTTAATTCTTACAGACTCCAAAACATGCAGGAACATATGCTTATTCTTGCATACAATTCCACTAGCTACAGATAAATACCTTGAGGATGCTCTGTAACAGCTTACAGTACATACTGCACATGATAGATCATACTACACTAAAAGATTAACATGTTCAAGTACGGACTAATGTGTAGTTGGCACCTAATAAAACGATCAAATTACATTTTGTACTTTTTCTTACTTCAACAGCATAAGACTGATGCTGAATTTTAGATCTATAAATTCAAATGGCATTAAAATGATCACTGAAAAATGACAGATTATCAAGACGCCACGAAGTTTTAAATAATTACTATTAAATGTGTGCCATGGCACAAGCACTGCGTTTATAAATAAATAAATAAATAAACAGTCAAATAGTATGTTTCCTCCAGAACAAGTCTTCAGAGCAATTAATAAGCTAAATATCATTTTTTACTTATTCCATTTACTAAAATAATCCACAATTCCACTGGAATATCTGTCTCCATTGACAGATGGACACAGATTTTGTAGTCTCTCTCAGTACTGATTCTTTTGATTTTGAAGGATTGGTTCATTAAAAATTGATACAGTTGTGAGCATAAAACTTAAAAAAAAAAAAAAATCTGCAACAAAATAAATAGAAATACTTATAGGTTACTTACTTTCAGCGTTAGACAAAGTGCAGGGATTGCAGTCAATCAAAGCTAACTGAAAATGCTGAAAAAAGAAGAATGATTTGGTTTTCAAACAAAGTAATACTACTGCTTCGGCAAATTACCAAGAATAAATCAATTTCATGCTTGAAAATCAATACTGCATTTTACTATGTATCTTAAAGAAAACAATTCTCAATTTCTGTTCAACTATTTACTAGAGGGAAGTAAATTCTTTATTGCTAACACAGCAACGCTTCTAGTAATGTAAGATGGCAACAGACATCTTCACAAAACAATTGGGATAGCATCTGGAAGAATGATTGCATCAAATGAATCATCAAAATTGGAAGATCAAGTTTCCTAGAATCCTCATAGAGATAAACATCCAAGCTCTCAATTTGTCTATCTAGAAAAACAGAATACTCTTCCTTCAAATTGAGTGTTTGAGGTCTTATTAAAAAATTGATCTCTTGTCATAAAGCACTTACAATGAGTATCTTTACATTAAAACACGAGTTCATAAGGAGTCTGTAAGTTCTCACATCCTCTCCTACAAGTGTTAAGGTAACTTCAGTTAAACTTTAAAGCTTGTTTATTTGTAAACAGTTTTCCTCAAGAAATATGAAAAATATCTTTTAAAACATCTTTGCATTCTGAAGTTCTGAGCTAAATATTTCACTCTTCTAGGAAGAAAGTCACACAAGCAGAGCAATGAAGTCTGTCTGCCAGAAAGTCCAGAACGTGAGCAATCATTTCACAAGTGTCATGCTAATTTAGTGATCACTATTTACCAAGTGTGTTAAAATGTATGGAACAGGCCTCTGAACTCTTCCATGAACTTCACAGAAACTTCCTACGCAGTGTAGAATTTGGATTAACATGTTAATTCAATAGAGAATAAGGCCTAGGAATATAGGAACTTAACTGACAGCATTTAAAATACTACTGTTAATAAATACAGTTATCTACAAAATACAGTTTCAGGTGGCTTCTAATGTACGCAACATTACTGATGCTTTAGTATATTTTATATTATTAGCACAAAAATGATAATTTATCTCCGGCTGTTCAGGATGCCAAACTAGGTGGCATCAAGAGCTTACTAGTGTAGCTGGGAAGAAAAAAAACCAACCCCCACCCTTATTAATGGATGTATATGCAACTCGCTTTCAGTATTGTCATACTCAAGAGCTACTAGATACTACGTAACTTTCCTCATGGTCCTAATAATGCCTTGTGTATAGCATGTCTACATAACACACATCTCAAAGATTTATAACAAGAGTTTAACAGACCACCAAATTTCTAAATAAAGATTTTTAGCAGAAAAATTATTTGAAAATTAATGTATTATCCATAGCAAAGATGCTCTCACGAGCTCCGCGAGGCACACAGTGATGCAGCTTACCTCCTCATTGACTTTTATCAACATCATTTGTAATATACAACAGCTTTTAAAAAAAGGAAACAAACTCAAGTTGAATGATAATTTAAATTTATAATTTTTAATGAACGTTTTAGCACTATCATTCCCAGAAGAGAGCACAGAAAACAACAAACCCACATATATATTACTTGTAAAATAACTTTTTAACCTTAGAGCAAGCATTAAATAATAGCTTATAAATATTAATATTAGCTTATTTCTCTGCCTTGCCTGTTCCTTTTTCTACTGTTCAGCAGTCAGACAACTTAAAATCTCCCCTCACTTACATTGCAATGCAGGTTGTGTGCCTCAGAGACATCCTTTAGTCGGTTACCATAGTGATTCTACTAAGCAGGCAACTTAAAAAAAAGACTAAATAAAAATAAAATGCTCTACTTTATATTGTAGTCTGCCTGACAAAAGAAAAAAAGGAACAGACCTATACACTTCGGCTTGTACATTGAGCATACTGATCTAAATGGTACAAAATCCTTTTTGCACAGATGTGTCATCTCGCACTGTCACTAACAATTAATATGAAAAGATAAAGCAGAAAGGAAGAGGTTTGCTCTCACCTAGCAATGCTATTATAAAAAATAAGCAGATCTAAAGAGAAACGATTGACAACTGTTCTGTAGTAGCTTTTCAGAAGGGTTATTGCAGTGAGACTCACTGAGAGAAAGCAGGCAACCGTATAAGAAAATCTAACCATTTTAATATTTGAATATGCCAGTAGTATCAGTGCTGTACAGTAAAAAAAAGCAGCAATAGTCTCAGCAATGCCTCCTAAAAATTTAAATTCTTACTGCTACATTAGCTGACTTCTAAATTTCAAAATCCACATTATGAAAATTTTCTAACTGTAGTAAATTTCTGCTTGCACTGTTCACTAAGCCACAAACAGCAAAGAATTGATAAACAGAAGCCCGTAACTACAGCACAATAAACCATTTGCACTAAACAATTATCGCAAAGCAATACACAGAAAACTCAGAACCTTTCAAACCAAGAACCTCTGAAAAGCACATACACGAGCAAACCTACACCTCTTGCCAGATAAATAATATATAGCTCCCCGTTAAGTATTGAAAATCACAAAAAAAAAAGCATGCATGCATTCTAACACATAAACCTCATCAGCAAAAAGCAGATCCACTAATCACAATTACCAGCACCAAAAAATGAGGGGAAAAAAAAAAAAAAGTAATCATTTCCAACTTCCATTTCTGCAACAAACAGAAGCGGCTAGCAAACATCTGCACCTCTCTCAAGTATTGCAGTACTGAAGCTGGCTACTGCTGTGTGAAATAGTTATTATGCAGGAGAGGCCGCTGCAGTTCAGAGACGACATACAATACCTCAAGGCAGACAGCAGTCTATAGAAATTCAAATTCCGAGTAAGAGGATTTACCTAGAAGGCAGTGTTCTGAATGTTAAAAAGTAACAGGCTCTCTTCAAGAGCTGCAGCCCAAGTCATAATATACCTTGATTTGTAGCCATCTGTAATTGCACAATTATCAACAGCCTATTTTGTCTCCTCTGGAGTCCTTGACTTGCCTCCGATTGTGGAAACAATTTCAAAGGTAACCTTTCCACGGATCAGAAGTACAGTGGATTATATATAAACACAACTGATGAAACCATTAGGTCTGGTAGTAAAATAACGGTAATCTGACACCGACTTAGGTAACTTGATATGTTTTCACTACTAGAATTAAGACCCATCCTCCTAACAAGTTAGTCCTTTACAATTTAAGAGACAAGTACCCAGGTTTTTGTTGTTTCTTTAATCAATAAGTGACCAACATGAAAAGAACCATTTTCTTCCTAGTCCAAGATTTTCAGTACTGTCTCTGTTTCCATCCAAGCCTGAGACCTCAAAATAGTGATTCTACTCCCTCCTCTCGAGGATGACATTAGCAAGCTTAACAGCTCTTGGTTCTGCATTTATTCAGCAAGCAAGGCAAGCCATCCTCTGAAACCTGACAATCTCACAGACTTACCACGAAGGAAAGCTCCACCATGACTCAGTAAAATTCTGTCAGGAGATGGCTTTTCCTGCCTATGTGACCTAGGTGCGACGCCTGTGTTCCTCAGAGCCGCCTTTGTTCAGAGAAGTAGGGCACGGGCAGCCTTGCGTAATCAGCCGTGGCGGCGCGCCAAGCCTCCATTTGCCGGCCCCGTTTGGGGCCAGGGGAGAGGGTCAGCAGAGGACGGGCGACATGTGCTGCTACCTCAGCTCATCCCTCCGCTCTCCGCCGCCTCGCAGTTCACAACCAAATCCTCCTGTAAGATGAAGGTTTGTGTAGCATCGACACGCTGTTACTTCTGTCCACCGTTCAAAAAAAAAACCCCTCAAGACTGGGGAAATCTGCTACGCGGACAAGGGCAGGAGAAAGCTGCTTGAGGACAGCAGAAACAAAGGTCACGTATACACAGAAACTGAGTAAGAGCAGCGCGTTCGGAAGGACCTCTTGTTTTGACTGGCTGCAAGTGAAAAATTCTTTTCAAACAGAGATCAGGAAAGCTTTATTTTCACTAGCCAAAAGAAGGTGGCATTCGAATTTACTGACCAACACCTTACGTAGCGCACCGCAGTGATTTTCACAAAGCTATCTCAACCCTCGCGTTGCCTGCCTGTTTTACTGTTATCCGTGCAACATCAGAATTTCGCTATTCCCGTTAACAGCCTGACCAAACGCCCCAGAGAAACAGGATGAGTGGAAGCTTACCCCTGCAGCACCAGCACCAGCACCAGCACCACCCCAGTCTGGGGTTGTTTCCGGACCTGGCACAGCACCATCCGTGCTGGCTGGCTGGGGCTACCTAGCCCGCAGGCACAACTAGCTACTACCGCCTGCCCCGAACGCCAACCCTTCAGTTACAGCTAATAAACCTGCACCAAGGTACTTCTCGCAAGGAGGTGGTCCACAAAAGAAGTAAACGTACCAGCACCAACACTCACGAGCTTGAATGTTCAACTTCTGAGTCAACTATGGCTCTTCTTGTATTTTGTTCTGCCCCCTCTCCCCCCCCAAAAATGACAGAAGATGCCACACAGCATGTTAATTCAATTTTAGCATTTAGTCCTCTTTGTAATCATGACATTTCTAAAATACACCTACAGTTTTCTTTTACAGGAAAACTCCAAAATGACTCAAAAACCCCAGCAAAACTAAGTAAGAGAGAACAAAAGAAAACACTCTGTAGGCCAGACATTGTGGTATTGCGATCCACTGCCAAAACCAGCTGCACTAATAACTCTCTTGCAGTTTGATTACAGTGCCATGCTGCATTAAAAAACTTCCATGTTTTTACTTCATGTATATGTCTCTCCATCATACACACACGCAAACTACAAAGACTTAGAGAGCACTTTCATTCCCAAATGCTGTTTTCTATCCACTTACATTTTCATTAAAATAATCTTTTGACTCATTTCATCTTGCTTTCCACAAAATGCTTTTTAGGTGAAGTGCTTGACATCTTGGATATCCACTTGGCAATAGCTAAAGCCCTTTGTTTTGTTGGTTGGGGTTTTTTTTCACCTAAAAATGTTGCTGATTAGTTTTTGGTGGAATTACAGACATAAAAAATTCAAACTTCTCATAACCATATGGATCTTGACTAGTTAATTTTTCTTTAATAATTTAATAATTAAAAACAGATACGTAAGGTTTCAATCTAACATGTTTAAGCTTAAAAATTACTAATCTAAGCACATATACGAAAGATAACTAGGTTGTGAAACAGCACTTGAAGGCTGAAAAATTTGAAAACACAAATTTTCACTTCATTTTTATTACTGAGAAAAAGAATACAAAAAATGAACAATATGTCTATAACAGCTACATGTTGGCATACAATAGCTGCAGTACCTAAAATATCTTTCATAAAGATATTTATGTAGACAGGAAAATCATTTGAATAAGTGATGGAAAAGAGTCTGACTAAAAGTAACTACTTCAAGCTGTTCATCTGTATATTAGTATTTGATTTTTTAATATTTCATGCATATTCATGTAATTCATGCATATTTTCCCAATAAATTCTAATTCTTTCGCAGCCTTTTTTCTTATCCTAATATAAGCAGTATATCTTAACATTACCAACAAATGAGAATCTTTAGAAAAATAATTAAAAAAATAAATTATATTTAAATTGATGATTTATGGGCAAGATCAAAGCACAGGCCTGAAGCAAACTACTAGGATAGCTGTTTTGTATATAAATAAGGAAGAAAAATTGCTAAAAGTGAAAGACAAACTCAGTATTTCTACTAAAAGGCAGATAATTGAAAACATGAGAAATTTAGTTCTCATTCTTCTAAGGGTTTTGTTGCTGGGCACAGGATGCAACTGCAATACTTAAAAACCAAACAAAATTCCCAAAGCACAACACAGCTTGGTATGCCATAAAACAACCTGCTCATGGCAAGCGTCCCTACTGACCACCCATTACAAAACAAAACAAAGCAAAAACAATCCACCACCAAAAATCCACCAAACAAAACACCCCCTCACAAAACCAAACCCACAGAAGATCTCCTACCCGCCCACTGTTCCCTCAGTGTTATTTTTCTAATAAATATAAAAAACTAAGATTTCTTTTTTCCCTTAAGTAGTCTGTCAGCAAACAATGAAAGTGAACTGAATTTTACATTCAAAGGGCTTTCAGGATCATAGCTCTGACTCCCCACCAAAAGCACACTACGATACTTCAATGCCGCCAAGCAGAATGAGCACCAGATGGAAGACTGGTTTCCCATAGCTGCCATTTCCAGTGTAACCCAAGTATTACACTAAGTAATACCAAAGCTGTAATTTTTCTTTTTTTCCCCCTCAGCTTCTCTTTTAAGCATATCAATGGTCCCACACAACACACACAGCTCCCCCTTCTTGTTCCACCTAGCTCTGCTTTCAGCTTCCAGCTGGACAACAGGCACTGGGGCTGCCCGATGCACAGCAACTCCGGTGTGGATGAGATAGTTCCCTTCATAGGAATTTTTCTCGTCCCAAGAGACCAGACCCATGACCAGTAATTTGGTGCCTCTATTGCAGACCAAGCCAACCAGATCAGCCAGTCCTCGGCTTGCAGAGCTCAAATGGCTCTGGCGCAACGTCATGCAGGAATGTTCTAGGAACTTCTCTTTGAAATGCCTTTCATTCTGACGTATTTGCTAGAAATTGGTTAAGATTCAGAAGTACTTAAGAACTGAGACACATGCACAAGACAGGATGATTACATACATGTATGAAAAAGGAGGCTAAAATTGAAACAAAAAAAATATTCAATAAATAGGAGAATGACTAGGATATCAAGTGACATGCCAGAAATAATGTGGCACATACTCAGACACTTGAACATTTTTTCCAACTACAGTTAACAAACCAGTAAAAAGATATATTATATTCCTAGAGATCTCATTTTATCCTCCTTTCAGGTTATCACCATGCAACCACAGCCAACACATCAAACACAGTATTCCTAGTATTGTTTGTAGGAAATGGCAAATAGGAAGGGGGCAGCAGGATACATAGTAAAGTGTGAAAAGGTTAGGACTGCTAAATAAACCTAACAGTATGCTGCTGCTATAGTAATTGATAATAAACTCTCTGTGGGGGGGCGGGGGGGGCGGG
>JAVJGG010000059.1:9373086-9391809 GCA_035590195.1 Aviceda cuculoides
GTGTTATCAACATTCTTCGCATACTGAACTCAAAACACAGCACTATACCAGCTACTAGGAAGACAATTAACTCTATCCCAGCTGAAACCAGGACAGAGGAATACAGAGAAATTGTCTGAACAGCCAGGGATCAGGTTAGGAAAGCTAAGGCCCTGATACAATTAAATCTGGCCAGGAACATCAAGGGCAAGAAGAAAAGCTTTTATAGGGACATCGGTGATAAAAGGAAGACTAGGGAAAATGTAGGCCCTCTCCGGAAGGAAACCGGAGACCTGATTACCCAGGACATGGAGAAGGCTGAGGTACTCAGTGACTTTTTTGCCTCAGTCTTCACTGGCAAGTGCTCCAGTCACACACCACCCAAGACGCAGAAGACAAAGGCAGGGACTGGAAGGATGAAGAACTGCCCACCGCAGAAGATCAGGTTCAAGACCACCTAAGGAACCTGAAGGTGCATGAGTCCATGGGACCTGAGATGCATCCACGTGTCCTGAGGGAACTGGTAGATAAAGTGTCTAAGCCACTATCCATCGTATTTGAGAAGTCGTGGCAGTCCAGGGAAGTTCCCACTGGATGGAAAAGGGGAAACATAACCACCATTTTTAAAAAGGGAAAAAAGGAAGACCCAGGAAATACAGGCGAGTCAGTCTCACCTCTGTGCCCAGCAAGATCATGGAGCAGATCCCCCTGGAGACTATGCTAAGGCACATGGAAAATAAAGAGGTGATTGGTGACAGTCAACATGGCTTCACTAAGGGCAAATCATGCCTGACAAATTTGGTGGCCTTCTACAATGGGCTTAGAGCATTGGTGTATAAGGGAAGAGCAACTGGCATCATCTACCTGGACTTGTGCAAAGCATTTGACACTGTCCTGCACAACATCCTTGTATCTAAATTGGAGAGCCATTGATTTAATGAATGGACCACTTGGTGGATAAGGAAATGGCTGGATGGTCGCACTCCAAGAGTTGTGGTCAACAGCTCTATATCTGAGTGAAGACCAGTGACGAGTGGCATTCCTCAGGGGTCTGTATTGGGACTGGTGCTGTTTGACATCTTTGTCGGTGACATGGACAGTGGGATTGAGTGCACCCTCAGCAAGTTTGCCAACACCACCAAGCTGTGTGGTGTGGTCGACACGCTGGAGGGAAGGGATGCCATCCAGAGGGACCTTGACAGACTTGAGAGGTGGGCCAGTGTGAACCTCATGAAGTTCAACAGGGCCAAGTGCAAGGTCCTGCACATGGGTCAGGGCAATCCCAAGCACAAATACAGGTTGGGCCATAGGTGGATTGAGAGCAGCCCTGCAGAGAAGGACTTGGGGTGTTGGTTGACAAGAAGCTCAACATGACCCTGCAATGTGCATCTGCAGCCCAGAAAGCCAACTGTATCCTGGGCTGCATCAAGAGAAGCATGACTAGCACGTCAAGAGAGGTGATTCTGCCTCTCTGCTCCGCTCTCCTGAGACCTCATCTGGAGTACTGTGTTCAGCTCTGGGGCACCCAACATAAGAAGGACATGGACCTGTTGGACCAAGTCCAGAGGAGGGCCACGAAGACGATCAGAAGGCTGGAGCACCTCTCCTATGAAGACAGGCTGAGAGAGTTGGGGTTATTCAGCCTGAAGAAGAGAAGGCTCTGGGATGACCTTACAGCAGCCTTCCGGTACCTAAAGGGGGCCTACAAGAAAGCCAGGGAGGGACTTTTTACAAGGGCATGTAGTGATAGTACAAGGGGTAATGGCTTTAAACTGAAAGAGGGTAGATTTAGGTTAGATATTAGGAAAAAGTTTTTCACTGTGAGGGCGGTGAGGCAATGGTACAGGCTGCCCAGAGAGGCTGGGGATGCCCCATCCCCGGCAGTGTTCAAGGCCAGGTTGGATGGGGCTTTGAGCAACCTGGTCTAGTGGAAGGTGTCCCTTTCCACGGCAGGGTGGTTGGAACTAGATGGTCTTTAAGGTCCCTTCCAACCCAAATCATTCTATGATTCTGTGATAAGAAGTTTTGTGGAACACTTCCCTCTTTTTATCGTGCTTTCAACATTACATTTGATCCTTTTCATAAACACAAACATATCCACTTTAGGATGTGCTTTAGGAAGTCCAAGGTATATTTGTTTAACATTCTGTATCAACTGGTAGATATATTCTACTTCTCAATTTCTCTTAAGATTTCACAGAATGATATCTATGCCTCTCAATCATTTTTAACCCTGTTTAGTGCCTTCACTGTGTTACTGGCCTCCAATAAATACTTTTCAGGCCTAAAATTTAGATCGTCTTCAGTAAAACAAAGAGAATCCTCAGGCTAACAACCTGTTTCAGCCCACCCCAAACTCCCTTGAGAACTCTGCTGTCTGTGCAACATGCAGGGGGTGAAAGGAAGAAAAGAGAAAATCCTACTTTATTTACTTGCGTTTAAATGAGTGGGAGTTTCTATAGCAGGAATTTTGAGTTAACTTGGCTTCATGAGATCTTTGTCTTAAATTTCTTACACATGGCCACTCAGCCTTCATTCTCTGTTTCTAAAACCAAAGTCTACCAAAGTAACTCGGGAGAAGAGGTACGCTTCTGGATTTAGATCAGTTTCATAATCCAGACCAATGAATTGCTGCTCATGTCACACTTGACTGACACAGCCCAGAGACAGGAAACCTTGTTCCACTTATGACAAAGTAATCCTTTTTTCGACATGGCAGATCGCATTCTTCCCAATGATTACGAAACTGTCAACCACTTTCTTTTCACAGCCAAAACAGATGAGTCACCATGGAATGGAGCAGTGCTTCAAGACAGTGCTCTGGTACCTCAGAAATTCACTGTGTTCCAGCCAGGTAACAAATCAAAGTCCTACCCCTAGAACTGGCTCTCTGAACTTGCATCACCAAAATATCTTGAGACACACACAACATCTCCCAGTTTGCGCGTACAGGCTATAAGACTAAGAAAATATAACTAAAACTAGAATCCCAGGAAATGATAAAAATCAAAGGTTAGAGAGGTCAGCTAACAGGGAACGCATAAAGATGCCACATGAATTTGGAGTTACATGTCTATGTAAAATACCAGAATTGGCAAAACCATTGAACAGTAGCATTTTAAAAAATCCAAAATGCCAATTGTGTTCCTTTAGAGCCATTTTTATTTTGTATTGTTTTTCCAAGGCATCACTTAATATTCATTCTCAGTTCAAGACTAGTTGCCTTCCAGTGGCATAATTCATCTGGGTTTGTCTTGAACTCAGAAGTGACATTCATCATCTGTTTGCATCAGTTTTCTCTTTACTCAAAACCCAGGTCAGAAAAATTCACCAGCAAGGAGTATCTACATGTTCTCTTTCTATAAAAGCCAGTGTTACAGCCATCATAACTGAGGACAGACTCCCAAGGAATTCTTTTGACATCAATGCACATGGAAGAAAGTTTAGGAAAGAAAAAGGCTGACATTCCTCTGAGAGACATATTGTCTGAGTGAAGGGCAAGTGCCTTCAAGACAAGCTTTTCTTCAGAACTTATTTACAAGTTTCAGGCAGATAGAGGGCTCTGTTTGCCTAGATTTTGAGATCAGAAACCAAATTGAGACAGGGTTATAATGCTCCATTATGAACTAGATGGATGATTTCATTTATGTTATTATATTTTTATGGATTTCAGAGAGAGACAGAATAGGATAAAGTGTACTGAAATTCTTGTGTAGCTCCACAGAGTAATTCTGCTCTAGACAACATCCAATGATTGCATTTAATCAGAAAATCATCCTTCCTCTCCAAAAGGTAAAGACTATGTAACTAAATGGAAACATAACTCCAAGTAGGTGATCCTGGAGGGAGGGGGCAGGCTATCCTACAATTCAGCAGTAACATTTAACTTTTAAAATGTTGCTGTTGAAGTTACCGCTAAGCGTAACTTCATTCACTTTTCTATCATTATTTTAAGCCTTTCCCTAACAAGAATACCCTCTGAAGCTCCAGTGATTTGTGGTTCAGAGGTTTCCAAAGCCAGACAAAATGTCTTCATATTTAATTACTCGTAATGGATTTTTCTTCCCTGAATTTGTCCAGCTGCTTTCTGAAACCATTAAAACATTGTGAGTCTGCAGCATTCTGCAAAACTGATGTAACTTTCTACACAACCTGTGATACGAAAACCTCTGGAAGATGCAGTAAGCATGAACTTCCTGCAGCAGTTGACAACAGAACAGAAAATATCATCAGCACTAGTCTCATTTAAAGAGATTCCCTCTTCTCTGTGACAACTATGGGTTTTCATCCCTTAGCTATAATGAAAATAGTCATTTGAAATGATAACCAGTTTATCTTCCCCTTTCCTTTCCAAAAACAAAGTTCAAGCTAACTGCACATATGACTGAATCCCTCCTCTCTTTTTTTTCTTTTTTCTTTCTCTCTGGCCCCCCTGCACTGGATCCTGTTTGATCGATCTCCCCTTCTACAGTGTTTACCAGGACTGGAATCAGATTCTTCAGCTTGCTTGTTTTCAGAGAAAGTTCACAAAGTTCTGATTACATCATTAAGATAGTTGGGAATGGATCTGTGTCTGATCCCAACAATCAGAGTCCAACAGGTAAATACATGAAATGGATCCCAAACCTCTTTTGGAGGAAAGATAAACAATACCTGAAATACTTTTAGAAGACATGTTACACAGCATCAGTATAGTTATGATGTCTGGTAATACAGTTTTACTGCTGTTTCTCTGATGACCCTGAGAATTCAGAAAGAAGAGGCTAGAACAATGCCTGCAATAAGAAAAACATTAAGTAAAAACCTTATCCAGAAAGACAGACTGAATGAGGAAACCAGGAAAGATAGCTACATTTATTTTGGCTGGTAATACCAGATAAAATTTAATTGAGGAACTTTTTGGCCTTGCGGAACAAAGACTAGGCCGGGAAAGAAGAACACAGGGTGAAAGATCCCTAACTGACTGTTATTTCTCCTGTATCTGAGACGTTGCATCTCTCATCAGTCCCATTCCTCCGGCAAATGAGAAGAGAAAAATGACGCTGCATGAGAGATAGAAGTTATGAGTTCTGAGTCACCCCTTAGAAGTTGGGAGGGATAACTTCTACAAAACAAAATGATACTGCACGGTGACTTAGAAATTAGTGCCAAATAATCTGAAAATAGCATCCCAGAGAAGTGGCTGAGGGTGACAAGCTAGTATTTCCCCAGATTGTTCTGAATGCTGGTAAATCCCTGTCTACTTACTACAAACTTGCAAGCTGCATAGGAACAGATGATTAGCTACAGGTTTTCTAGGTAGCTGCAGAGCTTCTCAGCATACATTTAGAAATACTTGTGCTTCAAATTATCTAAATTCAAAGGGTTTTGTTTGTTTGCTGTTTGCATGCTTTAGCATTTGAATCTCCAGTATTTTTTCAGTGTCTGGCCTTCCCTTCAAGGAGAACACTCTGGTTTCACCACTGATCTCACTTGATACGCTCCATGAAGGCAAACAGACACCAGAGATGACTTCTTGCTACACCTTTATGCAAGTAAACACGAGCAGCAGAACTGATTTTTATTTCTCCTCTAAAGATTCATCCTTGTAAGGGTGCTTCACAGAGCAGAGTAAAATCATGCTCAAACGCCGCTCTAAACATTTTAAATTATTTGCCTTTTCTTCAAAGCATGAGCTTATTAGCCTCACACGAGCTACTCGCAGGCTCTTTAAGAGACCCCAAGCTGTATGTCTCCCATCATCCCACCTGCTACCTTCTCCATCTACTTGTACTAGATCCACTCACATTTCAACGACTCCCCCCCGCCCCGACGCCCACCATACACAAAACACTGAATCTGTATCCCTAGGAAAAAGACGAAATGATACAGCAGAATACCTTAATTAGGTATATGCTTGAAAGAGTATTTAAAAACTAGAACTGAAATGTCAGATCTGGAGAGAGCATATTCAAAAACTCAGAATTTGCAAAATAAAACAATTCTTTGTTTCTAAAACTAAGCAAATATTTCCTCTTTTAATTAAAGAACCTTAAAATGTAAAAGATTCCTTTCTGAAGAAATGCCATTCATTAATGAGACAGAATATCTACTTATAGCTTAAGATCAAACAGGAATCTACAAACTACAAGAAAAATAGGGTGCTGTGTTTGGTTTTAACCTTTTCCATGTAATGAGAGAGCAATCACATGGAGTATGAAGTAACTGTACCATTACTGTGATTTCTGCAAACAACAGAATACTTTTGAAAAAGCAAGCATCACATGCATTGTCAATATAGTTGTCTATATTTAGAAAAAGAAACATTTGGTCATTCAATATTATCAACACTGAAATAATATTCTTGCCGACTGAAGATGTGTCGTCTGTTCAAGTCAGAACTGTTATACTCAACTAAATACACCTCTCTTGGAACAATCTGAATTGATGAGCGTCTCCACTGCCACACTTCAGCATGTCTCGTATTTTAGCACTGTACATTCTCATCACAGGGATTGAAGAAAGGAAGCATGCTATTATTCTAAGTACCAGTAGATGAAGGATGAAAAGCTTTTATTCTGCACAAAAGGAACTTCAGTAATAGGAGAATTCAACATGCATAAAAAGCTTTTCTGAAGAGACTTTTCCATCAATCCAGATGATACTTATGTTATTTCCACCCAGAGTATTTGGACTTCTAGTCAGAGATCACACATACAGGGGGACAAGAAGAACATTCCTGCTGAATTTCCAGGGTGAACCATCACCATTAGAAAATGTTATGAGTATTGTTTGGAAACTGATACCATGTCTAGGGTGAGGGGTGAGTGTTTCCTCTGAGATTCTGTCCTGTTGGCTTCTCCTGACCCAAGCAAAGTTTCTCTCCAAAGCACATTCTTTCCTCTTTTACCATTAATATTCTGAGTGTATTACAGATTTACCAGGGTTTGAGTTTTTATAAATCCATTGAATAAAAGGGATGAGTGGCTTAATGAATGAACATACACTGAAAAAATTCAACCTGCAGACACTGAAATAAGAATTTTTTCCTAATGTAGTGCAAATGCAAAATATTTCTGATCACATAGCAACATACATGCTCCCTAAAAAGACCTAATACTTGTGACCCAAAGAGGTACACGGTTGACATGTGCAGAGGAGGATTCCTTTGGTTTGTATGGTGACAATTAATAGAGACATAAAAAAAGGCAATTTATCAAATTTATCTGGAGTTCAAAGGCAACACGTCAAAATTTATTAGTTAAATTTGTCAGTCCCATTCTTAAGATTTTACACCTACTCTTGATTCCTTTCAAGGAGAGAGAATATGCCCTCCTGTCATAATTTCATTAGAAAAATCATTAAATGAAGAGTTAATTATTAGAACCTTGTACAAATTTTACTGTACACAAAATTCTACATGCTGCATTATTTGTCTGCATTAACAATAGTAAAAAACAGTATCTGCTTCTTTCTCTATCATGGGACTACCTAAGAATTCTCTGTGTTTTAGCTGACAGAGGGACAGAATTTTAGACACACACACCCCAGAATGCACAAAACCTAAAACTGTAACTCTTAAGATTTATTACCCTTTAAGAAACACCTGGATAAATGTATCCTCTTTTCTAAACTAGGGATCAGTTGTGCTTCATGCTAATTAACAGCATGAAATACATTTTCTCCTTAATCTTTCTAGGTGGCATTCATTTAACAACATTTTAGGAAAAAACGTATACTTCTTTCAACTTGTCTGCTTTACAGATTTATAAGAAACAACATTTATTTTCGGCATCCAGCATTAAAAGATCTTTTTCTGAAACCCAAATACAGTCATTCATTTGCTCCATTTTTTGTGTATTTTATAGATGACCAAGTGTTATTGGTTACACAATCATCATTACCTTTCCAGTATTTCAGAGTCTCTCTTTATTTTTTCTTTATTAATTTTCTCTGAAATATTTTGAAAGCATACACATAATTCTTTTACCCTTAAGGGGCAGAATTCCAGTTAGTCTTCATAAACATTTAAGAACCCCGATTTTTTAACATCACTGAGTAATCACGCTAACTGATCACACCCATGGGATGCTGAAATAACCTCATTTACAGTGTTACCAAAGCTACCAAGAATTCTGACACAAAAGAGAGATTATATGGTACACAATTCGTAAATTTAGCCCTTCGATTTAGCAGTCTTCATACTCTAAATTTCTCTTAGGTCTTGTTCTTTTAACAACTTCTTTAGCTTTTCAAATACCTTCTCATGTGCAATATCTATCCATCTTGACATACTGAGGGGACAAGTTCATGATCCAAATGTATTAATAACCTTTAAAAAAACTTTTGGAAAAAGAGATACTGCTAGCTATGGGCTTTGTCACTTTTTTTTACTTAGATTTTTTTACTGATTTTTCTTTAAAATTACCTTTGATTATGTTGTATCCACTTCCCCCCACCCCCTTTTGTTTTGTCAGAATACATCAGGATCCAAGTGAAAATTCTCACCAGCAGAATTACTCACTTTTATCCACTGTACCCCAAAAATTTAAGCATTATGGAAAATATGTCCTCAGGTATTTTTCAAAAGCAGTTCAGTAAAAGACTTTGTGCAGTCCCTAGATCCTTTGTTCCCGATTTCCTGCAAAACCCTTTCTTTCATGACAGAAAATCACCAGCTGCAGTAACAGCTACATACGTTAAAAATCTTCATTGTTTAATTAATAAGAGAGGAGTTTCTGTCATCTTAACTCACTCCTCCCCTTGCCATGGACTCTGGAGCAAGCTCAGGACAGAAAGTTCATTTTTATCAGCTGAAGCACCATTAATGTAACTTCCTCGACTCTAAACATACTGAATTTTTATTATCTACTTATCTAGCTCCCCAAGTGATCCTCAGTGCTTCATCACACTCCACCTTCTTCTGCCCTTCTGCCTTCCTCAAAACAGAAGACATCCTGGTCCTTGGAGAGTGATAGGGTGTTCCTCACCTGAACAGTTACCGTCTTCCTTGGATTTTTATGTTTTTTTACATCTCTCTCCCACCATGCCTGGTGAATTTATGACACAGAGGTTGCTGTTGGAGAGAAAGCTGGCAAAAGTCTCATTTCAGACCTCCCACAATCCACTCCTGTATTATTCTATATATACCTTCCTCCCTTCTCCCCATATGCTCTTAGCCTTAAACTACGTTTTTACTTCTCTCATTTTCCTTACATTCAAATTCTCAGCAAGGCTACAATTTTCCTTCCCCCACTCCCTGTGATTCTTCCTCTAGCCACACTTTCCTCTTCCTCATATTATTTGTTCAGTCTCACTTGGTCTTAAAAGTTTTTTCTTTCTTCAGCCTTCTCCCTCCCCTTTTCTCATCTTTTTCTGAACATAATAGCTTGCCATCCTATATTATCATGCCGTATCAAACTCAGACTGTATTTCCAGATTGCTTTCCACAACACAGTCTCCTGAAAATGCACTTCCCATTAAATCCCATAAAAATGCTTTTTATCTCCATTACAATGACTTACTGTCTTCAGTATTTAAAAATTAGGATGTTCCTTTCAAACTTATCTCTATTTTGTATTTGCTGTTCCATAACACATAATGATATCATTCTCTCTCCTTCTTAGTCTACAATAGGTCTTGAAACAGTTATATTTCATACCTTCTCAGAACATGACCAGAATGCCTTTGTCAAAATCCTTCTAGTGAAAGGATTGCAATCTAAAAACTGTTTTAGTCAAAAGTGAGGGGTGGTATAGAATCCCATGTGCTGCACTGATGAACATTATATTTTCAGACAGAAGAGCACATAGAAGGTATTAGTATCTCCCTTCTCAATGCCTTCCAGAGCCACTGAATCTTTATTCAATTTCTGGTTTTATTTTTCACTTTCTGATTCTCCATTTTCTCTGAAATTTCTCTTTGTTCTATTCCTACCCTATCGTTTTGATTTTATTTTGCAAATATACTCCGAATTGCAGGTTTTCACCTTACCTACCCTTAGGTCACCTGCCGTATCTCCCAATTCCTTCTATAATGCCCTTAATCTCAGCAAATTTCACCTTCATCAAGGATTTTTTGAAACTTGCTTTCCTGATCAAGTCTTCTTCTAAATGCTTCTCTGATTAAGTCTCCTCTGATCAAAGGGACTGTTTCCGTCTTTTTGCTTTTCCTGTACATGCCCTGTGTTGCTATGTGGCAATAATTTATATTAAAGACTTTTTGTGTCATTTTAAAATTTTGTTCTCCAAGTATTTTTATGGGGAAAATCTATCTCCTTATATGGGATATCCATTTTCTTAAAAAAACAAAAACCAAAAAACCCTAAGGGCTTGAATAAAAAGCAGCATTCACAAATCATCCCACTGCCTTCTCCCAACTTTCATTTCAAGAAGGTGTCTGCTCCAGCAATTTCTACTGATCCTATACCACTGTATTGTTTCAGTTAAACTAAGCATTTATATCTAATTAAAAAAATAATGGAAGTTTTGATGAATTCTGTCTAAAAACATTACTTGGTATTTTGAGGTTACTGCAGAAAATAAAACAGTTGTGAGTCAATGAAGGGGAAAATTATTGTCTTGTAACAGATCCTCTAAGGTGCAAAATGTTCTCTTATTTTCTGTTATCAATATGTCTAGTAATTGCTTTTTGTCCAACTATTTAAAAAGGGGGAAACAGACTTACAGTCTGGAGAAAAAGAGGCTGCAAAACATACAAAATTAAAGCATTGATTTTTAATTTTTTTTTATTATTTATAGCATTAAGAAAACTTACCATAAAAGACATTTGGCCTATGAAAACAGAAAAGCTAAAGAGATGAAAAGAAGCTGTATAAAAATATTAAAGCAAGCAACATGTCACATGTGAAAGCAAACACTCATGATCTTTTGTTACTTTAGTTCTTTGGGAAAAAAAGCCTTGCTACTAATTGAAAGTGTTTTACACATAAGGTTGAGAATATTCCTAGTAACATTTCTACATAGGTTTAATTATAAAACAGCATTGTAAAAAATTACCTAGTACTAAATTACATTTCAGGTCTACGTAACAAGGAACATTATAAAACCGCTTTCTGTAACAAACCAACAACTCAGCATAGACTAAGATCACATCCTTCTTCCATGGCTAGCACACACACACACAGAGTTGCATTTTCCTGGGCTTTCTAAAGAGAATTTTAGGGGTATTTGTTTTTTTAATACCTCTGCACGGGTTTGGATTCTCCTCAGTTTTATAAAGACTATCTGAGAAAAACAAGAGGAAATTCTGTTATTTGCAAACAAATAGCCAAAATTATATTTCTAAGAATCGTTTATTTTAAGAGACAAATGTGAAGATGGTCTGAGGTAAATGTTTGAACTCAGACAGTAGTTCTAATGTCCAGTAAACACAGGCAGGGAGTACCAAACAGCTGCTTTCCAGAACTCGACCAATACCTCACCCTGCTGCAAAACAACTATGGGATTTATTTCCCCTCCTTCAATTTCATTTTTTTTTTTAAACTAGACCATTCAATCTTCTACAGTACAGCCTTGCAACTGTAAACTTTTAAGTTTGTACCATACTGCTACCCAGATATTCTTAAAATCCACTGGAACACAGAAGCAGGTCTTTGAAAATCCTCCTTGGGGTTTACTAAACCTCTCTGATGTTTTCACCCTGACCACATAAATGAAATCTTTATTAAAAATAATGGATTAGGACTATTTTCATAACAATGATGAAAGAGTGCCTGACAGATTTACTTTCTTCTAGGCAACTTTGCAGCCAAAATCAACAGCTAACAAGAAGTCTATCTCCAAATTCATGTTGGAGGATATAAGTCAGTAATTAAGTGTTCCTCGAACATTTTAAGGAACATTCAGGTTTTCCGACTGATCCACTCCAAACACTTCTCTACAAAGAATACTACAGCTGAGTATAACTGAATAAATTCAGGTTTCTTTTCTTTTTAAGGCATCCTTGATCTAAGTTCTAGCATCCTAGTCCACAGCAAATACTCTTCCATGATACAGGCTTAACTCATTTTCACAGTAACTTTTATGATTTTAAGGTTCCCTTAGGGGCATTTCTAAATACTGTGCCCTGGCAATCCTCAAATTCATTCACAAATAGGTAGAAATGTTTAAGTATCTGTGTACCCTCTGTTACTCCAATGAAACACAGCCCTTATAAAAATCCTTGAAGACAGACAAGATGCTTCTCTTTGATGAATTAACACACTCAGGATAAGGTACAACAGCCATGCTCTCTTCAAGCTCTTTGTAACTTGTCCACAATACCCTGGATTTGACTAAAATTCTGTCTAGAAAGCTATGTATTCATTCCCCAGCCACAGACATGTCAATAATAGATGGTTCATGGAAACACTGCAGAGAATCAGCATACAGGAACTTGCTGCTACCTAATATACCCGTACCAAAAAGTTTTATTCAACATCTGTGTTGCAACAACTACACGCACACAACTTCTGACTGACAATAGGTGAACACTCACCTACCTGAAAAGATAACAAATATATTTTAATCAAGCTTATGAAACTACATAGGGGCTGCAGCAGCAGTATCATGCAAAGCAGAGGAGATCTAATCAACGTACGGGACAGGCTCTTCTGTAAAACCCTCCAGGAATCACTCTAGTGAGCAACGACACCTCTTGCAGCACCACATCTGTGGAGGAAGGTTTCTAGGTCTCCCCTGCCCTGGGAACCACGTCAATGCAACAGATCCAGATGTTTTACACTTACACAGACTCAATTCACTCCTGTACCGAAATTTCTGTTACGACAGCCCTGCGTGAAACCAGACGTTATATAAGAGTTCAGTATGATCAACTGCATTATAATACAACCACGTGAGACGATTAAAATAACTTTTTCCAGGTGCCAGATATCTGCCATCATGTTTGGATAAGATCAGGAATATCTTACTCCTTGCTGAGCTTTTAATTCTGCCTCCTCAGAATATGTCAAAACCGATAACCGTGGCAGACACTTAACACTTGGCAACTTTATATTCTCAGTAACATCAAAAATTCTACAAACTGCAGTTCTAGTTGTTGTCTCCCTCTCCTGAACTGCCCTTCCTATCCATTCATCCCCCACACTCCTCCTCACCTCCCCAAACATGTTGACATAGGGGAGTTTTAAAAAGAAATCAGAATGAGGTACATTGCACAGAAGGGAGATTTATTTTAGCATAGGCACATAAGAAGAAGAAACATTGAGGAAAACTACTTGAACGCAAGAACTCTATGAAGTTATCTCAGCTTTTATCCGAGTTATTTACTTTGTAAGATTTCAAGTCAAATAATTTTTTTAAATGCAGAGCTAAGGTACCATAGTGCCTGTGTCTAATAAAAATTGCAGAAACGCAGTAATTTTGCAGGACATTTTATGTTGATCTCTGGGTACCCAAAGACATTATTGCAAAAAGTGATCTATTTAGGAATATGTGGCTCTTTCAAAACTATCTGTACATGTACTACTTCTTTGAAAGGAAGTAATACCTCGACAGAATGGAGGAAGTATTGGTCTAGATAAATGGCAAAACACAGCATCTTCCTAACCTTTTACCTTTACTTCTGTCACTATAACATATATTCAGAATATCTTTTCTAAAGTGTTTTGTCTTTCTCTTTTTGTTCCATAGGATCAACACAATGCTTACTGTATTACCAACAAAACAATCTATCCACAAAATTCTGACAGAAAACCACCTAGTAAAAAATTCAGACCATCAGAAAAATCTATGAAAAAAAAAGTAAAACGCTTTTCTGCATGAAGGGAAAAAAAGAAAAGATGAATTGTATAGAATTAATATTATATAATGAACAATGCATGAAAACAATGCTCAGTTACCAACTCCATGCAACAGCAAAAACCCAAAGTAGCAGATACTGAAAATACTACGTAAGGAGGCCAAACTATACCCAAAGCAACATAAAATCTCTCACAATCCTTCTAGAAGTTTTCTGTTTATAAAATAAAAACCATACAGGACACTTATTTCGACCACATAAATTTGCACTGCACCACAATAAGTAATTTCAGATATGCTGCCTAAGTTTGTAAGACTGTTGCTGTCTGTTTTCAAACCTGCCTTATATAATAATCTTCATGTGATTCAGCACTCTCCATCAATTTCTCAGTTCTCTCACACAGCTCTCCTCACAGCTCATAAATACCACCCTTTCTTCACACCCTTCTCTCCTTTACCATCACAAATTCCGACAACTCAATTGATGACATCTAACGCTCTAAGAATGAAAAAAAAAAATCTTAAAAAAAACACAACAGTAAAACAAGGAAATGTGATTGCTATTTTTTTTTTTTTTTTAGTCACCTGTATCTGAAAAAAAGTTAATCACAAAGTATAACAAAACAGCATAAGGGTGACAAAAAATACACCACAGACTTACTCTTCTTGGCTAAATGGTTTCTTACAGGTACAAGACACTAAGGACAACACAAGAAATCCTCTCAGTTTGGGGGAGGGGGGAACACATTTCTCTTGACCCAATCCAGGCAGCGTCCCACTGCCAACTCCAGACTAGCTTCATCACCCATTAGTAAGATGAAATATGATTCACCTGTGATTTTTATTAGTTTCAGCAAAAAAGTTTTTAACTGAACAATGTTTTTGGACTCTTTCAGGCTCTTTTTCATGCATTAAAAATTAAGAAAATCTCCAAAATTATTACAGAAAAAAACCACTCTGGACTACACATTTATAAGGAAGCTTATAATGAGGTCAAGTAGCACAGTATCCTTCCCAGGTGAGGCCAATCTGAAGAAAAATTATTGGGGTTTTGGGGGTTTGTTATTTTCCTTTGCAGAAGTAAAAATGTTATTTTGTCAGCTCTGAACAATGCTCTCATGCTTGCAATTGGAATTGTTTGAAATAATCTCTGCATGGTGAAACTCTTGAGATATACCCAAGAAACAGGTATGTTAGAATATCGGCACACTGCATACAAACAGAAATTGCTTTTGGTGAGTCAAGCACAGATCATACATTTTACTGCCATCCATGCTCTTGAAATGAAACAGCAAAACAATCAGACTTTGCATTTATTTTAATTGCAGATAACATTCTGAGCCACACTGAAACACTCTACGCCTATGGAGATACATATAACCATATACACTTCACGCTGAACTCTCGGAAAATGCAGGGAAAATAATTTACTAATCCACCTATCACTTCTTCTAACAATGAGCCATTAGAACAAAAGCAAGGAAAAAATAATTCAAGTCACAAACTATTCTGAAATGCTTAATGTGGGAAGAGTACAAACAAAAGAAACTATTACAATAGATGTTTAATTAATTGATCGATTTCAACACTCATTTATAGCAATCTTTAACTCTCCAAGAGCATCTAAGAAGTAAGAATAGATGAATGCTTTTATTTTTGTGATTTTTAAACTAGAGGGGTTACTTCTGAAAAAACTACTTCAACTCCAAAATGGTTTGGTGCAAAAATGGCACTGGTACAACTTCTACTGGAGCAGGGACTTTACAAGACAATATGAACAATTTTCCTAGGACCCTCCGATTGGACCTCTCCCTCCGTATGCTTGAAAACACTTATTTCAGTTCACTCCTCTACCCTTTCCTTACCCTGCCTTTCTCCCTTTCCACTCCCCCAAATGAGAGAAGTTGTCACAACATTTTTCAGAACATGCTTACAGTCCCTATAAAATGCAAAGAACACAGAAAATGTTGTTTCTCTAATGCGGGTATATACATGTTATTGATGTCTTTCCAGAATAAGCCCTCCCTATTTGAAATATGCACTTATGCACACTTTTAAGGAGAAGAGCTGCTTAAGACCACACAAGTGTCTACTGTGTTATGCTCTCTCTTGCACTTCTGTCTCAATCATGAGCTTCATATTCTTTCATGTGACAAAATAACAATGCTAATTATTTTTGACAATATCACTATAAGAAATCTTTTAATTTTATTCCTTTAAAATCCCAATACCTCTACATAGACTTACAGATAAGACAGCTATACTAGCAGGAATTTCTCCTGTCTTATGTGAGAATGTTATCTAAAATATTGAAAGGGACTTTAAACAATTTGGCACCTGTGGAAACAAAAAGCAACCTGAGAACATTTTTCCTAGTACAAGTCCAGCAGCTGTGCAGCAGCTTCCAAGTGGTTATAATTCTCTCAATACTCATATGTACCCAAATATCTATGCTTATGTAAGAAAAACTGAAGTAATGGGTAATAATAATAAAAAAAATCTAAAATGTGTCAAATTAATTGACCTGCCATTTCAACAAATGGTATCAAGATTTATTTCCACTTAGATTTATAATAAATTGTACATATAGGTGAACATTTCCATTAAGATCCAATTAATATGCCAAAAAGTAGTTGCAGGTAGATACTCACAACTTATACTGAAATTAATCTAGTTTAGAAATTCAATCATTTACAACAATACATTAAAAAAAAAAAAAAAAAAAAGCAGCATATACAGACCTTCCAGTAGTCAGATTGTAAACTGTAGTACCTCTGGTATGCAGATAATGCTGTAGGAAAGAAAAATGAATGTTCATTTTGTTATGTTGCGTTTTCTTTGAAGAAAAAGATAGAAAACCTCAAGAGTCAGAATACACAACATTAAAATGATAAATGGTTTAATAAAAGTAACACTGCCACAACAAGTATGCTGTTGTGGGTAATACATTCCTTAAGATTCTAATTTTGTTTTCTGAAATGTCAACCCGAAAGTGTATTTATTATTAATCCTCAAAATGTAAATCAACCAATATTTTAAAGAAAACCTGTAACAAAGAAAACATTTGAAAATTTGGGATTTTCATCCTGGACAAAGCTGTTGTAAGATTTAAAAATTTAATCATGTAGCTCATTTGCCATGCTCCCTGATGTCCTGTAATTTCTAAAGAACTAGTGCAGAGGGACATACAAAGAGAAATCAATTTCACATGCCCTTTCTTTCAGTAACTAGAGAAACAAAAGCAAACGAAAAAAAGCTTACATTTTACTCAACATCTAAGACCAAGACTAACCTGGAAAACAGCACTAAGAACAGCTCTGTTCAGTAGAGTATTAGCTCTGCTTAGCAACGAATTTCTCAAATCACCATTCCTGCATCCCTCTTCCCCACTAAAAATTCTGGCCGATTCATCTCACCCTTCAGCTAACAGGCCACATCAGACTAGAACGCAAACAGGCTTTAAGTTCTTGTAAGAATGTTGGACTAGACACCACCCAAAACAGAAGAATTTTAAATAATGATTCACTGCAGTAACATCAAGATTTTTATTCTTCAAGTGTTTGCTTCTTGAGATTTAAGAATGGTATCCACACAGTATGTATTTTCCAAACAACAAAAGAAGACAACCTCAACCTCTTCTTTGAAAAATTACAAACACTAAACAAACACTAAACAGATTAAGATGGCAAGAACAAGATATATTTTATGTGCAGGTTCATTTCCTGCAAGTACCACAGAATGAACGATATCCCTAAATCTTATCACCCTTCCATGCCTGTCTTGCATATTCATTTCCATGATTTCACAAAACTCCTTAAGTTTTCATGAAATAAGAACAACATACACATGACAAGGCACACAGAGCTTTCTCTTCTCAAGAATGTACCTTTGCACTCATCTGTCTATGGAGACTCACAATGTTGTATTTTTAAATGCTTAACTGATTGATGCTGAATCATGTCCATAAAGTGCCCCTCACCGCTGGAACTGCTTGTGAAGCCAGCTTCTAATTTTGGTGCTCTAAACTGTGATTTATTTAGATGCCCAGAGTAGAAAAAGTAACTAGGGGAACACTCATCATTCCTTACACTATCAACATGCAACATGTGTTAAATGTTTACATGTAACTTAGATGAATAAAGTCACTTAAAAAATTCCAGTCAATCGGGCTTTCACCACAATTCCTCCCCGCCCCCCCCCCAAAATTGGTACAAACTGAAGTATATGACTGCAGTCTAACAATGTAAGTTTAAGAATGTTAAGACTAAGCATATTTCAGTCACATTCTGTAATTATGTTCCAAAGGATCTTCACAGTAACACAAAATAACCTCCTACCCCAAATACTCCTTCTAGATTCACCTTCTCCCAGGTAAACACACACGCACACTATGAAACAGTTTTGTAATGCACCAGACTTAAATAAAAGGAAATTTTTGAAATTTTTTTTTAACTCAAGCAGTACCTATCCCAATTTTAAAGGTTAAAGCATATTTCAAATACTGAAGTCAACAGCACCATATTATGCAAGACTTAGGAAAATGAGAACTTCTTGTAATCTATAGGGTTTTTTTAAAAATAACTATTGCAGTCAATTATACAGGGGATATGGATAAAATAAAAAGATGAAAAGAACATTAAATACAATGCTAAGGATTTATACTGGGAAAATGAAAGGGAGAACTTTTTCAGTGTAGGTGTAAAAAAATATAGGAGTTCCACATGAGCATATCCATTAAACGAGAGGTGAAATACATGTTTCCAGTTAAGATACTACTAATAATTCTATAAAATGTCAACAGTTTAAAAAAATACAAAACCAGAGAAGCAATGGAAAAAGGAAAGGAAGGGAAAGGGAAGGGAATGGAAGGGAAGGAAAAAGGAAAAGGAAGAGGGAAGGAAGAAGGAAAAGGAAAAGGAAGAGGGAAAGGGAAAAGGGAAAAGGGAAAGGGAAAGGGAAAGGGAAAGGGAAAAGGAAAAGGAAAAGGAAAAGGAAAAGGAAAAGA
>JAVJGG010000059.1:9396500-9409467 GCA_035590195.1 Aviceda cuculoides
CTGAGGGGAGACCTCATAACTCTCTACAACTACCTGAAGGGGGGTTGTGGTGAGGTGGGTGCTGGTCTCTTCTGTTGTGTGGCTGGAGATAGGACGGGAGGAAATGGCCTCAAGTTGTGCTAGGGGAGGTTTAGCTTGGATATTAGGAAAAATTTCTTCACTGAAAGGATTGTCAAGCACTGGAACAGTCTGCCTAGGGAAGTGGTGGAGTCACCATCCCTGGAGGTATTTATCAGACATGTAGATGTGGCGCTTGGGGACATGGTTTAGTGGTGGACTTGGCAGTGTTAGATTTACTGTTGGACTCAATCATCTTAAAGGTCTTTTCCAACCTAAATTATTCTATGATTCTATAATGACAAAAAAAAAACCAAAAAAAACCCCCCCGACGTTGTGGAAGCTAGAGCTGCGAAATGCAGCTCAGGTCTTTTGTTCCAAGGCCTCTGGAAAGAGGTTGTTCTCCATTTTCTCCAGAGATTTGTGCTGAAAGTACCGAAGAGTCAAAGGAGCCTAAAGCACGTCTTCCTTTTAACACAGAATGAAGGCAGACACACAAACACAACTCAATCATATATTTTAGAAAGAAACATCACCGAATAGTCCTGTAAGTAATTTTATTAGCAACTACACATCCTCATCTGGAAATACAATGCAGCAGCAAGGTGGTGAGAAGCCCACTGTCCCATGGTCACATCCAACTATGAGTGGCACAGGAGACTAGGAAGTATTAAATGTGTAAGACATACATGAGTTTGACAAAGAATTTACTGTTATAGAATGTTAGATAATGAACTCCATGAAAGGTCTTAAAATATTGAGAATATCAGTGAAGGAACGCAACGGAATCACAGGAAGCTCAAAAATCCTTCAAAGAGCATATTCTGCAAAATTACTTTTAACAATTAAGTGTTTATTTAGAACACTGCTCAAAATGAAAACTTCCAGACAGTCAAAAAATATGGTCCAGCTACATTCTACAATAACAATCGTCTACTGCTAACAACCGCCCTCTCCCCCAGTATTTACAAAGAATATTTTAATGTTCTAAGCTTAAGATAACATTCTTACTGCTTTCTATAGGAATTTCACCTAATGGTTTGAACTGCCTGAAATTAAAACACCTGAAATGTAACAACGGCATCCTGAAGATGAAATAAACAGCTCTAGATAGAAGGAACCCGATTTCTGCCAGTTATTAACAATTACAAACAGCTAAATAAAAAGCTTCAAACATAAAGTCACACTTATTTGAAACACAGTCATCTCTTCCTCAACTCAGTCAGATTGCTATGCTACTTAAAATTCACTCTAGTTCTTCAGGACTCATCAGTAAAAGACAGCCCAGCAGCAACCCTGAAGCAACCAGCACAACCATGTCCATGCCAGGAAGTCCTCTCTTACATTTCATAAGATGACTCCTACTACTCTGCACCTCAGAACACAGCACATTGAAATGCTTCCTAATGACAATACTTTCCTTCAAAGTCCTAAAAGACTAAAACATTAACCACTACAGAGGAATTCTCTACAGATCTGGAATTGTAAGTACAAAGGAACACGTGTACATTGTTGAATTTGGGAGTTGTTCTCACAACCAAACAACTTTACATAAGAACAATAAAAAAGTGTTTAAATTTTGGTTTTAGGCTATATCTTAATAAATGAGCACCTCAATAAACATTCTGTATTTTTTTTTCCAGTTTTGTTTTAAATTTTAGCCTAACAACTGCTAAAAAATGCCCTTGGACTAATTAACACTATCTTATAAATTACTTCCAATATTTTTATATTAGTGCTTTCAACAATGCAGTCACTATCTACAAACAAAATAAGTATTTTTAAAACTGTTCTGACATAGTACATAAAAAATGTGATCACTACTGGAGTACAGCAATAAGAATTATTTTAGCGCAGTATTTATTGTGCTTTAGTATCTGTGATGTGAATAATTGCATGTTTTTCCCAAATCATTCATTAATTGCATTATCTACTTCTACTTCCAGGAATTTTGCTTAGAGAACAGAAATTCAAGGAGGCAAATGATAAAAGTATGTCTCCATTTGTGCAACTGTTAGTTGTCCTCCAAGTCATAGGCTGGAACGCAGCCAATACATATGACCCTTCTACAAAATAGATATAAAGATCCCTAAGGAAAATACAGATGATGTCAGAGCCCATGAGCTCATTAAACAGCATTCAACTAGAACCCAAACCTTAAACATCACTATCTACACTCTGTACTCCTTATGGAAACCAGTCATGGAAAAAAAAAAAATTAAATTACCTTCAAGACCAGCAGTAAAGTCCTGGCCCTCCCAAAGAATGCAGCAGCAGGTGTGTATACTGTGGAGCCCTAGCTGGACTCACAATGCTGCCAGCATCCAAAAGCCTACATGACAACTCATCAACCTCCTCTGGCAAAACCCGAGGCTGAGGTTTCACATTCTGGGGCAATTGCATCACTTTTTTCTGCTAGGTTATTTTTCGGTTGGATCAGTTCCCCACACAGCTGCACGTTCAGCTGTGCCAGCACAAAGCAGAGAGCAGCAACAAGCAGGCGGGGGGTGCCACTAAAGACACACCCAGGGAACAAAGGTTTGGAAACCTCTGAAACAATCAAACAGCTGGGGAATAGCTGCCTCAAAAAAAAAAAAAAAAAAAAAAAAAAAAAAAAAAAAAAAAAGGAAGACATCAGATTAGAGTTAAAAAAATGCTACTGAGGAAACAGAATAGTTTTAACTGGGAGGAGCCAATGTTCTCATTTTGGGAAATCCTGAATCCAAATTCTGACCAGCAATGATCAAGACAATGAAAGCTGGGCACAGAAACCACCTTGAACATGCTTGCTAAGCTGAATCAATCTGCCTTGGTTATAATCACCTGAATACAAGTCAGTGGCTCAAAATCTGCAAAAAAGGCTGATAGCTTGCCTAGGAACTTCTCCTAACAGCAGCAGAGTGCAATTAACAAAACTCAATTTCATGGCTTGAGAGAAAACCCTTTAGCTAACAACAGCAATTCAAACATACTGCATTTTGGAAAAACTACTAGCTGCAGATCAGCTTAGGATATTTTAAAGTCTAGGAAAAAACGTTGTGATACTCTAGTCTAACCTCAGATACAATACAGAGAAGAAGAACGAACCTCATCCAGTAATTTCTGATGTAAACTCACAACTACTGCTGGAGAGAAGTACTTCATTTTTATGAAAGAAAAGCTATTAAATCTGGACTTCAGTAGCTACAAGTGACAGAAAACAATGTACTTCAAGAGAAGTTACTACAACATTTAACAGGTTTCATTTAAAAATATAAATATTTAGACTTCAGCGAGGCATCAGCCATCAACTTACTCCACATTCAAAGGCAGCCTGCCTCTAACTGATATTCCCTATGTACATGCAGCAAGGGAAGTATTTTCCTGGTTAGTTCCAATAATGACATGCAGTAGCCTGCCATGAATCTTTCTCAATATCCCTCTTTTCTGGCATATGAGTCACAATTCTTATAAAGAAATTACCTACAGTCTTTTTTACTGCATTTATAAGGCGGCATTAGCTACATGAAAATACTCACACGCAATGAGTACACCCAGATGAATGATCCATGTTTGTCAACATATTTGTGAAAAAAAGAGACAGGTCAAAGCAGATGAAACCTAACAGGTCTCTATCAACCAAAAATTGCTTCATCCTGATCACTGATCATACTTCTGCAATCAACTAAGAATTTTGTTCTGCTTCACACAAACTATACTGCAAGCATTTTTAAACAAAGAACATTGTAACATTTGCCTTTAATAAAGACACATCTTTCTACATTATATACAAAGGTGAACACATTTATTAAAGATATTTAACTAAATAAATAATAGGCTTCCAAGTAAAAAAAAGTTGTGCAGCGTTAGTCATGCTGCTATCTTGTGATATTTTATTAATTACATCCAACTTATTAAATACATCAACTTCTCCACAACTATGTCCAAGACTAACTTCAGACTAGGCAGATTTATAGTTCTGAAGATCACCCTGCTTCAGTATTTTACACTTCTGGAACTTCAGGACTTAAAAATTGGGTAAAATATACATTAGTGAGATCAAAACATTTCTGAACTTCCTTTGCTTTTCAGTTCCCAAGCATTTAAAATTTAACCATAATTGCAATTAGAATATATGATAATTAAAAGTAACAGAATTTATAGAATGGTATAAAATTTATTTTTACTTTAAATTTATAATGCAATGCACCAGCATTCTACTTCTTTCAAGTAACAGTAGTAAATTAATTGCAGAACACTTATGCCTTCTTGCATTGTGCATAATACTTTTACAGTCTTTGGTACAGGAGTTCAACTGTAGTGAACAAGAACATGTGTCCCTCACTTAATAAAAAACCCCTTTAGCTTCCCTCTTCCTATCAATTAAAATTCCTCCAGTATTATTTTCACTACTATCCCTTTTCTTTGAAAATAAAGATACATCTTGTTCTTTTTTTTTTTCTTCGTTACTAACAAAGTTTTTTCACTTCTTGAGACTTCGTTCATGATTTGAGGTGTGACTTTAAACAAGCATCTAAGAAAATACTGAGTATTTTAATTCAGGTTTTTAATGCCTAAATGCTTCCTCCCACACAGTTCTGCTCAAGCTTGTTTACAGTTCTGCAGAACTGGTATTTTCAACCATCATTTGTTTTTTTTATGCTTGTTCTTAAAACTATATACACAGTACAAAGCAGACCCCTGATCAGTAAACCTTGCCTCTGATCCATAGCAACATATAGTCCTGTCGTTCTTAACTGTTATCAACTCATCAGCATACTTAATACAGTTCATCCCGCAATCCCGCGCTGTCTTTGCTAAGTAAAATACACCCAATAAGCCATACTGCACTCACATCATACCAAACTGCATTAGGCAAATCAGAAACAACACTAAGTTGTTTGCAGAGGGGGTGGTTGAATTTTATTTAAAAAATAAAATAAAATAAAGTAAAATAAAAACATGGGATCAGACAATTCTTCAGGAAATTCTACAGCCAACATATTGCCACATTCCCTTCAGGTTTTCCCATGTCTCTGGAACTGGAAACACCAGTGGTTATGTTACACCAGATGTAGGTACAAGTCGTAGGTTCCTAAGATGTTGATACAAGTTGTGGGTACTAAGGTCCCTAACTCCCCATATATTCAACAGAAAGAGACAGATGCCTCTATCACTCAAAGCCTTCTGAATTTACACACTGCATTTAGGTAGCTGCCAATTCCTCCCTAGTAATACCAAGTCTAAACATTTGTCACCTAAAAAATGAAGATGAGATAGGTTTCCAAGAACCCTAACTGACACTGTTTTATGTTAGACATAGTGAACAAGTGGACACATAGACACACTGTTATGAAATGGTCCACAGCTAGCCTGAATCACTAAGCAGTGCTTTGAACTACTATCAGTTATAATTAATTTCCCTATTTCTACATCCCAAGGTAACTGTAAACCAGTATTTTTGTGTGTTTGGAAAAAGGGGTGGGGTGGGAGTAGACATTTTCGCGATGGGGGTGTTGTTTGTTTCCTTACACAAACAGAGTATTAAAACTAAAAAGCAACAACAATAAAAAATGACATCCCATGGAAAAAATTAAATATTATGACCTGTTCTAATTAGCTAGGTAGAGCAAGATCCAAAACGGCTTTCTACTCTTCCATACCTCCCAGAATCACTGGAAGGGAGGCAGCCATCAGACACTGGGCCTGACACCCAGCATGACATGAAGCAGAAACAGGACAAGCTGAATATTAAGCCCTGTATCTCGTTCAGCAACGCAGCAGAGTATCTTTCAGAACCCACACCACAACCAAAAAAGCACTCTACTGACCCACAAGCAACAAAGCACAAGAGTACATAAGGTTCTGTGTTCACTGGCCACAATGATGGCAAAAAACATTGATGAAGCAGAGACGTAAACCCCCCCCCCCCCAAAAAACCACAGACCACACGCACACTCCCTTCACCCAAACTCCCTACACCCATTCTTCCACTCAGTATTGAAAGTATAACTTGAAACACACTCTAAGTGCAGCATTTTTGCTGTTGAATTAACACTTCCAGCCCAGCCTTACCTGTTGAGATTGTGGACATACATGAAAGCACTAAGAGAGACTTTCAGCCTCTGCACCTATGTCTCGCACCCCCTATAGGAAACCTTCAGAGGCATGGGTTGAACTGTTTGTACAGTCATGTAATAACAAACCAGAATAATGAAGTAGGCAGTGTGGTACCACTGTATAAACTAAATAAACTTCATACTAATTAAAAAGAAGAACGAAAGAATGAGAAGTTAGAATACAACTGTTTTCGTAAAGACATCATCAGTCTTACTCTGTTACGGGCTTTGAAATATAGTACGAACAGAGGAAACAGTGAGTTATCCAAATGTTTTTCATTCTGTTGTGTCACCTACATCAAATGACAATCCCCCAATGACATTTATCAGAAGTACTGAAAAACCTTACCTTTTGGATAATCTTCCAATAAGAGGTTGAAGTGACCTAACTGACAAAAGAAATCAGACTCGACCTTTCCTTCAGCTTTCAAAATTAGCGATTCATAGCAGCGAACAGCCTGGGGAAAAGAAATACAAGGTTTTCAAAATACTGTATTTAACTAAGGCAAGTAACACATTTTCTATACACTTTCTGAGAAATAACAAAGTTTCTTGTTACTCTGCAAGGTAAGAAGTCTATGAACACTCTCAGTAACTTGTAGTCAGCATTACTTTTCAAAGAAGAAATGTAATACTTGAGACAGAACAGATTTGGAAGTTCACGGATTCCAATGTGAATTGATAGCAAATGAACAATAAAAGTTTTCTCTGGTTTATTTGTGGACTCCGGAAACATTCGATTTCCCAAATACAAAACAAACCTCTAACATACATGACAATTTTTAACTTAAAAAAAACCAAACAAAAAAACCCCAAAAAACAAAAAACAAAAAAACAAAAAACCAAACCCAACCAAAAACAAACAGTGAAATGCAAAAAGATTCGTTTTATTTATTCTTTCCAATCAGCAAGAAAGAAACCTCTCTGACTTTATGCTCATTCTGTGTTTTCTTTTTCTAGAGGATTCACATTTCATTCTACCAATTGTTTCACTAGTTTTTGCTAAAGTGACAAATACGCTACCTCAGCATGCTTGCGTAGGCAATTTAATACCTCAGCATGTATTTCCCAAGATCTGATTCTTTTCACTTACCTCTTTCACATCATAAAATGCAGTTTACTACCTTCTGCTTTCTACACAGTTACTGTAGACTAAGTAAAGCTAAAGTTAGAAATATGAATCCAATTAGAAGAGACATTTACTTTAAGAAAAGTTGCCCTAGAAGTTTTTAAGCCGCCCACACGATCAAAGTATGTTCTGTGCTGCAAACACACATTTTTAATAAACTGAACTGATACCTTCTATTCATCGCAATAGTCATGATGTTTAACCTCTTATATTCTTATCTCATGACCCTATTTACACTTTGGAAATAAATAAATAAATAAATAGGCTTCCTACTTTTTGAACTTCCAGTTTCTTGATTCTGAACATACGAGCCATTAAAACAACGTAGCTGAATAAACTTAAATGGGAGGGAAGGTCCTTTGCACCAGCAGTAGAATTCACAGTTCTCAAAAGCTTGACAGATTTCCAATGAATTCCAATTCCAGCTGGTTAATCCATGACTTTCACCAAAATCATGGTTTGACTATTTTTCAAATTTGATTGCAATTAGGAAGTGCTTGATTTTAATATATTACAGTAATCAAAAACCTTAATACTCAATCTGAAATTACAAGCTTCGTTACCATAATACTTAATCTGAAATTATGAGCTTTGTTATTTTAATAAACTGGAAATTCGAAAGGGGGAAAAAAAGATCAATCTATCCTGTAATACTTAAGTCCAAATACTAAATTAGTTGTCTTGCCCATATTTGTGATTTACTTCATTTACACTTGTATTAATCATCGAAATGAGAAATGTCAACAATAAAATGAGGAAATGTTAAACAGCTAAAAAACACACCTGTGGAGAATCCAAATTACTGATCTAATCTGTATTTTAATTTGCCATTTTTACCCTGCTATGCTAGTTTTAAAATTATTTTCTTAAATGGTAAACCACAATGAGATTGTGTCCACTGAGTACAGCAAGGCCTAAGTCATGTTATGTGACCAGATGAGTGAGTGGGTCTTGGTTTATATCCCAAGCCTGAGATGTATTCATACGCTTTCACCTACTTCCAAGTACAGAATAGCCTTGTTTCATGGCCATTTTCAGAAATAAAGTTCTAATGGATGAAACCAAAGCTATGCTGCTGCAAAACTGCAGCAAAATGCATAAGATCTATATTAAATCTACTAGGTGTATGTGTGGTATTAAACGATTTAATAAAACCATCTAAATTAGGTATTTCAAACTGTAGCTATTTGGCCACATTCTGAGAACATTAAATTGAGAGGTGTATTTGCCTCTACATCAAAGAACTGCTGCAGAATTTTTCATTCATTCTGTGACTTTTGCCTTAGCAAACTGCACTGGAAGGACTGGAATTCTGTTGACAGTTAATCGAAGCTACTATTCCTTTGATTTTATTCCCACCACATCGTGAATACCTCTTGGAGTCAGCCAACTCTCAATCTAAAGAATATGATCCCTGGAATCAGAAGCAAAGCACAAAAGTCCAAAGTGAGCTTCCTAAAATAACTACGTGTGTGTGAACCGATTCTCAATATTCAGGCTCATCCACTGATCCTATTCCAATCTGCAAATATTTTAATGCAGAATCTTGATTTTTATGCCTTGCTTCTTTTCCCCACTTTTTGGTCTCATCTGTATTTGTACAAATCGTAACACAGTTCTTGCTGGTGCCCCTGATATAACTGTCATAGATTAATTTGCAGATAAGCCTTCCATTTTCTGATGATATGCAATACCTGCTGCAGCTGCTGAAGACAATATTCACACTATGACATTTTCTTAAAATAGTATTTTGTTTTCTACAGTTCAGTCACTGTTCAGAGCATACAGAAACGACTACTACAACAGGTAGCTTAAAAAAAACTGTTTGAGAGGAAGTTAGAGTAGTTTATTTCCTTAATTAGATGGCTACAGGTATTTAAAGGGAACTGGATTCTATGAACAAATACAACAGGATTTTCCTATACAGGATGTTCAAGGAAATTATAAATCACATGCACGTAAACAGCTAAGCATCGGGGGACCATTAACATTTCCCCAGCCCCTTTTTAAGTAAATCCTTATTAAAAGAGTACCTGAAGCACTATATATAGTAGGGCACGACAAAAAGCCATGCCCAAGTCTTTCACACAGATCAATTCCCAACGAGGCAGATTTTCCCTTTGCCTTAGAATACACTTTGAAGATACCACCAAGCCATCTTACTAACACACCAGCACAAGGCAAGGCATAGGACACCAGAGCTGCGAAACAGAACTTCCCCTTTAAGTAACTGTTAACTTACAGTTAACTGTTACTGTAAGAGCAATTCAGCCACACCATTAAGTACACCCTCGCAGTTGATCTCTAACCTATTTGCAACATTATCAGGAAAACACTTATATTTATGCAAACTTAAATTGTAAAGGTTCTTTCATATGAATTTTTAAAATTTTTCTAGCACGTTCTAACAAAATGGAACAGAAAGTAAGAGCAAGCTTTACTTCCTCGGCAGGAACACTAAAGTCAACCTCCAAGTCTCTGGAGGATGAGCAGACTGGTCAGTGCATGGCCCTTATTCTTCCTAGTAGCCAGAGGAGGTTCATCTAGACAAACTGGATAACTCTAGTAGATTTATCCAACTTTGGTCAAGAAACTTTCCTCCCCACCAAACCCCTCCACAAACATCTTTAGAAAGGAAGAAGTATTCTTCTGCACAAGTAAGAATTTGTCTCTTAGTTGAATGAACAGATGCAAAGCATTTTGAAGAGGGAAGTCACAACTACATATATCTGTGTACAGTTTCTTTGAAGGAATAATCAAAATATCTCATTTTGGTGGATCTGTAACTGCAAAGGCCATCTATGGTACCACTTGTGCAACCAATTTAAATCACCCTGAGACTCTAAGAATTCTAAGCAAGTTAAAAACCCCTCAGGTTTTTAAGTATTGTTATTTCTCCACATTGTATGGATTTATAAGTGCACTCAGTGGAGCCAGCCTTGAAAATTGCTAATATTGACAAATTACCAAGAAAGAGAAAGACCCTGAAACAAAACGGAAGATGGCTACACAACATCGTACACTTCCTTCCTTTTGTTCAAGACTGCACTAAGATAAAAGGGAAACCTGAAGAATTTAGGAACTTGGCAAAATAATCACCCACAGCTGCTTCACAGTGTGGCAACCTGAGCAGAAGCAGGAAACAAATACAGGAGTGGCTGCACGAAAAGAAGGTGGTTTATGTGATTAAAAAAAAACCAAACAAACCCAATACTCATGTTGTTTGCCACCTGCTTGATTAAAAGCAAACTGAAGTAATACGCTATGGTCAACACTTCTGACATGCCAGTTACAAACCCCCTCTTATAACATCATAGTTCGTGACGGGGGCATTCTGATTTCACAAATTCAACGACCAATTCTTAGGACATGTTTAAATACAATATAGTGAAGAAGAAAAAGGCTTAGTGTATCTGCCAACTTGGAAAAAGCTAGCAAAACATTCATGTGTGTTCACAAAAGGAAAAAATAATTCCACTATCATCGAAAATGCACTACCAAATCCGTGTATGCTCACTAGTTATTATTTGAAAGGGAAAAGAACAGGAATATTTTTCCCTCTGTTGTCAGAAAAACATTATCCCCTCCTCCCAAAACCAAACCAAACAAAACCAACCCCATAAAGCAAATGCCAGTTTTGGCTATTATTAACATGATGTCTTTTCACGAAAAAAAGACCCTAGCATTGGGAATACACTATAACACCACACCCTCCCAAATCCAACAGATAAAACCAGACTTGTAAATATTGCATACAAAAGTCAGTGGTACATATTACAGCTGTACTTCATAAAGGACAAGGAAGGACAGTGTTATCTCTACTTCAATTAATGCGAAGAAAAAAACCCTACCATTATCACTGGTTGCTTATTTGTATTTTACAGCACATATTCAAATTACTGTTAAACAATTGTACTAAATAGAAAAAAAATCAATACAGCTTTTTTGAATAGTTTCTAAAGAAGATGATCTAATGATGTCATTTCTTACTCATGACAAGCATGACTGAATAGAGATGAAAGCACTGGGACTAAATGGCCAAACATGACAAAACATTAATTATTAATTCTTTAGTATTTTAACAATATGAAAACAGAGGAGTGCACTGAGTCAGCAATTTTTTACTTAAAACATAGAAAAAACACTGACAACTACAGAAAGCCAAAAAGCTAGCAATATAAAGTGTTAGCATGGCAACACCTGGGCAGTAATGTACAGTGAAATAAATATTTGAATTTTAGTGGGTAATGAATTAACCGTTCAAGAAAAATAATAGTGTTTTAATGCAGCCAACATAGTGTAAAATGACAAATTCAAAGCCTCAAGATGTTCCTAGAACCTTAAAGCTGACAATAGGAAACATCTACTGTGTATGTAGATAAGCCTTCCATCTGGGCGGGCCAGGGGGACAAACAAACAGTTCCTGCTTCCTTGTTCTTGTTTCTCTAGAAGCAGTAACCTGAATGGATGGGCTTTGCGAGCAGGTAATGAGAACCCGAAGTATGAAAAAATTTCCATGTGAAAAAATTTGAAGAGACACATCAGTGGGCTCTTCACAAATGAAATATATATTACACCAACACTCAGAAACGAAATGCTAATTAGCTCTTAAAGGATATTTTAGCCTTCTGGAAAAGAAAGTAAGTACGCAGACAGTGCTGGACATTGAAGTGATGATCACACTATCTACAACCAGTCATTCTGAGGAATATCTACAGACCAGAAAAGCGGAAGTTTATGTATGTGCTGAGCTCGTTCTCCCCACCTCAGTATCAAAAGAGTATGTTCCGAAAGGCTTCTCTTCCATTCCTTTCTCCATGCCACAATTCACCAAAATGCACACATGATTTGTAACAACAATGACAACACCTCCCATCCTGAAAACCTCCTGATTCAGTTCTACCTCCTGCTCTGCAACAACAGACGTGTGAACAAAGTTTGCTTCAGCTAAGCAAGGACAGAAAAAGACTAGCCTGAATTCTTTCCCACCCACCATCAGTGACTGGCTGGATAAACACCACCTCCTGGGCTGCAGATGACTTAACATCTCATTTACTTCTGCAGAGAAAAGCATACAATTCATATTTGATTGAGGATAACCTATATTAATTCATCAGATCCTCCACTAAAGGCTCTCATATTATGTATGGATGGCACAATACTCTTTAACTTCCGTCACTTTCTTACTCAGTATCAATTTCCACTACAGCTTTCAAAGCTTCTTTATATGCTCTCTCTTTGTGAAGCTCATACTCTGTTATAAAATGCCTCTCTCAACTTAGCACAAGTTTACTTTCCTTGTATTTCATGTATGGACTATATTATGGGCCATGAGTGGATTGAGAGCAGCCAAGGAGGATGACTTGGGGGTATTGTGGATGAAATACTGAATATGGGCCAGCAATGTGCATCTCCAGCCCAGAAAGCCAACCATATCCTGGGCTGCATCAAAAGAAACGTGTCCAGGAGGTCAATGGAGGTGATTCTCCTCCTCTACTCTGCTCTCATGAGACCCCACCTGCAGTACTGTTTTCAGCTCTGGGGACCCCAACATAAGAAAGACATGGACCTGTTGCAGCGAGTCCAGAGGAGGACCACAAAGATGTTCAGAGGGCTGGAGCACCTCTCCTATGAGGACAGGCTGAGAGAGTTGGGGTTGTTCAGCCTGGAGAAGAGAAGGCTC
>JAVJGG010000059.1:9430887-9441345 GCA_035590195.1 Aviceda cuculoides
CTTTAAATACTGGAACATGGTGATAAGGTCTCCCCTAAGCCTTCTTTTCTCAAGGCTGAACAAACCCAGTTCTCTCAACCTTTCCTCACATGGCAAGCTTCCCAGTCCTTTGACCATCTTTGTGGCCCTTCTCTGGACCCCCTCCAGCCTGTCCACAACTTTTTTGTATAGCAGGGACCAAAACTGAACACAGTATTCCAGGTGTGGCCTGACAAGCGCTGAGTAGAGTGGGATGATGACTTCCTTATCTCTGCTGGTGATGCCCTTGTTGATACAACCTAGCATCCTGTTGGCTTACTTTGCTGCACCAACACACTGTTCACTCTTATTGAGCTTGTCGTCCACCAGGACCCCGAGGTCCCTTTCCACAGAGCTGCTCCCCAGCTGGGTAGATCCCAGCCTGTGCTGAACTCCTGGAATATGTTTCCCTGGTGCAAGACCTTACATTTGTCTTTGTTGAATTTCATACAGTTCTTGTGGGTCCACTCTTCCAGCCTACGCAGGTCTTCCTGCAGGGTGGCTCTCCCTTCCAAAGTGTCCACTTCCCCACTCAGTTTGGTATCATCAGCAAAATTCATCAGGGTACACTTGATCCCATGTCATGGTTTAACCCCAGACAGCAACTAAGCACAACGCAGCTGCTCCCTCACTCCTCCCGCTGCAGTGGGATGGGGAGGAGAATCGGGGAAAAAAAAAAAGTAAAACTCGTGGGTTGAGATAAGAACAGTTTAATAATTGAAATAAAAAATAAAATGTAATAATAAAAATTGTAATGAAAAGGAAGATTAAAAGAGAGTGAAATACAACCTGTCAGACAAGTGATGCAGAAAGCAACTGCTCATCACTCACTGACCAATGCCCAGTTAGTTCCCCAGCAGTAATCAGCCCCTCCTGGCCAACTGCCCCCAGTTTATATACCGGACATGATGTCACATGGTATGGAATATCCTTCAGCCAGTTTGGGTCAGCTGCCCTGGCTGTGTCCCCTCCCAACTTCTGCTGCCCCTCCAGCCTTCTTGCTGGCTGGGCATGAAAAGCTGAAAAATCCTTGACTTAATATAAACACGACTTAGCAACAACTAAAACATCAGTGTGTTATCAACAGTCTTCTCATACTAAATTCAAAACACAGCACTATACCAGCTACTAGGAAGATCACTAATTCTATCCCAGCCAAAACCAGGATATCCCACCACCCAGGTTGCTTATGAAGATATTAAACAGCATTGGGCCCAATTCATTCCTGGGGGACCCCACTTGTGATAGGTTGCCAGTTTGAAAAGGAGTTATTTACCATCACCCTCTGGGTGCGACATGTCAGCCAGTTCCCCACCCACTACACAGACCACTTGTCTAGACTGTAATGCACCAGTTTCTCTAGGAGGAGGCTGTAGGAAACCACACTGAAAGCCTTGGGAGAAATCCAGGTAGACAATGTCCACTGCTCGTCACACATCAACCGAGCAGGTTACTTTGTCGTAGACGGTGATCAGGTTTGTCAAGCACGATTTGCCCTTGGGGAATCCATGCTGGCTTTTCCCAATCACGTGCTTCATTTGACTTGTGATAACCCCCAGGAGGATTCATTCCATAACTTTCCCAAGGACTGAAGTAAGACTGATGGGCCTGTGATTTCCTGGATCCTCCTTTAAGCCCTTCTTGTAGATGGGGGTGACAATAGCCTTCTTCTAGTCTTCTGGGACATCCCCCAATCTCCATAACTTCTCAAAGATTACGGAAACTGGCCTCGCAACGTCATCAGCCCGCCCCCTTAACACCCTTGGGTGGATATTGTCAGGGCCCATCGATTTGTAGGGGTGAAGCTCCTGTAATAGTTCACATACCAACTCTTCCTTCACTGACAGTGGGTCTGTGATTGCATCAACATGGATTTTTGTTCCCAAGGCCTGGGGCCCAACAGTGCTGGTAAAGACAGAGGTGAAGAAAGTGTAGAGAACCTCTGCCTTTTCAGCCTTGTGAGCGAGTAATTCACCTCTCCTGTTTAACAGCGGGCCAATATTTTCCTTCTGTTTCTGCTTGTTGTTTACGCACCTGAAGAACCCCTTCTAGTTTTTGACATCTCTGGCCAATTTCAATTAGAGCTGAGCTTTTGCTCTTCTAACTGCATCTCTGCACAGCCTGGCAGTGCCCATGTAACTCTCAACGGGTATTCGTCTGCTTTTCCATCCCTGGTACGCCTCTCTCCTGGTTTTGAGCAGACTCAGAAGCTCGCAGTTAAGCCGAAGGGGTGTCTTGCTCCACCTACTTCCCTTACCTTTAAAGGGGATGAACTGGTTTTGTGCTTCCAGAAGAGCATTCTTGAAAAACTCGCAGCACTCACTAGCTCCTTTATCCTCCACAGAAGCTTCCCACAGAATCCCTCCCAACAGAGCTCTGAGTGAGCTAAAGTTTGCTCTTCTAAAATCTAAAATCTTTGTCTTAGTAGTAACCTTTAGTGTTCATTATTTAAAATTAACGAGTTTTCCATTTTTACTAGATTATTTTTTATCTGAATCAGTTCTCCAGCCTGATTCATCACACAGGCTGGTTTCACCAGCACGTGTGAGAAGCAACAGAGAGAGAGAGAGAGCAGCTGAAATTCTGTTACCTAGAGGAAAAATACATAAAAGTTACATAAAAGTAATTTCAATTCATTATTCTACTCTAGATTCTTGTGCAAGTAAGTTTTCAAATCGTAAGAAAATGAAAACAGTGCTTAAATAAAAAGTTAAAATGGCAACTCGAATGGAAGTAACGTAATACTACCAGAAAAAAAAAGAGATCTATTGGCTCTATTTTAAAAGCCACTGCACTGGATCTTTTGACTAATGCTGAAAATGATACACTGAAATTGTTCGGAATTTTTAAATTCTCAAAATGCAACCAGAAATTTAATGAAAAGCACATTCACAGTTCAATCTGCTTCAGACTTTAATAACCAATCCACATTGAGAAGTGAATCATAATCCTCAAAACGTCACTGTGAGAAAAGGAAATGACTTAAAGCCATTTTAACAAACAACAATTAATTTAACAACTTACCACAAGGAAATTCATATGCAGACATATAGCATTCTGGTTGTAATTCATAACACACTTTTAGTCACTCCCTTTCTAAACTATAAATGAGCTCTTAATTCTACATCTTAATTAAACAAGTTTCTTCCGTGAACGCCATGCAGCAAATGCAAGAACCATAAAGGAAGCTATTTTGTCAAAACAGCTCTGATGGTAATCCATGCATCCTCCCATACTTTAAACTGAAAATATCTGAGAAAGAATATTCCTCAACTCCCAAAGATGCTTAAGGGGCTTTTTGTTCATTAACACAGTATTTTATTTACATAAGGAATACTTTCCTATAATTCTTTATTTGACCACAAGCAAACTATCAAATGGCCCATACTACTTTTGACAGTATCAGTACAACTTGTCTTGAAAATAAGCTTTGAACAGCCTAGTCTTGTAACAGGTCAGTCTTGGAAACAGCCTTTTCACAACAGGAATTACAACTACTATGGCTATTTCTGTAAGGCACCTATTCTGTAAATCAGAAACACATAGTAATATATTTAATTATCTTCTCTTGCTTTACAGAACTTCCCTAGTCCAACAAACTCAGACTAGACTATATCAAACACAGTTCCTCTCTTTCCACATAACAAAAAAGTTCTGTGAGGTACCAAGATTATCCTCTCAGGTACACCTATACAAATCCTGGCAGCCTTCTGCAGGGCTCCACACAGGACCACTTAGTTCATTTTTGTCTGTTTTTAACTATAAAGAAGTGTTCTGCTAGTGAACAAGATTAACGTTGCTAACATTTGTAACAAAGACAGTCAACTGATCTCCATAATGACACCTGAAGTTTAATGAACATCACTTCAATTTTTAATTGTGAAGATGCGTTGTTCAAACGTTACACTTCAAATATCGTAGCTACAGAACCTCACCATGAAGGCAGGTTAAAACAAAAAAGGAACTTACATGAGTTGTACTTGTAAAATACAAGACAGGCGTGAACTAAAGGACTGGAAGTTGTATACATATACCTACATGTATTCATAGTGAGCATGATAATGGCTCAGCTTCCGGAATTATTTGAACCAATACTAAAACCTCCCACCTAGCTCAGGTATGTATTCACCTCAAACTCACAGCCAACATGCTTAATTAATTTCTGAAGAAGCTGATATAAGTCCTTTAGAGCAGTAAATAGTTTTCACACAACTATTTTAGTATTCTCGAACTATAAATACACACATTTCCTTCCCTTTCGGTCTGTTGAAATTACTGCAAAATCCCTCCCATTACCCAAAAATCGTATCAGTTGAGGACCAAGAAAAACATATTTGGTCACTAATCAGAGATCAACCTGAAGTTTAATTCATGAATCTGTAAGGCTGGACACCAAAGCTGAATTTCTCCACGGAACATTAAGTTTGCCTAGTTCTCAGTGGGATAGTAAAGAACAACAGTGGGCTATGGCACACAATTCTGGTACTGGAAAGTCTTGTGACAAACGTTAATCAGTATAAAATCACTTTATAGCCATAAACATTTTGCATGGCTCTCCTTAATTTTGTATCGTCTTACTAATGTAATGAAAACAAATGGTTCTACACACACAGACTTATCCAAGTATGAAACATCTACTCTTTTCTAAAATGGTTTAACAAACATATGGTATAGCTTTTAGATGATGCTTTCAACACTTCAGATGGTATCAACATTTGCAGATAGTCTTACCTCTATAATTATCAAGTCCACTCAACCCACCCCAGTGAACAAACAGCTATAAAGGCTGGCAAGAGGCAGAGCGCCATGCTTTTCACAAGCAGAAAGCACACCTCAACACTATGTATAGACAAAAGCTTTAGACTGACTATTTCTTCTTCACATATGGTACCTGAGATTACCTGTATAGAAATTTGAAAGCTAGAGCATGTGAGTATCATGATGCACAAATGAATCAATGGAAGGATTTCCATGGTTAAATTATTGGAATGGAAGTGAAGGAAAACAATTGTGTCCCATCCTTGCCACAGGTTGTCTTCACAGTTGCAAAAATTAAATCATTTATCAGAATCTCTTTTCCTCAGCTGCTAAAATACAATAATATTTCTCTCTCTTCTTCATCCTGAATTGCTGCTCACCTTGTCTGTTTGATTATTAACTCAGTACGACATGAATTATCTTACGTCTGTGCATATGTATCACTTCAAGAAACAGACTACTTCAGCCTCCAGACTCAGTAGACTGGTACTTAGAAGCTACAACATGTAATGTTTATTCCGTAAGAGACATGAAAAGCTACTATTACAAGGAAAAATCTTGTATTGTATTCCCTATTAATAGTCTCCTGATAGCAAACAAAGCTTACTGAAACGCAAATACCAATATGTTAGCCGCCCTGCAATCTTAACTACATCTCTACAAAATAATGTTGTTTGTACAGATGAGGTCCATCCTTGCATTTTCATTAACAGATTAAAATTACAGCTGTAATATTTCTAACTTCATTGATTTCCTTGCCTTCAGGAAGTCGTAACACTGCACTTTAAATTTAAGAAACATCTAAAACGCTCAAGAATGTAAGTTTTGAGCAATAAAAAACCCACTATTTTAAAGAAATATGCCTTGAACACTAGTTTTGAAAGTATCAAAACGTGCCAAGTATCTCATACTTAAACAAAAAGAACTATGTAATGTCCATTAAAAAAAAAAAGTTGTTTTTAATACCAGATGAAGTACAAATATTGCAAACCTGTAACTAAGTCTTTAAGCATCAGGATACATAAATATCACATAGACCATTAATTGTAATTTCAAAGTATAAACATGGTACAACCATGAACTATAGAACACGTCATCCATTACACCTTAATTGGATCCTAAAAAATCCTACCCTATTAACATAAAGCCCAAATTGCATACAGAAAAATACTTACCTTAAAAAAAAAAATCTATACATCAATCCCAATTATCCAGTAAATACTCTTAACATTTTTACTTGAAGTCTTTCCACTTCCAGACACCTTCAACAAAGGCTTGAAAATCAGTTCCACCCATAACACAATTTACAAAATTTTAACCAACTTCAACCTGTTTCACACTATTATCTATCATACTGTCTGTTAAACAAACAATAAGAAATGCAGAATGCATTTTAGAAAAACATACAAGGACAGCTCAGGTATAAATTTACAGAAATTGGAGAGGCTGCCCATTTCCTGGAATGCTTTACAAACGTCTCATGGTGCCAATTCCCAGTTTCTCAATTCTCAGCACTGCCATTATATAAGGCAAACACTATAATTCTTTTTAAAGCAGTATTTTTTTGTTTTGATGAAAATAAATTAAGCCAAAATGTTTCCAAAGGTATTTTAAAAAAAATAGCTTTACTACACCTAGACTACTCTGCTAAAATATTTTCCTGCTTAATTATTTTTCAAGCAGTCTGTTATAATTAAAACTGAGGATATTTAATTATAGATTAGTAGAAAATTAACATTAACGTCAACACTAAAGGGACAAAGTCAATATATATTAATTCACACTGTCCGGAACTATTTTTAAACAAACAATACCTACAATTATATAAAGATTAAAGAGTATTGTCACTGTGCACTTATTTTGTACGCTTAATAAAAGCACAGATAATAACTTTGTTAATTTTCTCAACACATGTGGCCTTTACACAAAGGAAATACCATTTTTTAAATCATCTGGAAAACAAAAGGGCTGCAAAACCACAAGACGTAACATAGAGACCAAAAACTGGCATATTGCATGGTACTACTTCATCTCTTTAAATCGACTTCAACATCAATACTTTTAAACGGAAACATGCTTCAAATTTTGTCTACAGAATATGACAAACTGATTAAACTCAATGAATAGGAATTAACAAGCATCTTATACTCAATACATTAGACCAGCTACATCAACCTAAATCTGTACAGAAGCCAAATAATTATAGGTTATGAAATGAAGGTTTGTCACTGAAAGAACGTCAACTTTGGCTAAAAACTGGAAGTACCTTATGGAAAAAAAAAAAAAAAAAGGAAGGAACAAAGAAAAAGGAAATGCTTTGCAATTAACTTCCAATACAATGGATGTCCTCCTCCCTGCCCCCCCCCTCTTCCCCCCAAGAAATCTTTAAGCTTCACCTCCAGCAAGAACATCTTCCTGGGACAAACAGACAGCAAGGTAACAGCAGGGTTTTGGGGTTTGGTTTGTGGTTGTTTTGCTCCTTCATATTAATGTTCTTGTCAACTACAGAAACATAACTGCGAGCACTTTCTCTTACACAAAACTGGCTACATTGGATCTTCAGCATTTCAACCAGTTTGAAAGGCGACTTCTCTTTCAATTTCCCTCTCCTCTCTCCCAAAACCACACCAGCTGCAAACTATGATTATCCAAAAAACATCTTTTCTGCAAAATAAATACAAAATTTATGGCAAAAGAAAATTCTATTCCTCTGTCACACACACTAACAGCACGTACACCATTACAGGGAAGTTTGATTTCTTCTGGCTTATCACATATCCAATACATGGAGCAACAATACAATATTCCTGACCTTTAGTCTATATCTTCAATAATTCATAACATTGTATAGATCTGATGTCTTATCTGCTCTTTTGATTTGCTACACCCAGCAGCAGGAATCAGTTTAGTTCACAATACCACAGCCATACATCCTACAAAGCAAAACTACCAAAAAGGGGTATTGCAGTCCAGACCTGGAGCATGAATAAAACCAACAACTACGTTAAAGCCCCAGACACAAAGCTTCCTCCATCCCTGAAAGAGATCCCAGATTTCTTCTTATTAAACTCCATCAGGGTGTGGCTTCATTAAACCAGAGTTCCCACTGCAAAGGCTTCATGAAATCTCCTGGTCAGCCCGCAAGTGGCTCGAGCCAATGCACTGCCTTCTGCCACGTGAACCCCAGTAAAAACAAGAGTAGCACCTCCTCATAGTGAGGCACCAAATTTAAGCTCACAACAGAATCCCGCTGCTGCAAAAGTACCTGTGCAGGTAACGGAGCAGTTGCCTCAACACTGGCAACCCAGGACCTCACCTCACCCCTCCAACCCCCGACAGTCTCCTCAGACACGTACACTGCTCCTACCACCTTAACCACAGGTAACCAGGGAACACTGTCAGGCACTCGCAGAAGAGACACTGCTACAGCCTGCCTTTTTTAAAAAAAAAAGGTTCAATAGTGGGTGAACTATTCTCGCATGAAGGGGAGTACCGATAAATATTTGCCTTTGTGAAAGACTCCTCTGGAAACATGACACAATGGTTTTCCTTACCTGCTACACTTACACATAAATCTCACATTACTTTATAATGTGCTAGCTTGTAGATTCTTAAATCAGTCAGTTAGGATTTCATAATTATGGAGTCTAGGGTCTTTGTTAGCTGTTGTTGCTCCATGCACAAAAGGAAAGATTTTGTTACTATCGCTGCAAAACCTATTAGTAAATGCACGTATATATGGCCACACTTTCTACAATAAAAATAACTGTTACATGGAATTAAAGTGATTTGCTAGATTAATTACTCTAAACCTTCCCGTACAGCATAGACTGTATGAAGCTTCACACAAACAGAAAAGGAATTAAGTAACAAACATCTTAAAAATAACTTCTTACTTGTCAATAACAGTAATTGAAACACGTGCACATTCCCTGAAAGCAAAAAGCACAAACAAAACCAAACCTGGTTCAAGCCAAGACATTTCTCTAAAACATCTCTGAGCAGTAACATTTTAATCTTTCTACTTCCTTAACAATCTACTTTTCTCAGAGACAGGTTTTATGAAGAACATGCTTTGTGAATTAGTGTGCGATTCATAAATGTCCAAAACACTGTCAGAAAACTAAGGTGAAACAGCTAAATATTTGGTTGATTGGGGTTTTTTTTTAGTATTCGCTGCATAGATTCATACATTGATACCGAAGCGGAACACACAATGATACTTCTAGAAATATACTTTGAAACTATCAGAATGCCCAACAACTTCAGTCACCTCAAACAGACCCTCTGTACACACTAAAACTTTAATCGACTGGCATAAATAAGAAAATGCATTATATGCAAGACAGATCTCAAAACTCAACTAATAAGCTGAATTGCTGAATTACCTTATTTTCCAGTACGCAAAATAAAACTTAACCTAGTGATGTTTGTTATGCGACAGGCAATCTAATTACATAAGATGCTTTTATTTTCTGGCATCCTTGAGCTCTATCCCATGTATGATTCTCTAACATTTCCGATAGCCTCAACAGCAATCACTGAGCAGACATTAATTCTGGTCCACTAACAGTTAATGTACATTATTTAACTGGTCTGACATGTCACTCCCCTACCTTTTTGATTTATCTGAAGAAGCACTTGTATAAATTACTCTGAAAATCAGAAGGAAACCACGAGATTTTTAAAAATATAAGCACAAAGAAAAGTGTACTTGCTTTTCCTTCCATCCTTCCCCCCTCCCCCCATGTCCTGACATTCAGCTTTTCCAATCATGTCAGAAATAAACATCCAAACACAAGTAAGGGCCTAGGCTACCGAATTCAACACAGTATAGAGTTAGGTCTTCAGATCGACCAAGGCCAGCAACAGAAAAAAAATTCTTCACGTGAAAATATCAGCATACAGCACGGGCACAACAATAGGATGAACAAAGTGTCAAATGCAAGACTACTGACAGGAACGAGTCAGAAAGCAGGAACCAGAAGAACACAGCCCCCTACTTCAACCGTGTGGTATTTTAAAAACAGCTCGACTTATTCTGTTACCCAAACGTTTTCCTCGCGTTTAGTCTTCAAATACAACTGGCAGGCACCCAGCCGGCACAGCCTTTGTCAATAGCTTACGGATGGGCAGCAGAATGTGCTACAGGTTGATAAGGAGGACACCGGTGCCGCAAACGCCCTGCCCGCAGCAGGAAAGCACCCAGAAAGAACTTGCAATACGCAGGAGTTTCCCTCAACGTTCACCGGGGGCTCCAGGCGACGTGCATATTCGTTCCCGGTATTTGTTTCGTGTTTACCCCCCCCCTCCTCTTTCTCCTCCCTGTCCGGCCATCTTGGGCCGACAGGAGCAGCCATTACTTAACTAAATGACAGGGCCAACAACTTTTCACAGAAACAAACATCTCTCTCAAGAGACCGGGCAGGCTCCAGCAACCTGCGGGCCGTCCCGCTCCCTGTCAAGCCGCCCGGCGGCGGGGACGGCGCGGGGGAAGGAGAGGAGAAGGAGGAGGAGGAGGAAGGGGAGGAAGCGGCGGGCGGGACACGGCGCTCGGCGAGGAGCTGGCACGCTGGAGGCACCCGGGCCCGGAGAGTAAACAAGTCACTGGGCGACGGGCTCCGGCAGCGGCTCAGCGCCCCTGGCCCCCCCGCTCCCTCCGGCTCCGGGTCAGCTTCCCCC
>JAVJGG010000059.1:9444297-9470695 GCA_035590195.1 Aviceda cuculoides
GGCTGCGGCCCGGGGGTGCGGGAGCGGGGAGGGGGGGGGGGGGGCCTGTCTGGTTCGTAGGAAGGACCGAAGTCGGGGTGCCGGGAACGTCTCGCGTGTGAGTAGATCTCTGAGTTTCCTTGGACGTCGGGGGGGAAAGGGGCTTTATGTGCTCTGCTTGCTTCCCCGCCTTTATGAGGCCAGGCCTACCCAGTCTTCCCCGTGGCTTAAATGTTACCTGGGCGTCCTTGGTTCCTTGACCCATACCCAGCAACTCTGTGGTCCTGTTTTCTCTTTACGGTCTTGGTAATTTGCCCATACTGCCAGGAAGCTCTAGAGCTTTATCAGCGAGGTTTTTGAAATTCACTAGATCTTGCCTCGGCTGTGATGCTTATGAGGAGATAAACCTTTTGCAGGTGGGTGGTGGTACAGCTCAGTGCTCATACCCATTTCACTGAAGATGGATCAGCAACAGTCTTCTGTAACATCACATTCTCCAATGTCTGGCCGAAGCCCCATGACTGGGCAGGCTTTTTCACTGCCAGTTGAATTTCCTTCCCTCAGAGAGGGGCCTGTTTTACAACTGCCAGGCATTCTAAAGCATCAGTGAAGCTATTAACTACCTTTGGGAATTAGATTAATAAGGTCAAAGGCCAAATCGTGCAGTGGATGTTCAATCACAATGCTGATGCTTGCTGTTTCTATCCCCTCTTTTTTAATTGCCACCATCAAATCAAGTACTCATGAAATGGAAGCATGTTTATGCCTCTGTAGGTGTTACAGCTAACATTTACATGTCAGTGACGCTTTCCAGATGAATCCTCAAATGTTTTCTGGTCCTGATGGCGTCTATAGTACAGTGCAGAGACACTGGCAGAAGTGTGCGAGGCTTGCGCTGCTTCCCAGCATACTGATTGGAGATCTGGTCAAGACAAATAATGGAAAAGAAGACTTGAATTAGTATGTTCTTGCTCCGCTCAGAAGCAGAATGTCGTCTTGTCTTGTAGCCATGCTTTCTGATGCAAATGTAGTTAGAACAAAAGAGCACCTGAGTTTACTAAGGTTGCATATCTTTATAAAACAGCCAGCAGCCAGTTGGTTAGAGTATTGCTATAGGAGACAGGCATTTGTGTTTAAAGTACTTTTGAGTTTGGAGTCCAGATAAAAAACAAGTTCCTTTTGGTTCTGGGAATGGGCTGTAGTCTATTTATAGTGAAAACAGAGCTATAATCAAGTATCTATCTTCATCTGTATTTGACGTAGCTTCTCAGTTACATATTTTTTCAGCAGTGCTTCCTTGGGTGCCTAATTCAGGGCCAAGAACTGTACTGATTGGTAATGTGCCAAAACTAAGGTGTTTCAGCACAGATTATTTCTGAGGTTTTTGATGATGAGGTCTTATGTTTCCACTTTGCAGTATCCTGAGTATAAATTAATGGAAAGGATAGTAGATGAAACTATTCCTCAGTACAAGGAAGGTAACTTAAATTACAGAGCGATTCAGGAGACTTCATAGAAGCATAAGTGAGACTTAGTTCAACTGAAAGTATAACGAGAAACTTCCGTGCACCTGAAGTCACAACATGCAACTTACTCCTCTAGTACTGTCAAAACCACTCTTACCCCCTGTGTCCTGCCTGTATTGCTTGAATTGAATTTCCAGTTTCTTTTTTTTATTTATTTTTTATTTTTTTTATTTGAACTATGTTTTGGGTGACTCAAGAGGTGCCATAAAGGCCTATGTATTGTTTCAGCTCTTCAAGATGTATCCAGCTCCTGAAATCACTACAGAAAAGCTGATCTGGAAGAAAGATTCAGCTTCAACACTGGGATTCAAGCTGTCATCTCATTTGATGTCAAGGTAGTTGTGGTATCTCAAGCATCCAGGTTCACTGGCAAATAGGACAAGCCTGAGCGCATATATAGGAACTCGGTCTCAGGAAAATAATTTCATGGAGCAGGGAAAGGCTGACCTGCTCCAGATCCACTTTTTCCTTTTACTCTCCCATCAATATTACTTTTCACTGCCGTCAGCTCCAACAATCAAGTATTTAGCTTGCCATTGTCAACTAAGGGAGGACCTTTTTAGAGATGTTGGGGATCCTACTGGTTTTTTATGAGCAAGAGTATGATAGTCTGTCATGAATGTTCACTACAAATTCGCTATAAATCTATTGAAAGGAAGTCTGACTGGAGGCTTGTTTGCTACAATAAATGCTGTCTAGTGTCAGGAATGCTGCTTCTCACAAAGCATGAAGCTCCTTGCTGCAAGTCTCCTGAATGACAAACACACGAGGCCTGATCTTCTTTTTACTATGTCATGAAAAACACATTAAAAAAAAAAGGTTTTCCAGATGTGGAGTCAACCTTATGCTTATAATAGCTCAGAGGACCTCTAACTATAAGCCAAATCCTTCTGCAGTAGCCCAGGAGAAATGTAACAACAATCTTCGATTTTTGTGATGAGGTATATGTACTGAAAAACAGCAAAGAAAAAAGCAAGATAACCAAAAGAACCCACAGGATGCCATTTTGTGTCTTAAAAAATATATGTCTAACACTTGCATTATTGCCACCTTGCCAGATTTTAGTCAAGCTTCCTGAAGTATATGACTATTGGGCATATAAGGGAAAGCAGCGTAAACTGATAGAACCTGACAATAGGTTAGTCACAGAGAAAGTAGCCACTTTGTTTAACCTTCCATATTCATTAACAGGGGTTTTTTTCTGCATCTTTTTTCTTACTGCTTTTTTCTTCATTTACTCCAAGGTAAAAGCAGAAAAGCATAAATTACTAAATTACGTTGTTCTTGAAATTGGGAACAAAAAAGCCTGCAGTACTTCATTTTTGTATTTTGGCAGTAGCTCCCATATTGTCCAGGAGTTCATAATAAAATGATCTATAATTTGCATGTTCCCTGTACTACCCTAATTAAAGTTCTGATGAGTGTTGCGTTATGTTTTGTGCTATATTTGACAGTGGATAGTGGACAAGAAAGTAGGGGAAACGGATCTAAAACTCAAGTTTGTTTGGGGTTTTTTTCTCTGAACTGCACACAAAAGTTGAATGCTTTTGCTAGCTATAAGGAAAAACAATACATGTGTAGAAGAATTATTATTGAAACTAGAAAATGTTGGGAAAAAAAGTCTTTCCAATATTCTTTATCACTATGTTGGTGAACAAATTGCTCTTCAGTCTCAGAAATACCTTACTACCTTTGGTTAGCGAGGGGAGTAAAAGTGAGCTAATCTAGGAAGTGCGTTATTTTCATTAAGATATTCTTTCTTTATGAAAGTGTCAAAAAAATAGTAATTACTAAATGCTTTAGTTATAGATCGATCTTAGTATCATTCTGTCTTGCTTGAATCATATAGTCACTTTTGTCTGTTGCCCTTTCCTCCTCTTGGTTAGCTTGATTTTAAAACCCGAATCGTATCTGAAAGGCTTAATGCTTGAATTCTTCTGGAATTTAAGTGCTAATTCATAATCATAAGAAGTGTACACAGTTATCAGTTAAGCAGTAATAGCCATCACTGTGCAGGGGGTCAGCAGAAATCATAAAATTTCCCTTGTGCAATAGAAGCTTCAAAGGAATTATTTCAAAGTAATAAACATCATGTCAATGATTCAATCTAAACATGGAAAACCATGAATTTATATACATAACCTTAACTGTATTTTGAGCTGTTTCATAACATTCAGAAATCGGGGGGGGTTGGATATTCTGTAGATTTGCTGTGTAAGAGAGACTTCTTCTCTGCACGCTAGCATGAACACACTTACCTGTTTGCTTAAGTTCTACCAGTAGAAGAAGTGGCTGTTAGAAGAGCTATCACTGTATTATATTTTTTGCATTCTCTAGACCTCTAATACTATACTAACTGACAATTTCTGCAGAGCTGGAGAAATAAATAAGATGAAAAATTAAACTTGTCCAGGAAGTGGTTCCTTTACAGTGCTTCTGTTAGATATTTTTAACATTTTTTTTTAATCATGCCCATTCTTCCCCCACGCCCGCCAGTTTTGTCTGTGTCCATTAGTGTGTATTCCAAATGTGGGCATGCTTTCATTTATCTTAATAGTTCCAGAAGGTAAGTAGGTAAGTGTTCGCCCTCCCACTCGGAACTGGATGTGGCAGCTTATGACATACCACCTTCCGAAGAAGTCACCCGTTTGCCAGATGATGATCATGAACAAGTATCTGCTCTTCAAAAACAGTGCAAAGAAAGTGAGATTTCTTGCATTCATGACTGTGCAGGAATTTAATACAGCTCTTGAGAAGTCGATAATAAAAATACTGTGTTTATATTAACTTGTCTTCAGATTGACAATTGTAGCTCCCCTGTAACTTTACAGAATTTAGCAAATGCGGTCAAGGAGGGGGAAAAAAAAGGCAGCTTTTGTGTTTTTATGGCTAGGTATTTAGATATGTGTTGACTTAACATAAGATGCTAGGCTGATACCTTTGTAGCCTGCTGGTTTTCTGGCTTGTAAGTAAAAACAAGTAAATAACAATTCAAAAACAGCTCTGAAGCAAAGTTAAGTTTTGTTTTGGTTTTTTTTTAATAAACATTTGAAAGGAGCTGTTCATGATGCTCAGCAAACTAGATGAATGGCTATCTTGTTTACTTTTGTAATTCCTGGTACAGAATGCAATATTATTCAAGATATGTTTTTATCTGATGTTTTTGTTTTTCTCCTAAAGCAGATGATGTCACATGCTCTTACTGGATTTAATTTAGTGCTTTATAGACAAACGTTTTCAAGAATGTATCTGAGACCTATGTATTTTAAAAGCCTTGACTGTTGTGTATGTTGCTTTTTGTTAACATTCTTGTGGCTGTCTAAAACGATAAAATCTTTAATAACCAATCTGAAAAGCTATTTTGGTTGTAGTCTCTGAGTCTTTCCTATCCATTTCCTATTACATCTGCCTATGAAGCAACTTCTAAAATCCAGTAATTTGCACAAGTAATGGTGTATATTAAATCTTGTAATCACGTACAGACAGAAGTTTTAAAGGTGCAAATAGCAGGAGGGGCTCTCTGACATTGGGTATGTCTTGTCCAGAGTTAAGGCAGTGGCTTGAGAAGCTCCATCGTATGCTTAGTAGACACAGACTACGACAATTCTCCATCCTTGTCTAAACACAGTTCAGGATTGCCTTAGAGCGATTGATGGGTCAGGTGGCATTTCAAGTAACATAAAACATGATGCTTAAATTTGAAGTCTCTTGCTGTAGGGCATGCAACTCTATTTCTTCTCTTACGTTTTAGAATTTTATCAAAATAAGGTGGCATCCCGTCAATTTGATGCATAGGACTCAATGAATAAGGAACAGGGTTGTACCCAAAGCGTATAAACTTGTTCATCATGTGCGACTGAAAGATAAAACAAGTCCTATATTAAAACACAGAACTGAAATTTTAATATTTTTTTTTCATTGCTACTATCAAGAGGTAGATTCTATTGAGAAGCTCTCTAGTGGTTTGCGCTCCACTGTGTCTTCTGCATGTGAGTGAGAGTTGGGATCAGGTCTCTAACAGAGCTGAGAACATCAAGAGGGTGTTGAGGGAGGCAAGTAGTTTCTACCGTAAACTTGACATTCACAAAACCAAAAGCTAACCTCGCCTTAAGTATACATTTTCCCTTGCTTCCCCCACCCATCAGCTGCATTTCACTTGAGAACCTGTGAAACAGGAAATTGCTCGTATAGGAATGGTTTGGAGAATTGCCCATCTTAAAATTTCTCAAGGTATGGTTTGGTTTCTGTTTGAATGTTTGCAGTTGTGTATTTGTTTGTATAAATATACTTGGTACTACTAAAGTCAGTTTGTGAACAGTTCTTCTCTAGTGGTTTTTTGTTTTGGTTTGGTTTTTGTTCTGTGAATGAGTCCTGTGGTGGTTTACTCGTGAGGAGAGTTAAAGCATAGTGTTTCTCTCGATGGTTATATAGTCTCAAACTGAAAGCCAAGCGAGAGGAAGGAAATTGCCATTGGTCTCAATGGGAGAATAGCCTCTTGGGAAAGCGGGCAGCAAAGGGCAGCTTTGCTAAGAACGGGCACTATTTTCCAAAGCCTTGCTGTGTTTAAAACGGTACTTTTTCTGCCAGCAGTGGATACACAAGATTTTACTCTTAAGTTGTGGATTTAAATCTTCATACAACAGAATCAACATTTGTCCTGTGGCTTCTTGGTATTGGTGAGAAAAAGTCCCTCTAATACTCTTCCTACTCAATTAAAAAAAAAAAAAAATCCACATCCACTATTGAATTCACATGCTTACATGTAAGCATCCAGGTTTGCCACTTAGAGTCTCAATAGCTGGCTAGATACCATGAAAATATTAGGTGCGATTGGCACTATTTAAAGACATCGAAGTTTTGAAAGTATGTGGTTAACATTTCTTCTTCTCAAGGATAGTCTATATAAAAATGACCAGGACATAATCTTAAGAGATTTACGTTGGTCCTGCTCAGGTTATAGTTGTTCCCTGTACAAAAAGGAGGACAAATGTTTTGTTAGAAAACCTAAAATACTATTGTTGCCAATCATGTCATCGGTTCTTTTTTAAATAAGTGATTGGTTTTGCTTTTATTACATATCCCTTCAATGCAGGCACATTTCTATTGAATAATCCTACCTTGCTAAGGACCTGAACCTGCAAGTTGTGGAGTACCATCTGAAGAGACTTTCTGCTCAGTACTTGGCAGGATCAAGTCCCATTTTTAATAGATCAGTTCAGATAAGCTTGCAAAGTTTAAATGCTTATCAGAATTCCTTTATTTGGGAAATTGGGCAAGAAACAGATTTTCTTGCAAATTCAGTGTTGTTCCTGGTTTCTGTTCCATCGGCCCATGCTAAAGAAGACACCCTGCACTGTTTATGCTGCTGTTCTCTCTGAAAACATAATTGAATGCAATATGCATCATTAGTGAAGAACAACTCTACTGTTAAGCCTCTTTTATGAATCAACTGAATTTTTTCAAGTATATTTCTATTTAGGGTTATTAATTTTGCAATGTAAATGCTAACTGTCAGTGGACTGCAAAAAATGCAGGGAAAATACAAGCAGGATGATTACAATTTCTGTCTCCTATTTGGAGGGGTTTGGTTTCAAATACTGCCGTGTGGGTGGGCGGTTTGGCAGCATACAAGAGATGGAGATCACGGCAGCAGCTGGAGAGTGAGGAACAAGCGGGTGAGGAGAGGAGAGGAGAGAGCCAAGTGCACAAGGTGGGTTTGACCACTGGTTGAATAGAGGACTTTTCTGTGGCCGAATTCTTGACTAGTCAGTTATTCCAAGTCTTCTTTCCGTTGCTGTCATAGTTTCCCAGTAGTTGTGTAAAACATGAATATTCTGTTAAAATTGCAAAGTGTCTGGCGAAGAGCAGAAATGATCAGATGGTTTGGTTTTTTGTTTGTTTGTTGGGGTTTTTTTTCCCCAATCTTAAGTCAAACCAATGACTGACAGCACTTCATCAAAAATTATACAGCTGTGTAACCAACATGAAGGTGCCTCAGAACATGGAGACGTGACATTTATTCTGTAACAGCAACTCCTGCCTCTGGAGGTCCCTTCCCAGTCGCTGTTGGCAGCCCTGCGCTGCAGTTCGCCCCAGCCATCCCTCAGCGATACTGATTTAACTGTTTACAATCACATACTGGAAACTGAGACAAAGTCATTGAAGTAACCTTAGTTACACAAACCCAAACAAACCAACCAGCGCCCCCCACCCCCCGAAAAAAAACCCACCACAACAACAACAAACCCCCTAACTTCCAGAGGGAGGTGAAAGCCACTTCCAGGTAACTTTCATGGTAATTATTCACATGCAGTATTTTGTGGCACACTGAAAAATATTTAAGGATAACATCATTTTAATATGAAATTAAATACCAGAACAGATGATACAGTGATTGTATTATTGGGTAGCACACTGAATTCAATTAAAACTTGTCTTGTTAATAAATCTTACATCATTGCTGGCTGCTGCTGTGAAGAATTCTGAGGGTTTTTGTAAAGAGGTCCAACCTGTTCATCGCAGCGCCTCCGGAGCTGGCTGACTGACACACAGCACAGTAAGACGATTGCATCTTGTGAGGTTGACTGGAGATTGCTACAGCAGGAATAAAAACTAAGTTAAAAATTACAAAACCTGGAACCTTTAAAAATTTATGAGCCATAGAAATGACCTACTACTAACTCCTTACTACCTCTAAGTAATTGTTAATTTGGTTGCCAGTTAGTCAGATTTTAAGTTGGGAGAGCTGGGACAAATTGCCGCTGATCTTTATCACGAGCTCTATTTTTGTACTGTTCCTGTACTGATGCAGCAGCTGTTGCTGGGATTCAAAACCCTGATCCGTACACAAGGAGGAATAACTCTTTTTTTCAAGATAACACTTTTGAATGCTGTGTTACCTGTGTACACATCTTCTTCCTAATGGAGCATGGTCAAAAAGGAGCATAATTCCGCACAGTTGGCAAGGCTGAAAAGGAAACGGCATCTACCAAATGATACAATTGGTAGATTATATAGAAAAATAGCCCACACTCTTCTTTCATTCTAAAGAAAACTCTTACCAGGGTTTTCTCATCTGATTACTGTTCACGCACTTCTTTTTTTTCAATGTACTGTGTTTTACAAATCATGTCATTATTTACAGAAACTTTTAGGAAAGAGCTTGTGACTTAGAACATATATTAATTCTTAAGTTCAGAAGTATAAAGACTATCTTATTGAGCTAATTACTCCCTCTTAAGCCCAGCTTTGAGATGTTTCCATTGCGCTTGTTCAGAAGTGTGGGGATCATAGCAAAGATGTCAATTCAGGAAAGTGTTTAAAGTAACAATAACTAAACAATAAATACTATAAGGGTTAAAGATTAAAAATTAAACTTTTAACTACTATCTGCTTGCTTTGCAGCCTTAATACATGGGCTATGATTGCTCCTGTACATTAACATTCAGAAAGTTTTTCACCATGAACATGTAATTGTTTGTATTAGAAGCTTAACTGTTGTATGCGAAATTAGAATCATGCCTATGGGTATTTAAAATGGAAGAATAATACCAGCTAATGACTTCAGTGTAACTAGTAAAATTACATCAGGGAGAGTATTTCAGATTTTGCAGATTGGCCAAATTCATATGGATGAGAAATACATAAGATTTAGCTGAGTAAAATTTAATGAAACCAAGCATATATTGAGGAAATGAAAGTGTACAGGCTTATTTGTTGCAATGTGTGGAAATTGGTTAACTTTTTATTTGAGAGAGAAATGAAGTTCTGCTTTATGGAAATTTGTGATTTTTTTTTCCGAAACATTGTTACTTCTTTTGACGTAAGCAGTTATATGGTCTTGCAGATTGGTTTCTTTAGCAAATTAAATTTATCAAACTAGCTTCACAAACAAACATATTTCTTTACTGGGAGTACACAGAGGCATATTCCTTTACAGAAAAAACTGAGTTGTTTTGAAATACAGAAGGAAACCAGAAGACTTTATGCTCAAAGTTCCAAGTATTTTCTAGAAAAATGCTCCATCACTTTTCTGGCTGTTTTCAGCTTTGTAACAGCCTCTTCTGCTCAAAGATAACACACACTTACTCTAAAGAATACCCAGCTCATTACGTTGGCTCTAGCGTTGTCAGTGGGCTCCAGCGTTCAGGTCCTGGCAAAATTCATGTGCATTCATCATCTGGCTTGCCGTGTGAGCTATGATTTGCATCAGGTTTTGTTTTGATTACTCCAAGAAGAAAAACTGCTGCTCACTTTTATCCTCAATATGTGGTATAACCGCATCCTCCAATTTCAGCAAAGTTTTGCTTAATCTAAACTGTCGGGTGCTATAAATAACTTTCTGCTGTGAAAGGTATGAGATAGAGCATTTTGGATCTTGATATTAATTGCAAAGAACTGAGAGGTTCAAGATGAAAATAGGACCCATATTTTGGACTTTCTAGAGAATATATGGAATCTGAAAAGATTAGGATAGAATTAGTTAAGTAATTATTTATTTGTTAATTAATATAATTAGTTGGAGAACTTACAGTAAACTACTGGACACTTGAACAGTGTTAAAAAAAGAGAGATGCAGATTCAGATACACCCACGCTTTAATGAACCAGATACAACCTTCAGGTGATCGGTGGGTGCATGAGTGCTAAAATAGAATGGGATAAATCTCATCTTTAAAGTCGGACAGTTTATTCGGAGATTGAATCAAATGAAGAGTGTGTGTGTATGTGTGTGTGTGTGTATGTTCATGTTCTACTAGCACAGGAATAGTATAGTGAATGAACAAAAAGGTAAGCCTAATACCTTTGTTATGTTATCCATAGAACATCTGAGGAAGTAGAACAGAACAACATGTTTTAACCAAACAGCTCACAAAGCAGTCCTCTGATATATCAAAGCTAATTAGGACAGAGTCCAACAATTACAAAAGATAATTTAGTTGTAAAGAGATACCCAGCAATGTTTTGTCTTATCTCTTAAGCAGATCAGTAAAGGCTTCCTGTTGTATTTCTTCATGACTTCTTTTCAGGAAAATCTGTTGCCCTCTCCTCAGGAGGAGATTGAGACCTACCAGAACAATTCATTTGGCCTACTCCCAGCCACCCCATCTTCTGAGATACAGTTGGGAAATAATAATAGCCTGTATGAATAGTTCTTGCAATAGCAGTCTGCTCTCGTTGTTGCCTTTCCTCATTTTCCTCGTCATGCAGCACAACATAGGCTCAAAATTTCGATCCAACCAAATCTGTTGCGCATGTGCAGACAAACTTCTGAATGTGTCAGGGAAGTCATCGCAGCACGGAGTTGAGCCATGAGTTTTGCCGTAGCAGCAGGTTTGGGTACTGCTGGCGTAGCATAGTCTCAAATTCCTGAGGAAAAGACAGACATTACCTGTAACAGTTAATGTAGGGAGAAGTAGGGCAGGCACCATATGGGAAGTTTCTCAAAGTCTTTCTGTCAACACCATCTTTTGTTTTCATATGATTTTGCATGTGATAGTGGCCTGATAGTCTGGGGCACAATCCTTAAAACAAAAGCAACTCCTTTTACAGTCAAAGCCTGGATAGAACGGTCCTTCAGCTGCTTACTGGGGGAGTCTTTCTTTCCTGTATGTATGAGAAATGGGGGGGGGGGGGGGAACAGAGGTAATTAGCTAGCCTGTATCCCAGAATGATGCCTAAAGGTACCATTGTTTATTTTTACAGGTTTTTACACATCAGTATTTTTAAAATAACTTTTCAGCTGAACCTATTCTCATGCTCTCAGTTGGCGCTTATTCTTTTGTCCTTTCTTGGCCTTCCTCCACAGCCTTCTAATGGAAATCACTGCACAGTTCTTGTTCTCCACTCAGCCTTCTTCAGATTTCTAACTCAAATTTATCACTCTTTTGGGGGGAAATGTGTGTGCTGCACAAGTATGTTTTTCTGGGCTTCCTCCTTGTCACACTAAAATTGATGCAAAGCATGTCCTGCCATTTTTCTAAGCAGAGGAAGAAGTTGTATAATCTCTCCACAACAGATGCTTCATTGACACTTGACCTGTCTACAGGCCACTGTTATTAAGTCCTATTTGTAGGTAATCCTACTGTTTAATAAAAAAGTGTTTTGGTCTAGAAAAGGGCAGATAATGTCTATGTGTTTTTCATGTGGGTTTTTGCCCTTGCTTTATTTCAATTTATTCTTGAATAACAAAGCAACCGAATATAATATTTAAAAATCAGTTCATTTTCTGAAATCAAGCAAACTTCATCCAGGCTCAAAATCCTGACAGTCAGTTCTAACATTTGCAAATATACACTGAAGAAAAATATTTTGACATCTAGGCTGTCAGATAATCTGTCAGTAACAGTTACATCATTCAGGGAGAGAAATGATAACTTCCAGAGTAATTTATTGGGAAAATAAGACATTTACTGCAGTGAAATACCCTACTGGATGCTAGAAAAGTTACTTAGCATTTTTGCAAGTGAAGTAGTTGGCTTCAGAACATGGCTTATTCTTTTGTGACAAAAAAAACCACAGAAAAAGTAATACTTGCCAGAAATCATCAACAAAGAGTACGTACCTGCAAAGAGCAGCATGTTCACGTATGTTTAGGAGGCATTAGGAACCTCACACTGAAGGGTGTAATGCATAGAGAAAAGAGAAGGAGTGCTCAGGATCGTACTCCTTACAAAAGAGGCTCGCGGGGCACAAAGGGTTATACACCAAATGCTTTACTTGGAGTAGTTTTTAAAAGCTCGAGAAGTTCTTGGCGCTTTGTGCTATGCCTGGAAAAACGGCACCGTCTTTGGGCAGAGGTGTTTCCTGGCATGATGCAACGACTAGCTCTGTAGAGCTTTCACAGCTGTTGGTTTTACATCTCACAACTTTGCTTCACTGACATATTTCATTTTTCTTTGTCTGTTAAATGTAGTCTTGTTTCTGTAGAGAAATGTCTGAGCATTATGTGTAATGACGGTAGTAATCATTTCCAAAGTGCTCAGAGGACTAAAGCCCAGGTTTTGTCAGCTTGCACAGTGCTGTTAGATGGTATCAGTCTGAGGCTACATAGTCTGTCTGCTTTTAATCTGGCATAATTTGTGTCCCATACTGATTTGCACATAAAATTTAAGTAATAGTTGTGGCTTTTTGGAAAGAAAATAAGGGGGGTTTCATGCATTTTATTATGTAATTAACAAATAGTAGATTTGTTACCCTACTTATTGCTGTTGTTGGCAATGATGACAATAAAAGCCATGATTCTGCAAGAATAAGCAAGACCAGGTCATATAGGAAGAATAGCAACTTTAAAGATTATTCAGCACTTAAAGAATTGTGTTTGTAACATAGGTAATGTCAGCCTTTAAGTTCTTCTTAACTGTGCCCCTGTCTAATTAGTCAGCCAAGTCTCACTGGAACTTACCTTTCCTGTGATTGTTAATGCCACTAGCAGTGCTCCACCAAGCTGCTTCTTCCAGAGTCTTTTTTTCAGTGCTTTTCCTGAGGCAGGAGGTGTTTTCCCTTTTCAGATAGGCTAAGCAATTAGATTCAGTTGATGAAATTTAATCTGAGTTCCGTGTGTTCCGAGTCACTTTTTAGAAATCACGAAATAAAATGTGGAAGATGTGATCTTAGATTGTTACACCTTACCACATCTACATCAACCTTTTATTTTGTTGTAATTTTTAGTGGAAAGACAACCTAACAAATTATTGTGGAACTTCCTTGTTTTATTATTTTCATTTTTTTTCAATGAAACTAAAAAATTAAAAACTCTTGCCATATTCATCTTTATTTATCCTCCTTATTTGTTATTCTGTATTATTTCTTCTTTTTCTGAGGCAAAACAGAAGAGGAGGAAAGAGAAGGCTGAGGGTGAAAGGAGGAAAGGAAAGGGTAAAAGAAAAGCAAACCAAGGAGAAAATAAAAAAAAGCTTTGATGCTTTTTCATGGAAACTTTTAACTTGAAAAAAATATCCTATTTAAAGGGTTCACAGTTATTCCATATGAAATAACCGTAGTTTTGTCTTTTTAAAAAAAAAAAATCTCTACCATTTCTAATGTAAATCAGAGTAGCTCCACCAAGGTCAGTTGAGGACAAGTTCCGGAAACTTTAGCCACTGTATTAGCCCATACTTAATATGTTTTAAAATACTTCATCTGAGTTGACAAGCTATGCATATGGTATCCGAGTTACCAGACTGAAGGGCTGTAGCTTTTAGCCTTCAGCCTTCCTCTCTGTCTCCTCGCTGTCATATTTCACTCACAATCTTACTGCATCAAACTTAGATTATCAGCCCTTTTTTGTCAATAAGGCATCCTGGATATTAAAATGTTTGTATAAAATATAATCATGAGAAATTTGAGCCCATTTCAACTAAAAAAATATATTTTTTTCAAAATAATAGCAAATTTTAAAAATAAGCTGTTTAAGCTTTTTGAAATGTACTGTGGATATAGACATGATTTATGTGCAGTCAGGTATTTTTGTGTGTGTCAAAAAACCTGACAAGTTTCTATCTCACATTTCATAAATCAGATTTTTCTGTATGCAAAGCACATGTCAGAAATTAGTATCTAAACAACATGCCAGTTGGCTTCTCCATGTGGCAGCTTGTAAACAAAAATATTTGGGGACTGCACATTTGTGACATGATGACATGTAATGCAATGTACAAACACCAGTTATTTGCAAGTATCACATTCCCCTACAATGAAAATAAAATGATAAATCATGCTTGCATTGCTGTATCACAGGTAGCAGGTAGAACTTTCCAAATTCAGGTGGTACCATTGTTTTTTTCCAAATAGGTGTACTGAGAGGTTAAATATTTTATTAGTGACCTATCTTTGCATCAGAGCGATATGTCAAAACTGACATGGTGTTTTGTGCATTTAAGCTGTTTGGAATTTTTTTTTTTCTCCCCATACTGTGTTTCGATCAGAGACAAATTCTGGTTGTACTGAAATCAGTGAAGCATTTTCCACTAACTTCAGTGGGATCGGGAATCAGCTGTCAGAGGACAGGGGGAAGAATACTGCTGCCTACTGAAGCTGATCTAAAATGGTGAAGAAGAGAGAAGTCATGGTCTTGCTTCCACCGATGGCCAGATTTCTGGTTGCATCTTCCATGCAGGCCTAGCGATCGTGCGGCTGTGCAGAAAGCAAGATCACCTTGTTGATCCATGTGAAGAGTATCACAGGAAAGAAAAAAATTATTCATCTTGTGATAATTACTAGGGCAAACAGTGTCAGCTATTGTTCACATAGTACAGATTCCAAGCTGTGAATCAACGTCCATGAGATTTAAATTCAATACGATAAGAACCAAGAACACAAAATGCACTGCTGCTAAGGTATTTTATATCATGAAAACTAAAACAAACAGGCCTAGTCTCGTGGAGGAGATGTTAAGGCACATTATTACGTTTTTCCAGATGGAAAAGTCTAAAGAAAATCATGTTTAAAGCATAAAAGCTTGGGCAGGATATAGGAAGAAAACTAGAATGAACTAAAAGTAGTTGTTACCTGACTGAATGGCTATGCACTGTGGCGCAGAAGCTTTCAAGCAGGGTTGGGGATCATCAACAGGCCTAACATGTCAGTACATCATAAAGTACAGTGCATGAAAGTAATTTAAAAACGCCAAGCATTTTTATTATTACTTTGTCAATGATGTAGATTCTTTTAACATTTTATCCATTTTTTTGTTTGTTGTCAAGCCTGCAGACACATTAAACATTTATAGGATCCTCTATAAAATTATTTCTTGTTGTTCTTTTGCTACTACATCTAGTAAAATAGTCTTGTGCTTCTGTTTATGTGTCTTGTTATTTTTCACACCACATCCATTTTTGTGAAATGAAGAGATAGCAAATAAGAAAAAAACAATAAACTGTGCAAAAGGTGAGTTGCTTTCTAGTGTGGTGGCCAGGGGGAAAAAAACTGGTTTTATTCCCATAAATCAAAGTAATCATGCAAATGTCTGAACCTTATCTCCTTAATTTGCTTTCATAGGTTTCACCATCTCACTGTTACTTTCAGCCAGACATAAACTAATAATGGTTCAAAATGCCTATAGCTTATTTAATTAAAACAGTGTAAGTTCTTTCTTCTGTCTCAGCTAGCTGATAAAAAACAGACTTCATAGGGTGAAGGCCAGACTCAGGATTCTGATGTCCCTGAAACTTCCTTATTTCAAGAATTTTAATAAGTTCTTTATTGTTGTCTTCCTATTGTATTAACACATTCTTTGGTGTTTTCTCTTTATAGTAGATGTCTGGAATCCCAAATTATATTTCTAAGTTGGGGCGGGGTTGTAGTTGAAGTGTTCCTTTGCTGCTTTTTTAAGTCTGACTATCTTCTTGCTGTCTTTTTGTGGATTTTTTGTAGTTCAAACTTATTTGTTTAATTGATAAATAGTTTTGCATACGATTTTGTATTCCCAGTTACGCATCCTTTGCCTAGCTAGTTTTGTAATTATTTCAAAAGGAGAAAACAAACTTGAAAAACTCAGTAAACCTACCCAGTTAGTTACATGACTACCAAACAGAGAAGCACAGGATTAGTCAGCGAGGCAAATGTGGCAAGTAAAATATAACTGGGACTTCAGTGGAACATTTGACAATATGTCGTTCAGTTTTACATGGATTAGTAAAGGTTACCCGGAATGCAAGCACTCTCTTAAACCAAGGACGAGGATAAATATCTGGAGCTGGAAGGAATGCTGGGGGACATGGAGAACTGTTACATCCTATTTCATATCTTGATAAGTCATTCAGAAAAAAGGAAGGAAGACGATTATTATCAGTTAGCATGAATTCTAACATGCAGACACCAGAGAGGAAAGCAATAATGCAAATGCAGGACTGAAAACAACAAATTACAGTACTCTTGGCCAAGTGCAACGTAGTCCTGCTAAGGCAACTTGATCAAGAACAGCACTGTTCCAGGAGAGGGACAAACCTGCATGGCAGACATGCTGAATAAAACCTAGAAGCGGCATCGGGCAAGTACTTACAGCAAAAGACCACTGCGATTTTGCGTAGCAAATGTACGAGACCAACGTGCATTGCCGCCTTCTCACAAGACTTTTGCAATCACATTTGAAATACTGATTTCAGTTTCATCTTGATAGCAGAAAAATAACTAGGGAATTTGCAAAACAATAGAAAGCTGACAGGGAGATTAAAAGTTGTGATTTAAACAGCAAGATGTAAAAAAAAAACCCAAACAGATTAAACTATTACTGATTATCCTAATTAACAATCCCTCAAGGAGTGGAGTGAGTAAGATCCCTAAGATTTGGATCCCGAGGTTTGTGTTAATGTGTTTACAGTTTCAGAGACGAAAATTGTCAGCAAAAAAGGAAATATTGACCATGTTTATTGTTGTTCCTGGTTATACTATTCCCAAAATTTGCCAGATGCTTCTGTGATCTTCTAAAGCAGGTTTAAATATTCAGGATTGATATACAATTGAAATGTATAAGCTGAGGAAGCCCTACAGCATCAAGAAGGGAACTAGAGTGCAATTCAGTACATAAAATGAAAGAAAATAGATGAAATTGAAAAATACAAGATTCAGGCTAATTATTAGCAAACATTTAGATACCGATGTCTACATGGCAGCATAAATCATTGCTTTGAACATTTAAAACTAGATAGGAAAAGACACAGAAAAAATTGGTGATTAAGTCTGTATTGGTTGGATGTATTAGGATGACTAATAAAATAGGGTTTTAATATCTAAAATCTGTACTGCATCCATCTGAAACTGCATATGCATGCAAGGCATACCAGAATTTGACCCTATAATTGGTAAAATGCAATGACTTCAATTTGGCAAGACAAGCCCAAAGTATTCTATGCTGCATGAGAATGAAGACTATGAATAAGTAATGTATTTATTTTTAAATAAATGGGAAAGTAAATTTTCCGGTATTCCTAAATGCTCATAAATCATTGTGATTTACTGTGTCAGTCTTATTTTTCAGTTCTGCCATCTATTTCAGTTCAAAGGCTGTAGATACAGAGAGACTGACTACAAGATTTTCAATCTCTGGAAATCCAAATCTGCCAGAAAAAAATTTCTGGAGGCCAAGCTCACCCCTTTACCTACAGGAAGAAGTGGCAGCACTTTTCATTAGGCGTTGTCCCAATCAAAACTGCATTCTGGTTATTAATTCAGGGTCTATGGGATATAGCTATACCTTTGTACAAAGACATACGTTGAGGGTTCATTGGAAGGAAAGAAAATAACAGGGGTCAATAGTAACATTTTGCATAGTTTTCATGCTGCGGAGGTGGGTAGCTTGGTTGGAGGTTACCCTGTTGTAAGAAGGGATCAAGATGCGCCCCAAACCGGTCATCGGTTAGTATTTCTGCTGACCAAAGTGCTGGGAGTGAATAGGGAGACCGGAGCAGAATTTCAGCTTTACAGTGTGTTTTCTATAAAAAGCTCCCTTTGATGTCTCTCTCAGTTTCATTCTGCTCATTTTTCATATCAAAGCTAAAACTTTCTTTAACTGCAATTCCTCCATTTCACATCAGTTTGCAGCACAGTGAATTAACTCTTCCAAACCAGGCGTCGATAATGTCTTGCTTCAGGAGGTGCCTAATCACTGTGATGAATTGTCCTAAAAAAATCAGAGACCTTTACAGATGACATTTTCATTTGCAGTAAGTTGAAGATGGGTTTAGCAAACAGCTGCTTTCCACAACAGCCAGGATTAGTCATCTTATTCTTACATCAAGCATAAAGTAGTTATTTTATATGGGGAATTATGAAAGAGCCAAATAATTCTGGATTATTGATCTATTTGTCTGCTGGGAGGTTGTGAGTGAAAAATCTTTTGCTCTGTTGTTCTTAATTCAGATGCCATTAGCGTAGAGGTTACTCTAGGATCACTATGAAAGAAATTGATATAATGCCCACACTGCTGCAAAAAATGTTTCTTTTCCAAATAAAAATAAATGGAAGTTAACAGAAAAAACCATGGTGTCTGGTAACTTAGAAACCACGATGTTTTACCGTAGCAAGATCAATCAAAAGCTGCTATAAAACATGGCTTAAGATATTGTAGAATTGTACTTTAGACATAAAGAGCCTAACTACAGTGTAATCAGTAATTATTACCCCTGTCTTCTAAAGGATCTATTTGCACTTATTTTCTTTGACTATCATCGTAAAAGATAGACTAGCTCAATTTTATGTGTGGTATAAATATACTTTTTCTGATTTGACAATAATTGCCTGTGGTTGTTTAATTTGTCACTGTGATTGAGATCTTTCCTCATTTACACTTCCAAAATCGTATTGACTTGATTTAACAGCGACGTATTGTGTAACAATGAAAATTAGTGCAGGGTATGATGCAGTAAATAGCATTTGCAATAAAAAGTAGAACATAATTTGCCCTTATGTATACCCACGTAATGAGAGCGTTTTGTAGTAATTTCTACAGTATGTTTTTCTATATTTAGAAAAACAACTGTCTATCTTCTACAATAATGAATAAGAAGCTGTAGAAATCTTCCAGCTCAGTGCAGGTCTTTACAGCTTTGTGCCTCTCTCCTGATACACGTGGTGCCAGTTTGCATAATGGACGAGTCACCTTCCAGCGCGCACCTTTCGGGGGTGCCCAGCTGATGCCCTTGGATGCACCTGCCTCCCTGGATCACATCACCCTCCCGTTACATCCCCTTCCTTGCTCCTCTACTGTACTTTGCTGCCTGTTTTAATTTTTTTCACCTGAAGAGCAGAAACAATTTAGCTTTCGGATTTTACTACTTTCTTAAAGAATTCGTCATGTCTCTCTTTATGGCTGAGTAGTTCTAAATGTCACTTTGAAACCAGGCCAGAAGGTGTTTTGGCCTGATCGGAGCGGCCGGCCAGAGGGTCCCACGCTTGATGTCCCAAGCAGCTCTACGCGGCCGTGCTCACGGGGGACCCCGGGGCCAGAGCGTCACACCTGGCCGGGCGGTCCTTCACCAGGTAGCCTTCTGCGGGGGCACATGGAAAATTTCTTTAAATAAAGTTCGTTTGGTGTAAATTAGAAGCAGTTTGTTTTCAAAATCCCCCTTCATTGTTGCGTACGTCTGTATTGAAAACCAGTAACGGGAAGGTAGGGACTGCTGAGTAATGGTGGCAGCTGGGCAGGGGGGAGCCTTTGCTGAAGGTGGGCACCCGTGCAGGCCTCTGCCCTGGGGAGCTGTGCAAATTCGGGAGCGAGGAGGGGGAGTGGGACTGAATCTGTATCGCCCATCGAAGGGGGAAGAGGCGCACCAGGCTGCTAGATCCAGAAGGGAGGGCAGCTCGCTGGAGAGAGAATCCTAGAGCCCCCTCAAAAAGCAGGTCTTGGGACTTGTGGGTAAAGGAGAGGGTAGAGACTTCTGGGAGACGGAAATGTGAGCAGGTACAATGCTTTGTGTTGGAGAAAAGGGCTAGACAAGACCTCACAGACGTGTGTGTCGTTTTTGTGTGTGTTTGGGGTGTCTTTCTCTAAGTATTCTGGCTATATCAAATAGTCAAAGAGAGAAGAGAGGACTTGAGAGCCATCTCAGGCTGCCTTCTGAGGTCAAATGTTCACACCCTTCAGTTTCTCCATTGGTTTACATTACCGCGACGGACAACCTGCAGCCTGTTCAAACTGTGCTTACTTCTGCCACCTGCTCTGAGCAGTCCCCTGCATGGAAACCGCTCGTGTGGTTCACCTACGTGATCCCGAGTGTGAAACGGTGACCCGTGGTCTCCCTCTGAAGTTCAATGATGCGCTTCCATTCCTTATTTCAATATTGCAGTTGCTTGAGCAACTTTGGTTGGTTGGCAGTCTAGCGCTAGATACAGACCTCAGCGCTGCATAGGAATCTCAGTATGAGTTAAGAGTTTAAAGAGATTTTACAAAATACCATTCAAATTCTTTTGATGTCAGCATAAATTAATATGCAGAATTGAAAAGGCATGATACTATATGTTAAACGGTGTTTGTACAAGACTGCCTTTTAGCAAACACTGTTACTCAGAGCAGCCTGTGTCGCTCCAAAGGACTTTTTTACAGACTTTGTTGGAAATAAAAATTCATATCTCATTTTTTCTTTATTCTGTGGAAGATGCCATTTATTTTGTAAACAGAAAGCGGCTGTTTGCAGCACTAGACATTAAACTAGGAACTCTTTTAAAAAAGATTTATGTTAACTAAGAGCGTTTAATAAGTTCACAATGTGAGTGCTAATGAATGAGCTGATTTTAATATGCATCACATTTCACTGTAGAAACATCCATATGTTTCGTCTACCCACAGTTTAATTTTATCCTCACTTGACATTCCCAGTAGGCAAGGCCAAAAGTAAACTGGGCTATCGAGTACTACCAGTCCAGATAGATAGATAGATAAAAAAAAGAAAGAGAACCCTGGGATAAATCCGAGCCAGCGGAGAGAACAGAGAGATGCCTGAACCCGAAGCAGCGCTCCCCGGCTGGCGAGGATGAAGCACAGGATCACCGACCCCACTCCAAAAGTACGACGGAGTGGTCAATGCAGGCACTCACTGGAAACAAGCACAATGAATTTCAGGCTGAGAAAGGGAGACATGGGAATAAAAAACGAGGGAGAATGGGGATCAGTTTTTCACCAGATTTTCTGGCCTCTTGGATTTGCCAGTCCTCCTGCTTGCCAGCAGGGGAAGTGCCCTGGTCCCTGCTTCTTTATGCTCATTCCCAGCCTGGCTTTGCGTGGCGAAGCAGCGACGTTGTTCATTGAGGGACAAATTTGAATTCTTTGATCTTAGTAGCCTAACTTCACAATTGCTGGGTAATTAAAACCAGACAAACGTGCATGCACACGTTCAAATACAGCACTGTACTTACAAGTGTCATTGAGCTGTGTTTAATTTCTCACATTTCATTACAAACTGATAAAAATCCGTTACAGGGCAATGAATGGATCCTGCTAGGAGCGGGCCCATATGTCCTCTGTTCTGCGTAATCTGTAGCCACATACAACTTTGCAAAGCATGGGCAAATGCTAACGGGATGATTTGGCAGTACTTCCTATCTGCGTTGCACATGTGAAAGTGACAGCGCAAGCTGTAAGAACATTTAGCATCAGGATGCCAGTAGACCTTTCAAGTCTTATGGACACTTCTGCCTCTGTGGAGGATAACAGCATTTCTTCTGTTCCCGAGATAAAGAGAAACTTGCTTTTCTCTCCTTTCCTTCAAAACAGACACCACAGGGACAGAGGGTTATTATCTTCTTGCTAGTGGCATGAAGGCAACGTCTCAGATATGGATTACATCCGAATTAGCCTTCTTGACAAATAGGTTGTGAGACCATCGCTTAGTCTCTCGGCAGGTCCCAACCCTGCCTTCGCCCAAGGAACCCTGAGCAGCAGCTGCCTTCTCTCTACCACTGACTACAGGTGGGCATTTTCCTTTCCCTTTGTTACCCCGTGCATTTCGGGGTTTTTTTAATCCATCTGGTGCAAGGTATGTAATGGCACAGAGCAAGCTCAGTTAGAGGGCTTCATCTGCTACCGGTTGGGTTAGCTCAGTTAAACACGGGGGCACCTGCCAGCTATGCCACCAGAGCCACAACCCATCTGCGTGTAGCTCTAGCTAAGAAGTTCTTCTGAAATACCCTTTCTGTGCTAAATATACTGATTTCCTGATCGCATCTTGCACCATTTGCTCCTGCCCCCAAATTCGTGCAATGGTAGCATCCAGTTTTGCTCCTCTGACATTTGGGGAGGCAGGGAAAGGCACAAAGAGGGAAAAAAAATGTATTTTTAGTTCCTTTTACTGCATTTCAGTATGATCGCTTTCTGGTTTCAAAGGAAATGTAACTGAAAGCCAATGTCGGTTTGGACTAAGGAAAATGTTAGATTAAAATTAACATTTTAAATCAGAGAAATGATTTGTGAATTAAAATACTTTCTTCTTGTGGCTTTGCAGAATCACCTTCCCTTTGCCTTCAGGGTAGCCAGAACAATTTTCAGGCCAAACCAATATTTGAATTCTTGTTCTTCCCAAAGAAAACTAGTGGGTCGGTTTCTGTCTAAGAGCTAAACCAGAGCTTTGCCCTAATGTTTAGCTGCAGTTCAGCTTTGGGGAGGCCACCATCCTGTCTGTCCTGCCAGCTTCCACCAATAACGGGTACACGGTGCCATTTAGCAGACATAGGGATAGCTTCATACCAAAGTTGCTACAATACCTGGTTTCCCACCGGTCATGGTAGAAACAGTCTACAGCAAATACAACTTCATTTTCATACAGGAGCAATCCACTGCTGTAGACTAACAGCACTCAGCAGTGTCTCCAGTTGGCTGTTCTGGCTGGTACAACACAAAAGGAAACACTGAGCCTATTCAGCAAGAAAATATCCTGCAACAAGCTCAGTGGGGTTTTTTTCTTTAAAAGTTGCTTGTCTTTGTGCTATGACACAGCTAACTAAGGGAGAGTTTTCTGTTCTTTGTTTTTTTAAACAAATATGAACAACAACATTATAGTTACTTTCAGTCTTTTGGACAACTGGAGCTAGCAATGTAAGTGTACCATCCCAAGCCAAGCAAGGAAGGGCTATAAGATACACCTGGTGAAAAAAAAAAAAAAAAAGAGAAAAAATGCTTCTCAGCCCTCCCTTCAAAATCCATCTCTGCCTGTCCCTGTGTTCATAACCTACAGCCTGCATAGGGTAGGGAACGATGGCACTTGTTCCCTTAGGTTCAGGATGCATTTGAGGGACTCCATTATTCATTGAACCCTAGAAAAGGGAATTATTTTCAGCATAATTTTCAAAGCAGACGAGTAATTTGGGTTGATTTTGAATTGTGAATCAGGGAAAATATGTTGGAAGCGTCCAGGCTGTGAAAGCCCGTGCGTAGAGGCAGTGTTGGTCTGCCCTTGCTCGTGGTCTGCTCATGCCACCATCTGAGGGCCCTGATAAAATCCCAGAGACTGCAAATCTAAGACACAGGAATGGGGCTGTGTCTTTTCCCGATGCGTTTCCCTGCATTACACCCCTTTTGGGGGCGGAACAGCTTTCAGCTCCGATGCCTTCTGGGACCCGCTGGCAGCGTGGCAATGCAAGCTGCAGTGCTGGCATGAGGAAGGTCCGGGAAGCTCCAGCGAACGTGTCGGGAGCAGGCAGCTGCTGCAGGGGTGCAGGCACCACGTAGGCTGGCTTCCCTGCTGGAAGCACAGCCTTGCGAGGCTGGGTCCCAGGTTCCTGCCCTCATCTCCCTGGGAGCACGGAGACCTGCGACTTTGGTTCTCTGGAGACAGAGGTTTCCAGTTAGATGGCTGCAGTGCCCTGCGGTGGCAGTGTGAGAACATCCCAACATGACCCGACTCATTTTTGAAGTCTATTGCACTTTACCATAATGAACCTGGATCAAAACCAGGAATACAATTTCCCATTCCTCAGTCAACAACCATGACGGAGTTCTTCATCCACTCCGCCTTTCAAACCCCATACCGCGATCATATCATATCCCAAAAGTCAATGATCAGCAAAAGATATTTCTGCAGGCCAGGAAACATGGAGCAGGAATTCCCACAAAGGAATCCTTCAGAAAAAGTTACCCATTATTATTTTGTTCATCTAAGGTATCTAGCTAGCCCTGATCGCTATGGATTTGAGTTTTTCATTCTTTAAATTATTTATCCTCTTAAATTCTTCGTGAGATATGTTGCAGATAAGACATAAAGACCCCCACCCAACACAATGTAGGAGGTCTGGGACAAAATAACACCCGAACCCAAATCCTAGGCTGTGGCTTTGACCACTGGGCCAACTTCCTCTATAATCTTGCTGGATTATGGAGAAAAATAACCAGTTCATTTCACCAATAACCTAATAATACACATTTGACATTATATATATTTCATATACAGACACACATAAAATAGAAATGCAAGTACATTTATTTCAGGTAAGATTTATAACCTAATGGCATTTATATAATATATGCATGGTTTATATAACATTTAAATTATATATATGCATATGTTTTCAAAGTGCATTAGTATGACACTTAGTATGACATGTTGTCTCTCACTGAAGAATTAGTATTTTCTACTTTCACCCCCCAGTTCATTTCTTATTACAACCCACAAGAAAGCAGCTTCATCAGTGACTTCTTTTGGCTGACATGCACCTATAAATGTGTAGCATTTATTTCCCATATTGCTGCTCACAAAACATTGCCATGCTGTTGCACTCCTTTGTTTAAAGTTCTCTAAAAGGCTCTCTGCAAGGGCTGTGTAGGAGGCTTTGCAGCAGGGAGGTTTGAAATTGTTTTTCTGAAAATTGTTCTGAAAACTCTGTCCTTTTCAAGGTCTTGGCCAGCTGCACAGCTATTTTTCTCTTTTCATTTTCTTCTGCAGCACTGAAAAACAGTCCCTATCTAATATTTTATATATAAAATACATGGTTGAATCTCTACCATATACTTTCTTCTTTAGCAGCTTTTACTGGGCACGGAGGATCTTTCAGCGATTCTCCTTTTGCCAGCGTAGTATTCAGTCCCTTAGAGACCAGCCAATTTAGGGACCAATTTTACCACCATTACACTCATTGCACGTTCCTTATATTGCACGTAGTCCCCTAGATGTCAACGGGTCTCTCATATTTACGGAGGAAATTGATACCATCTGTGTCTAAACCTAGTCTTCAGCAGTTGTCTCTTACCTGCGATCCAAACAGCCTCACAAGGTATTCCCAGGAATGCCGACCAGCTGGCATCAGAACAGCCGCCAGTCCCCCAGCAGAAACTTCCCTCCAGTTTTGACCACCGCCATGGCAGAGCCCCCCCCCCGGGGCACCGCGACATCCCCCGGGGCACCGGGATGCGCTGGAGGGAGCGGGGCATCGGGGACTGGGGCAGCCGAGGGTTACTGGGACATACTGGGACAGCGGGGCATCAGGGATGGGGACACCCGAGGGGCACCGGGACACCCCAGGGGCATTGGGATATCAGGGACTGGGAGACCCGAGGGACACCGGGACATACCGGGACAGTGGGACATCAGGGATGGGGACACCCGAGGGGCACCAGGACACCCCAGGGGCACTGGGACACGGGGGATGGGGACACCCCGGGCTCACCAGGATACCCCCAGGGCACCGGGGACACCCGTGGGACACCGTGACACTGGATACCGGGGACCAGATCACTCGAGGGGCACCGCGACACTGGGAACAGGGACACTGGGGGGACCCTGGTGGCACCAGGACACCAGGAACAGGGACACTTCGGGGACACTGGTGGGACCAGGACACCAGGAACAGGGACACCCGAGGGGACTGGGATACTGGGGGGACACTGGTGGGACCAGGACACCAGGAATTGGGACACCTGGAGGGACTGGGACACTGGGAACAGGGTCACTGGGGACCAGGACACTTGAGGGGGACTGGGACACTGGGAAGGACTGGGACACCAGGGACTGGGACACTGGGGACATACCAGGGGGGAATGGGACACTGTGGGGACACCGAGAGACCAGGAGAGATGGGGGCCCGGGTGGCAATGGGAGACTGGGGCCTGGGACACGGGGGGGCGGGGGGGGTGGGTGGCAACTGGGACACTGCGGCGGAGTGAGGGGACACAGGACACCAGTGAGGGGACTGGGACAGAGGGGATGAGACCCCAGGTGACATGGGAGGCAGGACACTGGAGGGTACTGGGACAACGGGGAGACGAGGGGACATGGGATATGGGGGGGTGGGCGGGCAGGACAGCAGGGCATGCTGGGACACTGGGACACAGGACACTGGGGGTACTGGGACACTGAGAGGACAAAGGGACACGGGACACCATGGGGGGACCCAGGTGGGACGGGCACAAGGGGACCTGGGGGTACAGGTGGGGGGGGACAGCACAGTGGGGGACACAGGACACCAGTGGGGGAC
>JAVJGG010000059.1:9470795-9508581 GCA_035590195.1 Aviceda cuculoides
CAGAAAATTCCCGCCAGTTTTGACCACAGCCATGGAAGAGACAACCAACCCCCCCCCCCCCCCCCCCCGGCAGTCTGCATGGTGTCTTACACTCAGCTCACGTCAGCAGAGAAAAAGCACTAGATGCTGACTTACAGCCAACATTTTTCACCAAACATTGTGAAGTAGGTGCTTCACCGGGTTGGCAGACAGGAGTTTGGTCCTAATGGATAGGAGCCAGGTGGTCCACAAGTGAAAATCCTCGTCTGGTTCAAATTGTGCCAGCTCCTTTATTCATGGAGGTCAAAAGTATCCTACACAGAACTCGGCACTGGTCTGGCTCCTGCACGCTCCCGTAAGTGATTCAGCCATCTAAGCAGTGACACTTCCCTCAGCCTGCTCACCCAGGAAACCTACCTGTGTCCAAAAGTCCTTGCAGGATCCGACCTCGGTTATGCTGTGGTGCAATGCATTTCACACAAAGACAGGAGCAGTCTTAAAGTTTTTGCACACATCAACATATACGTGAAAAAGTGGATACTTTCCCTTGTTCCAGGCACTTGGACTATAAATCCACAGAGAACTTGAGTAAACATAACTTTCTTAGTATGTTAAAAAGTTCAGACTGTGGAACGAAGACATTTCTGAGAAACAGATTTTAGTCTTTGAAATAATTAGACTGAGCTGAACAGATTTTTGGCATTATTTGTAAGCCAGTCATTGTTCAGCCTTTGTACTGAGAAGAGCAATTATGACTCCTTTGGAAACATCCTTAGCTGAACTCTTAAAATAATAAAAACACTCCTCCATAAGACCACATCAACATATGGTTTTCGTAACGACAGCACAAACAAATCACCCACTCATCAAACACATTTAGGAAGAAGACAGGAACAAACAGAACAAACAAATTTTCTAAAGATTACTTGCTGGTCCTGATCAATCAGAAAAAAAAAAAAATCTAAATTGGATTCAGGAACTGCCTATGGGATATAGAATACACAGAAAATATGCACAATACAAATAAGCAAAAACATAAATACCACCAAACACTGTAAAGCAATGTTTATAGATAATATGCTGTGAAGCTGTACTTCAAAAATATTGAGCTGCTGATGCTCAGCTTTAAGATCAACTCACTAGTTTACTTTTTAAATTTGGTGATACCTCATGAGTAAGCAAGGAAGAGATCAAGTACATCTACACTAGTGATTGTTATCAGAATATCCTCCCTGGTTTCACTGCCTTCCTGGTAACTCCAGGGCAAGGTCCCAGCTGAACAAAAGCTGGTGGGTGATGAGCATCCCTGCTGTAGTTCCCTCTGGTAGATGCAGCACATGGGTGTCAACTATTTTGAGATTCACAGACCCCTGTCACCCTTCTGTGGCTCCAGCCAGCTTAGCTGGAGCATACTGACATGTTAGTATCACTTCAGAGAAGCAAAGTCCCAGAGCGCATCTATCGAGGCCTCTGGAGCTGAACGCTAACACAGAAGATACCCTGGCAACATAAGCATCCATGCTTTCCAAGAGCCTGGTCTTGGGGCAGTCCTGAAAGCATCCACGTCTTTACAAATGTGGGAGTTGAGGTAAATGGACACAGAAAGGTTTCGAACTATTAAGTCACTCCCGATCTTACCTCATGTAATATGTAGAAATGTACATGCACAGACACATACAGAAGGCCTATACCTTTTCATAGCTTCAATTTTCCCACCACTTTTGAGTACCTTTCAGGTACTAGTCCAGTTTTTCCGGAGCCTGGAAGGACTCCCCGTCTCCTTTGGATCACTATGTCTGTCTCTCTGCCTACCACATCTTTTTATGCCTATGCTGGAGACCGTGCCCAACAGCTGTTTCTCCACAACCTCTTCCTCTGCCAGGTGACGTACAGATCAGTCCTCCTGCATGACCTATGTCCGTGCGGCACACCTATGGCTTCCTGGGGCTGAGCACCGAGAAACACCTTGGCTGCCAGCAGTGGCCAGTGCAGCTTCCACACAACTCCCTGTGAAAACTTCAGCCAAACCTCGGTGTACAAGAAAAAGGGAGCAAACTAGCTCCCAGAGAAAAGTACCCAGAGAGAGCCCTCAGTATGAAACAGAATTTAAAAAATGAACATAAGCAGATTCCTCCAAGAAGCGATCCTGCCTGCATGTACGTCTTTTGTTTTTGCTTGCCCTCGTCCAAGTGAGTATGTGTTTTGTGACTATAAGAATAGACAAAAACTCCACATGCTAGTTTTGATTCCAGTTGGAAAGTGGACCAAGCAAATCTCCCACACTTGTTCTCCTCCTCCAAGTAACTCTAGATGAGACTGAATGAGAACAGTGTTAAAACACTGATGGCTGAACTGGAGCCCCTGCTATGATGCTCTCACTGTGGCTGCAGCCTGTAGGATTGGGTAGATCGTATCAGCACCAGGAAATATATGGCAACAAAAACTTCAGCAGATAGAGCCAGAGTGCCTGCTTGTTGTCAATGCAATTAGTTAAAGACAGGAAGAGAAACTAGGTTTCCTCCTCTAATCCCTACCCATGCCATTTTCAGGTTCAGTCAGACTCAGGCTTGCTGCTGCCTCAGATGTTTAGTTCAGAACTATGTTCCAAATTGCTTCAGCAGACAGCACTGCCTGTGTCCTACCATGTGCTGAAAGCTCTGCATAGTAGTGCTTGGTCTTCTTTAGGGGGGTGTAGCTCTCACTCTGCAAAAATCATTGTCAAGTCCTTGGAGAGACTGTAAGTGCTGAAGATGATCAGTGGTGATGAGTCACAGTGGGTGGAATACTTCCACAGAAACAAATATTAATGAAAATCAGGGGGGAAAAGTGAACATTGTCTGTCTTTTTTTTTTATCAGAGGCAATGGCTGCTTTCAATTTTTGTCAAACTGTGTTACTATTTTAACAGAAATCAAGATTTGCGTATTTAAAACTGGACAAATTAACAATGCTACTGGAAACAATGCTGTGACATAGTCTACTTTATTACTATTGGGCTTTGAAAGGTATATAAATGACAGTCTGATCCTTTGTGGAATTTCTCAAGACTTAATCTTTGTTATAAAGAAATTATTTAAATTTTATTTGACATTGCCATTGCAAAGTTAGGAAAAGTCTTGGTGATGAAGTACCGTTACTCTGTATGAGTGCAATAATGAACGCCTCTCTAACTTGTTAGTCTGTCTCCCCAGTTGCCAGGGGCCTCAATCTTTGCAGGAAAATTACCCTTGAAAAACAAATCCAGTTCTCCTAATCTCAGGGCCGCTAAAGTAAGCTAGTCCTTTGGCCAGATAAATGTTATTTTGAGATCTGCATCTGGGAAGGGGATACAGCCATGGGGAACGGGGCAGTTGGCGGCAGCCCTGTTCTCTGGGAGTTTCATGTTTGACTGTATTGGCATGTTTTCAGTTATCTGGGGGAAATTCATTTAGTTTCATTTCAGCCAAAAATAGGAAGCAAGGAAGAAGCTGTAGGAGGGCTCCTCATAAGTTTGAGGTGAGCTGAGAGCAGCCAGGTGTTTCAGTGAATACCCATGACTAGCAGAGCAGTATTGGATGGAAGGTTTTTCCTTGCCAGCAGTGATGACTCACATGAATTATCTTTTCTCTTTGTGTACTGTCTAGTGTTTACTCATTACAGTTCTGTATTGTTTTTCAATTCTTGCAAGAAAATGAAAAGCATTATTACCACATTTCCCTTCAGTTTAGGATTTTTAACCTTTTCTTGGTGCAGGGCTTCATGAACAGAAAAGCCTGAAATTCTTTGGGCTCTTTGCTGCTCAGATGACATTTCTGGAGGGTCCTCAACTTTTTCAGTGTGGATTGTTTCTAAATCTGCCCTGCCCAGTTATTATCCTATTACTGTTAGCTTTATAAAAAGCTATGCAAGAGAGTTCTATTTTTCTCTGAATTGCTTATGTGCACTTATGCTACAGAAACTTAATAGGAACATCTGTTTAATAGGAACATCTGTTAACTGTGGAAGTGGTATGTATGATTGATTCATCATCATAGATTTTCTAAAAAAGTAATTCCTTACATTTCCTTTGCAAGACTGACTTCCAGAAGGTCCTCTGTCAGTCCATGTTCTCACTCTCTCCATCAGTTTGTCCAAGTACTTGAGTGACAGTGGCAGGGAACTCCAGAATACCTACAAGATATAACAAGGGAGTCAGATATTTGTCTCTGAAGGACAACTTAGAAATAAAATATATCGCTATATTCATGATCACGACTGTCATGGTTTAACCCCAACTGGCAACTAAGCACCACACAGCCACTCTCTCACTCCTTCCCTCCCCCAGTGGGATGGGGAGGAGAATTGGGGAAAAAAAAAGTAAAACTCATGGGCCAAGATAAGAACAGTTTAATAATAGAAATATAATAATAATAACAACAACAACAATAAATGATAATGAAAAGGAAGATAAAGAGAGAGAGATAAAACCCAAGAAGGACAAGTGACGCACAATGCAATTGCTCACCACCAGCTGACCGAAGCCCAGTTAGTTCCCAAGCAGCGATCCACCCCCCCAGCCAACTCTCCCCAGTTTATATACTGGGCATGACGTCATATGGTATGGAATATCCCTTTGGCTAGTTTGGGTCAGCTGTCCTGACTGTGGTCCCTCCCAGCTTCTTGTGCACCTCCTCACTGGCAGAGCATGGGAAATGGAAAAACCCTTAAGTTGGGATAAGCGCTACTTAGCAACAACTAAAACACCAGCGTGTTATCAACATTGCTCTCATACTAAATCCAAAATACGGCACTGTACCAGCTACTAGGAAGAAAATTAACTCTATCCCAGACAAAACTTGGACAATGGCTAAGAGCTGTTTAAATAATTTCTCTGAAATAATACAGTACTACAGTCTGAAATTTTATAATATGGATATACAGTAGACAAAAGGTTACCTCCAGAAAGTTAAAAAACTTTTACTTTTTTACTTGCAACAAAACTACAAGTTAAGAGCACAAAGTTTGCAGAACCCTCTTTTAAAACAAAAGAAGAAAGAAAAAGTCATGAGAAAAGTTTTTAAAAAGAATATGACAAGAGCTGCATCTCGTTGAGACCTATATCACATTAAAGACAACCTTCCAGTGCCTTGCAAGACTTTCTGCTTTTTTAAGACTCTCAGCTCCCCTCCCCACCCTTTATTTGCCTAGGTAATCACAAGAAATTTAGCTCAACACTCCATTCTTTATTAAGCATTTTGACTGTGCAAGATTAACCTTCATGAGTCATCTCCTTCTGGAGTCTGCTCCCACCGCTTAACTATTAGCTACCTCCCGGAGAGATCCTAAAGCCATAATGAGCTCAACTTCACCAGACGGGCGCTCTACTGCAAAACCTACCTCCCCTCTCTCCACGATCGCAGCATTGGCCACATGCACGGCACACGGACCGTCCAGACACGTTGATGGGATTTATACAGTAGCATGAGGTTATGGTCGGAGCGCTGTGCTGCAGTCCAAGTCTAGTAACAGATCAGAGGCGACATCAAAAGATTAATGGATAATCAGCTTGCATTATTAACAATGTTGTAAAGAAAATGAAGAGGAAAGATCAATCTCCCCCTCTCCCCTCTTAATTTTTTACTTCCTTACTTTTCCAGGCTAGGCTCATGGGAATGTATCCTGCCACAGCCTGACCTGACACTAACCATTGGTTTTGTTTAATAAGTAAAATGCAGGTGCCGTGGATCCAGTGCATCTTGCTTGCCTGATGTCTTTGGTTCTTACCTGTTTAAAAACCTCTCACAGCACACTAAACTTAAGGTTTTTCTTTTTGTACCTATCAGTTTAATCCTTCAGCAAGGGATCCAGACAACAGAGATCCCTTTCTCTGCCCTTTCCTCCTCTCCTCATATGTGGATTGTGGTGGGAATTTCTAATTGAAATTTCATTAGGATAAACAAATTAAGATTTATGGTTGGACTCGATGATCTTAAAGGTCTTTTCCAGCCTAAATGATTCTATGATTCTATGAAGATGAAAGAGACTGTTATAAAATTAGAGGACTACAAAATCAAAAAGCAGAATTTCTACGGTGATCACAAAACAGAAAGAAATTCTCATAACTAAGTAACATTTTACAAAGTTAAGAAAAGTGACAAACAAAGGTTGAAGACAACCAATACAAGCAAGCCATCAAAAGTCTCTTGTGGAGATAGCATACGACAGAAGGATATGTATTTCTTAGCATAATAACTACAGGGACGAGAATCTTCATTTTAACATTTTCCTAGTGCATCACAGTTTGGATTATGGCTCCTTGCTGCCAGGCAGGCAAGAAAGAGCTGGGATAACTCCTGGTGCAAGCTTTCAGTCCTGCTCTAAAAACAATCTGGCAGCTCTTGCAGAAGGGTGGTAACCTCCAAGAGTCAGAGTCTGCTGCCTTCCCACAACAGCACTTGCCCAAGACCTCGACAGACTAAGAACCCAAATCCCTTTCCATATCCGAGGAGACATGTCTCTGCCATTTGCTGGCCTATTGAGCTTTGAATAACAGCATATCTTGTCCAGTTTTTTAAAGAGAATCATCCACTCCTCCCAATATGTTTATTGCCAGGTTATTCAAACTGTATTTACTAGGTTAAATCTGCTGAGAATATGTTTCACTCACATATATGGCCTAATGAAGATGGTCTGCAGTGCGTGTTGCCTTCAGTTTTTATAATTAACCACGCAAAATGGTTAAAAATTCAAGCGTGTGTGTTCCAGCTTGGAAGCCTGGTCAGCAGCACAAAGGAGCTGTTAGGACTGGAGTCGTGCAGGTGTTTGAAGGTTAGGCAGCTCTCCTCTGCTTTTTGGTTTTTAGGTTGCTTATTGCGTGTTTTTTTAGTATTTGCAAGGTAAGTATGCCGTGTATGTTCTCCGGCAAGCCGTGGTAGTTGTCCTGGTTTTGGCTGGGATAGAGTTAATTGTCTTCCTAGTAGCTGGTATAGAGCTGTGTTTTGTGTTTAGTACAAGAAGAATGTTGATAACACCCTGATGTTTTCAGTTGTTGCTAAGTGGTGTTTAGACTAGGTCAAGGATTTTTCAGCTTTTCATGCCCAGCCAGCAAAAAGGCTGGAGGGGCACAAGAAGTTGGGAGGGGACACAGCCAGGACACCTGACCCAAACTGGCCAAAGGAATATTCCATACCATGGGACGTCATACCCGGTATATAAACTGGAGGGAGTGGGGCTAGGAGGAATCGCCACTTGGGAACTAACTGGACGTTGGTTGGCGGGTGGTGAGCAACTGCATTGTGCATCACTTGTCTATTCCGATCCTTTAATTATTATTATTATTATTGTCATTTCAATATTGTTATTATCATCATTATTATTTTCTTCCTTTCTGTTCTATTAAACTGTTCTTACCTCAACCCACAAATTTTACTTTTTTTTTCCTGATTCTCTCCCCCATCCCGCTGCGGGGTGGGGCAGTGAGCGAGCAGCTGCGTGGTGCTTAGTTGCTGGCTGGGGTTAAACGACGACAGTAGTGAACTCGCTTGTCGCAGGTCAGATGGTGGATGCACAGTCTGAACTTGTAGCCAGGGCTTACAGAGCAAAGACAGCAATTTTTCTGTACAGTCCTTCTGATGCTATAGGGAAACTTTTTGTTTCTAAAGAGCCTTTACGGGTGAAGCCAAAACATGGCCCGAGTTTAAATTGCCTACCTTTCCTTGAAAAGTTTGTCCCAGTAGATAGCTTGAAGAAGGCACCTGTGTGCACTTAATTTGAATGGTGTTGGGGGATTTTATACATCACGATGGGGCTGGTCAAAAGCTCTCCAAGATATTCTAGGTCTCTGGAACCATTAGGCTTGCTGTCTCTGCACAGGTTGTGAAGCTTGCACGAAACAAGCCCAATCCTGACGGTGTTTTCTGTGCTGGCATCAAGCCAACCCCACAGGCAGTGCCCACAGACCCCCGTGCAGCCCTAAGACACGCTCAGCAGCCACCCAGGAGCAGCTGAGGACCTGGCTGAACTACCCACCATGGCTGTCATTGCCAGAGACCTACTGCACCCTCCACAACTGGTACCCCACTGGGAAATGTCTTGTGTTAGGAAACAGGTGCATCCTGATCCCAGAAGACAGATAGCAGAGTCCCGCAACCTGACGAAAGGTCTTTCTCTGGCTCTTTCCCAAACTCCTTCCTTTCAGCTTGTCCTGCTGCCCTGACTCAGCAAGAGGGGTGCAAAAGGAGGCAGGGCGTCTGGTGTATTCGTGTGGGACACCCAGGTGGGATCCAAAACACGTGCAAGGGCGGTCTTGCCGAAAATGCTGCAAAGCCTTGTGGGCTGCGCTTGTGAATGCACTTGATGAGACGTGTGGGTATCCTGAGAGTACAGCACCGTGGGGTATGGCCGAGAGAAGGGTGCAGACGTGGCCGTTTGTACCAATGAGGAGAGCGAGGCCCAAGATCAGAGGGACCTCAGGAAGTGGCATTAAGTTTGGAGTAGTGGTTGGACTGCTAATTGAGTGTGAGATGCAGACACAGCCTAACAGATAGGTCACAAGACAACACTTAAACTTCAGACCAAATTCAGCACCCAGCATTTTGTCAATGCACACCTAAGTATTTAAGACAAGTTCCATTCAACCAGCACACCACTGCTTTCCAGTTTCAGTCTGAGTTGATGCAAACAGAAGTTGCAGTTTCTAACATTAATCTTTAAAAAGTGTTGATCATCTAAATCTCTCCATTCTGAAGGGAAATTAATATAATTGTTTGTATAGACATGAGGGAAGTCATCTGAGAAGTGTTGCTGCATGATCAGTTAAAAATAGTGAAACCAAATATTAAGAATTTGAGCAACAGAAAGTAGAAAAATATCTCAGCCAGTAGGCTCATACAATCCAAGCACAACTTCCTAGTTGCCTCCCTTACCTTATTGGCATCTGACTTGGAAATCTTGCACAGACTTAAGGCTGTCTCTGTCAGGCACGGGACAAGAAATTTCAAAGCACTGACTGAGATGATACGAAACAAGGTGGCTATAATGACCATCCTGAAAATTCTTTCTATTATCTCTCTACAGCCTCTGCTACAGAATGAATATGAGAAGCGAAAGGTTGCAGGAGCTCCACAGAGATGCACTCAGCCAGAAGAGTAAACAGTAGTAAAAAATTATCTTCTGGGATCTCCCTAAGAGATAGAAATAGAGCTGCTGAAAGCCAGCCATACAAACTGCTGTAGGGTTTGCAACTGCATCAACAGTTGTGAAACTGAAAACAGCCAACAGGTCTGCCTGCGTTAGTTGAAGCACCTGCCCTGTTCTTCTGGCCAGGAGATCATCCACTACAGCAACCAGTACCATGTAGGCATACGCTGGATGAGTTAGCTGGGTTGCGTTTTGTCCAGTCTTGGCATCGTGAAGGAAGCCAGGAAAGCTGCTTCTTTAGTTTTGTTAGCATGCTTTCTTCCACTGTTAATTATAAGGACTGCATAACACACCAAACTTTTTTTTTTTTTTTTGGACAAGCTGCTGGTGTTAGAGAAAAGATTGTAATTTGTTTAGCAATAAAAGTCAACAAGATTTTCATGACTGGGAAAAGAATACAAAAAAATATATTCATGCATAAACACAAAAAGTCCAAAGATGTTAGGTGTTTGTCAAAACAAGCTGTAAGAGACAATTTTGTGTTCCATACAGAAATAAATTTATTGAAAATCTTAAGGAAAACACTATATTACCTAGTTTTGTCTGGCATGATATCACCTGCTTATCATGATGGCAAACGTTTGTAATAAAAATCAGTTAATAAGCAAACCACTACTTTATTCACTAACTTCAAGTTTTATATGCTAACTTCAATCTCAGAGCTGATTTAAGAAGTACCTTCATGTAGAACATATGTTTTTCTTTTTTTTTTTTTCATGTCTGTTAAGGCTGCTGTAATTAAGGCGTTAACTAGAATCTTAAATACTTAGTTTGCATGTTGCAAGATACGTCTCACTCTGTGAAAATATCTTTATGACATGGGAAAGAGTGGGGGGTTTTCATTGTTATTGCCTGTCTTGTATATTGGCAGCATGAGAGTCCAAATGAGAGACCGTAACCATTTTTTAAATAATGCGTTTCCAATTTTATTATAATTATTGAACTCTCTTGCTTTCTTGATGTTCATATTGCCACAACGTTCCTGAAGCTGTACTTACTGTGTCAGCTACCTCTACGTTACGGCTATAAAGGTCGTATGGAGCTGCACAGAATAAAACCAAAATAAAAGCAGTAGAATACAATTGTGTGGCTTTTTGCCCACCAAAATGCCACCAACAGCCCACACCATTGCATCAAAGGAGGGAGTAAAGTGGGGCCGGGGAATTCCAAATTTCATTTTTTTTAAATGTTTCACGGCTCACACTGACTTTAACCTTTGTTCTTTGAGGGGCCTTGCATTTTGTTTCCCTTTCTGGTTATCAAGTTTTATGGGACACTTAATGCCCACAGCAACGCGACGGGCGTTTTCCACCATACCTGCGGCCCCTTGTCCGGCCATGACTGCTGCCACCCCTTTACTTCTCACCCACAGCAAGACTTATTCTGCGACTTTTTGAGGGCCTTACACCTGCCACCGGGGTGAATAAGTCTCCCGCTGCACAGGCCACAAGCCCCAGCCTGCCGACCCTCCGGGCCCCCACCTCAGCGGGAGAGGCGCGCCTCGGGCCTGCAGCCTCCAGCCTTCCAGGGCAGAAGGGACGGACCCCCGCGTTCCCCCGGCGCTGACCACAGAGCAACCGAGCCCTGGCCCCGCCGTGAGGGAGGGCGGTGGAAGGCCGCCCCCCGCCCAAATGGCCGCCGCCTCCTTCCCCCCAGGAACTACAGCCCCCACAATCCTCCGCGGCGCCGGGGACCCGTGACGTCACCCGCCGCCTCGGGGAGAGTTCCCCCAGGGCTCCCCGTTGGGGGAGGGCGGCGGGCGCATGCGCGCTGCCTCCTCGCGGCCGCAGAGGGGGCGGTGCCGGGGCTGGCGGAGAACATAGAGCGGCGCGGCGGTTAGCAGGGCAGAGCGGCCGTTTGGGGGCGGAGCGAGGCGGCGCCGGGCCCGGCTCCGTGGTCAACAGTAGCCAACATGGCGGCGCGGAGGCCCCGCATCGCCTCAGGTCAGTGGGCTCCCCGTGGGCTCGGGCACGTCCGCAGCGACGCGTCCCGTCCCGTTCCGTCCCCTGACGGGAAAGGGGAGGAGGAGGAGGTGACATGGAGGACACAGGAGGAGAGGCCGCCCTTCCTCTCGGGGGCGGGGGGGGGGCAGCCCGGTGCCGGCGCCCGCGGGCGGAGGAGGGGTGTCCCGGCCTCTGCTCCTCCCCACACTCCCGGCCCCTTTGCCGGCTTCGAGGTGGCGTCCCCGCCGTTCAACTGCCGAAACCCCTTTGAGGCGGGGGCGGGGAGGAAGCGGCGGGTCCTGAGGTGAAAGCCGCCTTAAAACCGAACGGCCCCCGCAGCAGCGCGGGGACGGGCGGCTCTGGCGTCGGCGGGGCCTCGCCGGAGACCGCGGGACCCGACCTGCACGTCCTCTAACGTAACAGATCTTCGAGGGCATCGGTGTAGCCTTATGGCGTAAGGCCTCTTTACACAGGCGCAGGTTTATGCGCGTGAAAAGTATGCACAATATTACCCCGTGCGGAAGGGAGTATTTTTTTAACAGTAGAAAGTGCTTCGGCGCTGTTGTTTTCCACACAGCATGTTATGCTTGTGTGAGTTTTGATTTGAATGATGGTAATTTAGGGGCAGAATTAAGATAACTAACAGGCTGTGACAGTGTTTTTGTGTTCTTCTCCATTGAAAGGAGTTAAACAGTTTGCTGTCGATACGTCAGAGTTGGAAAGAAAGAACGTTGAATAACAACTTTTTAGCATTACGTGTTTTGCTATTTATGTTTTAGTACTCAGGAACACTCAGGTGATAATAAAGGGAAATAATTCATAGCATGTGTGGTTCTTGATTTCTCCAAGTTTTTACCCATACTTGTAGTAAGAGTTTAAAAAAAGCTCCTGAAATTCTTAATAAAATGCTTATATCAACAGTCTTACTTTATAGTTCTAGGTAGTAACTTAATTTCTTTTCCTCTCTGGAATGTCCCAGCATCATTGCTGAACATATATTCCACCTTAAATATATTTAATTGAAGCACACTTTAATTCATGTATGTATGCCCATAGGACTATGATATGCCTTTACAATGTTCTTACTCAAAACATTTAAAATCATCTTTTCCCTCTGATGTTTGAGTAGATGTGGGTTTTAGGATCTCTAGCTTGAAGTTGTAGGAGGCCTATTTTGAAAATGCCGCAGAATTGTCCTGCAAACATGAAACTTAATTGAAGTTCCAGCTTTATCTATTTCACCTGTTGGGGAAAAAGAACAGAAGTGTCTTTACTGGCTTATTAGCATATGCTAAGGTCTAGCTCTCTGAGGAAAATGCTAGGCCAGAAATTCTCAATCTTTCAAAGTCTATCCAGAAGAGGTGTGTGTGCTTTCTCTTAAGTTAGACATATTTCGCATTGCTTAAGATCATAAAAGCAATTGTAATAGCTCAGATGAAAGCCCAGCATCTGTGTTTGAAAGCCATCAGCTGCAGGATGAGCTAAGAAAGGTTTAACAGGGTAAGCATGTACTGATACTTTCTCAGAAAGTTGTTAATCACTTTCAGCCCAGGACATCATTAGCCGTGGTTGCTGTCTGTGTGTCTGACAGGCCTTGGTGGATTCCCTTCCCCCCCCCTTAATTTGTTTTGTTGTTTATTTGGAGTCCGCATCACCTTTTGGTATCTACAGCATTCTGCAGCGAGCTGTTCCATAGGTTAACTGGGGCTTCTGGCAGGTGGGGGGTGAAGGAGAGGACAGGAAGACTTCCTTTGTGTTGAAACAAGCTACCTGCTAGTTTCATCTGATACCTCTTAGCTCCTGTACTTGAACAGGTAGGAGATTCCTGTTCACCTTTTCTGTGCCAGTTGTGGATTTTTGTAGATTATACCTTACCTATACTCTTCCTTACCTTGAAGGTTATGGCATAAAATCTCAAAATCCTTTGTTCTGTGAGCTGCTGGACCACAGGTAGCCTGTATGCTGCAATTTAAACCATTGGATTAGCCAGTTCATACCAAAAATGGTTCTGTTAATGTTTGGAGTTTTCACATAGATTGTTAATTTACTGTGTAACTGAGAAAACCACTTTTTCTTTCTTTTTTTTTCCTTCTTTTTAAGAGCATGAAAGTGACGATGATTCCTACGAAGTGCTGGATTTAACAGAATATGCACGTCGTCACCATTGGTGGAATCGTGTGTTTGGCCGGAATTCAGGACCGATTGTAGAAAAATATTCTGTAGCTACCCAGATTGTGATGGGCGGCGTGACTGGCTGGTGAGGGAGCATCACTTTTCACAACTGTCCTAGAGCTTTTACTGTGTTAGAAGATCCCTTTCGAAGGCTCTTTGAAGCAGATAAAGGAAATCCCATTACAGAAGATATATTTATCATTGAATGAGATTGTTCATTTGTGAACAATTTCTTAACTCATTACTCTGACTCATTCTAAAGTGTTTTGTAGTATTGGTAAAACACCAGTTATCTAAGGGAACTCATACCAGTTACTGTGAAAAGGGTTTGGGGAAATGTCAGAGCTCTAAAAGTACAAGGAATAAATGGAAAATTACTGCATGTAATTTGAAAAGCTTATTTCCTTACTAGTATAGGTTTAGAAACCTAGTTATGATATTATGGCTGAAACATATTTTATAGGTAGAAGTGAAGAAAAAAAAATTTGTGGCAGAATATACTTTTAATTAAGAGCCCCATTTCATAGAAACTTTTCTCCCCTCTGAATTCAGCTGGAGCCATTTTGAAGAAATTAACAGTCTGCTCTCATGTTAACTGAAGAGAGATAGCACATCATAGTTATGCTAAAATAATTCATGATGAAAGCTAGACAGTAAGATGAGAACTTAAACTGGAAAATGTGGCCACAGCCTTAGCAGCTATGTCAAGGTATTTGTTATTTGTAAAAGGTGTTTGAATGGTATATGTTTATTCCAGTACTCTAAAAAATTTAAGTTCAGTGAAAACCAACATTATTGCAGCACAGTAACTTTTAAAACAGAATTATGCAAGATTTGGAAGGTGAAATAGACTAAAAATGAATTTGTCATGTCCAGGCTCAGTACAGCTTTGAGGAGTGTAGGCTTAGCTTTCAGTCTTTTTTTTTTTTATTTGCCTCTGTAGCCTTAATTATTTTTGAAAGTTAAATGTGTATACATAAACTCCGAATCTTCTAGAGAATAGTTCATCTGCCATCCATAAAATCTGGCTTATTGAAAGATCTGGAAACTGTATATTTCAGTATCTGTAGATGCATATACTTCTGTGTGTGTATTCATGTATATAAATATGAATCCACTATTCATATAGGGGGGAATTCCCCGTTGTGTGTGGGCTGGTGGGGGGGCAGTTGTCAGACACCAGCAGAGTTGCCCAGAGAAGTTATGGAACCATCAGCCTTGGAAGCATTCAGTGCTGAGTTAGGACCCTGAGCAACCTGATTTAGCTTGGAGGTTGGACTGGGCTTTGCAGCTGGCCCAGTTTTGGGAAGGTGGCTGGACTAGATGACCTCCAGAGGTCTGTTCCTGCCCAAACTATTCTATGATATTGACATCTGTGCTGTTCTCTATTTGATGTGGGAGCGCTTGGAGACTGCAAACAAGATAATTAATTTTCTGGTTGCTTTGATCCATTAAAAATAGACTAAGGCCATGTCCCAGTAGAGGGGCCCTGCTGATTTTAACTCTTGTGGTAGGGATCTAGCTTCTTTTTTCCCCGAGACATCTAAGTTACAGGTTGTGTAGTTAATATAAATGATGGTATAATATATTTACCTTCCATTTGGGAACAGTTATAATGGCACTTTTATATTATTATATTGTGCTTTATTAACATGCTACATTTAATGTCAGCATACAACTTTAGTGTATAGACAAGGTCTGGAGATCTCAAGCTTGCTTTAAAGGGGCCATCAGACAGCCATGAACTAGCAACCATTACTCATGTTGTCTTGTGTTAGACATTATTAATTAATTAAATATTGCTTGTATTAAATATTCTGATTTTAAAATCTAAAAATGTGAAATGATACACTTGCTTTGTTAAATGAAAAAATAGTAATAGTTGTAGTCAGGGAATTTTGGAGTGTGGCACTGTTCAGCAGACAACTTCATTGGACTGGGTTTTTTTTGTTTTGTTCTCCTAAGGTGTGCGGGATTTTTGTTCCAGAAAGTCGGAAAGCTTGCAGCAACTGCAGTAGGTGGTGGCTTTCTTCTGCTTCAAGTATGTAGCATTTCATGCTTTATAAGTTGGCAAATGTTATTTATTAAACAATAGGGAAAACACAGCTGTTGGATAAAAATTAATGGGGAAGGCTTCTTACCTACTTCATCTTTTTAGTCATATCAGTCAAAAACTTACATTTCAGCTGGAACATTGTGTACAAAGAGGCATTTCTAGAAATCAGTGGTAAACCAGAATCTGCTCTATCCTGTAAAATAGTTTGTAGTAAGCCAAAAGAAACCTCTGTGCAGAAACTGAGGTGCTGTATGTGATTCAATATTGCCAGATTAGAGGAACTGCCAGTAAACCTATGGTTAGGGAGATCAAGGAGTTTAAGTTGTGTTTATTTTAATTAGGTTTGAGAATTTTATCAGTGCTTTAGAAGAAGTAGGCTTCTTTGGCAGTTGCTTGGAAGACTTGCTCTGGTGCCATTATGAAGCCATGTTTTTCTGTTTTTCTCCCCATGCTGTATTTACTAGTTATATCTGTTGAACCTCTGAGGCTTTGCTGATTTCCAATAGCTTCATTGCATTTTTCTGTTCAATTGCATTTCAACTCCTGAATTTTTTAATGATGTTGTCTGGCTTGACCGTTTTCATGTCTTAATACCTGTGAGCTTGTCATTTTTTTTCTTCAAATCATTCTAGAGGAAATAGACTGGTGCCTACTTAGTTTCAATAATACACCATTTTTTGAGACAAGATGTTAAAGATTTTTTTTTATTATTCTTTCCAACATCATCCTGTAGGATTTCTGAAAGGCATACCCCACTTTTACTTATTCCTTTGATTGTAATGGCTGTTGCAGTCAACCATTGACAAGGAAGGCTTGGGTAGTACCTCTGAATGCTGCTGTGTAATGCATCAAAATACCACAGTTGTGTGAAGTAATCTTACTTCCTTCATGATTGTGTTCTCTACTGTTCTGGGGTTTGGTTTTGGTTGGTTTTTTTTTTTTTTTTTTTTTAAACCCCATGCTAAACATATAACTGAACTGTAGCACTCTTATGTAAGAATGTGCTCTTGGAACTATTTGGTTTAAGTTGTTTTCAACAAATATAAAGTGTATTTTATTTCGAATTACTCGAAAGCAAGCATCATCAACAGTGTAAAAAGTCAAAGAGAAATAGTTTTGATATGAAGCTTTGTAATGTTAGCATTTGTTCCATTTCAGCATTGTGTATTGATGACCTCTTTAAATCTCCTGGAAATCACTGGTTATTGGGCTTGTACCTAAAGATAGGGATGAACTTTACAAGGGTGTTAAATCTGAAATGGTTTAGAATCATCTTGATGTAAATTTTTGGCAAAATGTGCTATGCCAGCAAATGAATCAATTTGATGGAGTACTCTGGACTTTTCTAGCCCGTGAGGTGTATTTCTGGATCATGAGGGAAGAATTAAATCTTTATATATGCAGTGGATGTTGAACTACTCATCATTCTTTTCATCTAATTGACTTAAAGATCCAAATCTCTCTTCCCATGTTGTATGCCATTGGTCTTAATTCTTTTAATGACAAGTCTTATCTAGATATGACTGAAGAGCCTACAGAACAGAGGCCTGGCATCCAGAGGTAGCTGGCAGAATGTTCCCTGTAGGTGCCTTCATTAGTATTCTGACTAGTGCAAGCTGAAAAGTTAAAACTAAGACCTACAGATAAAGAAAAGTAGAAATTGCTTAAAACCCATTACTTGGGCAGTATTTTTGCTTGTTGAGCTGTGAAGTTTGGGGAGTTTCCTGTACATAAAATAGATTTGCCATGTGTTTGAGTGTCTGATTTCTTAGTTGATCTCATTTACAGTATATCTGAAAAGGAATATTATCCAAGAGGAAGAATGAGTTGCATATTTTGATTGAGTTGTCTATATATTTAATTAAGTAAGATCAGATTATCTTGGAAGGGAATGAAGTAAATGCCTTGGTCTTTCATTTTAATGCAAAATGTTTTGCATTTTAAAGCTGAGTCATAAATTTTATAGTGTAACTACATTCTTGTAGTCTTTAATTTTTTCATTTAAAGATCACACATTGTGATTTTAATTTCCCTATGAATATATGTTCAGCACTTCCCCTGAGTGGGCAGAGGAGCATTTCAGCACGTGACTAGAAACTTCCTTTTTATGTGTAAATTTCTCTGAAGTTGCAGATTTCATTTCAACTGCTGATTGCAATGTTGACATTGTAATTACCTGCTAAAACAAGAACAAGCTACAGAAGGCAAGATTTTTGGCTAAAGCCAATTCAGTGAAACATTTCAGTCCTGGAATTAAAAAAAATGCATTTTTTCTTCAGTGTGATGACTTCATCACAAGAAATCTAGTAGGAAACTGAAAGCAATATGTTTTTGGAGTGTCAGTTTGTATAAGAAGCAAAAAAGATTTTTTCAGATTTTTCTAAGTGATCTAGAAGTTTTTGAGTATTAATACAGATTAAATGAAAAGTAGTCTGAGGAAGAGAATAAAAATTACATTAAGGAATTTGCATAGTTTTTCAAAATTAATATCTGTTATCACATCTTTGTGCTGGATAATTCAACAGCTTAATTTGATCAATTAACTATCATTTTTTATTGAAATAGGTGTAGTTCTTCAAATATACTGTTATAAAACCAGTACCCATGCACTGTATTAAGGAACATGTGATTCATTTCTCATAACGAGTAAGGGGTTTTCCCTGTATAGCTTCTGGTTTATACAGCACAACTTAGTGAAATCCTGAAGAGTAGGGAAGTATGGACTCATGTGATTCTTCTATAATGAATTAAAAGCAATTGTTCTTAATGAGCACCTGTTCTCTGTTTTTAAACTCCTATATCCCTAGTAATGGTTTCATTGCTTTTTCCTCTGCAGTAGTTTTTCCGTTATATGTTGACTTATTTAAACATAAAATTAGGGGGAGGGGGTTCAGTTATTTTTGCTTTCACTAATATATTTTGCCTTATCCCATTAATATGCCATTGATTAATTCAATTCTTCATTAAATTATTTTGTAACTTAAGAAAATAAGTCCTTGAAAACAACACAAGAAGCAAAATGAACTCTAAGATCTCCTTGGCTATATATTCTACAGGGGTTTGTTGATACATGCCATGATGATGTTGTAGCATCTCAGTGAAGTGGGGAGAGAAGAACATGCTTCTGGGGGTGGGGACTTAATAAGAAAGAGTTGTATTCTGTTTTGCATTGAAATATCCCACTTGACAGTTGATGTGTGCAGACTTTGAGGGAACATTCAGTGGAACAGCCAAAGCAAATGGTAGTTGGAAGTTAGCCTTTTAAAGAAATACCATATTTCTGGCAGGTTTTGACATGAAATGGAGAGGCATCGTTTCTCTGCCTTTGTAAATTGGAGCAGTTGCACTGGTTACAGTGGAGCTGTGCCAGTAGATGATGGCTGAAGATACAGTCTTTGCAGTTTAACTCTTGCAAAAAATGTTGTACCATTTCTCAGCCCCTCCTTGTCTTTGTATATTGAAGTTAGAGATTTGTCAGATCTGTTCTGGAAACTGGTTGAATGTGATGGGGGTTGCTACCTACCGAAATACCAGAAAATACCTGGCTTCTCTATGCTGCACAAGCAGCTGAGCTCACATGTACTTTCTGGGCTTGGTTGGGCTTTTTTAGTATGAGAGATTCTGCCTTTGAGGAAATGAAAACTCTTTTGTCCCATCTTGCCATATAAATTTTTGGCTCTGAAACATTTTTTGCTCGTTATTCTTAATAATGTTTCATAATAACGAAGTACTTGCATGCCTCTCCAGTATCAGCCCCAAAATGAGGTCTTCCCTTTTAGATTCTCTGTTTTCTTTGATTAGCGTAGAGAAAGATGCATGTATTTGTAGTATTTCTGCATTCATGTATTTTTAAAATTGCTTTTTTGGAAAAAATCCATTATTCTTTTCAACAGTTCTGGAAGATCTTGAACAAAAATAAATTTTACTAATGTGATATATGAGAGAAAGAGAGATTATTCTATTCTTATATATACATATATAGATTTCTGTACATACAAAAATCTACACCCCCTACTTCAAGAAAATATATTATGTATAGAATACGTATGACTCCTTAATATCTATAAGTATGCAACTGATAATGGAATATTATTATTTTAATTTGTTATTGTAGGGGCTGGCTTTAAAAATACTAGTGAACTTTAAGAATTTGTCTTTATGTAAATTTACTGTTGTAAGCGAACAGGTTCTTTATGCAGTATTAGGGTCTAAAAATTAAAGTCTGTATCACCAACATTTGAGTGCAGTGGGATTATTTCTGCGCTTACGAAGTTATGTAATTAGTAAGATTGCAGCCAAAGTAGATATGACACAGGCTCTGACTATCACTGCAGTGAAGAACAATTTTTTTTTCTTCTTGGTTATAAATTTTGTAGTCAAATCATTGTCCTCTGTTGCTTATTTCGTAGATGTGTACAAACACTCAAAAGCAGAACTTAAGATCTCTGCTACTAAGTTCAGGGAGAAAAGTGGTATAATTTTTATGTGAACTGGAGTTCTGGTACAAATGTGAGTTGTAACTACTGGAGAGCTAATCAGAACTTAATTAAAAACTTCTGCTTCATTTTGATACTGTATGGATACCTGAGCTAATTAAACCAGTCTTAATGACGTGTTTCTTTTAAAGTCCATTGCTTATATTTTTTTACAAGCAAGCAAATATATTAGCATTTCTTACCTTTTGTTGGACTGGGTAGATCAGTCCATATTTAGTTTTTGGTTTTATGAGTTAGAAGGCACCAATTCAGTGCTTGGGCCTTTTTGAAATTCTTGTGCTAATGTTAAATTCGTAAAATAAAAATTACCCCAATGTACAACATTCTCTCCCCCTTGCCCCCTGTATGTTGTCCGGTGACTGGATGTGCAACCAGTACAGGTTTAAAACTGGCTTCATGTTTTCATACTGTATAGACAGTCTTTAATTAGCTATACCTGCCTAACACTAGTGCCTGTGTAGATAAATGGTTTTACAATAGACTGGCAAGGTCAATGAATTTGTTACATTCTGAAGTATGAAGTAAAGGAGATTATAATATTTAATAAGTTCGTTTTGCATTTTTTACAGTGAATTGTTTTTTTAAATCTTGTGCAAAGATAGAAACTGAAATTTACGTTCTTACACAGGTGGTCTTTTAGAAGCTTTGCTTTGAATTCAGACAACATCTGTCTGATGTTTCATTATAGTTTTTTTTCAGGATCTTGAAATTCTAATTTGTGGTGAAGTATGTTGGTTAATTATTGTGGCTGTTGTAAAGCAAGCTAGATGGTCTAATTTTAGTTATTTGGTAGAAAGACCTACGTGAAAGTCGAAATTCAGTGCCTGTAAGCAATGTGAAACATTTCTTTTTATGCCAAACCTAGTAAATTGTATATTTAATTATGTTCCACACAAGTTCATTATCTGTGACTTTTATTTACCAATTGTACCATTTGCATAGAACGCTTACATAAGTTACGTGAATTTGCCAAACATGACCTGCGAAATCTCACTTTTCATAAAGTTTTTTTTTGTATAACATTTACCTGTAAAGTTAGTGGTCTGTATCTATTTGTCTTGGCAGTTAAAATAAACAGCAATCCTTAGGTTTGATTCCCCCCCCCCGCCCCAACTAATGAGTTGTTTGTTTTAACTATTCTCTAGAGCATGCAGCAATTGCCTCATTTTTATTTTTTTTAAGCTATGATTTTATAAACATTTAAATATGTATTTCTTCTGTGAATTGTCTTAAGGAAATTGGTGGGACTGTCAGATGCTCTGTTACTTGACTAACATTTTTTCCAGGATCAAATTGTTATAAGAGGAATAAGGCAAAGGGTTGGCATGATGGTTAAAACATGCTAAAAATCTCATGGATGTTGCTTAAGCATTTTGGGAGTTTGAGTATAAATTGGTATTAACAATCCCCCAAAACAGCCATTTTGTGGATGCTACAGAACTTATGCTGTACACAGGGCATGTTATTTTTCTTCTTACTGTTTTTTTTTGTAGAAAGTATGAGAATTCTCTTGTATTGAATACTTTTTTTGTTGGACAGTTTAAACGATGTAGGATAAAGTAGTAGTTTTCAGTATTTCTAAGGATGATTCTCATTAGCCCCAGATACCTTGTCACAAATCAGGATTCCACAATTCTGAAAGAAGCTGAAATGAAACAGTTTTTTCACTGTTGTCCTATGAATGTGCTTTTCTCTTTCCTTTTCTAATAAGTAAAGTTACAGTAAATGCTGAAAGAGAAACATTGTTGTTTAAAGCTTTTATAACATAACTAAAGAATAGAGAACTGGTAAAATTAACAAGAGTCTACTGAACTTTGCCATTGCTTGTTTTAATTTGAACTGCTGTTACACCAGAAAATATTGGTGTTTGAAGCAGAGTACCTGCTGTAATTGGAATAATGTCTTTTCCTGTGTCTGTAATAGGAAAAAAATAATGACACCCCCCCCCCTTTGTAGGCACTAAGATACTGTATTTTGACTCATCAAATGTTAATTACAACTGTACTAAATACCCTTTGTTTTCCTAGATTGCTAGTCATAGTGGATATGTACAAGTTGACTGGAAGAGAGTTGAAAAAGATGTAAACAAAGCAAAAAAACAGTTAAAAAAGCGTGCAAATAAGGCAGCACCTGAAATCAATACTCTAATTGAAGAGGTAAGTCTAAGGTGATGAACTGTTTTCTACCAGCCAGTTTTTCTTACCTTCTACTGTAGGTGATGATTAGTTGAAGATGCAGGTGCAAAACTGGAAGGCATCAGAAATGGTCTGGCTGTATATTTTATTAAAAGTTATCAGAAGGTACTGTCTTTTATTTAGTTTTTAATTTTGTTCACTCTTAAGGATGACACACAAATTTCAAAGTTAATGCATTTCTACAGCTGAAACAGCTGAGGGACTGCCATTGACTTTGCCATTTAGTCTGTGCAGATTCTTGGCTAGTGAGAAGAGCCAGTAAGGTCATGACACAGTAAAATGTTGAGGGTGTTGTGGTTAAAACATGGTAGCTACAAAGACAAAACCCAAATTTTAGACTGCTAACAAAATTACTTGGTTGGAAAAGACTGACCTTTCTTTGTGGAGAAAAGCTATGACTACTTTGTAACTACAGTTGTGGTTTTTATCTCATTTTTATACAGTCAGAAGAATATCTGTCTTCAGAATCTGTCAGTTACATACTATGTTGAAAAGAGGTAGCCTGTGATACTGATCAATGTCACTGGGGCTATTTCATTCTGTCATTTGAAGACTTCAGTTTTTTGGTTTTTTTAAAGTATGTTTAGCCTGGTTTTAGATGTTTTCACATTTCGTGCAGGTGATCTATGTTTCTATCTCAATAACTGTTAATCGTGATTTGGAATATGCTGCAAGACAATGTAACAGCAGCCACACTAGTGCTCTGTAATTAAGAGTTTTGACATCTCATATTTAACCTGTATGGTGTTGCACACAGGTTGATAAAAATTACCTTAACTTTAATGTGAATGTGAAGTGGAAGTTCAAGAGAGATGGTTTTCTAGCTTCCTCTCTACCTCAAATAGTTTAACCTGTCCTTCTCCATCAGCCTGCAGAAATGGATGGGACAGGGTGGGGGGGTTTTGTTTGGGGTTTTGGGGTTTTTTTTTTTGTTTTTTCCCCTCAGATTATATTACCGTCTTCTAATTGTGTCCTGGTAGCCAATCTGAAGTGTTTGAAGTGGAGGATTTATGAAATGGCACATGTTTGATATAACGTGTTACACTGTGCTGTTACTTCATGAAGTATTGTACAAAAATATTGTCATACATAAGTGTTTTTTATAGGCTTAAGTTGTTAGGAAACCAGTTCATAATGCAGTGAAGTGTATTTCTTTTCCAATGATCTAGTCTTCCAAAAATGAGTATATTTTTTTATCTTTTCTTGTGTGATTAAAAATGAAGTCATGGTGGTACGCATGCTTTTTTTGCCAAGGGAGATTGTAAAACATCTGGCTTGTTTTGTTTAAAACAAGAGTGGTATTGGCATGAAATTGCTATGACAATTCTTCTGTATTTTGACTTTTAAAATGCTAACTGTATTTTAAATATATTGTTAAAGACAGCTGAGAGTCAGTGCCAGCAGTTGCCACCTAGCTTTATATGTTTTTAAACACATTGCTTCCCCCTGCGCCCCCCTCCATAATTTTGGTTGTCTTGTTTCCAGGGAATCGTGATAAATATTAAATGCTACTATCAGTTAACTAACAATAACTCAGTTCTTTACAAATACTATTTTTCTTCTCAGTCAACAGAATTTATCAAACAGAACATCGTGGTGTCCAGTGGATTTGTTGGAGGTTTTTTGTTAGGCCTGGCATCGTAAGGACCTGAATCGTCTCTTTCTGATGGCATTCATGTCGGCAAAGAACAGTTGTGATGACACACTGTCTTAAAGCAGTGTGGGTCACAGGGCCTTCCAGAGCAAGACGAGTGGACTAGGTAGACAACTTGAAAGCTTTTACATTTCAGGCTTGTGCCTCTTGAAGCTTGGCAGAACTAGGATTTGCTGAAAAACTGTGCAGTGTGCTCATTATAGCATTTCTGGGCAAAACTGGTTCATCTTCATCATGACTCTTTTTATCTATTACCTTTCAAGATCTAGCATTTTTTTAAAATGTTATTCTTGGAATATAGATATGTAACCATACTGTAAGAAATAAAGCTTTGTTTCTGTGTTTTCAGTTAAATATAGTTTATTTTAGAAGTATTTTTTCTTCATGCTGTAGTAGACGGTATCAATGACCACATAATGTATATGACATTGTAGTTTCAGCCTCATGGCTGTCCATGTTCTTTAGAAGTCACTGCAATAATTTATCAATCTGTAATACCTTTTTACAGAGTATTAAATAACAAAGATTCATGAGCTTATTAAAGGTGAAAATTTACTTTGACTCTGGCCTTTGTGTACATAGAAAATAAGAAAGTCTTGTGTTTATAGCCTGCAGGCAACTGGTACAAATATTTGTGGTATTTGTGTGCTAAGTAAATGTATATATGTTTATTTTTCCCAGATGCGTAGACATGTGTAGACTCATTGATAAAACTGTAGTACACAGATAATCGTTGCAAGTGCAGACTCCACAGTGATCTGATGCTTAAATTGTTTTGCACTCAGTAAACCACGGAGGTCATCTTCAGACGTCAGTAGTTGGTGAGATGAAGAGATGAGGCTTCTGTCCGAGCGCTTTGCAAGGGTCAGTACTTTGCAGGGCTTGGTAGGATGTCAGTACAGCGTGTGCCCGGAGTGAACTGAAGGCTGCTCTTGCAGTTCATTTTAGCTAGAAATGATACTCACTTTCACATTCACCTCTACTGCTGCTATGTTCTCCCCAACTTAGACACAATTTTTTTTTATTTTTACAGTTGTCACTTAATTTGACTTTCACTGTCTGGGGTGTCAGCTATGGAAAAATGAGGGTACAGATTGGCTTCAGTTAGCTTATTGGAAAAGTGCCTGTTTCTTCTGAAGTCTGGGAAAACAAATGGGACTTAATCTGCTTGGATGTGTTTGCTGCTTCTGCCTTTGATGGATCAAAGCAGGGAGCAGATTCTAAAGGAGATGGAGGCATAACTGTAGATGGGCTGGAAAATTTATTCTCGAGTAGGTTTTTAAGGTGGTTTTGGGAATTTGTTACTAGCTTATTCTGAAGAAGTTGAGAATCCAAACAAATGCTTAGTGCATTTTTCTGCATTTCAAACTTGTGAACCTTTTAGAAATTTCTACCTGAGAAGGACTGTTTGCTCTGCTCCAATTTCTCTGGTTTTTACTGTACCAACAAGTCAATGTGAAACGGAGTCTCTGTCACACAGGTTCTGTTGGATTCTTGTTCACATGTCTGAACAGCATTGGCATCGGATGGACGGATGTGAACTTTGGATGTATGGGACATGGGATGAACATCCCATCAGCTGGGCTGTATGTGAAAGGCATTTGACATAGTAACCTATATATTTGGCTTAGTACATCTGTGGACTTTAGAGGTCTGTAGTATATGTTGACCTCATACACGTGTGCTTCTGGCCAAGGTGAGTTACAAAGCACGTCATGCATATCTGTGAGGATTAAGGGTTTACTTAAGCTAAACCCTGTTTAAGATTGTTGAAAATAAAACTTTACAACCCCCCCCGCCCCCAACCAAACCCCCAAAACCAAGGAACACAAATGGCCACAAATAACATGTTGGCATCCTAAATATTTTGGTTTAAGGTGAGTAGGTAAAGCTATGTCAACACAACTGTTGCAGTTCATTGGAAATGTGAAGCCCAAGGAGGAATGTGCGTGCTGGGTCATCTGGGATTAAAGAAAAATTAAGAAAGCTGGAAGCGTTAAAATGTGACTGTTTCTTTGCCTTAGTGTTCAGTCCAAAGGATAACGGGAAGGTAACCAGTCAGCTCTTTCCTGCTGGTGAAGCTATTGGATTTTTGCCATGTCAGAAGAGTTGCTGAAGCTAACTGCTGTGAGTCGCCCACCCTGACTGGATAAACTTGGGTGTTCTGAAGGGCTTCGGTAATCAAGTGACCACCTTGGTAGCATGAACCTGTAAACCTGCATTTTTAAAAAGAGTCTAATCTGTGAAAGGATTTCAAGGGATGAGCATCTTTTAGTATGCTTGCTAAAAATGCTGCTTATGTGACCAGAAGATATACTTTGTAGTTAAAAGTAGAAATCGGAAAACCCAAAACAAAACACCCAACTTATATGCTAGTATGCAAGACTGATTTTTGCGGAGGAAAGTTGTTCTGCTATTCTGTTGCCATTATCTGAGATTCTCGGTAAGGCAATGAATAAAGAACTGATTTAAATATATTTGGGGGGTTTATTTCATTTTTTTGAAGCCTTTGGAATAAGAAGCATAATGCTTTAGTAGATGTAAAACTGTCTGAGGGACCAAGAAATAAGCAGAAATGGTATCACTGGAAAGGTGAAGACCGGTGGTTCGTGTTTGGATTGGCTTTACATAATGCATTCACGACTTGGGAAGGAGGATGACTGCTGGCACAGCAGTACTTGCTAAGTTCACTGAAGCAGTTCCTTAGGTTGGTGAGGTGGAGGGGATGCTGCCAGGAACTGCAGCTAGAGCTGACAGGGTGAGGAAATGATGGAGTGTCAGACTTTGATAAACATGGAGTACTGAGACAAATAAATGCAGCTTTTCCTGCAAATACCTGAGATTTTATATGTGTCAGCTCAGAACAGTGTCTTGTATATCACTCTGTATAAGGCAATGCTCTGTAAAGTCACAGTCAGAAAAAAAAGTGTTGATGGGATTACTGAGAATGGAATGGAGCATAGCAGAAATACTGTTTCTGGTGGTAAGTGAAATCATTCCAGAGAAGAAAAGTTTGTTATCCTCTCCGACAAAAACTAATGCAGGCTAAGAAGAGGCAGAGAAGGGTGAAATAAAGACTGAAGAAAACTTTTTTGAAGAGGGTTTTTTTTAGAAAAAAATATCTATTTTAGAAAGCAGTTGATTAAGAAAGAAAGTGTTAGAAATATGTAAATTAATGAAAGGCTGAGCCAGCATTTCTATGCTTTTTATTGTATAGCTGAAGAACTTAACTGAAAGGTAGAAAACATGAACCTACCCTAGGGAAACAGCTTTTCACATAAGGCTCAATTGGTCCGTGGAACTCATTTCCACTGCCTGCTACTGAAGCCAAGGAACAGGCTCTAGACAGGAATGATCGGCTTAAAGAGCTGGTTTTCCCTTGTCTGATTGGGAAGCAGGTGTGATGCAATGTGGTGATGTCCCAGTACTGGGACAAATGGAAAAGTTGCTGTTTGTTCTTTTGGGGCAATTTAGGAAGGGGGTGGTGGGTTCTTAACTATCGAGACAGCTGACATGTATCAGGACCTGTGAGACTGGAAGCCAGTTTTAATTAAGGTAATTGTGGGGTGGGTTGGCACAAAGTACCCAGTGCTGATCCAGCACAGCCTGAAACCTCGATCAGGTTTGGTCCCACGTTCAAGTTAAGAGGCTCTAGTTTATAGCTTGGGTAGACCAGTACAGCGTTAACAGATTTGGCTATTTCATGGGTTCAGCACCCATAGGTCCTCTGTCTCCATCACCCTTGTCCTGTCCCCTGCGTGTTCTTACCTCCCTGCTTTTGTTTTGCCCGCTGTCTTTTTTTCACGGCTACGCAGAATAGAGCACCACAGCATACGCTATTGCTGATCTGCGAAAAAGAGGAAATGCAGTGCTTGAAAATGGGGTGAAGCTGGGGAATAAATCCTCTGAGCCAATTCAGCTGTTGGACTATCTGTTAGCTAATGCCTCTAGAGAGCTCAAGGAAGCTGGAGACCACATTGAGTTACCTCTTCTGGGAAACCTCTTCTGCTTCCTAGCCCAGTACCCCACCTACCAAACTGAAAGGTATTTTGCCATGAGATATCCTTGGTGGCTCCAGCTGACGCATTCTGTTGTGTGGATGTGTCTCAGCGGTCATGGGAGTGAGGACAGAAACTTGGGTCTCATCTCCTCAAAGTCTACCTTAAATCGTTGCTAAATAGTTACATACGCTGCTTGAAGTGGAAAGGAAAGGGAGGAGGGAGGTTACAGCCAGGGTATTTTGCTGCCTGTTTGGTAGGATGCTTATCTGAGAACGGGAATAGGTTGTTACACATCTCATCATTGATGCAAGAGGTTTTCGCTTCACTGTCAAACCCCCACAAACTCAACTGCTCACAGCCTTAAGCTGTAAAAAACCATTGCTGCATATGGCCACTGTATGTTTTAAAAATACTTAATAGAAAATGTTAATGTCCACAAAGGAAATTAATGAGTATTGAACCGTACAATTCCCATTTAACATAGCTGCTTTGAACTTTCATCACAAGAGGCTATCTACATACGCTTGCCAATATGCACTCATGGGACCTCGAGAATTAAGAGCCAATGTATCTAGTATGATTTTTAATTAAACAGCTTACTTCCTTGAAGTATTAATTGTGAAGTAAAGGTTATGCTGTTTCTTCATGTGTTTAATAGTCAACAAACTCATACTGCAGCCAAATATACAGACTTCTATTTTTGGATTTCAAACCCTCTCCAGTGAGACAATTGAAATGCCTTGATAGCTAGATGTTGTTCAGACAGAAATCTAAGCCAAAATACATCTGAACAAATCTGTAAATGTAAGAAAAATCTGCAGATGTATGAAAGGGATGTATGAAAATCAAGGGTTGCCAAATATTGTTTCAGAATCCACTTGGGACAAAAAAGAGAAGTGAAAATTAACAGCCATAAGGGAGTCTATATTTTAATGGTCCTATAACAGTGTATGTTTGTTAAAGTTAAATATTGAGAAATTGCCTTTTCAAACATTGATAATATTTTTTTTCCTGTTTCTATGGCATCAAATATGATACTTAATTTCCAAAGTTAAAAGCTTCTTGTGCCAGCTAAATTGCATGCTGGCTCCTGTAGGAGCTTTGTTTTGAGGCTGCTTGTGCAAGTAAAGCTAAGCATATGCTTCAATGACTAACCGGTTTGTATATGAAAGGAAAGGCAGAACAAACATTGGAAGTGAGATACATATTTTTTCTCTTTTCATGTTGTTACAGGAATCTAATTAGGCTTTGAGACCCTCGGGTAGTCTGCAGAGAATCAGAAAACCGTGGACTGCACAATGCATAGGAGTTGAAGGTGAGGCACAAGAAGTGGAATTTGTCTGAATGCGGATGTCAAGCTAGGTACCCTACGGCCCGCTTATATAAATGAGAGGAAACGGGCATTTCTGTGGCAAATTTACCTCATTCTAAAACTGCCATCTGCAGCAGCTCAGATGAATCTGACCTAGAAGGACCCACTTTTCCTCACTGTTTCTAAAGGCAGCCCAGGCCACGACTTGCTCACCTGTAGGTACTGAGGGTTGGATGAGACGAATTCCATGAAACCCGTTTGAACTGCCAAGGGCATGAAGGACGAGAAGGTGATTTGCCAAGGGCAAATCATGCTTGCCTGGCCTGTTTTCCTTCTCTGATGAAATGACGGACTATATAGAGAAAGGAAGGCTGGTGGAGGGGGCTCTTACGTGGGCTGAAAACTGCCTGCACTGCCAGGCCCCAAGGGCAGTGATCAACGACTTGGTGTCCAGCTGGCAGCGGCAACGAGGTGCTGTATCTTCATCAAAGACCTGTGTGATGGGCCAGAGTGTAGCCCCTCTGTGGGGCTACTACACCCACAAATCTGTGGGTGACACCAAGTCAGGAGAGGGATTTGGCACACTGAAGCGTAGAGCTTTGATTCAAAGGCAAAGCTGGGGAAGTTGAGCATTACGCAAGGAGCAGTCTCGCAGAATTCAGCAAGAAGAAGCAGAAAGTCCGGTGCCTGGGGCAGGTTAACCCCATAGACAGGCACTGGCTGAGTAGCAGCTGTGCTGGAAAGGGCATGGAGGCTATGGTGGACCTCGAATTGAATTTGAATCAACCCTGCTCTTTCACGGCAAATGAAGGAAACCACATACTGAGGTACCTTAGGAGGAGCATGGTCAGCAGTTATGGGAAGTTGTGATCCGCCTGTCTGTAGTTAACCACTTTTGGGCCCTTCAGTTCAAGAGGGATGTGGAGAAATAGGAAAGGGTCCAGAGAAAAACACCTCAGCTGATTAGGGGCCTAAAGCATAGGACCTACAAGGGGACCTGAGGTTGTTCAGCCTGGGGAAGAGGAGGCGGAGGGGCAATCTAAGGCAGCCTACAACTGCTTGAAGGGGAGTTAGAAAGATGGTGGAGCCAAACCTTCCTCAACAAGGGGCAGCAGCCACAAGCTGTGGCTTGGGAGGGTCACGCTGGGCACTAGGAAAAGCTCTTCCACCAAGAGGGTGGTGCAGCACTGGGACGACTGGTCCCAGGGCTGGTGTGGGTTCTTCATCCCCCTTAGGGGTTACAAGATTTGGCTGAACGAAGCCACAGCTGACCTGATCCAGTGTTGATGACCAACCATCCTGTTGTGAGCAGAAGGCTCCAGTGGTCCCATCAAGCAGCCCATCTGTGGGACTGTGAAAGTGGGCGTTACCCCCCTCAGTCCTTCTCCTGGGTTTAGCCTTGTGTTCCTGCACATCTGAACATACATCATAAATGGTCTTCTACGGCTGGTCTCTTCTTACTATTCATACTGAGCAGGTAAAATAGATGCTGAGGGGACATGGTACCACAATTAATTTCACTTAAAAAAACCAAACCAAACCAAATTTATTATATCAGCACTGGAAAGGTTAGAGACCTGCCAAAAGTTTTTGTGATACTAGATTTGCTTTTAGAAAATTAAGATCCTCTGGTAGGTGACATAGAGGAATTTGTGTATGTGTGTGATTTGCTTGGAGCTGTTGCAGCAAATTCTCAAATATGGAACAGCCAGAAAAACGCCTTTTTTTTTTTTTTTTAATAGGCACTCCTACACTAATTTAAAAATAGTATAACTGGAGCAAGGTAAGTATCACAGAGTGATGTGAAAAGGTACATTGATAGAAAATAAGGAATAGAATATGTGATGAAGATTGACATCGCAAGTGAAAAAGGAAGAGGGGAAAAAAATAACACAAAATAACGGAAGATGCAAAGTGATCAGGGAGCACTGAGAGAGAGACAGGAATGGAAAGTTGGTGACAGATGAGGTTGATAAGGCAAAGGGCCTAGAGGAATTCCTTGCCCCAGTAATCAAAAAGGCAGCAGAAGGCAATATCCCAGGAACTGAGATTTGTTTTCCTCAGGGAAGGAAGGAAAATGTCAGAAGGTTTTACTCTTGCACTGGAGTGGATAATAAGGTAATTAGTACTATTAAAAGTTGTCAGCACACCCAGACTGGAGTGATAAATCATATCCTAGGATTGTAAAGGGAGAGGGAGATGCTGGAAAGCTTTTTTGGAGCAGTCGTGATAACTTACTGGAGAGGGAATTATTGAGAACTGGTGAGTGTTTAGTGAAGTTCACACTGAAAAATGAGGGAGCACCGCAATCCCAGCATTTACAGATCTGTAAGCTTGACTTCACTTCTGCAGGAGAAACTAAATACTGGTGAGTCATGGCTGTGCACATTTATAAATGGCAAAATGAATGTATTATTAAAAATACATTGTTTTACCATACATACCATGGGAGAAGTACATACAATACAAATTATTTGGAATGTGTTGCACAAAAGGTTTATGCAAATAATCTCTGCTAATAGGATTTCTCAGTGCAAATCCTTTCTCGTCAATATGAGAAGAGGTCTTGTCAATGTTATGCTCATGAGTTACCTTTCCAAAGGGTTTCTGATGTTTCTACAGTTTCAAATGTTGTTTTTCCCTACATTAATATTTATTATAGATGAGGTAACTACTAACTGTTCGCAAAACTCTGTAAATATGTGAACTATGCAGTTTATCATCTGCAGGCTGGATAAGAAGGGAGAGGAATACAAGTTCTCCGTATGCTATACCTCCACACACCTTCCTTCGTTGGGTCTCCACACCTTTTTATTGCTTGATCTCTTTTAGATAGGAACGTGATTCCTTTATGAAATAGTTTAACTGCTGCCTATAAAAAACAAAATAAAAACAACGGGCAGACTTCTCCGCTTGGGATCGCAGGCTGATTAAATCCTGTGTTGCCCAGGGGAGCAAGATCCCATTACCCGCATTCATCCCCGGGGACGGGGGCGGCGGGGGCCCCTCGTGGGATGGCGGAAGGCAGGCAGGCCCTGGCGTGGGGCACCTCCCTGGGTTGGAGACGTAGGCCCACGGGTGGGGGTCAGGGTGAGCGGGGCCCGTGGCTGGGCAGGGCTGCCCCACAGCTCGGCTGGGGACCGGGACGAGGGTCTGCACCGGGCAGTAGCTCCCCGAAGAGGCTGCCCACAACTCCTTCTCCCACAGCCCTCTTGCCAGCACCGGCTCCAGGCTCCGGTGGGGGCTGCCCTCGGGGCCCCGACTGTCAGCCTGCATCTCCAGAGAGAAAGGGGGGCTGAAGGAGTGAGACCAGGCAGGAAAAAGGTCACAGGCTCTGGAGAGCGTTTCGTTTACCTTCTCCTAGAGCTGCATGGAGTACCTTCCTCAGGAAGCACCAGGCGGATCTCTGCTCAACGGGAAAAGAAGGAGATAAGGAAATGGGCTGGAAAAATCTGAACCTCTTGAGGGGAGCAGCCTCTGTAGAGAGCGGTTGAATAAACCAGTCCATTTCTATCTGGCAGGAGGCATCATCTGGTGGAAGATGCCAGACGAAGGGTGGCAAAGATGCTTCGCAGAGTGTTTTCACGGTGCCCAGCACCAGCAGCACTGCTCTGACTGGGCTGGCTGAAGAAAACCAGTGAGGGAAGAGTTGTGGGAGCAACAGACTGTGTTACAATAATCACCAACTGGAAAATGAGAAGAGCATTCAGGGACACAAAGGCATCCTTCGGGTCCTCCCCATCTACAGCAACCACCCTGCCCAGTATGCTTACATAGCACCTGCCATGAGGGGTCTCTTCTCCAGGACTTGTGTGGGCCCAAACCCTAAACAGATGTCAATGGGACATGGTCATCGCCATAGGGTGGCCGACAGACCGTCATTAGATACTTGCAGTTCTTGTGTGGTTCAGGCACGTGCCTGAGGCCAGGAGACCTCACGGGACCACCGCGCAGCTGCGCAGCAGGGGCAAAAGTGCTGCCAAGGCCAACCTTGCCAGGACGTCCAGAAGCACGGCCACCAGGGCTGAGACTTTGGGCAGTCCCCGTGTCCTGCTCCCATCTGAGGAGGAGCTCCCCATGGACACCAGTTCATCCTCCAACACGGCCTCTGCTCTGCTCAGCAGCTGCTGTGCGGGTCTGGATGTCCAAACTCATCTCTGGCTGAATTTCGGGTCTTGGGAAAAATAAAGGCACAACTGAGTCTGGCTGGAATTAGCCTGCTGAGGGCCAGAAAAATCTGGTAGCAACCCAGTGAGTGGCTCTGTGTGTGTGCATCTAGGCAGGCACCATGTTCCTGGGGTTTGTGCGCAGGTCCAGCAAGTGTGACTCAACTGCATCCTTGCTTCACCTCGAGGTGTCAAAATTAATACCTGCTTTTCAGTGCCGTGCTGCTCGGACAGGACGCGGCCTTACTCCTGGTCATGTTGCAGCAGCATCTCTCCATGTGTGGAACAGAACCCCTGAGGCTGGGAGGGACATCTGGGGCTCAAAGCAGGCTCACGCACCTTTACTACAAGGGATGACAGGCATTTCAAAAAGCTGGTTATCCCCATGCAGTGGGAGGTAACACCAACGACGCGACCCAACCATCCCCTAATTTCTGAACAGCCCCCAAACAGCCTAACTTTTTCTTTTTTTTTTTTTTTCTTTTAAAGCATTCAACACCTTTCCCTGCAGGTGTTTTCCCTCTTGACTTCTACAATAAGCCCATCTGAGCATCCCTACCTCTGACTGTAATTTTACCTCTCTTATCTGTGTGCTGGCTTTATCATGGCTCTTTCTCAGCAGCCTAACTCAAGGTTACACAGCTGTGCCGTATCAGAGCTGGGCCTTGGGTCCTTGAGACACAGGCAGCCAAGCTCCCCAGGGGGAGGTTACAGACATGGGGGGGTACAGCACTGCACTGCCTGTGTTATTGTATGGGTATTTTGGGAAAGAGGCCCAAGCCTACAAAATCATGCTTTACTCCTCAGGTTACGTATACGGATGGGCATTGCTTCAATTCCTATTGACTTGGGGGGGACAAGGCAGTGCCCACCGCTGTCACCCATCACTTTTGCTCCTCCTTGCTATCATGTCACAGAACAGAGGAGCTATATAACATGCAAAACTGGTGTCTTCTGAGTGAAACTTGAGCACAAGTATTTTTACGAATGGCTAAAAGTGATACCATTCCTGTGCAGTATGTATTATTCTCCATTTTGGGTTTGAGTTTCTTTCAGCCTGCTCAGTGTTGGGAGACACGCAGTCTTGTTTGCTCCTTGCTTCTTCCTCGAACTGATCCCCTTCAAAATAATGAGCAGTGATTAACTTGATCTCCCCAGCTCCATAATCTAAACTCGAACGTTAGTGTGAGGCACCCACAGGTTTTGCATTGCTTTTCAAAGGCTGTCAGTGCTTCTCATGGATGAACAGCCGCAGTGCCAACTAATTCTGGTTTTCAGACAGGGTTCCTGTTCCTTGACAAACAGGTTTCATTTTTCAGAAAAGGCAAATCGAGTTTTGTTCAAGAGGTTTCTTTCTGAAGAGAGGAGGAGACATGGACATGTGCAGCCCAAGGTTCGCACCAGGAGCCAAACATGCGCAGCTGAAGGGCAGCATCGGTCCTACGTGGCTGAGAAAATGCTCCTGAGTGATTTCTACAATCAGTGTATTTTGGTTTGGTTGATTATCTGCACTGCTTTTCTTAATCTCCAGCTTTGTAAGAAGTGGGAAGTCTATTGTGTTCCTATCCAGATATTACCCAATATAGCTTTCCTTGGCTCAGCAGCTAGTCACTTAGGCCACTGCAAGTTCAATAAGGGATCAGAGGCACCAGTCAGTTAAAGTCTCCAAACATTTTTGTTGGAACAAAATTGCAAACCTTTATCTCACTAGAAGGATTTACAGATTACACATGACACTGATAAATAAGAGTATCAGTTTAATGTCTGACAGGTCACCTCTCAGAGGACTAAAACCTGCGTTTGCAGAGCGATAGAGATGGTTATCAAATGATCGTTCCTGTCTGTTTCTTTTATGAAGACTGCCTATTTTGTGGCCAAATGGTACAAAAGAAAAATAATTTGGAAGAGTTATTTTAAGGCCAAAACCAAGTTCTCAGAAAATCTGTCTCCCGGTCTTCCAGTATGTACAAGGTTGTTAGAAAGAGGATTATGATCAACTGCTCATCGTGTCCATCAAAAGAAGGACAAGAAGAAATCGGCTTAAACTGAAGTAAAGAAGATTTAGGCTAGGCAACAGAGAAAACTTTCTAATGATGGGAATCCTAATGATGCAGCACTGGAAGACATAACCCAGGGATGTTTTGTTCAACTTTTCAAAGAGAAGATTAAGGAAACATCCAGCACTGATGGTTCAGAAATGCTCAGCCCTGTCTCAGTGCATGAGGCAGGACGGGTTGGGAGGGTGTCCCTTCCAGCTGTGAGTTCCTGTGACTTTGGGATGTGCCAATCTAATGGAGTGAGAGGCTTCTCAGGTAGCCTCGTGTTGCTGAGGGATTCATAAGGGCATAATGAAGTCCTTCAGGCATTTGGCCCTCCTAAGCATCCAAAATTTCACCTGATGGACCTCTTTGCTCGCATGCAATTGTTCGTCTAGGATGTTGCAGATCTGGGTGCCACCTCATCTCTGGTGGGGCAACAGAGGGGGCTGGACTCAGGTGCCTGAACAGGGGGGGTCCAGCACCCTTAAGATACCCAGTGCCTCAGGATATCCAAGCCATTCATGTGGGGTTTCATGTCATCTCTACCAGCTATATATGGATGAATTGGATACTGTAGGGTGTTTCACATAGGAGAGGGTGCCTCTGTTTAGACAACTGAATCATAGCCCTGAGAGATCCAGCTTTTCTCTACAGCTGAGAGTCTCATCCTCACCTCTATACAGCTCCCATTTGAAAACATGCAACCAACTCCCAACGTGTCTTCTTCTGAAATGCAAAACTGCTGACCCTGAAATGTTTTTTAGAAAGGCGGCTGGGTTATTTTCCAAATATTGTCATAGTTACTCAAACCTCCTGTAAATTATCTGCAGCAAAATAGAGCAAACGTTGCACTCTGCAGAGTCTCTCAGCTGAGAGAGGAGTCATGGCCAGAGCGACCACACTCCACATGGAATGATGTCCCTTCCCTTTACCAGGACCTCGAGTTGATACGACATGATCTGAAAGGCAGATACTTGCTGGGCTCAGCTCTTGCTGGCAGCTTGGCCCTTGCAAAAATCATCATGCTTTAAATTACCAGTGCCACCCTAGCAATCTTCACCATGGCTGACCAAGCACTGAAAACGTAGAAAACTCTGGTCAGCCATAGCACAGAAGAGAACACGACCCATTTTTCTTGGTAATGGGTTGACATTGTGCTATGCGCGTCTTGTCACTTGATGTGCAGACTGTAAAGTTGTGATTAGACAACCTCCCCTCAGCTTCACGTTCTCACCTAAGAGAGAAACTTGACCAAAAAAAATGGAAAATGTGATTGCAAAGGTATATAAATTAGCAAAGGGATCCTAGGATCTGTTAATTCCTGAATTTATTTAGAATGATTTTTTCTTAACTGCCTAATTTCAGTTTGATGGGGCCCTTTGAGAACTAAGCAGGTCATGTAGCTAAACTAAGCAAGAGCTTGTCGTCTTTGTGAACTGCTTCTGAGTAATGTTTGTACTCAAAGGGAACAGTGTCATGCATTAATTGAGTCTCAGTGATTTAATTTCCAATTGACAAGTAAATAGTTCTAGTTCTTAAAAAATTACACAACAGAAAAAACTCTCAGTAATACTCTGGTGAGTTGTTCCAGGTACATATTTTTTTTCTCTTTCCAGATCAGCACAAACTGCAAATGCAGTTGATGTTACATCATTCTGTTTCAATGGAAGTTATTATAGTTCACTGTATTGATCTGATTATACTGAATTTTGGTTCTTCTTTACAGTTAAATTAACTTTACTTATTTAATACAGTTGCATGTTTAACACTTTAAAAAGTTGCTAACCATTTCAGTGAATCTGATCTTGTCCCAAAGCAAAATTCATTAAATCTGGCAAACTGCTGGGTGAGGAATCCAGAAGAAAAGCAGTATGGACACAGTTTAAGGGTCAGCCTCTCCCAGCTGTTTACAGATGCAGAAGAAAATTTAGGCCTGTTGATCTCTCCACAAGGAACAAGAAAGTTGGAGTGCTTACTTTCCTGATTATAGAAACTACAGAGAAATCAGCATCTCCTTTTGCCACTTCTGAGATTGTGGTAGGGTGACGGAGTCCTGGCGGGGGAAGACAGGAGGTAAAAGGGGATTGTGGCTGGGATCTTCTATGTATAGATGTCAACCCACCACCCTAGCTGGGTAGCACAAACCAGCCCAGGCCAATGTTTCCTCAGTTGCATACTTGCTCCTTGATGGGAGACTCACAGCATGGGGGAAATGTGTGAGACGGCAAATTTTTTCAGAAGCCTGGCAGGTACTTCAAGAGCGAAGGTGTGTGCAGAGGAGCGGGCCTCTCTGTTGGGATGTTCAGTGCTGGAGGTCTGTGGGTGGAGAGAGAAAGTCTCCTGCTGCCTCCACCCCTCATCCCCTGCCCACCATGGCTGGGAGAAGACCATTGGGGGGGTGGTGGGCATATCCGCACCTGGAATACCTGGGGTTCTGCACAAATAAAACCCTCGCTAGCAAACATGAAGTCCCATCAGTGCGTGCACCCAACTGGCTGTTACTTTATTTCAGTGTGTCGTGGTTTCAGCTGGGATAGAGTTAATTGTCTTCCCAGTAGCTGGTACGGTGCTGTGTTTTGAGTTCAGTATGTGAAGAATGTTGATAACACCCTGATGTT
>JAVJGG010000059.1:9508681-9520886 GCA_035590195.1 Aviceda cuculoides
AGTTTCTTCTTTTCTGTTCTATTAAACTGTTCTTATCTCAACCCACGAGTTTTACTTCTTTTCCCGATTTCCTCCCCTATCCTGCTGCGGGGGGCGGGGAAGTGATGAGCGGCTGCGTGGTGCTTAGTTGCTGGCTGGGGTTAAACCACAGCAATATGACATTGCCTCTCGGGAAAAGACTGCTTAGTTAATCATGAATTTATTTGTATCGCTGGGATAGGAATCTACTGACTTTTATCAGTAGAGTCCAACTGTTTGAATAAAATGGAAAGAGGCTATGATCGCACTATACAGATCGCTGCTGCTTGACATTTGCCTGTCTCACTTGAGGCAGCTGGCGAAGAGAGAAGGCTTTGGAGGGATCTACCAGTCGCCTTCCCACACCTACAGGGAGGCGACTGAGATGAGGGAGACGGGTTCTTCACAGGGGTGCACAGCAGGATGGAGCGAGACGATGAGCACACATTGAAACAAGCGAGGTTCAGACTGGCCATAAGACGTAACTTGTTCCCATGAGGACAAGCCCGAAGCAGAGCAGGTTGCACAGGCGATGTCATTGGAGGTTTCCAAGTCCTGACTTTCTCAAGCCACGAGCAACATGGGTTGATCTCAGAGCTGATCCTTTTCTGAGGCCCCAAGGTCCCTTCCAACCAGAGTTATGCTGCGATCCTATGATTATTTTAACACTTGCTGTTGGCAAGGCATCTCCCACAGGTGGGATCAGCCTGACCCCAACCCCTCTATCTCCCCCCCCAGAGAAAATAAGTTGTCCTCTGGCCAAGGGTACTTGGTGTTGTGTCATCTGTTGCAAGGTTGCTTGTAGACTCTAGGTGAGTTCACCTAGAGCAAGATATGGGACAAGATGTGAAAGGGGGAAAACATATGGCAGGCTAAATTTGAGCCTTGTAACTTCAACACTGTAATCTCCCCCTTTCATAAAACACACAAACGTGCTTCTCCTTCTGTGTTATGTGCCACATTGTGGGGCACCTTTTTCAGGTCACCTGTGGAGGTAATTCCCTCATGTCAGTTTGCACTACTGAGTATATGGTGGAACTGCTTTTGCAAAAATAACAGAACTGTTTATTGGCAAAAATGCCTTTGATTAGTGATATTACTCATTGACTTCACAGTAGCAATGACAGAGTCTTGATGCCATTTAGGAATAGATAACATTAATCTCAAATTGACTATGCTTTCACACCTTGTTTTCCTTGACCATCAGATGATCAAAATATATTAATCCATTCCTAAGAAACTGCACATTTATAAAGTATTTTGCTTCACACAGAACACATTTTAATTTACTAATCTGTATGAATTGTGTCCTTGTAAATTACTCAAAACTGTCCAGTAGCTGGGTTGATCATTGTAGCTTAGCTGTGATGGCTAGCAAGCACCACAAATTTTTACATTTCCAAATCTTTAACTATGATGAAGCAGGCACAGAACACAATTAATATGTTCCTACTTTATTAAAGAAGATGGCAGTTTCACTCATCTAAACATGTCCTGAATGTATAGGTCTTAGAAAGATGGCCTTTCTCCCCTTTTCTTCATAAAATAGAAAAAAAAAAAGTCCAGGAGAGAATCTTCTACTGCATCTCAGAGTCCCTTTTATGTTGTCTGTCCAGCCAGCATGGATCAGAAATGGTGTTGCATTTTCTCTGTGCCCATGTAGTGATAGTACATTTACCCAGAGACTGCATCCTTAGTCAGAAAAATAGTCCAGCTAGCCCAGAATCTGTACTGCCTCCTAAATGAGAAGGGGTCCTCTAAATAATTGTCTATATACCCATGAATAAAACCGATATTGCTGTGCAGAGGGATTTGGATCACAACTACATAAGAAGCCTTAATCCTGGCATCTCCTATCTTTGTAACTGGAATGTTTTTTCAGTCTTTTTTTAGATCCTGTATTAATATTAATATGCCAGTGAATTGTATAACATGACGAGTGGTATTTGCAGTATCTCTTTGTGATCTAGAAAAGAGGCGGGGGAGCAACATTTGAAGGTAACACAAAGTTATTCAGGTTAGGCTGAGCCAATGGAGAGAAAAGAATTCCCAAAAGTTTTCTCCAGCCTGAGCATGTGGGCAGTGGGATGATAAAGATATGTTGGTGCTCATTAACGCAAAATCCCATGCAGTGGATGGACTAACCTGAAGCACTCTGCACAGTGCTTGGTCCTAAATCGTAGACAACAAATACAGTAAAAGACTGGGACATTACACTGAGCACTGGGAAGCTCAGTGTAAACCAGTAGTCAAATCACAAACAAGATGTTGGGATACATAAGGAATGGGATGGAAAATATACTCAGTATTGTGGCATTACAGTGCCATTAAATTTCTCTACAGAGACCTACTCAGAAAAGCTAACTTAGCTTAAGGAGCTTACTCTTCCTGAGATCCCTCTGTGGACAAGAGCAAGCTCTGGGCTCTCTCCTAGGAGGTATTTCAAGCATCTTGTGGTAGGTTACTGTTCTCCACCATCCTTCAGAATAATCTGGTTTTCTCCATGAAAACAGAGGCTAATGTTAGCCCTTTCTCTATCAAGACACGCAGAAATGTAAGGCATGGTTAATGAAAATTGCTAGGGAAGTTGGGAAAAAACAAATTAAGACTGAGGAAGCTGATTTAGATAGGGAGCAATGCGAATTATACAAGCTAAGGAAGTCAAGAGCAGGTAGACCTGGCACTTCTCCTGACTTCTTCATAAGACGACGGCAAAACCCATCAGTGACACTGAGAGGCAGAGGATGAGAGAGGAAGGCTGTTCCACTCAATGAGGGGATGAAATGTCATTGCCTTGACAGTCTTGCAGGATTAAAAAAATGTCAACCACTCCACAACTGAAGAGACGACCAACAGTTATGCTAGCAAAGATGTGAACACTCTCAGGGCTTGGGTAGCTGTGCTTCTGATTACAACTTAACTTCTTAATGTAGAAGCTGGATTCTCACATTTGCTGTTCTTCCACCAATTAGCAGTTTATTCACTGGTCACCCACTCAGACAGCTTCTGCATTTCTCCCTGAGGCGTTTGGCACAGCTACCCCCAGAGACAAAACATCCCACCCGCTGGATCAGCCTTTGTGATCTCCCCAGCCTTTTCCGAGCAAGTATACAGTTGCTAGCTGTGCAGAAGGAAAAGAGACCACAGGGACAAGCCTGAACCTGCACCTCAGAGCAAACGATGAGCCAGATTGCCGTGAGTGAAAGGCCACCCGTTCCCCCACCTTTCCAGTGGTGTTCCTGCCAGACCATCACTGCAGATGCACATTATTATAGCCTGGGTGAAAAACAGTGCTGAAAGAGACTGCACGAACTCATTACAACATCCCACTGACCCTGGGGTGTATCAGCTGTACCTAAGCCATACCCAGCAGAAATCTGTCTAGCCTGTTGTTACAAGCACTGGAAGGTGAGGACGCTCGGCTCAGCAGGGGGATGGCACTCTTCTTCGCCATCCTCATCACTACAGCATTTGTCTGGTGTAACTGGATTGCTTTTTGTCATATCTCATCCACTGTGGCCATTAAACATAGCTAAAGACTCACAGCTCCAGAGAGATACTTTGAACCTTGGGCTTTCTTACATGCAGCATCTTTCCCCACATTTGGCGCTCTCCTGAAGGCATCGGCCCAAGCACCCGGGATGCAGAAGCACAGCGAGATGCTGTCAGCACTGGGAAGGTTGTTTCCCTCTTACCTGGAAGGCTTTTGGGGTCTTCTCCTTGGCCATACCTTTTCCTGCCATTCAGCTCAGAAGCAGGGGATGCTCGAAGCTACGCAGCAAATGGCCCCACGAGCGCTCCCTGCGTCCTCCCCTCCTTGCTGCACATCCTCTTTTTTAAAAGGGCCACAACCACTCTCAGATGCAAGAGCACTAGGAGAGCACACCCACTGCTCACATCTCTCTCTCCCAGCTCCCTTCAGCTCTGCTGCTCCCTGCGTTTTACAGCTATTACAGATCGCAGAGTCTTCAGCGCAGGCAGCTGCATAAGCACTGGTAGCAGGAACCAGAGGGGATCTCACATTTTGCTCCTGTTTGAAAGTCCTTCCCCAGCATATTTGTAGTAGGACTGTCCAGTCCCCCCCACCCCGACCCCCAGCACACATGCACACGCACACATACACACACACGCACAACCTTGTGAGTGGTCCATATTGTTTCTCTTGTACCTACAATGCCTGTTTGCTTGTCATAAAAGGAAATTTGGTGGATTTGGAAAAAGGGAAATCATACCAAGCTGCATATCCTTTTTAGATTTCATTGAATTATAAATCACCTGATTATTTGTTTTAGTCTTTTCTCAGGAGTTACAGGGATGGTGATTATTTCTAATTCCCTGGCTCCACAATTCCCTGCCCCTACTTTGAACAGAAGCACTATGTTTGTCCTCTTCTAGTCTTCTTCAAAAAAGGCACTAAGCTCTCTGAGCTTCTCAGCATCATCTGCCAATTTTCCTACCCACAGAGTAATTCTTCCCTTCATTTCCCTTTTTGTTACTATCAAAAATGCCCTTAAAATGCTTTATTAGTATAATCAAAGAATAGTAATATTTTATCTTGTGCCTTAGACTTTCTGATTTTGTCTCTGTATGCTCATGCTGAGTTTTTTTTTAACATTCATTTTTAGATATTTGACCTAGTTTCTATGTTCTGTACACTCCCTCCTTGCACTTGAGATCATTGAAGAGCTTGTGATTTCACAGATATCTCTTACTGCATTCTCTATCCTTTCTACACGCTGGGATATTTTGTGATTCTGGTCCTACTGTCTTTTATTTATTTATTTATTTTATAATGAACCATCAACTCTTTCTGGAGCTCTTTTCGTCCATAGATTTGATTCCCAGAGGAATTTACCTGCTAATATCCTTTGTGTTCATTAAATTCTGCTGCCTTCAAGTCCTTTGCCTTCAGGTTTATGTTATCCTTCTTTCATTCCCTGAGGCTTACAAATCCTGTAACTCTCTCACCAACATTGTCCTCCACCTTCACACTCCCCAGGTGTTCTTCTCCCATGGTAGGAACTGACTCCAGGACTGCCACCTGGGAAGCTGCATTCTGTACTGCTGCATGACAAAATGCTGGTGACAGACTCACCGAGAAGGCTGAGCCCTAGTTTATCACGTTCTTCATAACTATTGGAGTAGTTAAAGACCCCCCAAAACATTCAGTGTGGTTTTTTTTTTTTTAAATTATTCTGATAGCTGCTCAAGAAAGAGCCTCATCTATCTGAGTTTCTTAGGGGAAAAAACACGAGTGTAATGGAAGTGGGTTTTTACCATACTATTTCCTGCTACTATTTAGAGATCAGGTCTGAGAAGAAATGTATGTATCTGTTTCTCCCTCGCCAGTTCGTATTTCTCCAGTTCACTGCTTTCCATTTCTTCCTCATGTACGCAGTCTCATGCAGACTCTGCGGAGCATCCTAATGGGAGGGGAGGGCAGAGCTCTGGCAGTCGCTGAACCTTCCCTGCTTGTGAGACGTGAGACTTGCACGGAGAAGCGTCTCTTCACAGGCAAGACCTCTAAGGGAGATTACTTCACCCTTCCAAAAAGTCACATAAATTAGGCAGTAAGATTTTGCACAAACCAGCAGCCACGATTGACCATGAGGACCACTTCTTTAATAGGCAGTTTTTCTTCTTAAACCTAGACAGTTTAAAATTTGGTGCCGAGACCACACTGGATCACACAGTTTAGTCTGATTTGATCTTGTAATCTTCATCATGAACTGACCCTACAATCTGAAACAGAAACATTATAGCTACATGAAATACCAATACAATTATGTGCAAATACAAAGATTAACTCATTCTATCTTGACTTTTTGCTGCATGATCCTGTCCTCCTCATCCACATAAAAATTATTCAGCCACAAAAGGCCCTTGAGCATAACATGACATTTACAACATCTCTGAGTATTTCTTGTTTATTTCTCATAGATTTCCTTTGGTAATAACCTAGTCATTCAGCAACACTCTACAGGATACACATATATTACATGATTATCTCATTTTATACACCACACATCGAAGTAATTAATTTTCCCAGGCAAATGTCATACCATTTAGTTCATTGTTAGGAGCCAAATATTTGTGCAACTGTTTGTTACAAATACATGCATAACCACAGAACACTTTAGCTCTGTGGTATTCTTTAAGTGTAATTTAAAGGGACACTGTTGAGGTCATTACAATCTCAACTTTCACATTAGTTTTTGTTTCACTTGAAATTCCCTTAAGGATTCAACCTCAACTCATTTATTTATTTGTTAACTACCCTCGCTACAGCATTTAGCACACAAAAATAAATACGGTCTCACTGTGGTGTGGAGTGTGCTAGCAACCAGCTAACATCACGCCCTAGCATGACAGAAGGGTTTCATCTCTCATTTAAACCTTCTTTATCATTTCCATTAACAAGATCTGGAGTTTGCCCCATCTTTAAGGTAGAACCATAGCAAATAAGAATAGGTACCTCCTTCTTAAAAAGATCTGAGTTTAATCACAAGTTCAAACTGAACTTCAAGTTAAGACATTTCTTTCTGTGCTAACACAGGTTACCTCCAAGCAAACAGACAAAACCCCATCAGGACAGTGGCTCTAATTTCAACAGATAGAAGACAAGTTAGCCATGAAGCATCAGGACTGAAAAATACATTTTAAGGGCATGAAACCACCTCTGATATACAGTGAAGTCGGCTTCTCCCATCCCCTAAATCAGATCTTACCCATACTCCTCACACACTGATACAAAAGCCCTTCAAAGTACATTTAGAGAAAGGAAGAGCAGCAGTGGAGCTGCGCAGTAAGAAATTGTGCTCAGAGACTCGACAGGCTGAACCAGGCGGCTCCTTTCAAGCTAACAGCCCAATAAATCCTATTCCCCGCAGACCACTTGTCTTCAGCATGTTCAATCAACAGGTTTGGAAAGGGGGACCCGACACTTTTCTCACTTATTTTGGCCTTCGATGAGAAAAGCAGCAGTGAAGAAAAGAAGCAGAACCAAAAGCAGTACAAGTGGGAATGAGAAGGGGTAGGAGGAAGCACAAGCCCAAGAAAGCAGAAAGACAGGAGGAAGAAATATTGAGAAGACACAGCAGAGCGACAGCAGAGATGAGAGTGACTGGAACAGTGCAGCACCTGGGTGAGACTTCTTTTAAATTATTGTGAATAGCTACCTTTATTTGAGGAAGATGCACTCAGACGAACAGGCAGAGAGAAAAGAAGACCTGGGTGTTCGGAGGAAAGATGAGTTATCACACAAGCAGAGCGCCGAAAAGTCTGCTTCGCTAAACTTGGCAAAAAGCTGAAAGGAGATGTGATTGCTATCTGCCATTACGTAAGGAGCAGGCATCAAATGGCAAAAAAGAGACATGTTATACAAAGGACAACAAGGATATGTTTCCCATGAATGCCTTTAGGCTGGAAGTTAGAATAAAGTCCTAATCAGCAAAGGGCTTACGTTTGGGGTAAACCTCAATTCCTAACTTACTCATAATTGACTGATTTCAGTCAGTTTTGAGAAGCTGGTATTGACCAAGACTTTTGATCCATACAGATGACCTCACTATCATTAAGACAGAGCTTGATTAATTTAAGAAACAATTCCTGGTGTGGTGCTTGCAGTTGCCAGTGTCTTGGTCTCTGTGACAGAGGGCATTACTGTCATTCCCGTTCTGTTTTTATTCTGGCAGATTTCACCAATTTTGAGACCACTGCTTGGAAACCCAAAATGTACTCGCTGCTTTGATAGCTTACACTTCCCTAATTTTTTCTATGGACAATACACTATCATATTTGAAACAGAATGGATGAGTTCTCAAAGCAGCTTTGATCTGTCCTGGATCCTCAAAGCAACTTGTGAAGTATAGCTTGAAAGCTTTTTATTTAAAATAAGTGGCATTTCCTCCCCTCTCATTTCAATTGAAATAGAAGCTGAATGCAGGGCAAATTGTATTGTAAGCTTGATTGCAGAAAGCAAGTATACTTCTAAACCAGCCTTGATCAATAGCAGTTTCTTGTAATTGACTGTAATCTATCTATCTATTTATTGCCATGGGAATTTTAAAAATTGTTGGGTTTTTTTCATTGTTTTATCCATCAGCTGAAAAGATTAAGCTGGAAAATGGAGGAGGGGAGGGGAGGGAGAAATTGATCAGTCATGCAACCTCAACCGATGGCGTATCCTCAAGGCAACTTGCAAGACTTGGAGAAATGCCAACAGAATTTTCCTAGGCAGAAGGAAGCAGACTGGTAAGTCTGGCTGAACAGAGCCAGGGCTGGGGTTTTTGAGTGTCTTGCGGTGCCTCGTTGTCTGGATGGGAGAGCTTTGACAATGGGCGCAGAGATTTAGGCTACAGGCAAGTTACATCACTGGTGGAAAGGAGGAAAGATGTGCATTGACACTTCGGCTGAGCCAAACCCCTCATTTTTGTCAGCAAGGTAGTGTGAGAGCAATAAGAAGGAAATCAGGAAATGTTCGTGATGTGAATGAGTTCAGTCCCACTGACATCCCAAACAGGTCAGGAGTAAAGGAAGGAAAGCCAAATACAGTCAGGAGGGAAATAGCTGCCTCCCTTCTTTATCGTGGCCATGAGTGCGACCCACCATTCTGCAGTGTCTGACACTGTCATCAGGTGTCTGGATGCTGCGGGTGAGGCGACAGCGGCATTTCCCTGACTTTCATGGGGCTGTCCGGGGGTGGCTGCCCGTTTACGCTGCTCCTGCTAAGAGAGTCACCGTACCCCCCTGACGTGGGGGCTTCATGTTCCCAGGTGATTTGTCTTCACTCTGAAACTGATGTTATCTGGAGGGAGGAACGTGTGCTTCACTCTTTATGCAGGTGACAACGTAACTTGGAGGCCTCGACTGCATTTTGACAAATGGTTATGCTGCTGCCGAGCGCTGTATTCATACTTTCCTCCTGTCGGTTTGTTAGGTGCGTTACTTATCACGGGTTTTTCCTACTCTTCCCAGCAACTACTGCATGCTGTATTAAATGCGTGTCTATGGTTTAATTGCAAAAAATCTGCATTCTGCTTCTGAATTAAATTAGAGGCTTTTCTGTTAAGTTCATTTTACTAGCGTGGCTGCATCGCAAATCAGCCCACGTAAGGAGGGTGAAAAGGAACCGAACAGCTACTCCGTACTGCAGATCTCACTGAATATATGCAGCGGGGGCAACTCAAAGGTATCTACCAGGCCCAGAATTTTTCTTTTTCATGTACTTTCAGAAGTGTGGGGGACTTAGGAAAGCGGCCCATCATATTCTCCCCGACTTCAATGACAAGGAAGTCAGGCTGATTGCAAACATCCCTGAAAAGCTCACACCTTATGTAAAAGAGCTGGGTATCAGATGAGTAGGAACATCAAAATGCTTTAAACAGGCATGGCAAAGTGAAACACGCCCACTGAGCTTGTTCTGTGAGACAGCAAACTTCTTCCATCAAGTTTCCAGAGGCTGAGGAATTTGTGAGATGGTGTGATGGGGTGGGGACAGAAGGGGAGGAGAACCAGCCCACTGCACAGCCTCTAGCACACAGCCTGCACCGGGGAGGTAGCATCGACGGGGGTACTATGGCTCCCACCCTTCTCCCTGCCCAATGCCTTGCTTCCCCAAAGAGCATGGCAGACCTGAGCAAGGTGACTTATGTGCAAACGTGGCTTATTATTAGGACATGCTGAATTGGAGCAATTAGCCACGGAAAGGTCATTCTGGCTAAGGAAACCTTCCAGTGAGACCGCGCTGGATGTAACTGCTTTTCTGTTCTCCTACCCACCACAGCATCGCCAGGAGAAAAAGGTTACAGGCCATGAGCTGTGGAAATTCGTGCTCAACACCTTGCCTTCTTGGGGCAGTGGGCAGCTGCAGCAATAACATGCCAAGCGCACGTCGCCAGCACAGACCCGCGGCCACAAAAATGCCCAGTTTTCCCTGTGTGGGCTGTGTGGAGCACTCCATAGCTGCAGCCAAAAATTGTGGTCTGAGTGTTGTTTTCTGGCCACTGAAGGAGTATCTTCATACGCTACATGTTCATTGACCAGTGAAAACAAAATGAATGACGTAATAAAAGACATTGGAAAACATAAGGAATTGATATTTCAAAGGGTCATTCATTGATGGTATCAGTTGACCCACACTGCACCGCAATGAACAGCCATGTCAGGATTTGCCCCCACGCTAGCTAGCTACAGGTAGGGCTGTAGCTCTCTCTGTGTGTATGTGTGTTTGATTCCTCTAATCCTATCCCCTACGTGATTTCTGCAATGACTGTTACACTGTTTGATATTTTTCTAAGACAGGCCTAAGGAAGAAGGTATAAATAGGTAATAATTTTCCATTCTTAATTTCTGGTACCTAATTAAGTGTATGTCAGAGGTAAACTTATGTTCAAGTTTTAGTGTGCTTGTGGGATAATCCACATAGGGCCATAATTCACTTTAAACTAGGCAGCCTGGGAACAATCTAATTTTGGACAGCCCAGTCTTAACATGGCCTGTAAAACCAGTCCTAGAAAGAGGATGAAGTAACACGTATGACGGAAGCAGAGACATGTCTTCACAGTGAAGTGACACTAAATTACACTGATTTTAGTCAAACTTCCCTGGTCTCCTCTTCTTTCCAAACTTTCCTATTCTAAACTGACACAACTTGGAAGTGGAGGACCTGGTCTTCCACTCAGACAAATGGACTAACATGAGCCCGGAGCCAAAGGCATTTGGTCAGAGTAAAAACCAGTATTTTTCTAAAAATTAAGTCTTTTCTGGAAAGTTTTGGGTTTGCTCAGAAGTTTACAATTTGAACATCCTTACTGATTTCAAGTTTGCTAGTAAAACTCAATCCCAATGCAAAGAGACTAGCATCTCTGTCTTTTTACCACAAACCCAGTATTTTCCATGTTTTCCCCAGCTTTAGCTTCCCTCCTGCTTTCTTCCTCCTTTGAACTGTACAACTAATGCAGTCTTATGTACATTCACCACTATTATCTGTAGAGTACTGTCAGAATATACATTTAATTTACTACTGCCAACTGCTTGCCTTTGTTGTCATTAACGATCTTCACTTAATAAAAAGCTTTTATCAAAAATGGTTTTCCTGTAGTACTTTTGTCTTTCCCAGAAAAGGCTTTAAAATTAATTTGTTTTCTCTTGGTCTGTATTCTTGAGTGAATATAACAAGGAACAAAAAAGATAAACATGTGAGAGAAACCCCAAAGAGAAGGTAATGTAGAAAGAAACAATTCTGTTCTAAAGTAGAATAATTTTTTTGCACTTTTGAAAGAAAAAAAATGATTGAAGACTGCTAGAAAACATCACATTGCAACTGTGCTTTTGGTGTACAAGGAAAACACTTCCCTTCTCCACAGCTCCCTGTGGCTTCTCTGCTGGGTGAGGCAGAAGGTAATCATATGCAGAAAGATTTGACCTGAAGGTGAGGGACGATTCATGAGACCTTCTGCTGGAAACATATTGGACTCTCTACCAATGCCGTGCACTTCACTAACCTTCCTAAAGAAGTGCTGCTGTTTCCCTTGCATGTTTTTCACATACAGCCTCTGCCCATACTGCCTGAAACCTTGGAGGAACAGTTTTATTATTGATATCAGAAGAGTATTAAGACATGTCAACCGCCCCGCTGTGTAACGAGCCACAAAAACTAAACAGGCGATACCAATTCTGGAGGATAAATGAAGTGAAGAGACACTAACTCTTCACTATTGTGTTTTGACGATGGTTACTACCCCAAACGAGAAGTGGTGCCATTAGTTGCAAGGGGCCTATGGGGATTCTGCACAAAGCCGCAGCTAGGCTGGTTTGCTATTCTCAGACAGGCTTGTTGGCACATATATGTTATAAAATGCATTGGATCCACTTTCTGAAGATCCTCACTCTCTAAAACTGAACAGCTGCCCAAACTGAAAGGTATGTTTTATGAGTATAGGAGCCAGGTGTCTCCCGTGCAATGGTTGTCAGGTACATAAAGACATACTGAAAGGATATTGGGGAATCATATGAATGTGCAAAGAACAACAGAGGCTGTTGAAAAGCTTCACTGCTGAAGTACAGCAGTGTTGTGTGCCCTGCAACGACGCTTTTGGTATGTGTGCAGCTCCCCCCTCCTTCCCTTCCCTTCCCTTCCCTTCCCTTCCCTTCCCTTCCCTTCCCTTCCCTTTTTTCACTGACATGA
>JAVJGG010000059.1:9522455-9555104 GCA_035590195.1 Aviceda cuculoides
CCCGTCCGCCCGCGACGTCGTCTCCAGGCAACGGCGCCCCCAGCGGCGCGGGGCTCCCGGCGGGCCGGGGCCGGGGCCGGGGCGGGGTTGGCGCTGCCGCTCCTGCCTGGGGCCTCCCGCGAGCGGAACGTGAGTGACAGCGGAGAGGACGCCCCTTCCCCTCCCCTCCCCTCTCCTGCCCTCCCTTGTCCCGGTGCCGGGGCTGCCCCGGTGCCGGTGTGGGTTGGCCCGGCCGTCCCCCTCAGACCAGGCCAGGCCAGGCCAGGCCGGGGTCGACGCGGCCGCCACAGGGCCCGGGGGGAGACGAGGACGGAACAAGATGCCCTCTGGGTGTCGGCGGGGCCGGCAGGAGCGGGTGAGGCGCAGGTGCTCCCTCGGGGCGGCGAGGCAAGCGCCGGTGCCACGGCGAGGCCTTTCCCCCCACCCCACCTCTCCCTACCGGGCAGGTGGGAAGCGAGGTGCTGGTTAGGGGTACAAACCTCCTCCGGTTTTACCTTGGGAGTGGGAATACTTCGCAGCTAGGCAGGGTCTGAGGGATGTGGCAGCTGCCGTGGGGCAGTTTGGGCTCTCGTTGCATCTCTAGCAAAGCAAAACGGGGAGAGTACGATACCCGTGAAATAAACCAAAAAGCCTTTGCGGAGGGGGGTGGAAAATACTAGGGACGCTAATGTGTTTTTTTCAGAGCTGCCAGTACTATTAGGTATCGATGGCAGTATGTGAATATGGAAGATGGTATTTTTATCGTGAGCTACAATAGCAAACAAAAGAGAAGGCTGCCATCGCTACTTCAAACTTGTTCAGCAAGGGTAGCTAGAAATTTGTTGCATACAATCTGTACTGTGAAATGGTCCAGGAGGTAAGGAAGGATTTGGGCACGACATTGTAGCTGGTGCCTTTAGGAGGCAGATGAAACAGTGTAGACTTTCTTAATAATGTTAAAATATCTGGAAGGGAACCTGTTTTTTCACACTATGAATGTGTTGCGGCTGTTAGAGCCCTCGTTTCTGCATCCTGACTGCTGGGCTACTTTCCTAGCTCCTGAGTCTGGTCCACCCTATGAGGGAGTGTATAGAAGGTGATAGTGTAGTTCAGGGACAATTTGCGAATGATTTGTCAAGACACGTGTATTAACACCAATGATACCATGAGTGTCAGTACCCCTTCAATATGAGATTTCTCCATGCTGTTAGCGTATCTGGAGCCTACTTTACGAGCTATGAATCAGTTTGCATTAAGTGCGATCCAGTGTAAAACCTCCAGCAGCTCTCTAAAAAACCAAGACGGGTAGAAGCAATCATAGCTGGCCAGGTGCTGGTAGAGGAGGCATGAAATTGGATAGGAATATGTGGACTCCCCAACCTCGCTTGGTGTGTCGGCATTGCCCAGGTGCGTGCAAACATAGGACCTCTTGCAGGAGGATCCCAGCTTACAAGCAGTGAGGATCTTTCAGGCAACTTATTTCTTGCAAACAGCAGGGTGGGTGCCATTGGTTTAGAAGGATTAAAAAAAAAAAAGCAGGAGGGTCTGGTGGTGAATACTCAGTCTCTCTTGCTGAATTCAAATTTGTATTGTAAAGAGTTGGTTGTGTGTATAACACTTCAGGTAGCTGCTGAGTGGGCGTATCAGCAACAGTGAAATAGGTGTGTACCGTTGCTATCTGCTGGGTGGAAGCAGAATAGCTCAGCTCAATGTTATCCATGACTTTATTGTTCTCCAAATTTCCATTTAACTTAATTGATAGGGATTATTGGTTTTGGAGTATGATGGAATGAGTCATCTCCGGAGGTCCACAGGAGCAATGAAGAGGCTTTGTGATAGACATGGTGCCTCCTTTTTTAGAGAAAAGGCACAGTATTTGGCTTCACGTGCTTGGGAAGAGTTGCATATAGTAAGCATTGAACACCCCATGGTGAAGTACATAGAGTGCATATATGTGTCATGAGAACTAAAGGCGTGAAAACCAAGTCACAACTGGCACAAGACACCATTGTAAAACCATGGTTATACCCTTGTTAGGGCTCCAAATTGCTCTTTTTGACGGTCCTTGAGATAGTGGAGTTAATATGGATAATTTGCCTTTCTTGAAAAGCGTTTCTGATCTCCACTTAGTTGTTGGCTATTAGATTTAATTTTATTTTCATACAGTTCCACAAATGAGAGGCTAAGAAGAGCATATTTAAAGGGGAAAAAAGTGTCACTGCTATAGATGAACTGAAAAGGAAGAAAGTGTTTTCACCTGTTAGTACTCTAAGCATTGTCATCAGTGCCTCTTATTGCACAGAAACAACAGTAGCAAAGCATCCCCTGAAGAAGGATGAGCAGAGGACAGGGAATTGCTGTTCCTGTCAGCCCTTGGTTTATAATTATGGGTATTAATTCCACTCTTACCACTGTTCAAGCTGCTGCTGCAATCCTCTTTTCTCTGCCCCTAATGCTTCCACTTGGCTCATAGATAGGCCCACGAAAGGCAGTGGAAGAGGAGTACATATGCGTTTTGTTTACCTTGGATGTATTCGATAAGGCAGCTGGGCTCTCTCCAGAAAATCAGAGCTTTAAGGCAGTTAGGGACATGGAGTCTAACTTCAGGGCAGCAGGGACTGCATTGGCGAATGGGAAGTAAGAAATCTTTTTGTAGTGCTTAGGTCTCTGAATCTAAGAGCCACTGGCCCTCGTATTACCCCTCCATTGTGATTATTATTACTTCTAGCTCACTCTACCAGGAACACTTACTTCCTCTCCAGCCAGGAGCAGAAATGCTTCATCTCCGGCTGGGAGCAAGGGCAGTGAGGCCAGGCAGCTCACAGGCGCTGCTGGTGCCGGGACTGTGAAAGGCAGCAGCCGCTGGCTGGTTTTTACTGTTTTTCCCTCCCTTAACTGTAACTGACTGGTGCCTGATTCAGCAGCCCCGAGAGCGATGCTGCCGCTGCGGTCCTGCGTAGCTGGGACAAAATCTTGCTGCTTGGGTATCAGAGAGACTGGAGGGAAACATAGGGAGGCACTTTTAAAACTGGCAGAGTGGTTCCTACGGTAACATAAGGTAGTGTTTCCTTTGTGCTAAAAGAAGAGCAAGGATGAAGGGGACAAGCAGTGCCATGTTTGCTGTTTGGTTTGATGGGGTGGAGAAGAATGATGGCTAGCAGAAGGCGTCAGGAGCATAAAATACGGTCTACAAAGAGAGTAAAAAGAACCGCCCCTATTTTTTCAGATCTCTTTAAAATCAAGTTACAGTAGTTTGTCTACACATAAGTCCACCCATCAGATAAACCCCTTTCACCTCCTTTAAAACTCCTGTTCCTTGAACAGAAGTCCAAAGATAAGCTGCTCATCAGCAGCGCCTGTCTTGTTCGCACATGGGTGATCAGGAGATCTAACGACAGAGCAGGCTGGTATTTTGAGCATGGATTAGCTCATCTCCTGCCCACTTGCGAGGCCCCCCTCTTCAGGGTGCTGGCTAATGGGCAGAATTCAGGCCGTGCTCCTTTGCTGAGGCTGGAGAGGCCGGAGTCTGTGCTGGGAATGCTGCTGCCCCTCAGCGAGGCTGATGCCCCTCTGTCCTGACAGCCTTAGAGAAGTGCCCTTGTCCGCCTGGCTTTGGCAGGATGTGGTACTCGCACATCATTTACCATCCTGTTGCATTAAAGAGTTTATTTATTTCTTTATTTTCACAAACAGTGACTTGCGGGTTAACCTCTTGAAGATTTCACTACCTGTTGCATACCCTTGGAAAGGGGAGTTCCTCAATTCTTTTTTTCCTGCCACGGAAGCCGATGTTTAAGAGCCCCAGGGAGACCTAGGTACTGTGGTTTCTGCCTGTGGAGCCCAACTGATATTGAAATTGTGCAATAATGAGATTTTCAGTTTTGTCTATACAAGTTATATGCATGTCACCTGTTTGTCAGAACAGAAAATCACAGATCTTGATAACCATGTTTAATCCTGCATGTGGTGGAAACGTAGCATATAATAGGTTTGCTCTGTTACTGCAAAAAAAAGTTTGTGCGTTTGGAGTCTGGACTGTTAGGGATGACGCTGGTTGTAATGCAACAGCATCGTTACTTTCTTTGTTAGTGTTACTGGTCTACCTCTTGTTCTCAAAGGCAGTTGCCCTTTCTGATACCAGATTGATGTTCTTGCCTTATATCAGCAGCTAATGGAGAGAACCACATATTCACATGGGTCAGATTTACCAAGTGCTAGCTGACCAGTGTATTTTCTTGCCTGAGGTTTGAAATCCGTCTCAGAGAGACAATTCTGTGCAACAATTCAGCATGGCATTTCTCAGAGAATTGGACAATAAGTTTATAGATCTCAGGGGGAAAATACATCCTTGAGAATATCAGTTTCTGTTGTAAACTTCAGTGGCGCAGCAGAAATTCCACATCTTCCTTGTTTATTGCAGGAGGTTGGAATTGCCCTCAACTGTCCTACCGTTGCTGTCTCTTTGTTTCCTGGCTTGAGTGTTTGCTGCTGCTCTGTAATCGTTGGTGCCAAAGCAGGACATTAGTTTTTCTTGACAGAGTGCTTGCCAACCTCTGTATAAGTAAGCCTGCTTGCTGTGCCTTCCCTTCTTTCCCCGGTCTTCTTTCCTGAACCCCTTCCACTCCCCCCTGCCCCTCAGCCCCACACCCCCAGATCTCTGTTCACAACCCTCAAACCCAAATCTTCCTGTAGCTACCCATCAGGGTTGCATTTTGGACTCTTTACTTTATATCCATCTGTTGTCTTCTCTCAGGCTGTGCCAGCTCAGGCAGTAAGAGCAAGCTAATGGAATCAGAATGGTTTGGGTTGGAAGGGACCTTTAAAGGTCACCTAGTCCACCCCCCCCCCGCCCCCTGCAATGAGCAGAGACATCTTCAACTAGACCAGGTTGCTCAGGGCCTCGTCCAACCTGACCTTGAATGTTTCCAGGGATGGAGCATCTACCACCTCTCTGGGCAATCTGTTCCAGTGCCTCACCACCCTCATTGTAAAAAATTTCTTCCTTGTATCTAGCCCAAATCTACCCTTGTTTGGTTTAAAACCATTACCCCTTGTCCTGTTGCTACAGGCCTTACTAAAAAGTTTGTCCCCATCTTTCTTATAAGCCCCCTTTAGGTCCTGGAAGGCTGCTATAAGGTCTCCCTGGAGCCTTCTCTTCTCCAGGCTGAACAATCCCAACTGTCTCAACCTGTCTTCATAGGAGAGGTGTTCCATCCCTCTAAAAATTTTTGTGGCCTTCCTCTGGACCTGCTCTAACAGGTCCATGTTAGTGTTGATGCGCCTTGTTCTAGGATGTGTTAGAGGGGCACCAGAGTTGCCTCTGCAGCAAGCTGGCGATGATAAAAGAGTTGAAAATTGGTCACATGAATTTGACTGGCACAGTGTGCAGCATTTGCATTTATTTCCATTGCTTAGCCAAAGTAACCAGAAGACTGTAAGAGCAGCCTAGAGTAGTTCAGAAATGCCACAGTTCATCCTAATACAGGATTTGAGCAGGATCTCCACAGTGCAGCTGCTGTTCTCAAGATGGGAATTAAAAATGGATGCGGGGAAGAGAACTGGGCTGCTACCAGCGGCATCTGCCATAACTCCCTGTGGGACTTGGTTAAAAACATGTAGCTCCTGAGGCAGCGTGTGTCACAGGGCTCCCTCATCGCTCCAGCCTCTGTGGTGAGAGATTTCTAGTTGTGTTTGGTTCAGCTGAAACGTGCAGCTCCCTGATGAGTTTGCTGTGACTCTGTACCAAAGTATTAAAGAGCAAGATGGAGAGAACACACGGCAGTGTTCCCCAAGGACTGCAGTGGCTGAGTTTGCAAAGCCAATAGCTGCAGTTAGAGAATCCTGACCTTTGCATTAGTCACTATTGAATGTATCCTCAATATTTAATTCAGGCTCACCGCACAGAAAATGGCCAGCTTTGTTCAGCAGATCTACAGCCTGTTCAGTTTAGCTGCATTAGCAGAGCAGACACAGTAAAGCTCTTTCCCTGCACTCTCACAGATTTCTTTTAGAAGTAATTTAATATTACTGTGGAGGTAACGTGATGTTCTGTCACTATTTTAGGCTGGATGTGGTCTGAGTTCATTAGCTGAAGTCCCAAATGTCATTTGTCTCTTTTGTGATCTTCAATTATAATTACTCTTTCTTTTAAACATTCTTTTGGGTTTTTTTGATATTGGTTTGGTTTGGTTTGGGTTTTTTTTAATGTAGACTTTTAGAAGAGATTATTTTGCATATGGATTTATTTTATTTTATTTTATGGAGAAGGGACTTATAAGTAATTTTGTGATTAGGAATCTAAAATAGTCTTTCTGTCGAATACTCAGAAAGTTATAAGAATGCCACAAAAGATTCTTAACAGAATTGCAGCTGTTGGGCCATGTATTTTTTATATCAAATTGTGAACGATGTTGCGATTTCATCCCTAAATTCTGGAAAATTTCCAGCAGGAGCAAACCTGGATTACTTTGATGAACCCTTTACCACACTGTAGCTCGCCAAAACCCAGAAACAGATGAAGAGCAAATTCTTCTAGAAGAAGCTTTGAGGACATGAAGAGCTTTCCTTTGCTCAGGAAAACTGCCACCCTCACTGTGCTTTGATAACTATGCCTTTCTCCTTAACTCATGCTTTGGTAATAGGGGGGGAAATAATTAAATGCTTGCTGTGCCAAAAAGTAGATCTGTTCTATGGCACCTTCAGTATAAATTATATGTTTCTGCTTAGAAATTTCCCTTTTAAAACTCAGCTTGAGTATAGTTATTCCACATTTGAACAGATAAATGCAGAAAGCTCCCTTCCATTCTGACTTCTCCCCAACTCTTTACCAGCTTACTGAGGAACAAAATTATTAAAAAAAGAAATAGAAGAAGAAAGGGCAGCTTGGCAGCGCTCAAAGGAAAGGGAGAAAACCATCCCAAGTGCAGATGCGTTACAGAGCGGGTGCCAGAGCCCGTCGGTGCCTGTCTGTTCCAGAGTCCTGTACCAGGAGAGCGCCTGTGCTCGCTTCTTGAGGGAGGGGGGCGATGACCACGTCAAGAGCTGCTCCTAAATCAGTGCTTACGCTGTGCACCGAAGCATGACGTTTATATCACGGCTCAAAAACACGTGCTGATATGAAATATTGTATTTTGGGCATTATTCCTGCAAATATGTAGCTCTTTTTTAAATCTTGTTAAATTCCTGGCTTGAGCAATCCTGTGTGGCGGGGAGGGTGTGGCCTAACTAATCGTTACACGAACAAGTATTTCCTTTTATCGATTTTCTCTTTTTATTCAGTAACCCTTGTTCTTGAGTTACAAACATATGGGTCAGGAGAACTTCTTTTTTTCCTTTGTATTATTCTTTAAACTGTGATACTTGCCATGTGCCCTTTTATTCACCCCTATGTAAAACATTGCTTACCTTTTAAATATCTTGTTTGAGGACGTGCTTCCATACTCCCAATCGTTACTGTCCCCAGTATGGAAAGCTTATCTGGTTTTGCAATGACTGTTTCAAAGGGTGCTGGCTAGCCCAGCTTCTGTTAGCCTAAGCAAGATATGGCCATTGATTGCTGTGGTACTATTTTAAAAAATTATTATTTTTAATAAATCTTTTATTATTTTTCATACCACTGTACTTGCAAAAGTAGTATGCCAAAGGGTTTTAAGCAAAGGTTAAGCCAAAGTAGTGATTGAGCTGTTCATGTCAAGGGCAGCTCTCCATTCTGTGTCATTGGATTTAGAGCACCGCAAGGCACGTGAACAGTTCAGATTGCAACCTTCAGTGTGCAGTAGTTTGTATATATGAGCATTGAATATTATGAGCCATGAGGTTGGTTAGCTGCCTTTCGAATTCCTCACTCTCTTTCCTATTGGCAGAATGAAGTAACTATTCGGTTACTTTCAGGTTTTGCTGCTCCACTGCTTGCACTTGTTCCCAGAACTGCTGTGCTGAGCATGTGTTACGTTATCTTGGGGCACTTGAATGTTGTCATGATGAAAAATAATTATTTGTACTATGTTTTGATTTATGATAGTAACTTAGAGTTGTCTACATCTTTTGGGGGAGTAGTGGTTTAAATATATGCATGTGATAATTAGTGATGCCCAGTCTTCCAAATGTAGCGGAGGAGACAATTTTGGCCCTCTGCTACTTGACTGACGTACCTCCTCTGGTGCTGCTATGGAAAATTTTGCTGTCCAGCCTTTTCCTCTACCCAGGGCCTTCTCTGTGCTCACCCATAGCATCAGTTCCTCCCCCTTCGGCCTCATGCTCAGGCAGTCCCAGGCCGAGGGAGTGCAGAGCGGCGGCAGCCTCCATCTCCCCTTACTAGGTGTGCTGGGGTGCAGTTACCCGGTGGCCCTTCTACGGCTTCCCAGACAAAATGTTTCGAGGATTTGAGAGGGCGAGGAAGGGAGGAACAGCAGAGCTAGAGGAGCTAACGAGTCAGGATCGCCACTTACGGGAGGAGGGGTTAGCAGAGCTTTCTGTCGGCTTTTCCTATTTCCCTGTCCTCTTGCGCGAGAGTGATGTGTGGGGTCGTTAAGGGATTGCTGCCGGAGTGCAGCTCACACCGGCTGCCTCCATTCGAGGGAACTGGCCAGCAGAGCAGGCAGCTCATGAGGAGGGACATTCCCACTGGCAGGACTGATATTCATGTGAAGCCAGAGGCTTTTCTGCATCACTTCAAGACTGGCTCCAGCCCCAGCCAAGAAATGCGAGTAGGCAAGACGGGCTTCTTTGCAGTTAGTTGTGCATATTTTTTTATGCACTCCATCCTTAATTGCCTGAAAAAATAGTAATAAAATAAAGAAATCACTACAGAGACCTTCTTTTGGAATAAGCCCAGATGGAATAAATATTCTGTCTTTTGATTCAGATCCAACCTCCCAAAATTCAAATGTATTCACTAGTACAGAGCTATTTATTTTGCACTCGGGGATGCAAGTGTAAATAAGATCTTTGACATAAGTAACGACAGCAGGCTGTTCTCTGGGTACTCCTGAACCATTTCCATTTGTCCTCTGGTGATCTGTAGAAAAGGCTTTTCCCCTCTACCTTTTGGAACAGTTCTAGTGGGTGAACTGCTTCTTTCTACCACATGCCGCAATCCTTGTTGCAAGGAAGGTGGGGAGGGGGGGGAAGAGCCAGTATCATCCTGTCTCTCAGCCTGGGTAAATAACTGGAATGTTTTTCCATTTTCATCTATAGGGCTGACAAATTGACCACTGAAATATGTCACTTCACTTACAGAATTCCAGTTGTTACAGGTTTTTAGACTCTGTATTAAACATAATTATAGAGAAACTTTTACATGATTAATCCCCCTTGCCTAGATAGGTAACTCTTATGGATTTAAAAACAAACACACAGATTTTTTTTCTCTTTTTCTTCCAAACTTTTGACAGATAGGGAAAGAAAAGTTCCACAAGTCACAGCACTGGGGTTACTGCAATAATGTTGCTATGCTGGTTGGAGAAGATAAACCTGGAATAGGAGGTGAACCGTTACCTGGGCAGAAGCTGAAACCTAAATACAGTGTGTTTCCTGAAGGGATGGGAAGTGATGCTCCTGCTTGGGTAGCATTTGACAAGCAGGTATGTAGAAATCTAAATCTGTATGTGTTTTATGAATAGCTACAATATGACAAAGACAGTATAAAGGTGAAATTCAGTTAGTCAGGTATTTCAGAAGATTATTTTGTGCATGCAAAAGAAGCTCCTAGATGGACAAAAAGAGTGGTAACATCTATTTTTCCATCATATTGGTATATTGGACAATTAATATAAACATATATCATGCCATATAGCAACATATAAAAATATTTCTGTATTGGGGTACATCTCCTACAGGATATATTAAAAATAAGGGAGTGGTTGACATATTTCTTTTTAGTGAAAATGGTCACAGTAAAGGAATTATTTGGCAACCTGGTAAGAATGAATGTGCATGGGCACTCAGGAACCATTAACCTCAGTGGAGTGCTATAGGCTCAGAATTTACTTATGCCATCATGTTTGCTTGCTCAAAGTCCTGTTCACTTTTGTGTGATCTGTTCATGTGTAATATAGGTAGACTGTGTCCGTTATAGACAGAAGAATTTAAAATGAATATTTTTTTATTTTGCAAGAATGTAGCGACACCTTTAAAGTTAGAGAGTTATCAAATAACTGTAATCTGTGATGATATGAATTTTGTAGCACACTGTCATTACTTTTGATGTTTAAATTTAATGTAAATTCTACTTAGCAATGTTTTCTTTCTAAAGCAAAAGGCCTACAATCAGAGAAGGAAAATGATCCAGAAAAAGAAATCATTCAGCAGATTGCAGAAATGTTGCATGACTAAATGATTATGGTATTTAAATATTGGGAAGAATGGCTAATCGTATAATTTATGCTTTAAAAGAAAAGCCATGCAGGTAATTGCAGTACAATTACGCATTTGTCTTTTTGGCAGGCTAGAACTACTACAAGAAGATGTAAGGTTTGCACAAGATACACGTGACTTCTGTTAGCATTGCCTCTGAAATCCCTAGTATTGCTCACATAGTTTTCAGCAATGTGCTCGAGTATGAATTGGTCTAATGTGGCAAAGTGTTAAGGCTTCAGTCCATCCTGCACTTGCTTTATCTGCACCCTTCTTTCAATGAGGAGGTGCGTGTTGGCTTCTCAGGGCAATATGTAAGTTAGCAGGACTTGGACCCAAGTTTATGAAATAAAGGGATTAGTTAGGAGGCAGTGGGGACCTGCCACTGAGCGTCAGGCACTGAACTTGGCTGGTGAGATTAGCTAGCTGGCCTTTTGACATTCCTTCTCTAATCAGTGTATTCCTCCACAGGGCAATACAGGACAGGAGTTTGCAGGTTCGGAATTGGCCTCTGGAGGGCTCACGTGTTTGTATTAATTGCAGACTGTTAAAGGGTACTACCCAACTAATTTAGCTTCCCCAGTTAAGAGCCTAGAATGCAGCTACGTCCTCCAGTGCTGCAGTTTGTGACTCAGCAGAATGGACTACATGAAAAATGGTTTGAGTAGGTGTTTATCTTTTTAAATGTAGTCTGCTTTCTTACTGTTTTTCTTTGGTTTGTAACTTTCAGGAGTACCATAGTAGTTGAAGGAAGGACAGGCATAAAACTTCATTATTAAGTAGGTTGAGAAATAGTTCTTGCAGTTTCATATGCCTAATAAGAAGCAGGTGTAATTTAATTTCTTCTATGATTAAGTACACACAAGGCCTCCTGGGCTTGAAATGATGTTTATAATTTGACTACCACAGGTGCCAGGAAAACCTTGTGCCAACTTTACAAAATGCCAGGGAGTTTATTCAATATTGGTTACTTTTGGTTTTCATAGGTAACATTTAATTTGTTAAACAGTGGGATGAGAACTTTGCATGCAGCAATGTACTACAGATGAGACATGAGTTAGGAAGTGTTACATTTCTAGTATTTTTAAAATTAACTTTGCTTTAAAATGAAAAGTAAGTAATCTTCTTTTCTGTTCCTTCCCCTCCTCACCCTTCCTGAATCATCGGTTTTGATCTGCAAAATTGCAGTTGGCTGCTCCATATATTTCAGTCATACACTAGCACATTGATAAGGGTATAAAGAGAGTAAAGTTTTAAGTACAAAAGAACTTGCACAAACTCCTTGAATGGAGTAAACCAGGACACAGGTGTATGCTCAGTGAAAGAAATAAATACAGTGTATTTAGGATCTGATTGTGCTTGGAGATCTGTGCAAACAGCAGACAGACCATTTCGCCTGGCTGGTGTCTCATGAGACAACCATTCTCAGAAAAGATCATTGACAAAATTAAGAACAATTAGTAATCAAAGAGGGCACTTGAACAATGTTTGTCAAATGACTATTATACGCTAGTGGGACTAGCAGAATAGGGAGAAGAGGGTACAGCATCTAAGGAAGTTTCCAATGGTTGCATGGCTTATCAGCAGCTGGGCAAGGAATGAAATTCAGCTCCCTGGCTGCTGAACCCCAGGATGTTCAGACTGGGATATAGTGGTTCCACCATAGTACCTTCGAAGTGCCCTGGAGTATTCGAGAGATTTACCCAGGGCTCCTGGTCCTTCCAGAATAGTAGCTGGAGGCCAGGAAGGCCTTGGTAACCAAAAATGGCACTATACACCAATGTTTTAGACAAATGGAAGGAAGAGGAGATGTTAAAGGATGATAGAGTTGTTTGTGTTGGCTCTGTTGTATGTCAGATGTTTTATTGAGTGTTTTTGTGTTTGATACATGAAACAGTGAAATCCACAATTAAAAACTGCATGTGGCCAGAATGATTTTTTAATTTATTTTCAACTATTTCGTCTGTAGGTTGTTCAGAAACTTGCATGTTGTACTACTTAAACAAACCATAACTGATAATGTCTAGATTCTTTTGTGTGAAGATTTAATGTCATCAGGTTGAACAGGTAACAGTTATGTCATCTGATTATAATTTAAATTTTATTTCTCTAATGTTAGCGGGTCACAGTGCAGGAGAGTTGATGCCAAAAATGTGTCTGTCCTATTGTTTGATGCATGCTGAAAATTGGTGGGATCTCAGCCTTTGAAATAGTTCGTGGAAGTAGAGTTTTCCTGATCTTGCACTTAACCTGCTTGAGAGAAGGCAGAGTGGCCTATTGAGAAGTCTGACTAGGACACAGGGCAGCTGTTCTTGTGTGCTCCCGAGCAATCTGCTAGCTGTCTCTCTCCAGATATAGAAAAAGAGGTTGTGTTTGTCTATTAGGGTGTTTTAAAATCTCTGTTTTTAGTATTTATGGAAGTACTTTGAGGTTCTCAAAGGCATGTGCTAAAGGAATACAGGCTATGAACAGGTCCGTTCTGTCATATAGCAATCTCAGCCAGCTTACTAGATTTCAAACATTTTCAAGCCATTGTCTGCCAGATGCTCACTGAAACAAGGAACAGCTTAGTTGTCTTTTTTTCAATGCTTCAGTTTGTCTAATGAATCAAGAATAAAGGTAATTGAATTTATTAAATAAAATCATTGTGAAAAGTGAAGTATGAATTAGCACTGATTTGACCCAGATGTGTTGGGGGGGCAGGACAGAAACCTGTTTCAATTAATGCCTTCCTGCACATACTTAACACAGGAATGCACTACTAAGTACATACTTCTTGCATGTTCCCTTAAAATTGGTCTTGGTGATTAAAGACCATAAATGATACCGAGAAGTGCAAAACTTGTGTAATCGTTTGCCAAGTTTGAACTGGGATTTCCAGACATAAAGGCCACTGTAGTAAACCACTGAGCACCTCACCTATGAAGGTTTTTTTTCTTGCATTACTGCTATTGCAAGAGACCATGAAGACCAGTTGGGATAATCTCTGAGATTTCTCCACTCACTGAATTGCAGAACCAGGTAAGTTTTGAAATGCCAATATTGCACAGCTCTAAATGACTCCTGAAAAATGTCATTTCACTCTAATAGTCTTCAGTACCATTTATTAAACAGCTTGCAGGAGCTGCTTAAAAAGATCTCTTCTTTCCACTTACTCAATGGTAAAGCCATTACTGTCATAATGCACTTTATTTTCCAGCAGTTCATTGAATAGCAGTCTAAAATTTGCTTCAGGACCTAGGTAGCTCATTGTGTTATCAAAAGTGCTTTGTTCAGAAGGTTTTCCAAGCAGCATGCTGATAGTTTTATATTTGATTTATTTCTTTACTTTAGAGTTCCGTCTCTGCTTAGATGTTGTGATAATAAAAATGCCAAGCAAAGAATTTTAAATTTATGTGATTTAATGTAGATTTCTGTTCTTATGTTTCTGAGAAATAAATCTACCTCCTGAAATCCATACATTTAGTTACTTATAATCTATACAAGTTTATTTTATTGACTATTTTGCAAAGGCATTGGAGATTTTGCTGCTTTACACTTATTTATTGTTTTTAATAGGTATTGTCTTTTGATGCCTATTTTGAGGAAGAAGTGCCTGACAAAAATCAAGAGCTATATAGAATCAGACATTGTAAAATATACTTCTACCTTGAAGATGATACAATTCAAGTGATTGAACCCCAAGTGAAAAATAGTGGCATAACTCAAGGTATCTATTTTTAATAGCACTCTTTTTTTCCCCCTTTATATTTTTCTTCAGTACAGTCTTGGTCCATTCCAAAGGATGCGTAATGTGACTTCTTATAGTTGGAATGTAAGTGAACAGCTGTAATTGCCTTTTCTTGTTACAGATCATAATGTGAACTTTTTTATTGTCTTAGTTTCCTTAGATGTAGGTTTTGTAAGGCAGAATCCTCTCCCATACTCAAAGATACATTTTTTCTTTAATATAGTTGTTTGCAATCATATGATAGTAGGTCTTTTGTCAGTGTCGTGTCACTTCTGCAAAAGCAATTTGTGTTCTAGATCTCCATTCCTGAGCCTGGCTCCTTCCATCTTGGCACTGATAGCAAGTCCTCTAGTGGCAGCTCTGTAACTGTTCATTACCTGCTGCAGTATCTCTGCCATTATTGAAGGAGAGCACCTTTTGTGCCTTTGGTTGTTGGTTCTTTTATGATTAAAGTGCCCTTGGCACAGTAATTTTTCCTTGATGCCTCAGAAGCTGCCTTGCCTCAGTGTCACATCGCTGCACTTGGGCCAGCCTGAGGACTTTTGGAGGAGAGTTTACTGAGCTGATTTGCTGAGTATTTACTGAGTATTAATGGACTTTGTTTACATTAAGAAAATGTGACCTAGTGGTCAACATCCTGTTGCAGAAGGGGAACACAGCTGCTGCTTCTTGGTGTTTATGGGTCACTGCCAGAATTAAAAAAGTTTTCAAGGGATATAGTCCAGATAAGCAGGATATCTTGGGATGAGTATCTTGGGATGACTGCGCCTCCGAATCCCCAAGGATATTTTGTACATTCTAGTGGATCTTAGCACAGCAATTTTCAAAAAAAGTTAACCATTTAACTGCCATATTTTTTTCCAAGATGAGCAGATGCTATCAATTTCTCAGTCTACCGTGTAGGATAATATTTAAAGATGTTATGTCCCTCATTGCTGTTAGACCTGGGATAAAATTATCTTTCAGTCTTTTCTTAAACTAGTAGTTCAGGTCCTGCTCTGCCTGTGTTGAGTAATTCTTCTTGCCAGAAATCTTGTTGACTCTTCAGCAGGAACTGATTTTGAATTCAGAGAAACCTCGTCCTACTCCTACCTGGGCAAGTGCTTTTTCAAGACCTAAAGAAAAGCATGTTGGATCCCTTCTCCTGGGAATTCATATGCATGAGGCAGGAGACATCAACAAGTTTAGGTTTTCCTTGACTTGCATGTCACAGGAGTGGGAGTGGCTGTTTCTGGATTTTGTGGCTTAGAACGAATGACCATCGGCAAAGGAAGTACAGTTAACCTTGAGAGGCAGAGGTGACGTCTTTGAGAGGGAAGGTGGAAGCCAGGTTCATTAGAGCATGATAAAGCAATTTCAAAGTTGATATCTGTGAAACTAGCTATAGGAATAAGTAATTTTCATTGTCTTTGTAGTATGGGTTGTGCAGGCTACCCCTTCAGGCCTGAATGTTCCTGACAGTCTAGTCATGTTCCAGGAGTGACCGGAAGGCTACAGTTTTCCCCTATTTTCTTGGTTGTATCTTGTGTTAATTGTTGTTGGAGTCACCTTTGGTACTGGATCTAAAATTAACTGAATACTATTAGAGAGACACAAGAATTCTCTCAGTTTTCCATCAAGGATGTTTTGAAGGCCTCTATGACTTTGTATGAGTGCTTTATGTGGGATAAGTGTGTATACACAACATATTAAACTGATGGATTAAAAATAAATGTTCCAGGATCTCAAAAGTGCACTTAATTTATTTGTTGCAGGTATCCGGGCTGGTAAGGAAGCTCTGTATATTGATTGTGTTTAGGAAGGAAGAGATACTGTAGGCCGAAAGGCCCAAGGACTATTTAGGATGTGTTTAGGCTTCACAGTTGATGAGAAAGTCTAGGACCTATACTTTATCATAAACATCTACATAAATATTATTATTATTATCCCAAAGATTAATATGATGTAGAGGGGAGAAAGGTGGTGGAGATGCCTATCCGAGGATTCTTTACTCACATGCACTTGGGCATTAACTTCATGCTCCATAACTGAAGAACAACCACAAAGTTGTTATGTTAAAGGCACTAGATATTTGTTGTTGAATATATGCAAAAGCAGTGTTTCTTAAAAAGAAATGCCAGACCATTAACTGCTAGTCTTACTCCAGTTTCAATCAAAAATTGGCCTGTCGCCTCTTTTATTAGAATTATATATCTCTCATATTTAAAATTCCCTGTCCTGACTGGGAATTTGTAAGCCTGAGAATGACAGAAGTGTAACTGTCTGCATTGTGGAGCTGGTAAACTGAAGCACAAAGGAATGAAAATCTCGCTCATGATCATGCAGGAAAGGTCATAACAGGACGAGGAGCTGAACTGAAGTTCAGGATCTTAACCATAATGCTGTCCTCTGCACGTCTGCTGAAATACTACGTTTCAGTTAATTAAAATGCCAGGGGTTTGTAGAGGAGAGTTCAGTTGTAGGAGAACTTAGGTTGTTGAAAGGCAAACTGCACTGAACAAAAGAGCACAGGTGTGCGGGTGTGGGTGAAGAAAGAAGTGTGGGAACATCAGGAGCAGGATAGGCTCAGTCTGTGTGAACATTTGGAGAGTTGCAGTGGTTGGAAAGGGGTTGTGTAAAGGAGGAACAGCAAAAAACAGTGATGGAAAAAGTGGAATTGGAACTGTCAAAGGCAGAAGGTGGTGGTGACCTTAACTTGGATGTTTACCCTGATGGAAAAGATGTAAAAGAGACAGCTGAAGTAGCTGTTCTCAGGAGTCTTCTTGGAGAGTAGATACATCAGTGGAGGAGTAGATCAAAGGCAGGTAGTGGGGTAGATCAAAGATAGATCATCTTAGCTTGGCTGGTTAATGCCTTGAAGCCATGGGATTACCAGTGCTTGTGCCGTAACCCACAAATGAGAGCTTGATGGTCTGAATGGGTGTCCCTGGGCATGGTGGGATCAGAGAAATGTAGTAGTTTCTCACTGTACTCTCCAATGTGGGTAGTACTTGTGGCTTTGCAGAAAAATACTTGGAGAGGCTTATGGACTGCAGGAAGATTTGGTGAAGGAACAGCTGTCAAAGAAGTTAGAATTTCTAACTTTGATTATGATTTTACAAAACTAAAACAAATTGGTGTCATGAAAAAAAAAAAAGAAAATGTGTTTTTACCGTTGATCAAAATCTCAGAGTGACAAAGTGAATGATCTATGGGAAATGTATTTCAGTGACTTTAAAAAATGCTTTATGGAATTGGCTGCTGTACTTGGATGTGAATTTGGACAGATAAGGTTGCTACTAAATAACTGAAATTTAAACTTAATTTAATTTTGGAAACTGCCTTGCCATAGTTTGAACTTTGGAAAATATTAGAAGCATTAGAAGAAATCTATACAAACAGAGAAATTCAATGCAAAACACAAAGGAATGCAGAGGCCGATGTGAACTTGAGAAACCAGAATCTAAGCAAAAAATACCAGGACAATCACAATGCACAAGAACTAACTAAAGATAAGGGAGTACAAAGTGAAGAGGAGGACAGTAAACCCGACCACATAACAAAATCCACTACGTTCTTCCAAAGCCAGAATGCTAATTATTCTTCCCATATAAAAAGAAATTCTCCCATGGACAGCCAGCCTAGATATGGCAGTGCAAGTGTTTTGTAGATCTAATTCCCACTTAACAGGGCTGTGGCTGGCTGATACTGTCTTATCAAAAGGTCGTTTATGTCCCATGGGGTTCACTGTAGCTTCCAGTGCAATCCAGGCCCTGCAAGCCAGGGCAGAGTGGAGCAGCTGGCTGGTTTCCCCAAGGTCAGCCAGCTGAAAAAGAGCGTAGAGCTGCCTGCTGGCTGGGTTCCCAAGGCCGGCTGGCTGAAGAGGAAAGTACAAGCAGGAAAGCAAAGTTGCAGTCAGCTGCTCCAATATAACCGATTATCTAAGAGTTTAAGACCTCCCCTGCGGCCTTGAAATAATTGTGATTTTGCTGTACTTGATGCTGGCCAAATCATGACCTTGCTGTGTTCTGAGACGGGTGAATAAGTGAATGGAAGAAGCCCCTTTGTTTATTGAGTGAACTCTTTGTGTTAGAAGAATAGTAGTGGTTGCTTCTTCTCCTTTCTGTGCAAGCAAAGAGTGTACAAACTCCAGGTATTACCCATTCCTCTCCTCTCTCTAACACACTCTCGAGTAGTGCTGAGGGAGTCAGAAAGCTGTGCTGAAGAAATTCTTGATACCACTTTATTTCTTCTGCAGAGCAGTGTAGCAGCAGAGACCAAATCATTTGCTGCCCAGCTTCATGAACTACCCTTTAGCCAAAAGGCCTTCACTACTATTAAGATCTCCTTAAGCTGCTCCTGTAGTTGCAAAATAATCAGAAGCCCTGAGAGAAAAGAAGATGTGCTACAAATTATGGTGTGGGATCTCGATGCCACTACCACTGTCAGAGAAAAGCAGTACCCCAACTCCCTTTACAAGAGCACAGTACAGGAGAGCTTTAGCCTGACCAGATGCAATAAACTGAGAAAAGACAAAAGAGACATCAAGAATAGCCATCCATCCTGAGCAACCTGAGTGTTGTACATGCCCAGATCCTCCTTTAACAATTTGTAGCAAATTTTAGAAGTAGAAATGTAATTATTTTCCAGAAGGAAGGACAATTTTAAAAATGCGGAAACCTAACCTCAGCTGATCAGGTTTTATTAAATTTCAAATTCGACAATATAAAATGTATCCTCTACATGTGTAGATCAGGCACAGTGATACCTAATAAAAGCAAAGGATTGCTACAGATATTATCTTTACAAGACATTTTCCATTAGGAAAGAAATTCTTATCCCTCAGAACAAAATGGGCATGTGTATTATACTTTGAAAAGCGATATGAAAAACTAGCTGAAGGCTTATTCCCTAGTTCTGAGGTGAAAATATACTCTCAGAAAACACCTCATATTAGAAAATTGTCCACCATTATATTTTCACTAAAATGATGATTCAACAGGATTTGCATTTATGTGGAGGACTGTTCTGACTTAGCACATTATCTGTTGATTTTTGGAGGAGTGACCCAAGGATTAGCCAAAATCAGGTAACATTTTAAATTACGTGGTTTTGTTAATGGTAGTGTGATGCAGTTTTGCATCATGTTAAAATGTGCTCATTACCATGTTTTCTAACTAGTATTTCCATGAGGATGCATCTTAAATGTGTGTACAAGTATTTTTAAGCAGATAGATGTTCAAATTTATTTTACTGTCGAAGGTCAGTAACCAGAACGTCGGATTTGGTACATGTGAAACATCAGGATGCTGAACAGGTCTTAAATAATTATTTTAATGGGAACATAAAGTAAATCTGCTTTGTTGCTTTCTTCCCCTGGAAAATTAAGGGTATGTTTTCATTGTAGGAGTTAGAATTTAACAAACAACTCTGATAATGTAGTAGTGGAGGGTATTTCATACAGATTAGTCCTTAGGGAAATAAAGCGAACAATAAAGAATTTCCATGGACTAACTTAGGAATAAGGCCCTTCAAACTCCAAACAAAACCACATAGTGATATCTTTCTCTCTCCTCCTCTGCCTGTCTTTGTCCCCTCTCTCCCCAGGCCCCCCTCTACCCCCACCTTCCTCCAAAACAAAATAGCGGTGCTGGAAAATCATCAAACAGGACTCAGTGGGAAGCACTACCAGATGCACAGCTGAAAGGCACTGGAAAGTAATCCAGTTCTGTAGTGAGAGATAATGAGATAGACATTTTAGATAATTGTGTCTAATAAACTATTATTGTAGTAATAGGTTAGTACCGGAGCTATTTTTAGTTTTGGAATTTTTGTGTGTTTCCTGTAGTTGTGTTAAAGTTTCACCTTTTATAATTAATGTAATTTAAAAGGTGTTGGGAACCTATAGTGACAAGGAATTATTATAATAGCATGGGTTGGTGGTTCCTGTCTGGTCTCTAGCCAGTGGATATCTGCATTATAAAGCTGGTGTTACAGAGGTGTCTGGGTTGGTAAGAGTGGACCATCTTTTTATTTTCTGCAGGGTATTTTCACACAACTATATTGAGATATTGATGTGGCAAAACTTTTACTGTTGTCCTTTTTATTCTCTCATAATGTTGAAAGAAAGAGTTTAGTCCCAGCTATGCCAGTCTGCTCTTGTTTGTGAACTCTAACTTCACTTGGAATAAATCATAGCTTGTCATACATGCAGCTGCATATCTTTCTTTAATGTATGTGTTACATATTTATTTAACCTACTGAGGCTGTAGCTTATAAGTTGTTTCTAATATACTTGTAGTATCACAAACTTGTTGAGGTTGGAAGGGATATCTTAAGATTGCCTAGTACAATCCCGTGCTCCAAACAGGATCAGCTAGAGCCGGCTGCCCAGGGCCATGTCCACTTGGGTTTTAAGTATCTCCAAGAATGGAGACTTTGAACCTTTTTGGGCAACCTGTTCCAGTGTTTGATCACCCTTACAGTAAAAAAGTGTTTTCTTGTGTTCAGATGGAATTTTGTATCTTTTAATTTGTGCCCATTGCCTCTTGTCCTGTCAGTGGCCACCAGAGAGAAGAGCTCGCTCCCATCAGGTATTTATAAACACTGATAAGTTTCCACCCCCCCAAGCCATCTCTGTTCCAGGCTGAACAGACCCAGTTCTCTCAACCTTTCCTCATACGAGAGATGCTCCAGCCTCTTAATCATCATCAGTGAGTACTTTTGAAGCATTACCCAATTCACCAATGTATTTGTGAGTTTTCAGCTGATAGAGCAGTAGCAGATTCCTTCTCTTTTAATGTGGTAGATGTAAACAAGTACAGTGCTCTCAGAATAACAGTCCTCTCATTTAAAGACTATCAGTAAGAAAATTTAAGTGTGCACTTACTTTAACGAAGTTAAAATTTCTCTTTTTTTCTTCTCTCCCCCCCCCCCCCCGCCCCTTTCTTTTTCTTTTGGATAGTGTTCCTGTTAAACTATGGGTTATGAGTTCCTGTCTCTGTATTTTTGAGATGGATTCTTTACTGCAGCCCAGCAATCAGCCGAGCTCATGTCTGTTGTCTCTACTTTCAGTGTGCTCCTTAACGAAGCTCAGTTGAATGCGCCTGCCTCCATGCTTGATAGGTCACACTTTTTTCCTTGGTAGGGCAGGTTTTTCTCTAATCTTAGTTACAAATGGCTTTCCTCACCCTGCAGAGCGTGCAGACAAATCTTGTCCCTCCCATACACCCCCACCACATGTTTTTTGCACAACTTTTTCTGTGTGTTTTTTTTTTTTTTAAAGAAAAATTAATGATACTACTGAGTACTGGAGACTGCTGTTGCTTTTCAAAAAAAGTGAAAAAGACATCTCTCTTCATCATGAGAAAAAATACTTCGAAAAAATACTAACCTGTTACGTTTGCACCAACAAATGGGAGTTTATTCCAGTGGTTTCATGTTTGCTCCAGAAGGTGGTAATTTTCTGTATGAACTTCAGTCAAATGCTAGAACTTGAGGTTCCAGAAGACGATCAACGTAAAGTGTTGTTAATAAAAAGGATCTTCTTACCTAATGGTTCTTTTGCTGAATGAAGGATAATTTTGTTTGTCCCATATGGCTTCATCTATTTTGGTCATATCAGCATAGAAAATTAGCAAGTCTGTGAAGTGATCCTTGGAACAAAGGATATTTACTCTATGAATTTATTCTAATTCTTTTACAGGAACTATTGTCCGACGGCATCGGATTCCACTTCCACCTCCTCATGAAGATCAGTTCTATACTATTGATCATTTCAATATCAACAGAGAAGTAATCCTTTATGCCCGAAAATATAAGATTGTAGATTGTGACCAGTTTACGAAAAATTTCCTGAGGAAGATGGGAATTAGATTAAATCCTCCCGCAGGTCGTCCAGATGACCCATACACCAAAGAGAGGCAAAAGGTCAGATCAGGCAGTAATAGTGAAAACTTGATTTTAATAGAAGTGCCATTGCTATTAGTAATATGCATTATATAAATTATTTCTCTAATAGCAAATAGAAAGTAGCTATTTCAACATAATAAATCCCAAGAGAAAACTTGCTTTTAAAAATTTTATTATGTGCCTTTATTGTAATTTATTACAAGTGGAGTCCCAAATACAATGGATTTTCTCCTGATGTGTTCACACACTTTTTGAAACAGAACAAAATTAATTGCTGAATATAAAGTAAACCTTTCAGTATTAAGAGGAAAAAAAAAAAGGACCTATTATATGTACTACTTATAATTTTGCTTGAGCTAATTTAATGATATTAAACACTTTTAAAGTGTTTAAAGGAAGATCTAATTGGAATTGTGGTTCAAGCACATCCATGGCTTCTTGCAGGCTCACTGGCGTCTCTTCATATGTCATCATTCATTACTATCCCCCATGTTATTAACAGGTCTTTGCATGTGTAAAGCAAATTCTTCTGCCACACAGAACCCAGCACTCTGTGGTTTTAAGACTTGTGAGGTTTCATTTGAATGCGGTTCCCTCTTTTATCGGTATATGGGAACACATACACAAGTCCTCAAAAAATGTCACTCACAGCTCCTAGATGCTATGTGGATTCCCCTCTGCAGGATTTGGGGTCTTTTCACTGGGAACAGTAGCAGGAATGGTGTTTTCTGTAGGGAATAATGACAGTTTCTTTCAGTTCTGTTTTTCTTGATTAATATGAGTGCAGATGGCACAGTATTTTTCTCTTGACCTGACTCTGTTAGGACTGTTGGCCCACAATATACAGCCTGTTGTGAGAGATCCAGCCTAGCACTCTGAAAGCAGCAAATACTCTATGTGTCTGTTGCATTCAACTTATTCCTCCTGTTGAGAAAACTGCTGCGGCTCTCAGCAGCAAAAATGGAAGGTAATTATGACTGAAATGTGTAGGACAATTTGCATGTCTCTGAGGCACTCTCAGGCCAACATGTTGGTTTCACTTCGTTCGTGCTTTCAGGCTTTTTGCAGCCCCCCAGTGAAAAGTAGTATTTGTAATGCATCTCCTGGTTCTGCATAGTGGTGACTCAGGCTGGCCATGGGTTGCTTTTCCCTTACTCAGGCCTTGTAGCTAACAGGTGTATATTAACACATGCTGAGTTGTCTTGATATTGGCAGACTGTGTCAACATTATATATGGTATTGCATAACCCGCTCAGATTATTTTTTTTTTTTTTTTTGGTAAAACAACAAGCAAAACATTCAAGTATTGTGCATATGTGTGCCTAAAGAGAACGGAGAGGGGAAAAAGGGCTAAGAAATAAGAGCATCAGAAGACCAAGAATTACTGAAATCTGTATCTTAATATTCTCAGTTGTTGAGAAATTACAGAAAAGTTATCTAGCAAATTCTGGCTGCTTTATGCTCTCACTTTCCTGTGACTAATTTGTGGAAGGTAATTTTTTTATATATTGAGGGTGGATTTCTCTGGACTGCTTTGAGCAAAATTAAATTGATTTGTACCAGACTCCTAATACATGGCCAGAAAATTAAAGTACGAAGGAAAGTAAGGAATATGATGAGATAGAAAATAAGACCAATGAAAAATGTAGCAAACCCCTTAAATTCATATTTCTGTATTGTTGGAGATGATATCCCATGGATGATGATGTTACCTGGCTCTGTGGCTGTATTTGGGTGCTCATTGCATCTTCAAGGATCAGGAAGTAGGAAAGATGGTACTGGGATGGTAAATACCTGAGTTGTAGCATATGAGCACAATGATGCCTGAAATGGAAATGGTGCTGCAGATCAGCAGGGACATTGGCAGGCAAAACTTGGTTCTGCTCTCCTTTTTTAAGATTTGATGCTCTGAAAGAATGGGCCTTTTCCCTCTCAGATTTTTAAGGCCAGAAGATGTGTCAATGGATAAATAGAAACTTAGACAATGATATAAACTGCCCATAGTCAACAGTTCTTTCTGTTCAGACAGTTCAGCTTACATTGCCTCACTGATGTCTGTTGGCATTCTTCTGTGGAAGCAATTTTGTAGAATTTTGGAGGTTAGAAGGACTGTCTTGCCCCCTTAACCCATTTTGGACATGATGGATTTTGACTTAGGAAAAGCACCCTGTTCAGGTCACCATTTATATATGTGACTGTATCTAACTATGTAATTGCAGTCATTGGATTGGATCATCATCCTGGGATCCGATTTAATGTAGTGCTGCTGGTTTTGCAACAACCATGACTGTAGCTAGCATCTTGTTATAGATCACATCAGCTTGAATATATCTTGAGTTGGAGATTTGCTATTCCTTTTCAGACATATGGGTCTGAAAGGACTCAGTACCTGCCAAATATATGACATGAATCCAAATTTAATGAACTATGTTTTAAAGCTAAAAGAAATAAAACACGAAAGGAAAAGAAAGAATTAATTCTTTATACCACTTCATCTATAAAAAATAATTTTAAAGGAACTAAATCAGGAAGGGTGATGCTATTTGAAGTTGTAGTCATCTGATTACCATGGGCAATTTGTTGAAAATGTGAGCTGTACTATAAATAATTTAACAATTCTCTGATCTGAAGGACCTTACTGCAAGAAAAACAAGGATCAAAACCAATCCAAAATTGTTTTCATATATTTTCTGAGGGCACAGCAACCCTGTAAATAGTTCTTTGGTAATGACATAAATACTATTTCATGTATCATAATTGTGTAGTGGTATTTGAAAATCCTAAACCCATGTTCTAAGATTAGATGGTACCCTGCAGTTTGGTATCTTGTTCTTAAGAGCAAACAATTAAAAAGGTGTTTCTCTTGATTTTTCCTTTATGTGCAGATTCTGGATAGTATGAAGCCATTGCGCCCTTATGAGCGCATTGACACTTTGAAACAATTTCTGGAGCATGACGGACATGTTTTACGTTTTTTCTGTGTTTGGGATGACCCAGAATCCATGTTTCATGACCCACGGGAACTTGTTCTGCACTATTATTTGTCTGATGATACTATTGATATAAAAGAAATTATAGCAGTAAACTCAGGCCGGGATGCAGTTCCACTTTTCCTCAGAAGAGATAAGCTTCCAAAGGTGACTAATGAAAATTTCAACTTATTTCAAATTACTCCACTAATTAAGAAATATTAAATGCTTTGCTTTGAAAATCCTGTATTAGGATTGTAATGGTATTTAGCAAGTGTTATCAGAGTATTAATCATAATTGCATGATTTAGGTTTTGCACACATATTCATATAATAACTTAATAAGTGATGGAAAAAAATAAGTTTAGGCTTGTCATGCTTAAATTAAAAGGAAAGTGAATTTAGGCAGAAAGGTATCCTATGATTTCCTATCTCCCATATTAGTGTATTAAGGCAAATGTATTAATAAGGCTCTGCAGTAATGGAAGTCCAGAAAATTAATTAATATTGATGGACAAACTAATGTAAAACTGGAGTAAATTCAGATTTGATCCATATAACTTATATTTGGAACCTTTGGAAAAGCCCAGTTTTAGTATTCCGTAACATTACTTCTTTGTAGAAAATGTAGAGTGACTTCTTAAAATTTAGTTCCTAGATTTGGGACCTTATGCAAAGCTAGTTAAAATCAATAGGAATCCATGAATAAACTTTATCAAGCATTAATCAGGTGCTTATTTTGAGAAGCAGAGAAATTGTCAAGGGGTTTGAGTCCTCTGTAACCTGTTATGATTATAAAATTAATGAGCTGGAAACACTTCTGTATTGCTCCAGACAGATCCTGATGATAGAATAATGTCAACCCACAGAAGGAGTAAAATACTGGGAAATATTTTCCCTCCTTTCCTTCTAAAACTGATAATCTATTTGTGATGCCATAGATGTACGTGAGATGTTATAGTAAAAACCTAACAGCAAAATATTGCACTATTCTCACCTTGTGCATCCTATGTTCTGAGATGTTGATTTAGCAGTGGCTCTGTGTTAACAGGCCATTGAACCATTGAAGTGCATGTTGCAATTTTAAGGGCTGGCTTCTTCCTCTGAATTCAGAGGAAATTTTGAGAAGGACAGCAGACAGACATCAGTCAAAAGTTGGGGTGTCAGGGAAGGTGGTAAGACAAAATAACCCACTTCGGTTACCCTGCATCAGGAGTTTGTTCATAATTTTAGAAAATGTAATGTGTTTGTGTATTAAGTTTGATATTATTGGGATAAATTGCTATTGTAATTTTGAAACTCACAATAGAAAGAAAAATACTAACATTTTTGCTAAAAGAATCATGCTGACATGAATCCCTTGTATTCGTGCTGTGGTTAGCACAGTAGGACCAACTCTGAGTGGTTCTTTTACATGTTTTTATGATTATTACTAATCAAAATAATAACCTTCAGAGCAGATGTTGACAACGATGTGCTACTTTGGGTGTGCTAACCTTTGCTTTCTGTTTGCTTCCAAGAAAAAGGAGACTTTACTCTTCGATACACAGTAAGAGTCTGAATGCTTCTTCTGGCATAGATGCTGGCTTTTGACATATAAACTGGCTTTTAGGTTTAGTGGTGTAATCTTACCTTAGAATTTACTAAAATTTCTCCTAAGAAAATACTACAATAACAGTCAATCTGTAAAAAACCTGCTAGTTCTAAGGTAACTGAGTTATCTTTCTTCACTATTAACTGTATTTCTTAAGAGCTGGTCTCTTTTCTTGCAGTATGCTCCCACTGGGCTGTATCAGCCGGGCACAATCACCAGTCGCACTGTTCTCAATGTGTTCGGAAAGTTCGTAGGAAACAGAGGCCATTACATTCTGGACAATCGTAAGGTCAGATATTATTGAATACATCCAGCTGTTGAATGTCTCTGTAGTAGTTTTTGTAATTTCTGTGGTTGTTATCCTCTACAACGAAGAGAGTTATTTATAAAATTGTGTTGCCACTGGAGAATAGCTCAAATGAAAACTACTGAGATTTACTGTATGTAAATTCTGCATTTGTGAAATGGGGAAATTTGCTTAGCAATGGGGTGAAAAATACTTGCAAATGGACTATAAAGGTTATATTTTAAATCATACACACTAAATGACCTAGTTTTTAAGAAAAGATGTGAGATTCTGAGATTTATAGAGCTGCTGTATAAATGTTCCTTCTTTTATTAGACAGGAGCAGTGCGTCAGGAATTTTACAGAGACAGTGACCTGAAAATAGGGGCAGTAATTAATGTTTGGGGAAGGAAGGTAATACTCTGTGATTGTGATGAATTCACTAAAAAATATTACAGGACAAAGTATGGAATCGGTAAGTAGTGATAATTATCTTTCCTTACGAACATTTTTGTACTTCTGAGTTTGACAGAGCTGTCTTTGAATTTTATTACTGACAAAACATGTTCATTAAAACCTTTATCAATAACAATCTGTTGTAGGCTATTAACAGCAAAGCAGTAATTTTGCACGTGATCAAGAAGGGCTTTCTTATATGTTACTCCAGTGAAAACTAACACACAATGTACATGTTCGGTTCCTAACTGCCTCTATTTTAAAACTAGAATGACAAAATAAGTCATATGGATAGATTGCCTTTTCTTCTAGTCTCCTTCCCCCTCCCATTCCAATAGCTGTGTTTGCAGTCAGAAACTAATAAGGAGCATGTAGTGCGTGGGTGAGTAGAATGAGCTCAATTATTCTCCATTATACTATGTTTCATTTTATATGGATGTCAGAATCCTCAGATAATAAGATTTTCTGACACGACAGTAGTAGTCTGTCACATTATTGGTTTTTACAATGCAGTTTTGTGTATTCCCGACCATTAGAGTATGTATTCTGTGAAGTTTCAGCACTGAATTCTGGAAACATTTAGCAACTATGTCCATAACAGAAAAGCATTTTGCAAATGTGTAACAATAGCGGCTCTCATTTACCTGTCTTTGAATTCCCTCGGTCAGACTTGCTAATGCTTCTGTTATGGACATCTTCCTGCAATAATGACTTAGTTAATTTCTGTCAGTTTGTTCATTCAATAAATGTAGCTAAGTGTCTGACTGTTCAGAGATGGTTGGAAGAATCCTACTATGGCCTTTCTCTGACATTGTGAAACAAAATACCTGAGTAGACTCTTTCACCTTGACTTGTGATCAGATAGAGTGTAGTGTTTGGATCAAAGCTTGTCTGACGCACTGGGGGAATTAAATGATATAGCACTGCCATTAAAACACTGAATTTCTTAATTGGCAAAACATGTCTTGTTAGGACTTTTTTAATAATACTTTGGCATGTCTGTACCAAAATAAATTTTCTTATACTAGTCAGTGTGTGAGGAAGTCATATTCAATAACCATAGTATTATCTGTAATAATAGTGAGTCTAACTCCAGAGATGCAAAACAGGGGGTTCTTCCCTGAGAATTTCTTCAGCCAAGACCACTGCTGCTATTTGGCAGCAATATCCTCTGTCTGAGGAAAATATCCTGGAAGAGTGAATGGGGATTTCTTACTCACAGCAGGCAATAAATGAAATGCAGCTGACCATTCTATATCACCCAAGCAATGCAACCAAGTGTTACACAAACACAAAGGCTCTTCCCCTCCTACAATGCTGGCTCAGTAATTACTGGTTATGTCGCTGGATGTTAAAATTAGGTGGTTTGCAAGTTAGGAGAAGTCAGAAGCTGCTGATGTGCAGAATTGTAGAAAATTGGGACCATAGGTGATCCAGTCCGGTCCCATTGTTCTGAGGCAGGATAGTGTGTGTACATAGATTGTCACTGACTGATGTCTGTATAGCCTTTTGTATCAGCATTCTCCAGTAGAGGAGATTTCTTTGCCTCCCGAGGTATCTTGTCCTAACCTTGTATTTAGAAATGCTGCTTAATAGGTACTCTGAAGCTGGTTTGTGTAAACTGAGAGAGTAACAAACTTACCTTTGTTGGACATGGAAAAGGACTGCTCAGTATCCTCTTTTTATAACAACTTTGTACATTTTTGAACACTGTTCCAATACACCATCTTACCACCCTACCCCCCTCCTGGGCCATTTGCTGCTAGGGGAAACCTTTCAGTCTTTCTCCATAGTCCATTCTTTTATATCCGTGATAATTTTTCTTGTTTTTCTCAGTACTGTCTCCAGTTTCTCTGCCTCCTTAACATGAAACACACAAAGATGTAATCTAGCTGAGACCTTTGGGAAACTGGGAAGTGTTCTGCCCGTACCTTTAAGGATACATGATGGCAGAGACTCTGACTAACATGAAAAAAACATCCATGTTGATGCAGCCAGTCTTGTTAACATGAAAAAAACATCCATGTTGATGCAGCCAGTCTTGTTCACAGAAAATACATACTTTCTTAGAGCTAAGAGATTCTCACAATTTGCTGTGAAATTCTTTCCTGCTTTCCCCATCAGGATTAAAAAAATGTGGGTGTGACTTTTTAACTAGAAGGGACTAGGAGTAGAATCAGGGTACTTTTTGGCTTAGAAGCAGGTTTTGAGAGAGAAAGAACGAGAGTTCACCTCTTATACTTAGCGAGTTACAAATTTTGTTTGTGTCTGGTGGACGTACAAGGTACTCTCAGTGGGCTCAGTCCCACACAGTGCCCGGCATTCTGCTCCCATCCAATTAAACACTGAGACGTGCTTAATTGCAGTTTGAGTCCAGGGAGACCATTTACTTGAGTAAGAGTAAGCAACTGGATAAATTAGTTCTTACATCAAGGCACAGTGCTCAGCACCTCGTGGCATCAATCCAGCTGTTTGTTACAGTGTTTTCACATTACTCCCCTTCAATTTATACTCTTCTGCCAAAGCCATTAAAGAGGCCGACATTTATTTTTGACTCTGCAGTTTCAGCATAAGTTGCTTGCCGATGGAATTTGCCCTTTAGGAGAATTAAGAGCAGTTTAGATTTCCCTTGAAGTGCGTGATTATGATATCTGATATATTTCCAATGTTGGTTTTGCCTGTTTTACTCTTTATACTGTTTGTGAAAAGCAAAGGAGAGCTTTTCCATGGGTAAACAATAGCTAATGCCCTTCAATAGGAAGCTAATGATGTTACTGTCATCTAGCAGTGCTATGAATGCAAGAGAAAATGCTTTAATGTGTGATACTATCTGTCCACACTCGCTAGTGCAGCCTTAGAGAAGGAGAAGAATATTCTATAGCCATGTAGGTGTTGTGGTCACCCAGCTGAAACGTAAACTATACTGATGTGCAGTGGGGGGGAAGCTGATACTCGGATCTTCTCACTAAATACGGTATCTTAGCACAGAGTTGAGTATGAAGTGTAGAGTTGAGTATAAAGTGTTCTTTCTTAAATTACAGATTGTTCCTGAAGGAACAAAACCAGTAAAATCTGGTTTCTTAGTGATTTTTATTCAGTGTCCCAGCACCTCCCAAGCCTGTCTGCTACGCCTTTTCGCAGCACCCTGTGATCCCTCTCCTGTCCCAGCTCTCCTCGCCCTCCCACCCCCTCATTTCTCAGGCCCCCTCTCTGACCTGCTGCCTGGGCAGAGCAGCGTGCAGGGTGATCGGCTGGCCAGTACATGTGTGCTTTTGGCCAGGCAGCTGCTGCTGAATAACAGCTGACTTCTTGCTTTTCCCTCAGTGGGGGCATTAACGCCTGCTGCCAATTTTCAGTAGACTCGTCAGAGATCAGAGTCTCTCTGGCGTCTAACCTCTCTGCTACAAGTGGTGCAGACTGAGCAGCGGCTTCTAAATATACTTGTGTATTTACAAATGCCTTTTTTCCTCAGGTAACTGGAATAATCATGAAGTAAGACTCTGTAAAAAGAGATTTTCTTTGACTCAGAATAAACACTGGCATGTTTTAGCTGCATGGATGGTTCTGTGAGCACGTTTTTCTTTAATCCTGCGTGTGAAAGTTGTAAAGATGTTAGTATTGCCTTCTTATTTTACTTCTTACCTAAACTGTGAGACAGACTCTCACAAAACCAAGTCTCAGCTGTTTGTTATACATCTCCTCTTATGTATAGAGAACATCATGTTAACAATGTCAGTCCTCCAGGTTATCGCCACCTCTTGTATTGTCCAAGGCTAGTGGGATTTCTTTCGCCTGTTCTTGGCTGTAATGCTCAGAGGTGTCTGTCCTCCTCCTCTGGAGGTAGAATTTCTTGCCTGCCTGCTATATACTGCTATTCAGTGTGGTTATCACTCGAATCCAAAATATGTAGCACTTGACTCTTTCTTGAAATATGGTTTTATCTAACACATGAAGGGTTTCCTACAGTTCTTTGACCGAGGGCGGAAGGTAATCTTAGAGTGTATACCAAAATCTTACCATGTATATTGAAACTGAAAGCAGACAGGCTCATTCAAGCCAGTTTAATGCTGCCTCTGCGGCAGCAAATTCTTCTTGAGGAATTTTCTCTTTTAGTTTTTCTTACTAAGAAGGCTGTGCTATCTTCAGGTTGTTTATATGCTAAAGATGTGGCTGGAGGTGTTTTGTTTCTTGGTGTTCCCAGTGCTTATTCAAATATCACTCAGGTTTTGCTGTCGTGAGAAAAAGTTACTTGTACGTGGTACATGTTTGATATGCTAGGTGAAATATTCTATGCCCATCTCCCGCTGGGCATCAATCAGTGCCGTAATAAGGGGTGAAGCTGTCCATGGGGAAAATATCTGTGCTATTCTTTCTGGAAGTACAAGATTGTAATCCTGGACTTGCAATTTACGCTCTACCCACTGTAAATTCACACTGAAAATGTTACAGCGTGGAAGAAGAGAGCATTGATTCCTTTTCCAGACTGGACAGAGGTAATTTTCTTAAAAAACAGCGATAACCTTGAGAGGAGTGCATATTATGCGTAATGCAAGTTATCCGTCTGATTCTACCCTCGTGGTGTGTGGCAGAGCAAAGATGAAATGAGTTTTGAGCTCAGGTATGGCTATTAGTCCACTGCACCTAACTGGCTGTTCAAAAGTTGCAGAAATTAGTTTTTAACTGGTTTCGTAAACTGTATTTCTTCACGGCAATTTCTTTCTAATTTTCCTCATTCACAGGAGAGAGTCTGAGTACATAACCCTTTAAAATCCTGGAAACTGTAGGTGGCACAAGGCTGGATGTTTACCTTGTTCTCTTTAGTGAATCCGAATGAAGCACGGTCATTTTACTTTGGGGAAAGGGTGGGAACCAAAGCGCTGAACTTCTCTTGGACTCCATTTACTCCAGGCTTGGGTTGTGAGGGATTTAACACGCTCTCTGGGGCTAACACAATATTCCTCTTAATTTGTAGTTTCCTTCTGGTTTATAAATCTAATTTTCCTCCACATGTGCTAAAGTACATACAAAGGGAAATGCTTTAGCATTTCTTAATGAATGCCTTATGCGTGAGTGTTAGTGTGCGTACACTGTGACCTGCATGTAAACACATTAGCTTGTCTTTTATCAGTCCAACCCGACGTCCTGGCTTCCCAAACGCTTTTGGCAGGAAGCGTATTATTTGCAACCACGCGAAGAGAAGGGCTTCGCTTCAGCTGAAACACGCACTGTCACAAACCTCCGGGCTTGGAGGGAGACAATATTGGTGCAGGTTAACGTGTCGCACAATCAAAAGAAAAAACCCAACCCGAACGCGAAGCTTTACGAGCAGCACCCGGACCCTGAGGGGCAGCAGCCGAGCCCGCCCCGCCGCGCCGGGCCCTGAGGGGAGCGG
>JAVJGG010000059.1:9555180-9573956 GCA_035590195.1 Aviceda cuculoides
GCCTCCCGCCCCTCCCGCCCGCTGCCGGCCGGCGGGACCCGCGGCAGCTCCGCGCCGGGGCGGCCGGGCTTTTGCAGATGTCGGTCTGCCTCCTGCCTGTCACAGGCGCCGCCTGTGTGCGTCACGGAGCGTGGCAGACTGAAAAGCGTCTCGCGAGGCAGTTTTTTTTCTTTTTTTGGTCACGAACAGTGTTTAGAAGAGAGTGTTGCGGCGCGCGTCCGCGTACACGCGTACTCCTTCACGGTGAAGGTTGCTTTCAGAACTGCTGAATGGGCTTAATTTTGCACGTGGGGCTGGCCTTCGTACTTCTGAATCACAGAAAGGGCACGTGTAGTTTTTTCATGGAGAAAAGTGTTGGCACGGTTTTGCAAAACCCCCTTTTGACTGATTCAGGTGCAAGTATTAGCTTTTCGAGTCGGACTGTGTTCTTCTAAGAGGTAGAGGCCAAAGGAGATCTCATAGTGTTTTCAAGTTAAAGACAAACTCTGACATCTGAATGCTTGCTATGTATTTCAACTTCACACTGCTGTTTGTTAGACAAGCCAGATTTTAAGAGATTTTTTTATGTTGCTTTGATCTTCCAATATAGCCATGTTTAAAACATTTTAATCACAAACCAATGCAGAAAATGTTCCAAGTGACAGCAGTTTTGTCATTCTCCTCTATTTGCACTGAAACCCATGCTACAAGTTCAGGCTATTCATGTCTCTTCAGTTCAGGGTAGAAAAGTTAAGTTTTAAAGAAAAACTCTTCATTTCATGGGATCCAATTTTATACATTGGTCACTTGTGTCACTCTTTGCCCCCTGGGCTGTGGTTTGTGATTCCAGTTTGCCTCATGTGTTTGTCTTTCACTTACTAGCCCATCCGGCTCTCCCTTCTTCAGGGCGGCATCTCCAGCCCACCCAGGTGTGGAGGTGATGTTGCTCTACAGGGGCAGTACTGCACCAGTTGGCTTTGCGCTTCTTATTTTGCACCTGTGTTGGTGTGGGAAGGGCTCTGTGGGTTGTGGGGCACAGCAAGCTGGGCTTGGGGCCACAGCAAAGAGGGCCAGCCGCGGCCTGGACTGCCCAAAAATCGAGCAAAGTGACTATCCCCCTCTGCTCAGCGCTCGTTAGACCTCATCAAGGTACTGTGTCCCCTTTGGGGTCTGCCAGGACAGGAAAGACATGGACCAGCCAGGGTGAGTTCAGGGGAGGCCCCGGGAGGGTCAGGGCTGAGGAACACCCAGGGGAGCAGGGCTTGCTCAGCCCGGGGAGGGCCCTGAGCAGCCGCCTGCACCCACCCATGGGGAGGCTGCTGAGACCGGGGAGCCTGGCTCTTCACAGGGGTACGTGGCGGCAGGGCACGAGACAGCATGCATAGTGGAAACAAGGGGCTCAGGGTTGGCTATCAGGAAAAACTTTCCTCCCTGGGGCAGGCTGCCAGGGCAGGCTGCGCAGCCTCCATCCCGGCAGGTGTCAAGCCCCAACTGGACACAGCTCGGAGCAGCGTGGACTGGCTTGGGGCTGACCCTGTCCTGAGCAGGAGACCATGCTAGAGACCTCCCGAGGTCCTGTCCAACCTGAATTGTCCTGTGTTCCTATGATGTATGTCTTCATTTGCCTCAGGTCTGCCCATTTACTTTCTCCTATATACAAGTTACTTTTTTCCTCTCACCGTTTCCATTTTTCATCAACCTTATTTAACCAGCAGACTGTATTACTCTCTTGAAGTTTTACGTGAACCCCACTGGCAGCTGGAAGCTGTGTTGCAGCGAAAGTGTGGTGCGGGGAAGCAACAAGGGGCCAAATGGTACAGCAAGATTTTCACCAAGAGAGGAGTGAGGAGGGACCCTAGGGCAGCAGAGCTTTTGGGAGCAACCCCTATGGGAAGTGAGTGCAAGTCCCTGACCAGACATGTCTCTGCTGAGTCAGGAGAACTCCTGCTGTATATCTGGGGTAGTCAGGACCATTGATCACTGTGAGGAAAGACTTGAGACTGGGGAAAATGAGTAAAAACAAAGTTTCCAAAACTCTGGATGAAGTGAGATATGGACTGAAGCTATTGGCTTCAATGTACCAAAAGCTGCTCATATATGTCTGATTTAAATAATGAATAAAATTTTATTTATTTATGTATTTATTTTCCTCTGACAAAAAGCAGAGGGCAGGAAACTCATAAGCCAAGTATTTACTTAATCATGTTGTCCCAGAGGATAAAACTGAAAAAATAATTTAGAATTGTTAATTTATTATTTTATCCCATTTTGAAACTATATTTGTTTTTCCTCTTACCTGTGTATCTTAATGATATTTGTCAAACATTTTAAGATTATAGATGAAATCCTGAAACACTTGAAGAAACAGTAATTTTGCTGTTGGCTTCTATGAAGTCTTTTTCTACCTTGTAGCGGTAGCAGGGATCCTCGTTTGACTTTGATCAGTGCTCTGTTACAGAAATAGGCTAATAACTATTCATACTGGAAGTTTAAATCCTTAGTAGAATGGCTTCATCAGAACACTAATAAATAAGTTTTGCTGTCTTTGTTGTAGAGGATTTCACTCCAGTTCCATATAAGGCTCCACCACCTCCAAAACCAGAAAAAAAGTTTCCTCCTTATACTGGATTTGGTTCTGAAGAGGATTCTCTGTGCTCCTGTATGGGTCTGCTTCCCAAGCCTCCCCAAAGAGATTTCAAGAAATTCATGGAGAAAGACAGGTATTTCAGTGAAAAATATTTCTAACTTTTTTTAATTATGTCTTTTTGTGAGGGAGATAAATGTCAAGTAGGAAAGTCATTTTTTCAGCAAAATATGCAGCTCAGACTTTTTAAGGGACAGGTGCGTGAGGACTGGTTTAGTGACACGGTACTCCAATTTTCTCCAAACTCAGCAAAATTTCTCTTTTCAGAAGGCAAATATTCTGACCCTCCCATACCCTACCTTCTTCACTTCTGCTGTCTTCAGTGGGAGTTTGATGGAAGTCTTAGTCCAGAAATTAGTCAGGAATTTTGTATGCTTCAGCAGTCCAACACTGATTTGTTTTCCTCTTTGACTTTCTGGCATTTACTTTTTTTTGCCTGCGGAATTTCATGCAGTTTACTGTAGCAATAATAAAGCAGTAACCCTTTCCATTATGAAATGTTTTGTCAGACAGTGGTTGATGAAGCCTAAGTGGAAAGCCAAGTCACATGCTAGAGATTCACCTATAGGACCTCTGTAAAAGAAGATAGCTATTAGAAAAAGGCTTGGAAATGTATTGATAGTGCATATAGCAGTACTGTAAATAATTTAAACCACAGTCACTTAACAAATATCCAACTAGTAAGATCATCTGGTAGGCCTGGTTTTATGGAGGTAATCCTAGTATGTATTGCTATTCAGAATTTGATTTGAAAAATATACATACCTTTATAAATTCTCTGGAAAGAAACTTGGAGTTTGATTTGCAACTGAATTTGAATACAAATTCATTCCAGACCTGTGGCAGAGCAGTAATCTTCCCTTGAAAATGATTCCTTTCTGTCTGGCTGACTCTAGCTGATTCTGATAATTTAAGCTGAAAATGGTTTTTGACAAAGTAGGGAATCTTATGCCATTTCCCTTCGTGGTCCAGGAATAACACAATTAATGTACATTACAGAACTCAGGAGAATACATATCTTAGTGATGAAAACTTTTTTCATACTCTGTTTTTTATTTCTTTCCTCTTCTTTTGCTTTTTAGATGTGGCATGGAAAGTAACATACTGCGCTTTCTTGCAAAATTCGTCACAGATAGTCCTATTGACAAGGATCGGAAATTCATTATTTCCTACTTCCTGAGTGATGACACCATTTCCGTTTTTGAACATATACAGCGAAACACAGGTAAGATGTAGTAATGTCTTGCAATCAGCCCCAGTTGCCCAGCTCATTTGATTAGAGTTTACAGTAAACATTGTGGCCAGACTCAGCATTAGCAGAAGCAGGGATGTGGATTTTTAAATGCAGTGGGAATTACATCAGCAGGTCTACTGCATTATCTTGCATAGCTGTATGTCATAGTAATTTATAATCTTCATCACTCAGAATAACACTGTTCATTGTATGACAGTGCTTCACAATATGCTTTGGGAATGGGAAGTTTAATGCATTAGAACTTTTATTACATTTTAATATGCAAATTTGGCCTTTAAACATTTGCTTTGGTTGTGGATAACATACAGGAATTATATTGTAACTGATGATAAATAGGGACAGGAAATGTAAGACATCAAGAATGAATAAGTAAATCCTTTGTTTTGCAAGATTGTGATACGGTGTTATGAAACCTGTATAGCATCCATTGTATAGAAGCAGCTCATGAAAGGAAAACAACTGTGATATTTTTTAACATACTTTGTCATTAATCATGTAATGTTGAGCATATAAAAAGTGAAGGTTGCCCTGTGCTAGTGTCTGTACATGCGTGCTTGTGTGTGTGTGTATAATACTGAACTGAATTTCAAGAGCCAGACTACCAGTGTTTAAATGACAAATGCTTTGTTACTTCTCAGTTGCTTGATCACATTTATCCTATTGCTGGGGCATGGTCACCCAATGTTGTCAGGGTTAAATTCTTTTCACCACTCTTGTCAGCTGCCTCCAACTGAGGATATGAAAGGTTTTGTGATTTTTCAAGCATCTTTTTATGTCCTTGGAGGGTCTTATGCATGGATGGAAGAACACAGCACTGGGAAGGATGTCAGGAAGTCATTCTGTAAGTCAGAGAGATAGGGAGGCCTTGGCTAAGCATGACCCTGCTGGAGAGATTAGTGTATTTCTATGAAGCCCACAAAACATCTGCAGCAACAGTTTCAGAGCAGTTGACACCCAGAAGTGCTCTGGCACCTCTCTGCATGTGCAGTCAAAGGACTGACTCTTGAAAGCTGCTGTCAGCCTCTGATAAAACTGTAGAGAGAAAAAAAATCAGGAAATCACATTCTCTCAAAGACAAGGGAAAAAGAGTAATAGAAGGTTTCCTTAGTTACCATGTTAGGTTCTTGTGGAACCTTGTGACTAGCTCTTTTGATACTGCTTGAATTGCCCTGTGTTGGCTTCTTGGCACAGAGCACCTTAGTACAGTATTTCAGGTACGCCCTGCAGTGTCCAGAGCAAAGACTCTCCTAGGGAGGACTGATCACTCCCCTTTGCTTCAGGGTCTGGTGCCAGCAGTTGACTTTCTAAGGTCCAGTTTTTCAGCTTACAGTTAAGGACTAAGTATTCTTTCAACCCTACGTTTAAGACTTTACTGAAAATTATTTCTAATGTTAATTCTTCTCAGACCTATGATGAACATCACATCCATAAAAAATGAAGGTGTGGTGTATATCTAGACCCTTCTGTATCCCCAGAGAACTTTTTCTGTGCCAGTGGTACTACTAAGTAATTTTGAGTGCCCTGCACATTTTCAATGCGAAGAACTTCTAATGGCATTTCTGCTTGTATCCAACTATATTATGAATGCATAAATAGGGACCTCGCCCCCAACTAAAATACAAGCAATTCTCTCAGAAATGTTTTGAAAATGCGTAGAGTACCTGCCTAAGCTTCAGTGGGCATTCCCAGTTAGCCCTGCTCCATTGCAACATCAAGATTAAGCACTGTTTATGGCAACAGTGTCCTGTCATCATTATTTTACTAGTTTCCTGCCATCCAGTGGTCTGTAATTTATGCAACTTCTTTTATTACAGCTAAAGACACATATACTTATGTATATATTTATTATGTAATGCTGCTAAGAGCCTCAAGTGCAGCTCATTTCCCCACTAGTGAATGATATGTTTGATTGGCATTCTTTATGTCTGGAGACATAAAGGATGCTAAGGGTACAGCTGCACTGTTAAATTAAAGAAGTCCAGGGAACAGTTTGAATCTTGGATCCCAATCATATATATTTCCTGTTCGGTCATTCCTGGTTCTCCTTTGCACCGTTCCAACTAGACAAGGCTCCAGAGAGCCTGAGGCACCTCCTGGGGGATGCTAAACCCCAGAAAACTCTGCTACAAGGCAGTAAGGACAGGGCTGCACCAGGTTTGGCTTGCTCCACCCTTATCAGTCATCTAACACTATCCCAGGAGGTTTTGCACACTCAAAAATTCAGGTCCTTCTACCACATCCAGGGGCTGCAAAGCATATATACCCTCAGTTTTATGCTGTAAAACACCACTCTGTTGAACTGCAGCACAGCCCTCACATACCTTCAAACAGTTTGAACACACAAAAATAATAGCTGTGTCTTAAGATCCCAGATTTATCACATAGCACCCAGACCAAAGCCAGAGCCACACACCATGCTATGCAGATGTGGTCAGTTGGTCAGGCTCTCAACAGCATGGGTGCCAGGCCAGAGATTGCTTCCTGCCTTCCTTTTATTTTGGAATGAGAATATATGCTGGGATTACAGCTGGGAGGCCCTTGACCATTGCTAGTCAAACAAAATGTGAAACAATAAGTGGGCAAGTTTGCATACCAACAATAACAAATGCTTTAAGACGCATATGAAAGGCAAGTATCTGTAAATGGGTTTTTAACTTCCTTGGGATGTTAAAGTGGATGGAGTAGCTGACTTTCAGAGGTGGTAGAAAGGTGAAGTGGAAGGATGTGGCTAAGAGCTGGCCATTGGAGAGTAGTGAGAACAGCCTTGAAGAGGCAGAATAAGAAGTAGGGATGGGGCGGGGGGGCTAGAGCAGCAGTTGGAAAGCAGCCTGGGCTCCCTCATTTTAGTCATGTCTGAAGGAAAAGTGAACGGGTTTCTTCGGGGTTAAGAATGAGAAGGCTTTGCAGAGGTCAGATAAGAGCAGCTAGGAAAAAGGAGTGAGGCATGCAAAATGGGAGCAAGAAGAACATTCGTGTGTGAGAAGGAGAAATGTTGAAGTGGATGGGGTGGGAGAAGAGTAAGTTTGAGTACATCTTAGAGAGGGGATGAGTTAAAACACTAAACGACTCCCAAAATAACAACTTGACAATCCCTTTTGTGCACCGGTTCAAAGGGCTATTTTTGCCTTTTTATTTGCATGGATTGATAGCAATTGGCAAGTAAAAATGTTTCAAATTGCAGTCCTAAAATGGAATTAGTAAGTTGCTCATATTTTTCTCAGTCCAGCAATTGCAAGGTTGTAGACAAGTACTTCACACTATTAGTAACACTGTGAAACTGTATTTGAAATGCACAGGGCTGGACATCTTGAAGCACTTTTTGAGATGGGGGTCAAAGCATGAGAACTTTGGCTCCCCATGCAGAAGATCACAGCCTCCTTTTTACTCAGTGTAAGACCAAGTCAACAGCTGTACAAACACCTGCAAAGTCTGATCCGATCTTAATGGAAGTGGGTCTTCGGTTGTGGTGTTTATTTTGTGCTTTGAGCCTGGCTCTTGTAGATTTCCATCAAAATTTCTCATCAAGTTTCAGTGTAAAATCTCTAACCTAATAAGATATTTTTGGTTGTTTTTCTTTTTACCTCTTGAAATGTACTAACACGTAACATTTAAAAAACAGTTAAGGGACAGATGTATTAAGGTAAGTTTCCGATCTAAGTGCACAGTTGCAGGGAAATAGACAAGGGTGAAGTTCCAATCTTACAGCGACCAGTTCTGTTTAAATATTACGAGCGTTACCAGGATTATATAATCTAAAATTTCATATTTGTTTTAATAGCTAGTTGAAAAGGAATGTATTGAGATTGGAGTTACATTAGTGATTTGAATTGTGTTTTGATTCAAGCTAGATCTGACAATTACCATAGTGTGTTTTTTGCCTTTTGCTTTTATGGTGCTAGTAAAGCAATTAAGACAGACATCTGACCCAAAATCTGGTTTAATAAGTAGTTTGGGTTTCACATTAATTTATAATTTTGACTATAAAAGGCATTTTATTACACTGTTCATCAGCCTTTTATTGGACTTGCATCACTACCTAATATGTAAGACATCATTAAATGTTACTAAAGTATGCTTTTTGGCTTTTGGCTTTGGAAGCTCAAATATAAACAGGAAACGAACCCTCAGGACTCCAGAGTTGTTGTAGGGCACATATCCTGATGAAACTAAACATGCAACAAAGTTTTCTAGAAAGCTTGGTATATGCAGTGCAATCTTATGGATTATCCAGAAGATATTACTGGAAAGCAAAATGTTCCTTGTGGATTATCCAGAAGATATTACTGGAAATGTTCCTTGTGGATTATCCAGAAGATATTACTGGAAAGCTAAATGTTCCTTTTAGTATCTTACATACCCTTGAGCACCGTGTGCAGTTTCCAGTGGCACAAATAAAATCATTATAATGTGAAAAGAACTAATGTGACATACCCAGCTCACAAAGGAAATAACAGATCGCAATTAAGTTGCATTGGCAGAACAGTGTGTGGAAGATACTGTCATGTCACTCCTACTTTTTTTTTAACATTCAAAAGCCCTTAAAAACAAATTAGGACTACAGTGCACCAGAATTCATGATCTTCGTAGGACGGTGCTATCCTAAGTTGTGAATTTTTTTTTCTTTTTTGCTTTAACAGTTCAAGGATAATTGCCTGCATCTCACATTTTGCATCTTATGTTTCTCAAGGGTCAGTCCCAAGGCTGGCGACAGGGTTATGGGAACGATTTGAAGAGGCACATTTCTGTCCCATTTTAAAGAAAAGAAAAAAAGGGAAGGTGTTTGGCAGGCATTCAAATGAGACATGTCACAGAATATGCACAATGTAACTGTTGCTGTGGACACTGGCAGAGACAGTTCTTTTAGCAAGGAGAGGGAGTGGGAGAGTGTATTATGAGACAAGAAACTCAAGGATGAAAACTAATATTTAAATACAAACCAGCTGGTTTGGGGTATCTTTTGGGTTTTCTTTTGTGTTTTTTTTTCCCCCAAGTAAAGCCACAATTAAATATTTACAATTCTATTCCCGTAGGGATACTTGGTGGGAAGTTCTTGGAAAGAGGTCGCGTTAAGAAGCCTGGGCAGGAGCTCTTTAAGAGTGAGCCATCTGAATACTTCAAGGCTCAGAATCTGTTTGTTGGAGCCAAAGTTTGTTTCCATGGTCACAACTTTCTTTTGGTGGATGCTGATGAGTACACATTCAACTACATGGAGAAGCATGCAAATGAGGTGAAGCAGGGTCTTGTTATTTTCTGTTATCTTTAAGGACTGTACCTTATCTATATATTTTTCAGAATTATTTATACCTAGTTTATTCACCAGAAGTTCACAGCCCAGTGCTCTCTGTCTACCAGTGGATTTAGGAGATGTTAGCTAGGGAGTGCATGGAAGCCTAGCCACTCTTCACTGTCCATTCCCCTTCTACTTTCTCAGCATCCACTCTTACTGTATTAGAGGTTGTTAGAAGGTATATCCCTGCCTATTCTTTCTTGAGACTGTTTGTGGACCTCTTGTCCCTGAATTGATCTAACCCTTATTGAACCTACAGATACTGTCTGCTTCCACAGCTTTCTGTGGCACCAAGTTGAAAAGTTCACTGTCTACTATGTAAAAAAAAAAAAAAAAAGATAAAAGAAGTAAGTATATTTTATCTGTTTTAAACCAACCTCCTGCTAGTTTCAAGGCCAGTTCTAGTGTTCTGGGGTTTCGTGAAGATCCCCATTCATCTTATGCACCACCTTCATAATTTTGTAAATCTCAAACATTCTTCCCCCTCAGCCTAATCCTATCTAATTACGAGTCTCACCCTTTTCAGTCTGTCCTTGAAAGGCAAGTGTGAGATGTGGAGACTGGAACAGTGCACAGTACTCAAGATGTGGGCACATCCAATTTAGAGTCTTACCGATGAGGCTGTTATATTCCCTGATTTGATTTTCTTGGCTTCATACACATTTATCTGCCAAAACGTTTCCATTGTAATATTGGAAATTCATATCACAGTCAGGAATTCAAGCTTACAGTTTGTACTGAGTTTCGCTATCTTTTGGTGTTGCCTTTAGAGGGGAGAGCAACAATAAATCGAGAGCTGGCATGCCTTGGGTGATGTATACTTCATGCTACATGCATTTGTGTGATGACTGGTAAAGAAGCCCTCATTCACCAAAGCCAGAAATGTATCCAATAGGAAGAAATTGATTGTCCTATAGCAAATGTCACAGAGGTCAAAAAAGAAAGTATACAGGGATGGAGAATGACAGAAGAGTCACAGAGTGTTTTGTGGGATTTCATGTTGGTGTGGTAAGAAATGTAGATTATTATTTTTTAATTTTTCTTTTTTACAATGAAGTTTGTGCTGCAATATTTGAATAAATGTACCCTGGTATACTTGGAAATCCCTGTTATGTGCAGCTCTGACCCAGTCACTCTGAGACACATCTTAAGAATGCATCAGCTCAGGAGCCAAGGCATTTCTGCATCATGATCCCTCTTCTGGATTGTTGCTTTGTCAGTGTGATCTGGAACATCAGCCTTTGGATTAGACTGTGGTGTGAGGACTTTGGGGTAGTGCGTATGCTTGATAGCTCATGGCGGGGTGGCAGCATGAATGGTGCCCTTAGCAGATCTTCTGCGGAGCTGCCTGTTGCATAGGCTTGTTGAGAGTACCCCTAGGGAAAATATCCAGGAGCGTTTATCCTCTGCCCGTTTGTCCAGACCTTTTGTGGATGGAGAAGGGTGAAGGTTCGTAGTGCAAGTTTTAATTGTTGCCTGTCTGCTGGGTCACCAAAGCGAATGAACCTGCAAGACTCCCAAGAGGCCAGTAGGCCTAGCACAGTTTTAGGGACTGTGAGTCTTGATGCCATTGTGCTGCTGAGGCAGAGGTAGATGCAACCTGACCCTGTGCTGCCTTTGGGACGCACGTGCTGTTCTCACTCAAGCGAAAATAGCAGAACGGTGTGATTTCTTTGTAAATTAACGTGGAGTTAGCACCACCTGCCTTCCCTGGAATAATGAGGAAGGTCTGGAAAATGCTTGTTGACATAAAATGCTACAACTGCTAAATGCTTTAAGCAGTAAAATACAAAGCTATATACATTATGCTTTCCTACTGCTGGACTGTTTCTCCTCCTAGTAGAATCAAAGCCAAAGCTATTCTCCAAAATGCAGTGTGCGTCATTAGATTGTAAATGTTCTTTGGAACTGCTGTTTGCATTGATTATCTTGGATCAAACAGGTGAGATCTTAGTTTTCCAGACTGAATGATTGTATATTATCAAAATAAAATCTGCAAAATGGGAAGAAGCAACACTAAAAATACTTCTTGAAAGTGAATTTGGAAATGTTCTTTGCACAGTTAAGATTTTAAAACAGCTGGTAGATAAAAAGGTTTATTCTCCCAATGATAGATGCTTTATTCACATCCTTTGAATAGAGGTCCAGAAGTAAGGACACACCTTGTTTGCCTCAGTTCATCAGGGGATTGCATACTCAAATCACAAGAACTTCAGCAATTATTAGAGAAGAGCAGAGCTGGAAGATGGTTTTAAGAAGGAGAAACAATATTAAGATGACTATTTTTCAGTTATTTCTAAAATTAGAAAATAAATAATTTTCCTTCTGAATAGACAGAGGTTTCCTTTCAGTGGAACACATCAGTGTGTTTTCTGAAAACTGGTAAAAGAAATCCAGATGGAATGTTTTTCTTCTGGAAAATGCCATTTTGACCACATGTCTATAGGCTTATGTTGGTTTAGATGAAACTTTGGTAATCATAGTGCAGGTGGGAATTCATTTTGCTATCACTGAAACATTTCTTTGATACCATGTGAGATATTTGAAAAGTTTTAATTTTCTGTTTCAAAATTGTATTTATTGTATTGTTTTTAAGTTATGGGGAGAGAAAAATCATTGAGTCTTGTCATTTTGATTGCTACCTATACTGAAAGTAGCTTTAAGGGTCTAATTCTCAAACCTTTTCAACACTTTTAGTTTCTTTTCCAATTTGAGGAAAAAACATGTATTTAGAAAATGTAAATTTGCTTGCAAAACAGAACGTGTGTTGTGCACAGTCCTACCGGTATTATCCAGGTTTGGGGAGGACTCTTTGAAACAAGGCATAACTGTGCCTCCTTGGAATGAATTTATCATCTCTGAAACAGTCTCAATTATTCAAACTTTGTAGTCTTCTGCAGCGCAAACGTGCAGGTTGATTTTACTTCCACTGAATTCAACATCATAACCTCTGACTTAAGCAAGACAATCAAACAAAATTAGATTGTGACTACTAGCATGTCAGCAATTACATGAGAAGCGGGGAAAGCAGGTAAAGAGTTATTGCCAGGCTGCTTGGATACTTGATGTCTATGTAGGTGTTTGGAATATGTAGTTTAGAAAAAAGATGTAAAAATAACTGCTTTGATAATGTAGAGAAGACAGGTTTTTAAATAGACAGAACACTTTGTCCGTCTTTAAATACTCTGCTCATTGAGCCTTCTGCCCAGTCTTTTCTCAATCTCTCTTCCTTGCCTTTTCAGCAAAAAGCTGTGTGCTTATGGCCCAAACAATAACAGCTTGGGGAGGGGCCTGAAAAAGTTGCTGTCTCTAAGATGTTTTGATTGCTGGTCCAGCTGCTCCACACCACTGCCTTGTGTGGCATTGCATGCCAGGACTGTACCTGGAGCTTTGGCATAGGCAGCAACCGTCTTCTCTAAATCTGAGCATCTTGCCTGTAACCACTGGTGTATTAATTAAACTTGGATCAATTTGTACTGCTCTGACAGCGCCATAGGGACTTCAGATACCATTTTCTAGATCCCTTTGAACTGATACAAAGCTGTAGACAGTCTTCAGCATAATTGGGAGTGAGGCCCAATCTCTGTTGTGATTAGGTCCTTGATACCATTCATACCAAATTTCAAGTAATTGCTGGTTAAAAAAAATTGCTTACTAGAAGAAATGGGAGAAAACTATTTTAAGACAGATCATTGTGCTTTGTAAATTAGGTAGAGCATGATAGATGTAAGGGCATATCAGATATTCATCAGATATTCAACCTCGATTTAATGACTAAATACGTAGATGTTTTATGTTAAAAATAAGTATAGCAAATAAATCTTTTGTAGAGTTCTAACACAACAATCTGAATATAGGGTGGAAGCCTTAGTGTTGCAGTTCTGTTTATCTAAATTAAAATTTATTTTAATGGCCTATTTAGGAATAAATAAGCATTCTTCTTACATGACAGGAAAAATCGGTTCCTAACAAATTTCCAATCTGATAATTCTGAGTATATAAGACAACATAGTCTAATATGAATGAGAATATCTGTTGAAGCAGTTCATTAGAGCCAATGGTGAAAAGATTAGTTTTAATTTGGTGAAATTTATTACTTGAGAATTAAGTGAGGTGCACCAACATAAAGTGAGGACCAGGTTATTAGAACTGTACTTTAAATGTTTCTAATTCTTCTTTAACAGTACAATGTTTGAAGCAAAAGTGGATGTCCTTTTATGTAGCTGGAATAAGCTTTCTGAGTGTGCATGATGTGACAATTTTTGTTTAATTTTTTATATATACAGTAGGAAGCATTTTTTTTCAGTAGCAAGCTTTCCTCCAAACTTACCACAGTGCTGATTTGTGCATTTGAAGTGAGACAATGAAGAAACTAATGATACTTAGTGGTTCAGCATTGCCCTGCATCATGATAACTCTTGCTGGTACATGCATAGTTGGTTGCATAGTGCTTTCCTCTCTAATCTATGTCTTGCTTTCCTCTGTTAAGTTCTCTGTGGCTGATATTGGTGTCATCCTTAAAAAACTGAAAGACATAACCGAACCTCGTTCCCGAGAAATCAGACAGGTGTTTGCAGCCACTGACCCTGAGCATACCAAGGTGATTGAGTATGACCCTTTCAGGTAAGACAGTGGATTTTGTTTTTTAATATTTAATGACGGCACATTCCCCCAAAATGTATAGAGCATGGCTGTTTCTTGATGGTTTCCGCACATGTTAGCTGACAAATGGCATACATTTGTTTTGCATTTACTTGGAGACTCTGTGTGAAAAAGAAAATGAATCCATCCCCCAGAAAGAAAGAGAAATGTGATAGTTTCAAGTAAGCTGAAAAGCACAACTAAAATCTGTCTACTTTTTATGGAGCTGGCATAGGGTGTTGTGAAGAAAGGCAAGTCCGCAGTAATATATACACTGAAAGATAAAGAAAAGTCCACCCTGAGAGTCAAAAAAATTAATTAGTTATTTTGAAATTCGAGAAGGAATGTTTGAATTGCCTCCTGAAAATGGTGTTATTTGGGTTTTGAATCAGGGAATCAAGTTGTATTGAAATTATAGAATGCAGTTGTAAGCATCTTTAAAAAAGACTGGAAAGCAGTAGCAAGAGCAATGATTAATGCTTGGATAGTAATTTCAGCGTAGATAGGGAGAGTAGAAATCTGGATTCTGGCAATGATCCAGATATGGCAATGGGAAATGTATAGATACTTGGAAAAGAATCATGCTCAAATGCAAGCTGATTTCAGTTTATCCCACAGCCAGAATACTTGAGCATATAAACTGTGTTGGGTACCGGTAAAGTTAATGATGTCAGACAGAGGAGGAAATTTTACCTAGAAGCATTTGGTTTTCACAGTGGTAATACACTATGTATTTAGGAGCTGTCCTAATAACTAAAGCATACAAGTAGATGTATATTGTGTGGAATGTCATCCCTATAGGAATGTTAACCAAAGCAGAAATTGCTTCTGAAATATCTCAAAAGAGATATAGATCAGCAGAAGGTTCTTCCATCAGTTCAAAGTGAAAGTAGTGAGAAATGAAAACAAGCTGGTATTCAGAAATGAAAGATAAGTGATTAAAAGGTAGAATTTAAACTAAAGGAGGCCATAGTTATTGGCAGCTTTTGGTCAAAATATTTCTAGACTCAGGTATTTTACTCAACAGAGGCAAGATTTTGAATTGTTAATTGCATTAGGAGGGAAAATGTTATTGCTAGAGTAAGAAGGGGAGAAAATTGAAAGTTAACGTATGTCTGGAGAAACTTTATAGCACTTGGAAAAGGGTTTTAGTTTATATGCACAATAACTGTTTGAAATCAAATAATTAAGGTTTTAATTCAAATTATGAAATAATCTGTAAACTTCATTTTCTTACAGGCACTAAGAGCAGGTCAAAATTTTGGAACATTTGCGTGATGAAATTGGTGGAGCACACTTTTAGAAGGGATGAGTGTGCTTTTAAACACCAGGGAAAGATTTTTATTTTATCAAGAAGAGGCTCAGTTGAGTGTAAATTTAATCACAGTCGTATTCTGTGCAGCTGTGAACAGCCCAGCATTTTAATTTAGGGTAGTGCTGTTCTGTGACATGGAGTAAGATATGTCTAGTCATATGGTATTGAGGCACTTGGTTTCAGCAACAAAAATGCAGTAGCCCTCTCCATAAGCAAGAGAGAAAGCAGGAGCACCCACTAATAAATGTTTTCTTGGCCTCAGTGCTCTCCTGGGCCAGTCTGAGCACCTACTAATGGTTTACATCCCTCCTGCAGTGGGACCGCAGAGGGTCTAATAGGGATCATTCACACTGCCAGAGGAAGAATTTGCCTCTATGGAACATTTGACTTTTGTGCTTTATAGTGATAGTAGATTTTGTTTCTGTTCATTCATATTATACCCAGTAATATAAAGGCTATCTTCTTTTTATTATCCATGTATCTTATTTTAGAACGAAAGAAACGTTTTTAATGACAAAGACGAGAACACTCTTTGCACCTATGAAAAGTCAAAGATATTTTCTGTGAATAGAATATGTACTTTACTTTCAGTTTTGTATTTTCTTGTGTACATCACTGTTTATTTTTAATTTGTCATGGCATTTCATGATTATAACTAACTACAAATGGTTATTTTTAGTATGGGCAATTATCTGTGTGACAGCTTCAACCAGCATGCTAATCCTCTTTTCTTATCTTAAATAAAGCTCAAGCTTTACTGTGCTCTGAATTTGCTTGTTCAGATTTCTTCCTTTCTGTCTCTGTAATTTTATATGAGCTGCATTTAAAAATACACCTCTAAGTATGATGTAGTGAAGCAGAATTGTAGTTATACAGTTTACTTTAACTACTTTCAGAACCCAAATCTACAGCACATCCAGGAAATAAATACGTTGTGTACACTGAAGCTATCCCCTAAGCCATCGTTAAAACTATTGAAAGCTTTGTTAAAAAAAGAAGAAAAAAATAACTAAAACTTAGATGCCTGTGCATCACGCGGTTCTATCCAGACTGCTTTTTCTCATAAGCTACTGCAAGACTGCTGTTAGAGACAAAGAACCATGTGGGTTTAACAAAGATGCCTGTCTTCAATTCAGCTTGAGAAACAGCTCTCTTAAGCAGTTAATTATTATTTCTTCTTTCTTTACCAAATTCAGATTGCAATCTGTCTTATTCTTCTACAACAACAACAACAAAAAGTAAAACAAAAGATAACTAAGCTGTGGGAACAATTGTTGCAGCTTGGGTTTTTTTGTCAGGAAGAGTTTAGATTTAGTTTTGTTTACGAATCTTGGGTCTCGCTGATTAGTCCCTAGCAATCACTAAAATATTTCTTAATTCCCAAATGAGACAATAATTCTATCTGGGGGTTTTGGTGACTTTGATTGTCACTGACTGGCTTGAGAAAATAAAAGACCTTTAAAATCCTGACACTGGTAAAATCTGTGCCATGTATAGAAATCCAGTCTGTGGAAATATTCAGACGGGTGATGTTATCTACATGCTTTCAGCTTTGCCAGCCCAAGCATTTAGAGTGCCAGGCTTATCAGGCAGTTTTGTCCTCTTCTTTGTGTTTGTGGTAATATTACTGCAGGCTCCAGGAAGGAAGCTCCAGTTTTGACTGGATCTCTGAATGCTGCTACAATACAAATAATAATATTCAGTAGGTGGAAAAATAATACTGACAAGATAATGATAATATTAATAGATGGACCAAGTTTTGGTCATTGAGTTTTCATAATCTCAAATAAGTTTTGCTACTGTCAACAACATGTCTTCTCCTTATATTTATCTTCTGCCACTGCAAATAAAGGATCTTTCTGATTTACTTAATATGAAAAAAGCAGCAGTTGAATCAAAGTAGGCCCTATACAGTGTTTAGCATCCTTTTTTGAATAGCTGTATAAGTGCAATCATATTCTATGAAGAGATATCTTCATTTGAACAGGACCGCACAAGCCTCTGAGAGGAAGCAAGTGAAAAATTATATTTGTTGATAAAATTTTGCAATTTGGAAGGGTACTAAGTTTCTGTGCTTTCAGTTCACGTGTGGATCTTAAGACACCCGTTATCAGATTCTTTCAAGAATTTATCTGTTCTCCAGACAGCAGTTTGAGTTTTGTGTCCGAACTTTGTGCATCTCTAATAATTTCTTCCATTAGTTTTCGAAGATTGGTATATAATCACAGTGATGCAGTACCCTCAAGGGTACCACAAGGTACAGCTTTAATTGCATCAGCAATTATGGTGAAGCTTACTCTTAGTGCAGTTTATCCAGCAGTATTATATATAATTAAACTAATTTTGACTAAGGGACATAGGCCTATGTTGATGCTTGCTGTTAAAAAAAATCCTCCTGAATGTGATTTCACCAGAGGCAGATGTTTGGGATCATAACACTAATGTAGTTACACTAACCCAGGTTTTTCAAGAGGCCTTGTAGCAGCGAGGTAACCTACAGTTCAGGCCATTTTTTTCCAGGAGAGCAGGAAGCCTCCTAGGTTTCCTTGAATACCTTGCTACTGGTGTTTTTCTTCCCTTATGTTGTGTCAGCATCCAGGACATACGAAGAACTCTGTAATCATTGAAGGCAACAAAACCCCTACTGCAAAGACAATGTAGTCTTTAAAATTAGTCCTTCTCCTCCACTCTACCAACACTATATAGCAGAGGGAGATTGTTCTGAACTGTAATTACTAGTCCTGGTTCTTAAGCTCCAAAGCTTGTGTCCATTTGCTGATATACTACAAGTGCCTTCAGGAGCTTACCCAGAAATCACTCCAGCTCTATTACCAGCAACAAATTGTTGATATTAACAGGAATGACTTGTCATTCAGCGCCAGCACTGGCTCATCAGATGGACCTCGGGAACATTTCTTCTTCTTGGGTTGGGCTGATTTGTCTGAGCAGCACAAGCAATCTTGGGAGAGCACATCTCAGGCTCTTCACTGCATGATTCTCTGCTGACAGTGTCCAAGCATAAACTGGTCTTGCTACTGCCTCCTGTCTTCCATTCTTGCCAGGAGGGCTTGTGATTACAAGTTGGGTGTAATTTTCTTCCCTCTGTGACCAATTTCTGTTTTCCTTCCCCCAGCTTTCCCCTGAAAGTTACCAATCAGGGACAGCTTTCACAGTACTTTGTGAAATGTGGCTTGACACTTGATTAACATTCTGTTCTCTGTTGGGATCTTCTGCCCCACTTCTCCTCTGATGTTGTTAATTTTCTCTCTCTCCATTTTATGCAGCTGTTGTTATGCATGCTTTGTGTTTACAGATAATTAATCATGTGCTGCAGAATGCAAAATATAATTAGGAACAAAACAGGGTAATACCTTGTTAATTCACTATCTTGTTGGATAAATGCAATGATAAAATTAATCTTTGCTAATACTCCATACCAGTATGGCATCTCTGGGAAAAGGCTTCAATCATGATTATTATGTATTTTTGTATGTATAGCCAACTACTGAGGAAATGTGGACATTCTGCAAAAGTTTAAAAGCCTGGGTAATTTCCATTATACCTCCTTGAACAGAGCTGGATTTCAAATTTAAGTAGATCCATTCTTTAAAGATCTAAATACAGCATTTTATAATGAGTGCCCTTTAAGCCTTGG
>JAVJGG010000059.1:9573972-9598920 GCA_035590195.1 Aviceda cuculoides
AATTTAGTGATTATTAACTGGTTTTAACTCCTTTACTTAAAACTAATGTAGGCTGTTGTTTTCATGAACAGAAATTTGATAGTCAGGATCACTGATGGAGCATTTTCAGAACATGAAATTATGACTCTCGGGCGCTATTACCGTGTGAGAGATGAATGTGAAATGGACCTCCATGTCCTCCTTGGAGCTGCTCAAGAACAACTAAAGAAAAATAGCTTTGAGAATTTTGAACAACTGTCTGCGGTGTTTATATACAACGACCGTGAAAAGTAAGTTTCCTCTATTTATCCTAAGCTGTTATTTGGGAAGCTCTGCTTGTAAACTTACCTACTTTCTGCTTGTTGCTGAGCAAATGATATATTGCAGCCAAAGAATATTATTTGTAATGTTAAGCCTCTCTCAGCACTTGACAGTAGACAACAAAAGGATAGCCTTTTTGTCTCTTTTTCATTTTGTTTGTGGACTTTTTATTATAGCTGCTGTACTGAATATTCTGTGACATAATCAGATGCCTGTTCACAGGCAAAACACAGTATTTTAAATCAAGGGGGAAAAATAGTGATTTAAGGGAAAAAAGAAAGGATTCGTAGCTGATGCTTTTTATGACTCATTTGGCCTTTTTGTTCTCTGATGTCACAGATAAAGAATCACAGAGAATCACTAAAGACCTCAGCATGGGGGTGACAGGCCACCATGTGCACTTCAAGTTTCTTGGCTTTGTAATAGCAAAATTTCATCAAACCTTTTTTTCTTTACCCTTCACCCTGATATTCCTCCCATATTTTCCAGTTCACAGCAACATTCACTTGAAGTAAATCTGGAAAATACCTAATGTACACCTCTCCCCCTCTCCTTCTGTTTGTGTAGATGTGGAGTGCTGCCTCATGAGATGTGCAGGACTATTTGCAAGTCCTTTAAGTTGCCACTGGCTGACGATAATCTGCAAGCTTTACTGACCATGTAAGTTAAGGGCAGATAGTATGACCTGCATGCATGAGTGCAAATCAATGCTAAATATCTACTGCAGACACAGTTCTTAAGAATTTGTTGTTTATATAATATTAATAATTTCATGATGCTGATTTTGTCCCTATACACATGCGGACTTTCCTATTTATAGAATATTTATAATTAACTGAGGTGCATCTGTCTTAGCAACTTGTCTTCTTTTTGTCTGGCATGGTAGATCATCTGGTTTTTTTCCAGAATTCTATGGAATTAGTCTTATGGGAATCAGATACTGATAATTATCAATGAGATTCACTTTTTTTGCATTAGCTGTTCCTGAGCATATATAAAGTAAAACCAATAATCTTCTGAAAGCACATTATGTGAGTTTTAAGAAACATACCAAGATGAATACAATGAAATGTCCTTCAATCAAGGAGACAGCATCGGTAGTAAATAAAAGTTGTTCCCATTAATCTCACCTGAAACATATTTTATTGTAATTTTTAAAAAGGTAAAGGAAAGGAGTGTTGGCATGGTTTTGGTATTTTTCCATAGAACATTTAATTGTTTTGAGACAAATTGCTTGGCTAGCTGTATTAATGGGAATAGAAGTGAAAAGAACTAGTATTCAGTGCTTGTATTAAAGGCTAGAGTAAGAGTAGTTCAGAGTAACCTGTGGTGTTTTGAACACTTATGTCATGTTGAGTTTGGTTTTCATGGCCAGATTTTCTGGTAATAGGTTTAAATGCATGCTTGTTGGTCTCTTCTTTCCCTTGTGGGAAATCCTTAAATGTTTTGTCCGTGTCTTCATACTGTGTTAAAAGCAGAAGCAGGTCTTGTCTTCTGTCATGTTTAGATGCTTGCAGGTAGATGTGCTTCTTGATTTCAGGAGGAATTGCAGACTAAGCATCTGGATTTATCAAATAATGAAAAGACTCTTGTCGAGCAGCAATGTGGAATCCATTTTAATGAAGCATCTTTGTACTGTAAGCGAGACTTCCTACTTAAATCAGTAGCAACAAGACTTCTTTAAGAAGCCTAAGGGGCTATTTTTCACAAAGCCCCTGTTTCCAGACCAAAAACTTTCAGAATAGTTCCCTGCAGTAGCCAGATAGATGACTCTGGCAATTTGTTTGCTGTTCATCACTTCTGACAGTTAGGTTAGAATCATTAGTCATCATAAGCATGTCTGAATCTTAGCATTAATCTAAAACTAATTTTTTAGAACTCCCACTAAGCTGCCCAACACAAAAAGTGTTGGAGGACAATTGACATCCTGTACTAGACAAGGGATTCTCATAGCTTCCACTTCATAAAGGCTGAAATTGAATAGATGCACAGATAAGGGACTGGAGGTTTTCCTTTATGTACTAACTCAATGCTGATGAAAAACAGACAAGCCTGGCACATCATAGGCTCCAGAGAGGCATTTATTGTTTGTGAATTTATACCAGGGAAAGCTTTTGTGAAAGGAACCTCTTCTCTCCTGAAGAGTCTCAGTGTAGGCAGTTAAAAAGAAAAAACCCACTATACTCTAATAAAAATTAGAGATAAGCTTAGAAGACAAGGAGAAGACTAAGGGCTGGATTTCACCCAGCTTTAGCTAGGTACCCATGAAAGCCGAATTAGGATTCAGCCACTATAGGTTCTTTCTGTAGACAATGGAGAAGGAGATAGTTATCTCCTCAGCCTTTATAAGAGCTGGATTTCTAAATTACCATCCATTTTCCTTTGATTCTAAAGGAGCTGTGGCCAGCCTGTATTGAGATTTCTGTATGAGAAAGGTAAATGGTGTGAAGCTGGGCCTCAGAAATCAGTGTGAGAAGTACTTCATATGATAGAGTGCAATATGTAATGCCAGTTCTAAGTTACATATCAGCTGCTTCAGAAGATGGCAGTTTGTGGTGAGTCACTGCACTGCAAGTAAGAAGGAAGATTGTCCAGTCTTAATAATGTGTGTAGCTGGTACTGCTTGGTAAGTTAATTGTTTCATGAGGGTGCAGAGTTAGGGAAAGATTTTTTTTGAGGTCTATTTAATAGGAGTTAATTTCTAGTAGTCTGGAAATCGAAGAGTAGAATTGGCTGCCTGAGATATAGACTTTTCTCTTTCTTTCCTCTTGTTTCCTGTAGTTTTCTTTGAGACTGAAGAATCATGAAACAGGCAGGTTTATTGTTAATGAAGAATAGTCTTGCTCTTGGGGAGTATGCAATTCAATGTGGGCAAAGTTTGTCAACAATATTCTTTCTCTGTTTTTTTTCCAATGAGGAAGCATGTAATTTTGTGTCAACTGATGCTTCTGAAGCAAGTGGTGGTGGTGGTGTTCCTACTGTGTATATCTGTATTTATGAAGGAAGAAAGTGGTACAATAAAAGTTGTTGGATTGATTCCCACAAAATCAGTATCTATAGCTAATGCACTAGCTGGACCCCATTCAGCTATAAAATGATGCTAGATGATGTGATCAGATAATAGTTGAAGACTGAAGCTATATGTTTATTCAGCTTTGCTATCTGAGATTAGGTGGCAAAGACTTTCTGTAGGACTTAATGGTTCTATTTTTCCATTTTGAAAGGTAATACTCTTAAAGTATTTATTATTTATATTTGTAAATTATACTGCAGTGATCTGTCACTCATTAAAAGCATGGGATGGGACTAGAAGTTACTGTCTAATTTTGTGGTCACCTCCAGATGACCCAACACTATGTTTACTGTACCCAAAGACCATTCAGTTTCCACAGAGTACAGGGAGAATTAGCAGAAAGACTGAGGTTTCATAAGACCCTTTCATATTGTGTGTCAAGAGTAAATTTATATATTTAATTGTGGGGTGGTGAAATAGTAGGATTTAGGTACCCAATGATGTGTCCTTTTTTCCAGTTTACCTGAGCTGGCTTATTAAAAAGTATTTCCTTTCTCCATCAGCATTTTCTCACTTAGTTTTTTAATCACAGGGCAATACAGACTTTTAATCACAATGTATTAAGCAGTGCAGATGGTTCACAATTGTTTCTGCCAGAAAACTACAGTAGTCATTGTAAACATTTCTTTAAATTTATGCAGGCATAATGACAATTATAGTTTGTTTAATAAATAAATGTTGCTAAAGTGCTCAAGTAATTAATTTAGGGGTTTTTTCCTGTTATTTTTATTTACTGCAATGCTAAATGTATGCTAACAAGGACTTAAAAAGATGCAGTCCTTCCCTAGAGGTTATATAAACAGCTGGCAGATAAGGAAAGAAAAAATGGAGTGAAGAAAGAATGGATGACAAGTTTACAAATATTATGCATTGATTGTTCTGCATTAGTTTAGTTGTTAAGCATATGTCCCTATTTTTTTAAATATGTCAGTTAATTCCTGTTAAAAGCAGCTGTGTAGTTCTTCACCTCTCCACAGTACCAGGGTAGGACTATTGGACTCTGGAGGGGGGCTTGTTGTTTTGAAAAAAATTAATCCCTAGTGTCTCAGGTAGCAGTGCCTGATAACAGTGAGCCTCCTACATGGTCATCCCAGTTCCCAAGTCATTAATAGGCCAGGCCAGGCCACTCCTGCCTGCTCAGCTTTTCCCTGGTTTATGGCTGTGTAATAATTTTTTACCAAGTTGCCTACCTGTAATGTTTTTTTAGGGCTGACTTATTTCTTTCAGGAAGCAAACCTTTTTTTCCTGCTACAGCAAGTGTCCTGGTAGCAGGAGCAAGATTGGAAATGGTCACAAGATCTTTCTCCTGCACTCTGTCTTCTGCTCATTACTTTTGATGCCTGAGACTCCTTATGCCATTTGTGATGAAAAGACTCTGTAGCATTAATATATGGATCTCTTAAAAGAAATTATTTCCGTTATTCAGTGTGCTGAGGAACTGATGGTTCAATTTATAGTTGTTCAAGATGTGAATAAATGTATACACAAGATGGTAGCCATTACTTAATTCATACTGATCAGCTGCATAGATTTGTCTGTGCTCACTGTTTTAAATCTTTTCATATGAGCAGTTTATGACAATTTAGGATTATACCTGTGTTACACAAAGACTGTCAAACAGGCTGAAGAATCCCAACATTTTCTCTAATGTTAAAGCAGCATGATACTTCTCCTCTATTATTATCAGATTAACTTCTTAATAAATGTTATTCAAAACTAAGGAATTAAAAAACCTCTGTATGTACATGAACTTTTTACATAAATGTTTGGGTTACAGATTTCTTGATGGGAAAGAAAAAATATTTATAAGTAGCCTTTACTCACCAAAGCATCCTCAGAAATGGTCATAATGTGATTTAACCAGATTTTTCACATATCTGGAGTATTTAATTATGAATATATTTTTAGAAGCAGAAATGTGCAATTATTTCTGTAAAGTCAAAGAAAAAAAACAACTCTGCAAACTATGATAAGGATGGGGGAGTCACTTTCATAGTCTAAAATCACATGTATTGGTGAAGTCATAGGGCAAAACCGAAGAGGAGCATGGTTTCAAGAGATCTTTGTTGCATCTTCTTGATAAGACAAATCTAATTTCCTTTCCTGAAGAGCACTGTCACTTTCAGTCATATTAACTCCAGCCACTGAAATGTATGACGTCTCTGTCCTAATAATGCACAAATTGATAACATCTCCTTAGTCCATCTGGATACTCTGTGCCAAATTGCGAGTGTGTGCTTTCAGTACATTGATACAGTAAATCACAGCAGGAAAGAGAACTAAAGAGTAGATTTTTTTTTTTCTTTCTGGATTATTCTAGAGTAATATTTTAAGCTGCTTTCTGTAGCTATTGAAATACGGGATTTAGGAATCCTATTTCCTATGCCCATGTTAAAATCTTTAGTTATAGTTAACTTCATGCCCATGTTGTCATCTCAGTTTGCTAGTGCTGTCACATCAAAGGACTTTTCTCCCTGTTAATGTCTGTCGAAAGCAGAAGCAATGCTTTCCTTGACTTCATTGCCTCAACATAAAGTTTAAGTAGTTCCACGCCTTCACTTGTTCTTTATTTAAAAATCCTGCTTATGCAGCTCTGCATCTTGGCAGTAGACTTAGTCTTTTGACTTTTCACAATGAGCAAAAGATAAATACATATATAGTAAAAAAAAAAAAAAATAATCATGATAGTTCTGAAATTCAAAATCTGTATGCCATAGTTTTTTGCCAAGAGGTATAAGCTTTTTTATTGTCTTGTTACTTCTAATGCAAAATTCCTTTCTTTTCCCAATTGCCACCTGCAAAAAATCCCTGAAAGAAACAAGAACCCCCTAGAAGTGGGAATGATAATTTTCTTGTATAGTGGATATATTCCCCAAATGCAAGGCTTTATGAAAATGTTAACTTGCATGTGAGCTATTATAAAGCAGCAAGCTATCATAGGAGGGTTTCTAATTGGCAATGTTTCAAGCTCCTCTTTAATACTAGTAACAGTAGCATTCTTTTCTGACTTTGCTTTCATCTTCAGCATAACTCTCTGTACTTAACATTCCAGTTTATCGCTAGCATCTCTGTTTATGGCTCTCAGTATATTTTATTATTATCTCTCCTGCTGACTATTAAATGAAAGGTGTGGGGGGAGGAGAAGGAGAGGATGAGTTGCAGTTTATTGCAGTTTATTTTTGTCACTAGATTTATTTCTCCTCTTCTCCGGTATTGTTTTCCAAGTTTGTGCTGTAAATTCTCCCTTAAAGTACCTTCATGCTTAATTTTTACCAGAACATTCTGCAGTGATTGAAGGGTTTTGAGGCACATTTTGTGCAGTGCTATTTCTTTATGAACAAGATAAAATCATTTTTTAAAAGACTTGTTTCTTGGAGATGATCTTGTTCCTGTGCAGTAGTATTTGTCTCACCAGATTACAGGGCAGAATTGTTTAACCTGATGTTTCCCACGAAAGAATAGGTATTAAGTCTTGCTAGTTGTATATGTCTCTCCATGGACCCCAGTGAAGCATAGACAATTCCAGGGGATGCTTATATGCCTAAACAAGGTCCCTTTTATATGTAGGTAGTGTTAGATGAGAGAGATGTCATTCACAGAAGCTCCTAGTACGGTATTTATAGCAGAGCAGTTAAGCTGTTCATTTCAAGAATGATTTGCATGGTAGCTTCAGCTTGTGGGTATCTTTCAAGCATTTGACTAGTCCCACTGAAGTAACAGCGGTTCCCAAGTGCCTTAATCACCTAAGTGTTCTGCTGAATTGAGGACTTTTTTTCTGAAGCTGTTTCATCCAAATCAATGGCAGAAGGATGACATGGCTTACAAATCTGCTCCCATGGGGTTTGTTAGTGCAGGGTAATGATTTTAGAAATTTGAAGGAGGGAGATAGCATGTTCCACATGTACCTGTAGACCTTAGCTGGCAGCATATACAGCATATATAGCTTCATGCAGTTAGGGGACCCTCATAATTGACACAAATATATATATTTATTCCATAGAAATAAAGAACAATGCCATGAAACAACTACCAAGTGACAAAGCTTGTAGTTTTTAAATCTGGCTATTATTTGATAGGTTAGAGAGCTGTGTGTTTGTCAATTGTAAGTTGATCCCAAGATGTATGCAAAGAGCATTTTTGAAGGATTGCTTATTTTCAGGAAATGATTGTAGAAGCCATACAAAGCAGGTCAGTTGTGTTACAGCACAGCCCTCTCGTATCATTCTACCTGTTTCTTTTCTACACAAAGGCATCATACACTGATCATCCCAACTCTGCTTGTCACCAATTGTGAGATCCCAGTGTTGGAAAAGGTTGGGCAATGCTTCAAAAGTAAAATGAAATTGCTTGAAATGTAATAAACCTTAAAGAAGTTGAATTCTACTATGAGAGAATAAGGTGTAAGAATATGGAATAGAATGTATGATATAGAAGTCCTGAGAGTTTGGTAGTGTTTTTCTGTACTCCTGCTGGAGTTTGGTAACAAAGGAGTAAAAAATTTTTATCCAAAAGGTAATGCATTAGTGTACTGTATATAACGTGATACAACTTTGTTAAAAAATTCCTTTAACCTTGAGTCATCTTATGGATATTCTGCTTAGGTTTGAAGATGACCATAAGCAAGTGGAATATAAGAAGTTTGTGGATGGGCTGAACTGGAGACAGAATCAAATCCCTGCTTGCCAGACAATAAAGGTTCCTCTCAAGGTAAAACCAGTGTATCTGAGCAAAGGAACAGTACAATACATTGATATAATTTGTCCAACGTTAACATGAGTGCTTTATCCAATGGAGACCACAATGGTTTTCATATTTGTGTATTTGTGCTTGTTTTCTTCAAGTAATTTTTTCTGGGAGGTTTAGAACGAAGCAGAGAAATTAAACCAGGATGAAGAGCCCTGTAACACCCCCATGCCTGATAGGTGTCACATGTCTGTGACATTTTTCTAGAAGAAAAAAAAAAAAGAGAAGGGGAAACAGGTGTATTTGTCCATGAACAATGGGCGTGAATACCACTTCACCCACAAATATTGTTGTCATATGTCAAACGATCTGTTTGCTTGCTGAGGTAGTCAGGAAATACTTTAAGTGCCACTGACACTGCAGAAAATAGCTATATATTTTTTATAACTCCATAGAACCTTGTATATAGTACACCACATCACTAGTAGGCGTACAGCAAGAACAGTGTTGATGGATCAACTTTGTATATCTCCACCAGCCTGCTACTTAGGGTAAATAAAAATGTGGTATCAACAAACTGCAGAGATTAATCTGATCTTGCCATCTTGTGCTGAATGGAACATTTTAAAATAGATGGTGCATAAGGCAATTTTACTGATTTTTTAAAAACTTCGTAACAGATAAATCCGAAGCCCTTATGCCAACACATAGTTTTGCTGTTCTGGCCTAGCCAACGTGTTGCTATACTTGTACAGAATGTGTTTGATTGTATTCAAACCATTTAGAAACATAGCATTCCTTTAAATTCAAGTTCAATGGTGCCATAGTTTAAACCAATATTCCTCAAGTATTGTGCTATTAACTTGACTCCTCTCTCTTACTTGGCTTACTGGCTCTTTCTTATGTAGCATCTCACAAGGGCCCAATGCTGCTGGTTTGCTCTGCTTTCCGTAGTGGTTTATTTTTCACTTTGTCATTGAGAAGAATTTTTCCATCTTGTACAGGTAAAATCAAAGCCCTTCCATGTGTTTTATACAGTAGTGCTGTGGTTCAAAGTGTGCATTAGGTTTTGTTCAGTGGATATTCTTTGATTTTACAGAAGAATTCTGTGCTTAATTTATAACTCAATACTTAAACAGTGACTGCTTGAAGGAGACTGTGTCAGGATAAGGAGCTTCGTGAGCCTCTGTACCACAGAAACAAAAAGAATTTCAGAGCCTGTGCCCAGAGGATTTTTGCCTTGAAGATGGTGCTAAGCTCTGTACCAAAAAGCAAGGGTGAAGGAAGCAGAGGCACAGATACACTTGCTGTTGAATGTGTTTGACCATTTTTTTCCCCTCATGGGATGGCTTATCTAGCCATTGAGCATGACTTGATTTCTGGCAGGTGAGGGAATGAGATGGCTTCTATGGGGTGAAGGTGGGGTGCAAGTGGCGGTGGAACCAAGACGCAGCCTTCACAAGTTGAAGATGTGGAGGAAAAGGTGCTTGTGAAATAAGCAGGAGGTTGAAGTGGACATTTGTGGTGTTTTGATCGGCATAAGAGATGAGGTTTCGTTTGGGTATGAAGAAGATGTTATCTTTCCTTGGAGCACAGCTAGTGGATGGGCTTTCTGGGAGTGGCTGATGCCTAAGAGCCCCAGTTGAGAACGGTACATGGAGTTATGTGAGGAAGGTTACAGCTGAAATCAAAAAAGAAGAAAGAGCATCAACAGAAATTGTAATCAGTCATCATCATGCTGGGATAATCAGTTCCTCATCAGCTCCAAAGCCTTGCTGTAACTCTCATACTGACATATAGCACTGTTTTTAATGAACTGCACCCGAATTGGTGCCAGTATAGTTTACAGAGTTTTATCGACATTATTATTTTGTTAGTTAGCTGCAATACCTAGGCTATGTTAGGTACAGTACAAGAATATTTTAATGAAGAGATCAATACAAAATGGAAAGAAATCAGAGAAAGGAAGGGATTTAAATCTCCTTCAACTTTAGAATCCTATTGTCATTCTGTTCATGACTTACCATGAATTGACAGCAATATTTTGGGGCTACAATACCTGTATTTGACAGATAGATTTCAGCAACAGAGTTGTGCTTGTTTAGCTGACTTTTTTCTTCTTTCTGTCTCATTATTTTGTATGATTTTTGCTGTTGAGACATAGACGACTTGCAAGACTTTCAAGTATAAGCATCTTAATGAAGAAAATATAGTGTTATCAGCAAAAGGGCTAATGATAGAAAATATTTTTAATAAAATATTCTGCAAGTTTGATAAAAATATGCATGTAGTAATCTTTTAAGAGGATGTGCTATATTATGGTCCACTTTTTCACAGATTTGTATGTGGAAATGAAGCAGCTCATTCAATCTTATGTTGACCAGCTTTTAATTATTCTTGTTTTCAATATTATAATCTAAGATATTCTTCGGGTTACTCATTTCAGAATGAAGATGACTGGAGTGGACAACCACCATGCATTGCTGTGAAAGGGATCAAATACTTACCTCTTCTGGATGATCTGTTTGGCAAGGAAGAATAATCTGAGCTGTGCAAGGCACTGCTTTTGGATTAGTGTTTCAGCTCCAGAGTTTAACTTAGACAGATACTGAGAACATTCCTTGTAAAACAAAAAGATCAGATATAAGTTTTATTGCATTTAATTTCTTATTTCAACATAGATATATACTTTCTGTGTTTTTCTAACTCCTTCTAAATCAATGGTACTCTTTTATACTTACACAAGCATAATTAAAACTGTGTCCTCTAATCTTTGTGTCTGGTTGTATGGAGAATTTACAAGTATTGGGAAATCTTTGAGTCAAACAGAGCAAAATCTGACTGACCCTGCTTTGTTCTGCAAACAAAGGTTCTTGGATGACCTTTTAAAATATTAGGTCGGACTATATTAGCACAATAAGTTAATTCCATTCAAATTTCCTCTCTTGCTCTTTAGCTTATATCTGTGTTTGTGCTATATCCCTGTGGTGATGCTTAAGTACTGTTTGTGTCAAAGTTTGTTGGTTTATGGAGGAAATACTAGCAAGGCTTTAGCACAGTATAAAGTTGCTCTGGTATCAGAGATAATTATAGCCTTGCAATGTAGAAGTAATTATTTTGCAGGCATGGCATGAAAGCTGTCAGTTCTTGCTTTTCATTTTAAATGTGACTCAGATTAATAGACACCCAAGTTTACTTGGGTGAAACATATATGAAGAGAAGATGTTTCAGTACAATTTTAGTGTGCAGCTTTCTTGCAGTAGCAGTGTACTTGTCCTTTGAAAATTAATTGATGCCTTTCTCTTTGCTCAAAATTGCAATGAGTAACTGGAGTTCCTGTTAGCATTTTTGTATCTTTTTAAGCTTATGCCAGCTCAAAGCCATGATTAGATCTGAATTTACTGCATGCTTTTGTGAGGGAAGTAATTATGCCAGATTAAAGAATGGAAGAGCTGAGGTGAAGGGGGGAGCTGATTCATCCGTAGCAGTTCCACAGTGTAAGCCAGTGCACCTCTGCCAGTGGCTGGGAAACTCACACATTCGGTAGACTGAGAACCCTGCGCTTTCTGTAATCTGAAATTACAATTCGGGGAGGAAGTGTTTTGATTTAGAAGGATGAGAATTCAACGTATCTAAATCCCCAAACTGAGGGAAAGACAATAGTTCAAAGAATAACTTAATTCAGTAAATCTCTATATTTTTGGAAACTTGGAGATCTCTTTTAAAATTTTGATCCCATTTAGAAATACCTTGCTGCACTTTTGCATGGTAGTGTAAATGAAATTTTTGATTGTATGTCTTCTCTCTAGCCCCCCCAGCTCCTGAGAAGAAATTCTTTTCCCTCCATATGGTAAAATACAAAGCTTTTGGCATCTTTTTTACTTTTATTGTCAGCAAAAAAGGACTTGAGGCAAGGCATAATTATGTGTGTTGCTGCTACTTTGGAAGATGTTTGCAATGAAATGGGTAAGTAAGTGATGGTCTGTGTCCAGGGGGTCAAAAAGAAAACTGTGAAAACTCGTTAAAGTGCTTCAAGTTGTAGACAGGACCATGTACTGCTTTTTGATCCAGAAGAGGAAAATGGTTTCTTACATGACACGAAGAATGTCTGACCATGGGGATAGTGTCTGGAGCCAAAACAATAATAATTTGCGTTTGAAGCCAGTTTGATGAAAGCTTAAGTTTTTTAAAACATGCCACCAAGACTGAGCTTGGCACTTTAAATAAACCATAGAACCATAGAATCATAGAATGGTTTGCGTTGGAAGGGACCTTAAAGAGGTGAGACTGACTGGCCTATAGTTCCCCGGGTCTTCCTTTTTTCCCCTTTTAGAAATGGGGGTTATGTTTCCCCTTTTCCATTCAGTGGGAACTTCCCCATACTGCCACAACTTCTTAAATATGATGGATAGTGGCTTAGCCACTTCATCTGCCAGTTCCCTCAGGACCCGTGGATGCATCTCATCAGGTCCCTTGGACTTGTGCACCTTCAGATTCCTTAGATGGTCTCAAACCTGATCTTCTCCTACAGTGGGTGGTTTTTCATTCTCCCAGTCCCTGCCTTTGCCTTCTGTGTCTGGGTGTATCATTGGTGCCCATGTGAAACAACAGCAGTGGATAATAGCCAGTGGATGGTACAAGGCTTGGTAGTCTCTTGGTGACATCCCTGATATGATCCCTTGGAAAGCAGCAGACGTCTCTAGAGAGTGCCTCAGGTCAGCAGATGGGTGCCTCCGTACCTCTCAGCAGAGAGTCGCCTACTGCTATCACCCGTTACCTGTTCTTAGTTGTGCTGGTTGTTACACAGGGAGCAGATCAGGCTGCCTCGCTCAGCTCCAGCATCTCTCCTGATGTGACGGGTCTTTCCTCTTCAGTCTGCAAAGTGGTGAAGCTGTTCTGCAAGGGCACCTCAGGCTTCGAGGGAAGTCTCTTTCTCCTGCTGGTCCTTGCCGTTGCAAGCTTCCATTCTTCTGCATTATTCCCCCCCTCCCTTCTGTTGCCCTTGTAAATTTTTAGTGTTCCCCAGACTTCAGAGGGATATGTTTCGGTTGTGGAAATCTTGTACAGCTGAGGGTTTCCAAGAAAGATTTACTCTGAACATTTACCCAAGTAGCTTTTAGAGATGAGAAATTCACTTTAGTTTGTTTTCCTTCATGTGTATAGGACAAAGAGGAGCCTGCTTTCAGAAAAAAAAAAATTAGTACAAGAAATATTATTTCTTATAATTTCATGTGGAACCCTGTATATAGGTCTGGTCAGTCATGGTCTGGTCTGGTTATGGTCAAGAAAGGTGACTGCAAACTGGAACCAGTGCAGAGAAGAACTAGAAAGGTGGTCAAGAGAATGGAGATAAGAAAGGAGATTAAAGGAGCTTGACTTATTTAGTGAAATAAAATGAAGTCTCAGAGAGAATATGACTGCTCTCTGTAAATACATTATGGCCAAGCAAGGAAAAGAATCTGTTTCAGTTAAGAACATTGGTAGTTTAAGAACAAAAGGGTATAATTTGCCACAAGTAAATTTAAACTGAACAACAAAAGGTGGTTTCTCACCTCTAAAACAATGAGGGTCTCGAACAGCCTTCCAAGACTAAGGTACTCAGTTAGTTTTAAGGTTGAGATGGGTCATCTGATGACAGTAATTTTAGGATGTTTATTAATACCTTTCTGAATTATTATTCTCACTTCTCTTTCTCCTCTTTTCCCATGCATCTTGCATAACCCTGATGAGCACAAAAGGATCTCCTAGGAATAGGGCAGGCAGGGCCTGAGAAATATTTTTCTTGTCACCGTGCTCACAATTTGTCATATGCTGTGGTCTTATGTGTCACAAACACTTTTCACCGCGTTTTCTTTTTTACAAGCAGCAATGCTTCCAGAAGGGAAAGCCCTAGCCAATGAGCAGTCCAATAATACTCTCTGTATAATGTGACTTACAGCATATGCTGCCCAGAATATTTCAACCTCTCCTCTAATCCTGCCACCAGCTTCTTCTCTCTTTTCACATTGCTGATGAGGGGCCTGAATGAAGACAATACCACAGGATTATGTTTCAAGATGGCAGGAGGCCACAGCTTTAAAGCATGCATCGCATAAAGGGGAAGGCAGCCCTCACAGTTGCCATTAATCTCAGCTCTCGATCTCTGTAGGGGAGCCAAAGATATCTTCTTTCCACAAGTATCTGTGCTGTCCACGGCAGGAGCGAAGAGATTCACATTACAGTACCGGCTCCCCATCTCACTGCTGGGGTCTGTTGCGTGTTCAGTGATAATTTTTATTTCCTCAACTTGGCATTTGAGAATAAGAGGCTTCAAGTTCTCTGGAATAGCTGCTGCTGCAAGCAAATGGCAGGCCGCAAACGGCAAAGAGGACTAGTCCGCATGTGCAGGTGGTACGCTGGTTAGCTGATGGCCTCGCATCAGCTTCTGCTCCTGTCCAGTTCAGAGTGCCTGCTCTGGTCACCAGCAGGTGGGACTCCTCAGACATGGTAGCCACAAGCAGCCATAGACAATCTGTGGACGAAAATCAAGTTCCTCACCAGGCAGTATTTTCCTGTGTCCCACCCATCATACAGGCAGCTACTGTATTTTTCTAGACAGAGCCGTTTGTACCAACATCAGACAGATGTTCATCTACATAAATGAAAAGGTATTGAAGTCCTCCTTCTGCAGCTGTCCCTTATGCTGATCCTACTTCATGGTAGGAAAGCTCTTCACAGGAAAAGTTTGGGCTCAATTGACTCCTATGTCTACTCCCTGTCCCGTCCTTTTAGCCCAGGAGACTTTTCTGCCTCCCAACTGAACTTCTGAACTTTCTGTGGGAAAACCGCAGGGATCCTAATTCTACAATAACCAAAATATTGGATGTTTTCAGTCACTTGACAGCATTCAGAGAACAAAAGTCCATATATCACTAATAGTAATTCACTGGTCTCTTGGCTTGCTGGACCCTTCTATGTGTTCCCATAGTTTGAGACATGGAACTAATCATTAGAAGAGTTTCCCACTTTGTAACATATTGTAGTCATATGTGGGTTATTCAGTCACATGGAAGGAAACATTAATTCTTTAAGCAATAATATGCCAAACCATCAGTAGCTTATCTGTTGCATATTTACTTGCAGCATTTCTTCCTCTTTGAGGTGGCTTAGCCAGCAAGCCCCACTACAATGAGAAAGACAAAATGGTAGCATGTTTGTGAAGAAGTTACAATATCAGGAGGAAAAAATACCACAATCTGAGTGCAGTCAGATTTTAAAAATTATTTTTAGGTTTTAGAGGGCAGTATAGATAACATTTGAGAGGAAACTGTCTTGAAAGAAGACTTTTTAAAGTTACTGTTTGCTCTGAATTAACTTCTTGTTGTTTGTTTAGGGGGTTGACTTAGACCCAGTCAGAAGCAGCACTTATGTTTTAGACAATGGTCAAACAAGCCAGGCAGGGGTGTGGGGTGAAGTCTGTGTCCCTACCAGTTTCCAATGTAAAGTTTAAAACCAGTGAGGGAGCATAACCAAGATGAGGAAGGAAGTTAATATAGATATAATATATTAAGGTTGTAGACTGATTCTATAAACCCTTTCTCTGCACAGTTTGTCATTTCTGAATCATCTGGAAGTTTCTTCTGCTACGTATTACACACAAATAAACTAGCTATCCTCATCTGCCCTTCACCCTAGCCAGCTGTCCTCTTTGCTCTCCTCTTTCATCAGGCTAGTTTCATATTAAGAACTACAAACAAAGAGAAGTAAAGGAGCTGATTCACAAACTTCTCTGAAATCTGATGCAGATACCTGGCAAGCAGCGTGGTGGGATGGTCTGTAACAGCAAAAATTCATTGTATCACCTAACAGTATTTGAGAGAGCTCCCACTTTCAAAGGCAAATCTGTCAGAAGAATGGCATTGTCTTGAAAGACAAGAGGAAGACCTTTTGCAGAGCTGCTGTGGTGCAGGTGGGACGCAGCCTTCTCTAAATTAGCACGGAGTTTATGGGTGAGACTTACATCCTTTGCCTTCAGATGTCTGCAGTGCAGATGTCTGCACCTGCACTAGCTCTCTGGACCCCTTACTTGTTGATGGAAGGGCGATGGGCACCCCTAGGGAGTGACTAGCCTACAGGAATGTCTACAGGAGGCCTGTTAGCGGTACACCGCCTCCCTCTGCACTGACTCTGAAGCGATTTAAAACGACTAGCTAGAAGTAGATGTTTGCATTGCTGTTGGGTGAGATGAATCTCACTCTTAGGGTCCATCAGCATTGCTAGAGGAGCACTGAGGTCAAGCTTGGTGACTGCTTGGCTGCTCCCCGACCTTGCTGCAGGTCGCAGCCTCGCTGCAGTGTGTCGGGTACACGTAGGAAGAGCTGAGCTTCAGCCAGCTGTGAGTAGTCCAGGTTGAGCTGGGCAGACCGGGCAGAGGAGAGCGTGAGTCCACGCTGCTTGCTGAATGTGCATGCGATCCCTCTCGTGGGGTATTCTGGAGCTTAGGCTGAGCAGAGACTCGGTGCCATGCTTAGCAGGTGGACCTGGCTGTCCTCGATGAGCTTGACTCGGGCTCTGGCCAGTGGGACTCGGTCAAATTGCGTTCCAGCTAGGTAAACAGGAAAAGCTGGGTTGATCTAAATAGAACTACAATTTCTTTTCTTAGAGGTCTCTGAGAATCTAATCTAGCAACGTATCTAAGCGTGTGCATAAGGCTGTCCCTTTTGCACAAAGCCACTCGAGTGTGTGCAGGCGGCTTGCTAAAATCTGTCAAATGAAGCACTGGTGGAAATGCTTCCTGACAAAGGGGAATTCCTAAATGGAGGCATTTGGGAATTAAACCATTGTAATAAAAAAAACCCCACTATATGAGAAGGTAGCAATGAAAGGAGATAATACAGAATTGTCTGGACATGTTTATACAGACTATATATTGTGTGTTGTTATTGTAGTTCTTCTGCAATATAAGCTAGCAATTAGCAATTAAATTCCCATTATGGGATCATGTTGGTAATTGAGATAAACTGTAAGTGTGTAACTGTTTTAAACCTTTCTTTTAACTAACCCAAATACTGTAGTACTTATATAATTTAGAGATAATATCCCCATTAGTAGAGTTTATGACTCAATAAACAGCTCCCACAAGTTCATAAAAGCCAAAACCATAAACACTAGGACTATTAATGCAATAGAAATTCTGTGCCTCCCTCTTTTCTTGGTGGTCTAGATAGAGCAAAGGGAAATGCTATCTCAGAAAAAAAACATTTATTCTGGCTATATAAATATAAATTAGTTGTCTTAAAACCCATCTGGAAATTTCCTCTCCTCCCCATGTCCCAGGTGGTCTGGCAACAGTGATGCATTCTGCTTTTGTCTGCAGGCAGGAGCAAGAACTCCCATTTGAAATCATTTACATGAAAGGATTGCATGTAAAAGCGCTGGTGGTATCCTCACGCTGCCTCTCCCTTCTGGAGAAATGGGAACAAAATCTTCTCTAGAGTTGGATTTCAGTGTACTTTTCTATTTTTTTTTTTTATTTTTTTTTATTTTTTATTTGTTTTAAAGGAAAAGTTCCATCAAAGTGCCTGGACTTCACAGTTTTTGAACCTCTCTGCTGCTGGCATTTTTTCACCATTTTGACAGCTAAATGAATTTTAGCGAAGAGCGTCTGGTTGCCTGGAGGTTAATACAAGCAGAGCTTTTGTAGCTCAAGCTTCTTCCCATTTGGAGCTGAGGGAAGTGATTAATTAAGCCATTTGCAACAAAAAATGAACCCTTTCTTTTGTCTGAAAGAGCTTTATTTTGCAGTGTGGTAGGGCGCTGTTCTGCTTAGCAAATCATTGCACAATGAACCACCTCTATCTGGTCTCTTACTTCGCTGCGGAAGGACATTTCTTCCTGTGTTGTTAAAATCACGTTGTTTGGGTTCATCGAAATGCAAGAAGTTTTTGTCATCGCTAGCCGGCTGGGTTCAAATGGATGTGAAAAGCTGGAGGTACACAACAGAGCCACTGCTCTTGCCCTCCCTCTCCCAGTAGGTAACTCATCCTGGGACAAAACACACGGTTTTCATTTGTTTTGCTGTTGCATCATGTTTTCTGTTTTTGCCACTTTTGTGTGAGAGTTTGTTTCCAGAGTAAGCATCTCAAGTGGCTGTTGGGATTTGTGACTAACACCTCGCTGCTGGTGGATTCCTGACCTTTACGCCTACAAGGGAGTTTGGACTTTAGGACCCCAGGAAAGCTCATTTACACAAAAGGCAGAAACTGAGACATTTTGTTCTGCAGAAGGGTGGTAAGTAGTGAGCAAATACTGTCTCTCTTGGGCTTCATGCCATTTGCATTTCACTGGCCTTCCGGTCTATCCTGAAGTTTTAAGTTTCCATAACAATGGTATCAAACAGGGAGACGCTCTCCCGGGAATGTGCCTGCCCACTTGCTCTCACCCCATACCTAACAGTAACACTGCTTGGTCAAGTTTCATGGCCTCGCAGCAGGTTCAGAGATGTCCCTTTTGATTCCCAGTTGGCAACCACATAATGAAGACAAACCAAGACCCAAGGCAAATCAAATATTCAAATTAGAAAGACTCAGCATCTTAATGAAGCAAAATTCCTTTTAGGAGGCAAACAATCACAAAGGACCTGAACTATCACAGCTGAGGTCCCAACAGTTTCACCATTGATTTCTGTGGGAACAGGGTTTGGCTTTACTTTCTGGGAAAGGGCGATTGCTTTGCTGCTTTCTTACCATTGCACACAAATTCCTCAACTCATGTCAGGGTAGTCCACATCCTTCAGCTGCGGCAGCCAGGTCCTAGGACTGGGTCAGATCCTGACAGATCCCAGCTCAAAATGCAGTATTGCAGATATGCAGGTATGGGAGTCTGTGATGGATGCACTTAACTCCTTAACCAAACTAGCGGTAGCTCGGTACAGACTCCAAAAGAGGTAAAGGCATAAGCTGTTACCAGGCCAAGAACTTCTCCAGTTCCAATCTGTTCTCTGAAAACCCACAAAGGAGCTAAATGACACAGTAAGCATCGATGCATATGACCTTGGAACACTGATTGTGCGATTAACACATGAATAGCAGGTGGCTTTTCCAATACTTATTTATCAAGGAACAAAGAAAGTTGTGGGTACAAGAGTCTCATGCATACCTTTTCCATTGCATGTAATTTGACTACAAGCCAACTACTTTATTCCGTAAGTATGACAGCCTAAGTGAGCCTTCTTTGAGCCTGGCTGTGTGGCGATGATCTCCTCTTGAGCTGGGATGCCTCTCAAGGTTGCTCCTCGAGGCACAGAGACCTTTCATCAGCGACAGATCTTTGGTAAGCGACTGGTATCACACATAACCTTGTATTATGGTAACTTTGATTTGTGTCTTGGTAACTTTGATTTTGTCTTGGTAACTTTGACTCTGCCTCGGTAGTTTTGAATCATTGTTCAAATGATTGTGCAGTATGGTAACAGAGTGAACCTTGCCATTAAACTTTGTTAAGTCACACTTTTACAACAACATATTTCAATAAAATGACTTTTGCTGATACCTTTGACAGTGGTTCTTTAAGCAATTTAAATCGCTCATTTGCAATGAGGTTGCACCACCTCCTCCGTGGCCGCAGCGTTAGCAGCTGGTGGGACGGAGAGCCAGGAGGAGCCATGCTGCGGCTTCTAGCAAGACGAGAGGCTGGATGAAAGCCTCGTGCAGACAGGAAAGATGGATGGTGACTCCAGCGCCAGCTCCAGCCTGAGTAGGGAGGTTTTGCAAGTAATGCTAGCAGGACTGCACAGGGATGGGAAAAGGAGTAATTCCTAGGTATGAGATAACATTCCTGATGCCATGTAAGTATGCTGATGAGCAGTACAGGATCTGAGATTCTGCATCACAGGAAAATGTTTGTAATATTGTCTGCCTGATCCATTACATTTCTATCACCCTGTGTCAACAGAGGGGATTGATAGAGTAACAGAGAAATTTTCATAAGAAACTCTCATGAGAAAAGGATTAATGACTTTTCATTATCCTAAAGTACACCTTAATCTAATTATGTGGGTGGGCTGTTACTTGAATTATAGAGAAGAAAACTGGACTTCTCAGGCTTTGGCTCCATTGTATGCAGTTATGAAATGCTTCAAAGCCTCCTGAAAAGTTCCTGGTCATTTAGAGGGATTGGGATCAGGCCCTTCTCTCGGGTTAGAAACTCATCACTTGAAGTCTGTGGGTGACTGTGGGTCTCGTGGGTTGCCCAAGTCCCTGCAATGGGGGGCTGTTTTCCCAAAGCAGGCCCAGCGATTGCAGGATTGCCTCCTCCCCAAGGAGAGGTTTCAGCTTTTTGATCGTTCTTTTCCTCCTGGATTGCTCCACTCAGTTGCACAAACCTACCACTTTCCCCGGGTAAGAAGCAATGCTCCCTTTCTTGTGGGTCAGGGAGATTGCATAGTCTTCCTCCTGCTTCATCAGCTGAAGCTTTTGGATACTCTGAGGCTGTTTAACCCTGCCCTGCAAAGCCCCTGGCCGAGTTTTTCCTACTGATGGAGAGCTATAGAAAGAATGAATGGCATGAATATTAACACCCTACAAGCAGGAGGAAGAGCTGCACATCTAATGTGTGTGATGTTGATTCTCTCCACTCAAATGTCTTTAATAAAAATGCCCCATTGGTGGCATTTGAGACATCTCTGCCTCAGTGTGACAAAGGCATCTTGTATAGCAAGAGGTAAACCTTAAATCACAGTGTGAGATACAATTTTTTTGATTTAATATTGCTAATTTAATCCATGTTAGTGGTGCTGAGCATGCATCAGCTAAGGAAAGCAATCAGTTGCCTACCTCTGGGGAGCATTTTCAGAGTATTTTCAGGTCCCAAAGGTGGAACCCAAGTTTATGAAACAGGATGTTTCCAGCACAGGTGAGTGGAAATTGTTCTCGGGGTGATATTGCATAATGTTGCATTTATCTCGGGAGTACAACTAATAGATAATGTACCAGTGCAAATAGATTTTGCAGTATGATGTCATAGCAGCCTTTCATCTGTGTGCCTAAATATTCAGACTAGAACAGCATCCTTGAGGGAAATGGTTACTGTCCTTCTGGAAGATAATAATGCAGGATTCAGCATAAAAAGGTGGCCTTGTGCAGTAGACTGGACTAAATCAGTTAAAACAATGGTGGTAATGTAAACAAAAGATAGGTGGGTTTATTAGGATAGTAACGGGACTGTCACCTCTTCCCTCCCCTTCTTTACACCACTCACTGTATCTGCTCTGGGTAATACAGTGGAGAGAAAATACAGACCTCTGAGTGCCAGGAGAGAAAGGGTGGGTTGCACCAGAACGTGTTTCCGAGAGTCAGGCCATTTTAGGAAGGATGAGCAAGAATCACTGGGAAAGACTTGCTGCACAAAGATGATTAAATCTAGGCGAGTAAACCTTGCTTTGCCCACTGGGAACTCATGGCTTTTGTTTCAAGAAAGCCAACGTATGTCAGATGGCTGAAAGCGACTTGTTAAACAACATATGCTAAAATTATTCTGCTGTTGTAGTGAGGAGGATCAGGAAGGGAAGGAGAAAGAGATAATCAACATTTATTTTCTCTTAACAATACTGAAATTAAGCTTTTTTTATTTTCAGGGCCAGCTCCTGAGGTTGCTATGCTCCCTGAACCTCTGTTCATGGCTGTTGCTGTTCCTTCTCCGGAGTCGTCTCCCACATAAGGTGAAAGGCAGCGTTATGAGTTGGGTACTGGCCGGTGTGACCAAGGAAGACTGTGTCTCTGCCAGGCTGCACTTGCCATTTAAGTGGTAACGATTTCAATTAGTTTTTTTTTTTCAATTGAAAGTGTGATGCTGTATTGTTGGACTGCTGGGAACACTGCTGCACACAGTTGCTAGGGAAACATCTTCAAGTTCATTTTCCTTTGAGTTTTGTCATTCAACTCACAGCATGGCCGTAATTGTGCTCTTAAAAGTGGGACGTGTGAGCCATGAAGGGGTGCCAGTTACTGATGTAAGAGCTGGCGTTGACCAAATGCTCTGGCTTGAATCTCACCAAGGGTCTTAAGGTCAGCAGGGAGGTTTCCGCAGGTGCTGGAGGGGGGTGGGAAGCAAAACAGCATCAACGTGGATTTGAATAATGTGTTGAGAAACCCCTTCAATTATACCTGCAGCAATGAGTCAAGTTCAAGCTTACATGCTTGAGATGGTTTGCTAGACTTTGTGTTTACGTTTGAGTAGCCTTTTCTTCTGGCAGTGATACCCCTTATTTTGTTAATGAGTCTGCTAGCTATGTATTGGTAGGCTCTGTAATGAAAGAAAATATGACAGGATTTATTGACACAATACTCAAAACTGATCAGAAAATTCTCCTCTAAAGAGGAAGTGAAACGACAAGCCTTTTTCTATTATTCAACCCTGAACATCATTAAAATCATCCCTCACCAGCATGCCTCAGAGGCAATGATGGAAGTTGTACACACTAACTAACCTCTGTGGAAGAAGAGGCCTCCCAAAATAGGTACATCTCCCAAACATTTGCGTGTCTAAACTCTCCCTTGAAGAGATAATCAGGCACAAAATCAGTCACCCCTCAGTAGGGGCTGAGCCGGGGACTAGTTTTCTAGTGGACAATTCTAGGAATTGCTCTATGACCAGAGGCAAAGCAGATTTTTAGAAAAGCAGTTGCAGTTTTGTCATCATCTCTCTGTAATGCCTGCATGTCAGCAAAATTGTGTGTGCAGCCTTGTCTCATTGCACAGACACAGCGGGAGTTGGCTTGTGATCCAGAGATATTACCCTTGAAGTAGATCGGACAAAGGTCGGGAAGGGGTCCCGACAAGTGAGATGAAGTGGCACATCCAAGATTAGTACGGCAGACCTGAGGCAAAATCCCGACCCTCTAAGCCCCTGAACAGCACCTTGTCCAGCAGGCTTCATTTTTCCTCTTCTCTTTTTGGGTCTACAGCCCAGGTAACATCTTCAGAGGACGGCTGCTTTTGCCCAGAACTTGCCAGCTGAACTGGGATGGAGTCTTCTGTGGGTTTTGCCTTCCTGGGGTCCCAGTGTCCTGTGCTGGGTGACGATTTGCGTCATGCAGAGAGGGGGACACAAGGGAGGTCCCCACAGCCCCCGGGGCTGTGCAGGAGGGTGACCCCCTCTGAGCCACGAGCTGCTCCCAGCAGGCTTGACCGCTTCTCTTGCTGCTGTCCTCAGTCTCCTTCACAGCCACAGGCTGCCAAGCACAAGGAAGCTTTTTTGGAGTGAGATGGGATCCTGGGCATCAGGAGAGAAGAAGAATGATCCTGCACCGGCTCCCTCATCCCCATCCCCCACTTTGACAGAAAGTCGGGTCAGTGTTGTTTTTGTTTCTGCTGCTTTCTCCCTTGCCAAAGAAATCATTGTGACTAACTCCTCATCATACATGTTTGACGGTGTTTCTGGGATCAGGTCCTCCTCATGAAAACAAAAATAATTCCTCTTACCTCCCCTCCCAGCTATCCCTTAATGTATGTAAGTGCTCAAGGAAGCCAGGAATGTATTTTAATTCAGATCATTATTAATAGGTTCAGGAGCTATGAGTTTTCCCCTCTTCATTCAAAATGAATTATATTTTGGAGAAAAATATATCCATCTTAGAAAGCTTTAATCCAAAGGGACACCTCTTAATTAAATTAACCAGTGAAAAGGAAATACTTGTAATAAGGGTGCAAGATAAATATTTGTACCATACGCATTCTAATTTATCACAGCCTTAAAAGAGTGCATAAGGTTTGTTTTTCTTCACTGAAATGTGACGCATTCAGATATCATTCTCATTTATAAATTAGTGTATGCCACATGGGATACCCCGCTATGGGTTAAGGGTATTGGCCTGTGAGTGATATACTGCAGCTGAGAGAGCTGCAAAGAGAAGATGAGTAGTCCTGAAATGCAAGCCCTAAATTTAACATTACCCAGAGGCAAACACAGCCCTGAACTGACTCAAGGGGTGGAGGCAAGGCTGCACAGCCCTGATGTATTACCATGTGGGAATGCAGTGTGGTGGTGCTGCTAATTTTGAGGAAGAGAGGTGAAAGCACTCACACTCCCTCCATTAATCTGCATTTGTTTACCTAGGTGGTACCATGATGATACCCGTGGAAGCCCAAAGCCCACGGTAGGTGAAATATTTAAGCGTGGGTCTATTTTTAAAGCATCTGATAGGTTACATTAATTTCACAGACAGTGCTTTCATATTTGCAATTATGTTCACGCTTAAATATTTGTTGCCCTTATTGCTATAGGTAACTTCTACCTCTTTAGGTTTTATTTGGCATTTTTTGAAATAAAACACAATTCCTGTACACATACCTTTGTTTATGCATTCACCTTCTCTAATGTCTGCATGAATGGTCGTGCAGTGTTATGTACACACATGCACGTACAAACACTCAGGTGTAAAAGACAGATAAGTCAAATACAGGCTTGCATATTTTTACCCTATTTTATACATTTGACTACATTTTAAAAGTATGCAAATTTCCACTTTGTAAAACTGGGGGTAATCAAGCTGAAGGAAAATATGCTAAACCATTAACAAATATGCACAATTATTCCAGGAAAAGAGTGTGCACAGGGAAAACTGTACAAATAGAACTGAAATTATAGAGATAAAATAATGCTAGTGCATTTCCCAGTGTAAAAGGTCTCTAATTAATTGTGAACTCAGATCACAGCATTAATTGCAGATGCCAAACTATATGACAACTTCTGGATGTTCAGTTGATGCCTTATGTTTGACCCACAAGAGACTATAGGAGCAAAATTTTGAATACAAAAATGGAGCTCATCATGGAATTGTTTAGGTTGGAAAAGACCTTTAAGATCATCAAGTCCAACCATTAACCTAGCACTGCCAAGTCCACCACTAAACCATG
>JAVJGG010000059.1:9599020-9667088 GCA_035590195.1 Aviceda cuculoides
TGTCATGTCCAGTATATAAACTGGGGGAAGTGGGACTGGGGAGATCACTGCACAGGAACTAGCTGGTTATCGGTCAGTGAGTAGTGAGCAGTGGCATTGTGCATCACTTGTTTTGTATATTCCAATTCTTTAATTATTATTGTCCTTTTATTCTTGTTATTATTATCATTATTAGTTTCTCCCTTTCTGTTCTGTTAAACTGTTATTATCTCAACCCACCAGTTTTACCTTTTTCCTTCCAATTCCACTGGGTGTGGGGAGGAGTGAGTGAGTGGCTGCGTGGTGCTTAGTTGCTGGCTGGGGTTAAACCATGATAGAAGTGAAGGAAATTGCTTCTTCATCTTCATAAATATCCACCTATTCCTAGAAAACAAACAAAACCAATAGCAAATTGTTGCAGGCATGTGTGAATGGCCAAAGAGTTTGAATAAACTAGGAAATTGATCAATTCTTGCCCAATACAGCTTCCTTCTAATTTATTTAAGAATGAGATTAATAGACACAAAAAACATTTCAGAAGTGTATTAGAGACCGATACAGTTTGCAAATGTTAATAGTTACTCAGGCCACCTTGCTGAAATGGCAATATTTTTCTTCTGATGTGTCTGGTATCTGAATGTTTTATGACAGCTGAAGTTGTATATCAGCAACATAGCCATATATGAATTCCAGATATCTACAGTGGTTTTGCTCAAAGAAGGAATCACATAACAGGAAAGAAGTTGAATTTTCTTTTTTCACTGCTAGTCTGTGAGGCAGCTATCACGCTATGAAGCTAAGAAGGAATAACAAAACTGTCACTTGGAAGGGAAGCTTCTTTTGAATGTGACAGTGCTCCTTGGGAAGATAATTGCAATTCTGGCCTTAAGTCAGTAAAGCACTTTGAGTAACTGCATTCAAAATTTCTGTTTACAGTAAAGTATTCATTGAGTTGGGGCTTCAGCAGGTGGCACTATTCATTCAGGATAGTTTAGTAGGAAATGGCACAGTTTTGAGCCTTGTTTTCATTCTGGGTAAACAGGTATTCAAGTTCAATGCAGATTCTCAGCTGGTGAAGGTGGCAGAGCACCATTGACTAGGGCTGTGACAGAAGGCGAACTGGCTAAGGGTCCGCTTGGTGTTTAAGTTTGGAAACTGGCTGAATTCCGTACTAAAAAATGTGCTGAGTCTTGTACTCCTCTCCTATTGAAACAGCCTTCTCTGTTAGTGATAAGGGGAGAAAAAGCATTTTAAAAAGAGAGAGCAATTTCTCTTAATGTACAGAATGTTTAAGTGTATGTCAATAGAAGAATTATTTTAGTTACCATGGAGTTTTCCATTCAAAATACCATTAACCCTAAATAGTTAGGGTTTTCTCCTGGAATTACTGTTATAGCTACTACATTTCTTTTCAAAGCATATGTGTTTGTAATAGTTCCATATTTTTATAAGTGTACATACTATATGGGTGTCTATATATATCCTTTTATAGATACGTGTACTGTAATTTTGAGGAGTCAATGGTTATATGCAAGCTGCCCTCACTTGTAAAAAATAAATGAAGTTATAAAAGTTCACCTAGACATAACAAAGAAGTGTGACAGTGTAATTAAAAAAATAGCATTTGCTTCATTGAGAAGGCTTTGAATTTTTAAAATTTTTTATAAATGTAAAAGACAAGTTTTGGTGTGCACTGTTACACTTCCTGCACTTGTGCATCTTTTTATAATAATAATCTCTGCATATATTTAGTAACTTGTCTGAAGAAGCTTAAAATATATTTCTTCATTTGAGCTAACATAACATGGATCAAAGTAGAGGCATTAAGTATATTGACCTAATATTGAAATTTTGCAAGAGTGCTTTCCAAGTCAGTAATTGCAATCTCTTTGTAAAGTATATGACACTCTATCGATTCAGGGCCCATCGCTTGCATCTGGTCAGGCATCTGAGCCTGCTGATGATAACATTGACATGTGCAGCAGGTAAAAAGCATTAGAGAATGTGTCGTTTCCTTCTGGCTTCTCACTTCTTGATCACTAATTTAGTTATGTGCATTTCTGTACTGTTTTGGGACACCTAGGAATGTTTCAGTTGCAAAGTAGTTTGTGAAAACATGCTTATTTATTCAGTCTGATAGACTGAAGTGATACTAAATACAAAATGTTTTTTGTTTAAGATACACTACAGAGAATGACTCTGGGATTGTATTTAATGCTTGAAATGCAGTATTATGGCATAAAAAGTAAAATAATCAAATCATATTCTAAGGATTTTAGGCATATCCAGTTCAGCTTTGCAATTAATTCTGTTAGGTGAAATATTCACATTTATTAGTGTCTGAAAAAGCTTTTCATAATTTTTATGACTTCCTTAGCACAATTAGATTAATGTTATCATTGTCACATTAATTTGTATTTAACTGTATACAGTATGTAGCATCTTTTTGGCAACAGACTCTGTGTAATTATAGACAGGTAAAATATTTCTATGTATGCCATATTTTGTATCACAGGAATGAAATAATTTTGAAGAAATTATCTCTTTGGATTTGTGCCAGTGAATACTAGAGAAAAGATGTTTATGAATCTAGAATCTAGAACATGCTGATAGATCATCTTATAGAAGTTGCAGGAAAAAATTAAAATTTGAAGAATTACTACAGAACCTTTAAGAAGCATGCACTAACACCCTTGTTCTTCAGTTCATTATCTTATGGTAAGGTTTCAGTTCACTAGGTCTTCTGTGGTACTTGTTAAGAAGCCTTTCAATGTGAAAAATTTCTCAGAACAGTTTGTAATGTAATCTGACCTGTATTGATCCATGCAAATCCTATTATGTTGCTCTTTTCTTTTTCCTGAATTTCACTTACTATAGTCAAATCAATAGTGAAATAAATTAATAATTTAGAATGTATTTTAGACAATAGGGTGGTACTATAGCTGAAATTCAAAATATGGGCAAAATTCTGCCCTAATATTAAAATCTACCCAAATGACAGAAGCTTATAAATAGTACTGTGTGTTTACAGTGTCTGTTGAAGTATGTCTTAACAGTAGGTTTTGGATATATTTCAGCACAGTTGTACTTTCAGCCTAAAGTTGTCTTGTCATAAATCAGTAAACAAGCTTAATTAATAAAATTAATTCCATTTATATATTTATATACAGTATTTTGCATCAACTTAGTTTACAAGCTTATGTGAACTATGGCTCAGTGAACAGATATACTTCATACCAGAATGTATACAGAAAGAAATTGTGCTGTTCACAGAGTCGAGGAATCCTTGCTAGCTGAGTACAGTAAATGGCACCTAGTCTTCCACACTTATGCCTCCAGAAAGAAGATGATTATCCATAGTTAGGTGCAGAAAGTGCCAGAACTACCTCTAGATGCCTAAGGAAGGAGTAAGGTTTGAGGAGACTAGACGAATCTAATGGCCTCAGGTTTGAAGGAAACAAAAGAGAGTCTGTGAAAGTGTTGTCTGCTTCAGCTAATCGCTTCCAATAAATGTAACCAGAAATGGGAAACATAATGGAAAATAGTCTTTGAGGGTGTGAGTTCAGCAAGCTGGCCAAATACTGGAGCAAGGGATACCTGATCCTAAAATGAGTGTTGTAAAGTGTGATCTTCTTTCCTCACTATATGTAAACATTTGTTGTTACCCATTTTGCATGTTGTAAACAAACACCTGAATTTGCATTTTGCTTTCATTTGGCTTGTGTTAAAAGCAGTGTCAATATAAATGGGCATTCGTTTCCCAAAGATAAGAGATAAGGAGTAAAGCTGTCTGGAAAGTGGTGTGGGAGCACATTTGAAACTAAGATCCTGAGGGAACACTTCATGGAATACTGAAACTTCCCTTGATACATGAAGAATTTCTGCATCTAACTGCCATTCTTTCTTTTCATGGCAGCATGGCTATCCAAGGAGCTGTGATCACCCAGGGCTTTCTGCTGACAGATGGTCATGAAAATCTCCATGACAGCAGTGCTCCATGGTAGGGAAAGGGATTGAAGGAAAATTCCCCCCAGCCTAAAATAGAACCTACCCTTCTGCTGGACTGCAAGTCTCTTTTTCCCAAGCTGTTTCTTAAAAATGATGCAGATTTTGTCTTATTAAATATGCTTCTTTAATTAAAAGCACTAGTATTTCATGTTACTGTTACTGCGTGTATCAGTCATACATTTTACTATAACTAATCAGAGATATTGTAATAGGTCTTACAGTTATCTCTAGTTAGCCATCATGCCATCAAAGACTGCTATTGTATTAGAGTTCTTATTGCCCTCAGAATATAAAATGTAACTCTTGAATATCTGTTTGGACTACAAATACAGTCAAAGAAGTGAGAAGAAATATGAAATAGTTAAAAGAACCTGTGTAGGCTTGTTTATAGAATCATAGAATCATAGAATCATTTAGGTTGGAAAAGACCTTCAAGATCATCAAGTCCAACCGTGATCCATGGCCACTAAACCATGTTATGGAGTACCTTGTCTACGTGCTTTTTGAATGCCTCCAGGGATGGTGACTCAGCCACTTCCCTGGGCAGCCTATTCCAATGTCTGACAATCCTCTCAGTAAAGAATTTTTTCTTAATATCTAACCTAAATCTCCCTTGTCTCAACTTGAGGCCATTTCCTCTCGTCCTCTCTCCAACCACCCAACAGAAGAGACCAGCACCCACCTCACTACGACCCCCCTTCAGGCAGTTGTAGAGAGTTATGAGGTCTCCCCTCAGCCTCCTCTTCTCCAGACTAAACAGCCCCAGTTCCCTCAGTTATGGGGGAAGAAATTGTCAGGGCACTTTGCAGTGCAAAAACTAAACCAACACTTTATTCAAGGAACAAGGGCGACTTCCCAAATATTTTAATTGCGGGCACACTTTGGCCCAGTTTGTGGAAGAAGGTATGCTTTTAACAGGGAAACGAGCACAGATAACAAAACTTGTCTACAGGGAATATTTGTTGTCCTTCTAATTATTAATAAAACCTCACATTTGAGCCTTTTATTCCAGATATATTAACTACAGCAAGAAATAATTCAAGAATGAACTCAAAACCTGGAAACTAACGTACTGGCCTTCTATGCCGGGCAAGGTATTGAAAATTATATCACAGATTAGAGTTGATAGACATGGATGGACCCCATGTGTACGAGATAGATGGTGGAAGGAAAGAAATATTGCTTCTGTGGGGGAGAGTCAGCCTTCGCCAATCTGTTGGCAGTCTTTGCAGAGGTCAGTAAGTTTGTGACTAAGTAAGGCATCACTGTTAAAGTGTATCCAGCTTTCCAAAAATGGTACTTTGCCCCAGGCAGATTAGAAAGCCAAGCTACAGAGGGAAGAAGGCCCAAGTCCTCTCGTGGAGTTGCTCAAGTCTAGAAAACAGTGTAGATGTATGTGGTATACCCCGATGTATTAATCAAAGGTCTGGAAGAGGGGACAAATAGTGAGTTAACCACATCTGAAGATGATACAGAGCTATTCAGAAGAGCCAACAGCAAACAGTTGCAGGAGGATCTCACACTGCTGAGTATCTGGGAGATAAAACGTCAGGAGAAAGCTAGTGCTGGTAAAGGCAAAGTAATGAAACAGAGGGGAAGTAACAAAATGGCCATTGCTTAGCCAACAGTTGGCTCTCAGCAAGCTGCTGCCTTTTAGGAAGAAGTTTGGAATAATGAGAGAAAATTGTCTGAAAGCATGGTTCTGATATTCAGCAATGGAGGAAAAAAAGAGGTAAATTAAGTAGTAGATACTACCAGGAAAGGAAGTTGTTGTATGAATTGTAAGTCCAAGCCATGCCGTGCTTCAACCCCCCTAAATGGATATAGGAGAGCCAGAGGTAGAGAGAGAAGAAAACCAAGAATGAGGAGGGCTATGACCAAGCTTGCACGAGAGGAGTTATGAAACAGCTTATGAAAAAAGGCCTATTCAGGGAAAAAGCCTATTCAGCGTTTCTTGTAACATAAGAACTAAGAGTATTCCAAGGACATGGTCAGGTTTAAAAAGAGAGCAAGGAAGTTTTAATTTTACATGCAGTGTAGCTGCCTCATGCCTGTGTCTTTGCCACAGGAAGCTGCAAAGGCCAAGAGGGTAGAAAGGCTCAAAAGGGATTAGACAAATTCGGAGAGGACCGGGCTGTTGGTGACTGTCAGATGCAGTGGTCCAGCTGCAGCTCCAGCTCAGGAAGGCCTGTGACCACTGAGCACTGGGAGCGCAACAAGGAGACCAGGAAAGGCCTCTGGGCACTGGTCCTGTTTCCTCTGTCCTTTGCTCTGAGCATCTGCTACTGGCCACTGTTGGAGGCGGGATACAGGGTTGGACTGACCCTTGGTCTGACCTCACAGAGCAGTTCTTATGTGCCTCTGTCTCACTGAGAAATACAGATGTGCTGTGCTGACATCTAAATAAAATAAAATAAAATAATCTAACTCTAAATAAATTGAATGTTCTCCTTGAACTAAAAAAAAACCCCAAAACAAAACAACAAAAAACCCAAAATAAAACCAAGATAATGTTTATATTGGGAAATGTGCATTTTTTTCTTCCTGGATGATTCAAAAACAGCTGTAGGGGTTTTAGTCAGGCTCCCCCCACCCCCCAAAGTTCACTTTTAGGTTGAGACAAATGTTTTCAGTGCCAAAGAAGACATTTGAAGAAGGCTGTAAATGAGAGAAAACAGAGTTAAGATGCAAACTGTTTTTTGCTGCAACCTTAACCAGTAATCTCATGATTTATAGTAGTTTTGCTAACATTTGCTTATCTTCAAGGAGAAAGTGGCTCTGGTTTAGCGGAAGCTGTGTTTTACCAGGGGGATAAACAACAGTCTTACTGACTAATCAGGATTTCCCAATGTCATCTCATGAAGATTTTAGGAAAAAATCTCCTCAGAATAATGCTCTTGATACTAGGGCTGAGAGATCTGAAAGAGAGCATTAGACCTGATAGTGCTTAGCAGCTGCTGGGACAGGCCCTGTGCATGTCACAGAACCTAAAGAAATCTGGAATTAATCTTGGTGGCAGGCGCGGTGGGGAATTTTGCCTTTAGAAAAGACAGGATTGCCCAACACTTCCCATTATAAGCTCTTGCTTATGCTTTCTCATAACATTGGCAAACTTTAGCTCTTCAGGCTAGAATTATGAGCATCAGATATCTTTCCCTAGCTTACAGTTTGTGGAAAATGTCAATGCAAATGGAACCTTCTGAGGAGGAGGAGAGAATGGAGACAGAAATGGGGGCTTACAAAACCCACCTGCCAGCTCACTCCCATAAAAGTTGTGAAGTCCCTCTGGAGGTGCGGCAAAGACTTGAAACCTGGCAAAGACACTGGTGTCAAGAAAGTGTGTTTTCTTGCTGTCACCACAAAAAATAGCTGTCAGTAGATACGTGATGCTCTGAAGTCCCCTCTCTGTGATGAGCAGAAAGGCTGCTAACATGTCAGCAGTGCTGGGAATGCTCCTGTCCTGTTACAACTCCTGTTCAGTGGGCACCGTCCTAGAGAAGAAGAATTAACCTAAACAATGTTTTGAGGGGTAGGAAGAATCATGCATTCTCAGTTTGGCTCTTCCCCTTGCAGGTGACTAGAAGCTGATTTTATAAGAGCCCCAGTGGTGTGACTTCAGGCCCTGCTGCATTAGGGAGTGCTGGAACTGAGTGTGCAACCTTGGCGAGGCTGGACTTCAAGGACAAGGTCTCAGAACTTCAAAAAGTCCCAGCACCCTCCCGTCTTCCAGGTGGGTCAACCTGGTGCTCCAGTGGTAACGTCAGAAGCAAGATTGTGCGTTAGCAGCCATGGTTCTCCCCTCTGAAGGGGAGATGAGAAATGACCAAGGGTGATAAGTACCAAAAAGCTGTTGACATGCATTCAGGACTCTGGGAAGGAATGAAGGAAATTTGCGTTTCCTGTTCTGCCAGAGGCACATTTGATGAAACTACCATAATACATATGTGCAGAAGGTTTGAATGAAGGGTCATTATATGTTAAATTAACTGTATTGCAAGAGCATTAAAGAAAACAAGAACAGGAGAAACTCTTCAATCCATGAGAGGATTTGTGTGATGCCTCAGAAAAATAGATCTTCTTGTTAGCAGGAGGCCTATCATTCTTGCAGGGTCATTGGAAGAGACCCAGGGCCTTTTGCACTCTGCATGTGCAGTGTAAAATAGCTTTGCATTTGCTTGATCTTTTTCATTACATTATACAACCTTGAGGAAAGAAAAGCAAGCATCGAATTTGTGATTTATGGCTTGATATTTACTTGCCATATCCGGGTGCGAGACCTAGTCCAAGAAACGAAAAGAGACTGTGAGCCCAGAACAAAAGCTACACGCTTAAGGACTAAATGTATTTTTCTTGGAGCGCTGTCACCACTGGCTCTGCTTGGAAAGCCGACCGCCTGCTCACCCTGCGAGGGTTTCCAAGCTCATGTGCTTCCACGTTGAAGTCTCTCCCTCTCTCCCTCTCTCAATGCTCTTCGCACTTGGCTCAGTGGACCTTAACCCCCATCCTCACTGCTCCTTGTGGAGGAGACTCCTGCACCCCACGGCTGGGCTGAGAAAACCCCTTTTTAATAAATTAACACAGTATGATGGGATGCGGGAGCATCTGGTGCTCCCAGTTCTGATTTATTTCTGCAGCAACACACAAAACATTGAGTGATAAATTATTGAAAGTCAATGGGCCCGTGGAGAACAGGGCCATGATGAATAGCGAGCAGTTGGCATCCCACATAACCGTGTGTCCCAGAGGGCTACCTACGGAGACAGTAAGGGGAAAGAAAAGGCAGAAGCCTTTGAAGGATACAGCTGTTAGGAATATCTTCCTTTCAATGAGAGATTACTTTGATTTTTAACGCCTTATTTGAGCAATGGGAAATGGGATTAGTAGTCGGCTGGGAATAAATAGTAACCACTAAACTCACTTTCACCTGAAGCCTGGTCTGATACAGGATGAGAATGAAGCTGAATATTGATTTACCCTAAATGAATTTTTCATTAAGGACGCCAGGGGCTCCCTTAAAAGATGTTGCAGATACCAACGCTGTCTTTTGCAATTTCCAAAGCAGGGAAATTCACAGTCTGTGCCTCACCAGTAAAGAAGCCACAGTGTGCTTGTTTGGTATGGAAATCAGAATTATTTTTGAGTCAGTGTTTAAAGATACTGGAACAAAGGCCAGATAGTGTAAACACTTCCCGATTGCACTGGTTGTGTAGGACTTCCACAAGGAGCAGTGGAGAAACCACTGAGAAATACCTTTCCTTAATGATCCTGGAGCTTGTGGTCATGGGAAAAAAATCTCCAGGCAAGGGGATGTGGTGACTGGGATTAGTGCAGGGGGCTGCTGGCTGGGGCTGCTGGGTGGCACTGGGTCGGGTAATCACTCCCCGTGCCTCCGTCCTGTAACTTGGGAGCCGGGTGCAGAAAATGCACCGTCAGTCAGGAAGGACCAGCTGGCAGGTTTGTTGTACATCAGATTGTTACAGCAGCCTTTTCCAAGCCTGTACGTAGCATGAGCTTCACTACATCCTCTGAAACAAAATATGCCTGTATCTTGCATACGTGGGTGTGAGAGCTAAAATAAGCCCTGTGCCCAGAAGTGAAAAAATTGAGCCAGAACGAGAGCAGGAGAGGGTAGTGCTCTGGGCTCCAACTAACCCTGCCTGACTCTAGCTTTTACTGCTGGATTTCCCTTCTGGAGGGCATGCAGGTACCTGTGCATGGACATCTAGAGCATCCTTGGGCAAGCACTTTGAAAATCTTGAGCTGGTGCTTCAGCCTGTCATGCTTTTTATTTATCTGTATTACAGCTGGCAGCCAGGGTATATCCTGCAGTCTTATTTGGGAGCACTCTCATTTGTAAAGATTGTATCTATCTGGCAATTAGTGATAACTTCACTTTGGCTCCAAAATTTTCACTTCAGTCGCCACAGAAACCATCAAATGTTACATCTTCCTGGCTGCTTCTGCTTCAGACAGCTCTGTTTTCAGATACATGAGTTTGGGGGAGTTGTTCACATGCATATCTACCTCAATGAGAAAAAAAGTCAGGACAACATTTTCATGTTTGTTTTCTCTTGTTTGCATCTGTCTCCATCTTCTACTAGAATGGGTATTTGTATTTATTAACTGTTATTCAGTAACTGGGGAATTTCTTACTGGTAGTGTTTTTTCTGCTTTGCTTTTGGCTGAACTACATGTTTTGGAAGTCCCTGAAAATTGCTGGTTAGATGATTCTCATAAACCGCTATGAGTTATTCTAAACAGAAAGGCAGAAACACCAAAACACCAGTGTAATTTATAATTGCTCACTGGAAACCTCCATGCGGGTTTTTGTGGTAACCGTGAATTGCTCAATGGGCTGGTTGAGCTGTTTATTTTAAAATGTCACGGGCAGTTGCAAAACTGCAGGTGTGGAGCAGGATGGGCGCCCGCAGGGTGGAGGGGTGCGAGGGGAGCAGGTCACGTACACCCCATGTACATCAGCCGCAGCTCCGGCTTTCCCTGCCCAGCCCAGGCTGCGTTGGCGTGTTGGCTGATGAAAGCTAGCTTTGGCTGCACTAACTGGAGAGTCACTGGGTATGGCGTGGCGTCTGGAGTAGACAAACTTGTAGTACTTCTCTGGAGGGCTTCGCAGCCCAGGCCGGGCTCTGGGCTGGCAGGGGTGGGTTCAGGCTGCCTCCGGTGTTTCAAACTTTATCCACTTCTATTTACACCCTTAGCACTATCTTATTGCAGCTATCACAAGGCAATGGCTGCCGAGTTCCCCCTGTGGGGGCACTTATAACACAGCCATGTCAGGATGTTTTGGTGCCCATTTAAAACCTTCCTCGTCGCCTCTCACTCTCCCTAACTCCCTCGATTTCCAGCCTCTCTTTCTTCCGCAGTGACACTGGTGCAGGTTGTCCACACTCTCTCACCTCCCTTCCCCTCCATCCTTGCTGCCAGCCTGTGTTTAAAGCTCCAGCAAAGAGACCAGGCTCTGAAGGGACGTTAGAGACCGAGTTACTTCCAACAACCTGTTCTCTTTGCCAGGCCTCTGAGTGCACCCAGCAGCGCCGACTCTGCCTCCTGAGCTGGGAGACACTGTTGGGGTGCAGCGGGTACCTACTCTGCTCACGCAGGACTTTGGTTTTTCTGTAGCTAAACCAGTCGTTTTCATTAGTACACTGCATAAAAGAGAAACACACCACAGGTATGTCATTTAAAGTACCTTAATTCACATAAATTCACCACTGATAATATCAACAGTGCCCTTACAGCATGAAAACAAAACATTTATTCTTTTTAATGGAGTTTTTTTCCCCCTCTGCTTCTCATATGAACAGGGGCTTATTATCACCATTTCCACTCCTATATTCCATATGTGACTCCAAATCAAATCCCGAGTTCCTTCATCTCTTGCCTGGCAGGGTCAGTTTAACGTATCAAAATCAGCCTGACTTACATCTGCTTTGCAGATCATCACTGGCATACTTTAAAAATTGTTATATATCTATAACAACGCCTTCCTCCCCTCCCCCATGCTCCAGTAATGTCAAGATTTATTGAATCTGAAGGTCCAGTTGTGACCTTGGCTCCCACTCACTAAATCTGAACCTCTGGGGTCTATAAATCTTTGTGCGCTATTCAATTTATAGAAGTGAACATCTGCTTATCATACAATATTTAAGTTGCAGGTGTATTCTACGAGTAAAATAAACACATGAGTTCACGACTGCCTAGGCTATAGGACTTTAGACAGATGTTGAAGAGACGGCGATGGTTTTGCTTGTCGGGAGAGCCCTCAGCAGGAGCAGTCACCACTGGCAGAGCTGCTGGATGGCGAAGTGGCTCTCAGGGCTCTGCGTCACCAAGAAGTGAAGGCAGCGTAGCTCTTACCCCCAAACCTCAGCCTCATCATCTTGCTGTGCGGAAAGCAACGTCTGGCTGAGATGCGCGCAAATCACACAAGGCAAAAAAGAATCTTCCCGCCTCTCCTATGTCTGGTGGGAAAGGCATGAGCCCCTGTAAGGACGGTTAGCTTTCTGCACAACCTTGGGAACAAGAGGCAGAGCGGTGATTCTGTTTCTTCGCTCACATGGTGAAAAATACGGTGCACAGGAGAACACGCTCTCAGAGCGTGGGCAGAGAGGGAGAGACCTACAAACACCTGAATGCGATGAGAAAGACTGAAGAATCCTGCTCCACAGTGTAAGGAAAGCATTACTGACCACAAATCATTGGAAAGAGAAAACAAAAGGAGCAGAAAGTATCCACTGTGATTGGAAAGGAGGAAAGAAGAGATGACCAAGCAAATATAATCAGAGGCAGTGATGGCTAAGCTGGGAAACAGAAGGGCAGCACAAAACTGAGATGACCAGGACAGAGAATTTTTGAAAACTGAGGAAGCCAGGAGAGACAGCAGTTTCACTAACAAAAGAAGGAAGAGATAAAATGAATGCCTAAAATGACTGAAAATCTTCCTTGTTTGGAAGGAAGAAGTTGAGCTTTAAATACTGCTTATATTTTAAGGCGATCTCGCACCAAAGCTCCTGAGTCCAAGCAAGCATCCTGGCTAGATCCTAACTCCCTGTTGGGAGCTTATCCTCCTCCCCGTCTCCTTGCCCTCTGGGAAGGCAACGTGGCCATGGGGGCCAGCTGGGAGCTGTGGCGTGTCCTGGACCTCCTTGGGAGCGTGGCCAGATGCCCCACAGAGAAGAAGGAGGCTGACATAGCCATTCAGGGCACTGGGATCACTCCACCCAGCTCCTCTACTCTCCCCATGGCTTGGGGCCGGTCACACCATACACAGAAGTACCACTCCAAGCAGTGCCTGGAGAGGAACTCGGCTCAGAGCTGTGATGAGGATGCACAGAGGCTGGGGCAGCATTTCTGGTTGTCCTCCACCCCCATGGCTGGCAGGGGCAGAGCCTTTCTCCTGGCTTTGCCTGGGAGATTCTTTGTAAGGGGCTTTGGCCCAGCACTGGATGAAGAGTCAATTGCAAGCAGGCAGCAAAAGTGCCTTTGGGCATGAGGCATTTAAAAAAGCGTATCTGCATTTCAAAACCCGCTTATGCTCCCTTTTTGGGAGAAAGAGCCTCTCTGCAAGAAGCCCAGCTCCCACACTGGAGCATGGGGTTTTCTCCTCCCAGCTGGCAGCTGGCTGGGGAAGGAACCGGCTGCGATGGACGCAGCTACGCAGCATGGCATGGTGCTGGGCTGAGAAACGGGTTGCGGGTCTCACAAACCATATGTAGCTGTGCCAGCAATGGGCTGCCCCCCACCTAGGTAGCCCTGTTTTGCAGGAGGAGAAAGGAGGACCAGCACTGGAGTGTTTCTGAGGCAGAAGCCTGGACCCTATTCTGCCCAGGCACGTGGCTGGCCGCTCTGCTTCTCCCTGCTCGCCGCTCCCTCGCTGCTCCAGGGTGTACCAGTGGCCACGGGGCAGCCCGTGACACCGCTGGAGCTACTTTGCACAGCCTTGCACTGAAAATGTGGATTCACTCATTGGAAGGGCTGGACACGACAGGAAGAGTTGCAGTGGTGCAGGATGTATTTTTACCTTGCTTTTGTTCCTGCGTGTCCCTGCGGGAGGCAGAGCCCTGCAGCTGGAGGTGGTCTCACCAACCTGCTGCGTGCATTCTGGAGGGCGACCAGCTCAGTTCATTACGTTGCCCATGAAGGAGGGCAGGAGGGCATCTAGTTAACATAACAAAGCACCTGAAGAAAAAAGGTTGTGAAATGGTTTAGCCCTACTTCTGTCAAAACATCTATTAATATATTTCAAGACCTTCCATAGTTGTTTTCTCCTCCCTCCAGGCTAGTCTAACCCCAGCCATAATTTAGCATGAGGCATGAATATCTTCACTTATTTTACCCATAAAAGAAGAAAATTGGGAATTTGTTCAGACTGCCAGGAATCTGGAATTTGTTGATGAATGGACATTTGGCTGAACATAGTGAATTCCCAGCTAATTGAAAGCAGATAACGAAAGTAATGCATTTACCTTGAAAAACATAATTTTCTTAATAAATAATTGAAATGGCAATCTTCTGACAGACGAAATAAGAAAAAAATACTAAATAAATTCAGGAATAATTCCTGTCCTATATATTATAGCATACTTAAGAGTCATACCTTATGAGGAGATTAAAAACTATAAATCTTTTTTCAGCGTAGTCCCAGAGAGTACTTTGGTCTAGAAAGTGCAAGGGCTGTCCTGTTCAGGGGAGTGTGGTTTCAGTCATCATCAGCCCATTTTCTGTCTCCAAATATCATACCTAGGGAGAAGCATGCAGAAGCTGGGGGAAGAAGCCAACCTTGGAAAAACGTAGGGAGTAGCCAGCGTGATCACGAACAATTGAATTCACATCTTTGTAGATGTTCACCCTTCTCATCTTCCTCTCCATGAGGGTGGGCCCACAAACCAATTTCACATTGCACTGGTGGGGAACTGTGGCTAGATATTACACTTCAGTCAAAGGGCAATGATTTTCAGCTAAAGGGAGGTTAACAGCTGAAAACATGTTATCTTGAAACACTTGCAGATGATCTGAGCACACCCTCCATTTTAAGGAAAAAAATAGCAAAGGATACAAACAAAAGCATATGGGTCCAAATATCCCGATCTGGGTAGGGTTATGACTTGGAAACCATTCTGGATCTAGAAGCAGGTTCCTCCCATCTTTATGCAACAGGACAAAATTAAACTGCAGATTTGAACTCCACCAAAGTGTAGAGTTTTCAAAATGCAAAGGTGGATTTTTTTTATAGCTTTAGTTTCGCGGTAATAATTTGTTGTGGGATTGTGGTTTGAGTGGAACAAAATGTTCACAAAATGACACGAAACCTGACAATTTTTAATCTGTTAAACTGCAAAACTTGGCCATGCTAATTGGAAGCTTTATTAATCTGTGTTAAGTTTGGAATTACTTTTCAATGAATTTGCAGCAGGTTGTGGTTTTGGACAAAAGCCATGGAAAACTTGGTAGTTTCACAGATTTTTAATGGGAAAAGGGGAAAAACACGGTGATTTTTCTTGAGTTGTGATTTAAGACTTTAGACTTGGTCAAACTGATGGGTTGCAAGGCCATGTGAACTAAAAGAACAAGTCCTACAAATGGAAACTTTCCCATTGAGTGGGGCAGATCTGCTCACAGAGGTGGTTCCCATCAGATCAGCTCTTTAGCTGATACACAGCAAGAGATGTATCTAGCTTTTTCATAAAATCAGTGGGCAAGAAGTTCTACAAGGCCTCAAAAGGAGCTGAGGAGTATGAAGAAATGGGGTAAATGGTTTTGAATTTCTAACTTCCTTGCTACTAAATGTTCACTAATTTGCAAGATCTGTAAGTCCTATTAGCATGGGGAAATTGCCGTACTCTCAAGATAGAGTTAAAAGAACAACTGCTTAAACACTTGAGAGTGACTAAACATGGTGGCTGCACTGGTCAAGACATCTTATTTTGTCTATCGGTAAGAATATCTAGCTGGTAAAAGCAAACAGTAACTTTGGGAATGTTTGTGCACTCTATTGTGTAAAGAAAGTCTTCCTAGTTGTCTCAGTGGTGAGACAGCCTGCTGGATGAAAGACTCACTGAAAGTGTGTGTCATCACTAACAATCTATTTTCTCAGGTTTTTTAAGGTTAGGATCTGTCTTCTAGACAGATCTTCATTGTAATGCAACCCCCACGGGACCTACCTTGGTTTCTTCCCACTTGAAATTTCCTGATTTCAATGTTTTATGAAACTTTTTTTTTTTTCCCCAGGGATTCCTCCAAGTGCTAGTAGAAACTCATCAATAACAAGGAGTCTATTGGTAAGTAATTCTGGCAGTTAATTTTCTCCCCTCTGAAAAACACTGTCTTATTTCTGTCAGAAATAATCTAACTTCAGCATCAGACCATGAGATTTGTTAAATGTTTGTCCAACAAGTGAAGGAGCCCATCTTTGTGAAAGCTCTGCTGTCTGTGCAGCCGTAACTCATTAGTATCAAGTCATCCTCGAGCCTTCCTTTGGACATGTCACATAATTTGAGCTCTTGAGTCCCTCAGAATAAGGCACGCTCTCCTTTAATCAACTTAGTGTGTTTTTTTCTGAATCCTCTTCATTTTTTTTCGAGACCCTTTTTCTGAACGCTGAAACAATTGTAGGAGCCACCACACCATTGTGAAACACAGAGGATACCTTGCTCCTTGACGGACCCTGCTTTGCACAGCCAAAGGCTGACTTGGCCTCTTTAGACACTGAGCTCGAGTTTGTCTGACTTTCTTCCAGGATCTGGAAATCTCTCCAGAATCACCAATCTCCTCACTTGGTAAGTCTGTCCTCCTTTGCTGCCCCTTACTTGTGCTGTGTCACAGTTATGGAGCAAACTGGATTTGTCTCCCGGGTCAGCTGTTACATCTTCGCCATTCACCAGTCCCTCACAGTCTTTGTCTTAGTTGCCGACTCTATCAGCAGGGAATGGTTGTTAAAGAGTGAAGGGCCAAGAACCCAGCTCATGAGATTGGCCAATTCCCCAAAGACAGTTTTATTTGAGGACCTATCAGTTGGTAAAATAGTCCAACAGTATCATTTACATCAGCACTATTACCTTTACCAGTTAAACTTGGACATGCTCCAACATTATAAAATTATTTGGCTAGGGTCTGTTATTAATAAGTTCATGGTAATTTCAGTATAATTCTATTTTTTCCCTTTTAATTCTTAATAGAGTCCCCAAATACCAGTTCTATTATTTTGTTCAGATTGATGTCAGACTGACAGGCCCATATTTATTCATGTCATCCTAGTTACTCTAAGTGCTGGCACAACATTATCTTTCCTTCACATCACTAACTTCTCTAGTATTCCAAGACTTGTTCAAAATCAGCAGCAGGGGTTCAGTGAACATCTTTGCTTCTTGGATGCAAATTATTCAGGAGCTGCCAATTAAAAATTTCTAAGTTTAGAAATTATTGTTATAAAATAAAGGGTTGTTTTTCTTACATAAGATGCAATGCTTTATCTTTTTTTTCCCCAAATGCAAGTGGGAAATATTTACGCAACATTTTTACTTCTTTGGGTTTATTAGTAGTAGTCTTAGCATGTCCATTTGGAAGCAGTGTGGTACCTTTCTGATGATCCCATTTATAGATAACATACTTTTAAAACTCAAGCTGACCATAGATGTCTACTTGTGTCCTTTTCTTACCACACTGCTATAATTTACAGCCTGTAATTCATATTCATTACCATCAATTTACTCTTTTTTTGATTAGTGACTTCTCTGGACTGAACTCTTTAGTACAGGTTCTCAGCTTCCTAGACATCAGAGGACCCACCCCAGAGAGACCTCTTATGAATAGCCAGCAATAAGCAAAGCTTTGACCAAGCTCAAGCCTTATCAGACACCACTGGTCACTTAGTGGTGAAAGACATTCCTCACAAACCAGGATTCACTAATCCTTATTGTCACTGATCTGCTGTCATTAAGCAGTTGTCAGTCATCCACGTTTCTCTCTTTATATCCTTCCTTGTGATATTTTCAGTTTTCTAAAGCCAGGCTTTTCAAAATACCCAATCCTGGCTGGGACTATATGATGATGATCCCAACAAACATGATCCAACCGTGATGGCTTGTATCTATGCAGCCACTACTTTGCACCATCTGATCTGCTGGTAACCTGTAAAAAAAAAAAAAATCTAGCGGAAAGTATGTTGCACACTAGATTTTACACACTATGTGTTATACACTGCATGTATTAAAGTTATGCTGTGTCTTCTGTATGTCTGGACATGCCATAAGTGTGTTGGTAGATGCAATGGGAGGTCTCTCACTTGCACTACACAGGCTGCAGCACCCATGACAATGCAGTTTTTTGTCCCTATGCATCATAATCCAGGGAACTAAATTCACTCTTCCTTGTTGGCTTTAGAGTTGATGCTGGTTGTACCCGTCTCAGACACCATTTCTGAGGACATTAATCCATAACAATATGAGAACATTTGTTCCCGAGTTGCTAAAAACTTGGACGCAGACCAAAACCCTTTTCACAAACAGTGCAAGTTCTCCTTAGTTTTTGCTCAGCTGATCCTCCTGAAATACACAATAAAGATTGATTTGAACATTCCAGCCATGGGAATCTTCCTGCCAGATTTCAGCTATAGTGACCAGGTCAAGCTTGTGTTTCTAAAGGAGCAAAAATTGTTCCCAATTCGCTATACAAGCAGTTACAGAATGTCTTCTCTTGGTCTATAAAGATGTTTTTCCTGAACTTTCTGATTTGGTGCTAATAGAATGGTCGGATTTTCTCTCTCTTGTCACCCCTTTGCTCCAGCGTGCCGGGAAGGTCAGTTCCTTCCTGAGATGGAGGCTCCCCAGCCCACCACAGCCCCTGCATCAGAGAACAGAGCCAGCCGAACCACAATCTAATGATAGCTGCTCTTGGCATTTTAAAATGGCCAGTGGTAATTTTGCTTATGAAATGAAGTTTCTAGCTGTTTCTCATGTAGCACAGGAGACAGCCTGTCTCAGTGCAGATTGAATTATTATAATGAAGCAATCATCCTTTTACTGCCAATCTACCCATATTCTGACGGGGTTGTGCCAAGTGATAAACAGAGACAATAGCAAATGCAGCTAAGGTATTGGCTGGCTCCCTCCAAAACATCCCCTCAGGTTTTTACAGCGGCATGGAAAGGGAGTCTACGTTGGGCCAATATTATGTGATAATTAGGATGAGGATAAAGAAGTGAAACATGAGGTCATTGTTCTTTGAATGCCTAATTCATTCATTATGTTTATTATAATAGTCTGTCTGGTTTTCATATTGATTTAATGGAAATGTGTCACTTCTTGAAATTCCCAGCTTTATTTTCTTGTTGATTTAGTTTTGAGTGAAAAGCACAGAAAGAATAAGTTAACTTGAAACAAACTGGTCATCTATTAGCAAAGGCTTATTCTGCCTTTTGTACATGTTTGTTGGATGATAATGGTGAGGCTGAAACCAGTCATCTTAAAGATCCTTATCCAAAATGAAAGCAAGTTGTACTTCGGGCTGATGGCTTACTCTGACCACAGAGGTGGACTCTAACTGAAGCAAGCAGACACCCAAGGCTCAAATAAACCCTAGAAAAAAAGGGCAGGATTTATCTTATCTGGCTTTAGGAAGCTAGAAGGAAGCTTTTGTCATCAGTGGAGAAGAGCAGTTTTCTCCAGGATCTCAGAATTCCATTTCTATAGTAGGTGTCCACAGTCTTCAGTTTTAATTAACCACCATTACTCATTCTCAGCAGCCCCGAACTCTGTGGGCAGCAGTGGTCCTCCCAGCAGAACTGCCCAAGGAGCAGAGCCCTGCCCAAACTGGGTGAGGCTGGCAGAGTGCAGCCCTAAGCCAGCTCATCATTTAGTGCTGAAAGTGGTGATTTGATCCATTTCTTTAGAATTCAGAGTTTGAGAGAGAACAATGCAATTCTCGCAGCTCTTCCCTTCCAACTGTCCTGCCAGATTTGGAATGCTCTTCAGCCATTTGGGAAGGTATTATACTTGCAAATCCATTTATTACTTTGACTTTGGCATTCTCATTAGAGCCCTGGCTGTACATCTGAACTATTACCCCAGCTCGGTTTACCTTCCTGTAAACTTTGCTGATATGTGAAGTGTTGGATGGGTCCTGTGTAAAGCATATTGTCCTATTAAAACACATTTAAAGAGTCTTGTAAACCCTGGAGATTAACCCCAATGTTTATGGAGAGTTATAGATGCTAATTCTTGCATACTTGTCATTCCAGAACATGGCCTGGTGGCAAACATTCTTGCTACCCCACAGCATTTACGTCAATGGGATTTGTCCATGCTCTGATTCCTTAGGACAGAGAAAAGAAATGGTGGGAAAGTGAGGAATATGAGCATTTACCATCCTGGACTAAATTAGCTGGTCATAAAATCTTATAGCTATCTCATAACAGGAGACCTCAGACTGGGAAATAGAAGAAGGACCTTCCCCAAAGGACAGTTTTGGTCAAGAGCGTAATGATAAGAGGTGGTCTTGTCCTGTTAGAAGAAGAATTTTCCCTTTCAGTTTTTGTTAATGTTCCTGTGGTTGGGTGCATCTGTGTATGATCTCCTCTCCTCCCTGTTCTGTCACACAGAGTTGGCCGCAGTGACCCCACAAACCTTCAGCTTCCTCACTAGCTGTAGGCATCTTAATCTGCCTAGCACCCATCACTTTCTTCTTTTCTGGGTTTAGCAGATTTTTAACATCTACAAGCTTCTCCCTGGTGGTAAAAATAGTAAATAAAAAAGTGATGAACTCAACTGTTTGGTGTATATGGGTGTAACTGTAGGAAAATATGTTCTGTGTATTCATATAAATATGTATATATATTGGTTCAGTGCATTCGTGTGTGGGTGTGCATGTGTGTATACATGTGCATACACACACGCACGAGCAGTTTGGTGCGTATTTATATGGCTAAAATAAATCTGAGCAAATTCAATTTGCCTGAGCTACACCTAACTGTACCACTGTCTTTGTTGATATCTTAAACAAGTAACTTTGTAGCTTTCCATAAAGCTAATCCTGGCAACTTTTTGGCGGAATAGAAGGCACGTTTTGGATTATATAATTTCTTTAGGAGACAACAGATATATCAATTATGACATTCAGTAGAGCCACAGCTAGCTCAAGAATTTGGACTTTATGGATAGATGGGCTTTTGCAGGAGAACTGAGGTTTATGAGAGAGACCGCCCTGAGACCACCGTGAAAGGAGATGATGAGGATGGAAAGGTAGCGCCGCTTTCACCAAGTGGTTTGGGAACAGCTGCTGGCCAGAAAGGTTGTGAGGGGTACCTGCAAGGAACTCCTTTCCTGATGTTGAGTATTCCTGTCTTCAGGAGAACACGTCTTTATAGTTGTTGTTTTTTTTTCTTTTTTTGCCTAATTTAATAAATAAACAGATGCCATCAATAAATCATCTGGCTTTATTGTCTTCTTAATTTGACATAATCTTCTGATTCCAAATTTTGGCTGACCACTGTGATTAGCAAGAGTGAGGTAGATGGAAATTAGTCATCCTCGCACTAGCCAACTCAAAACCAATTTTTTTGATGGGGAAGGATTCTCTGAAGCTTGAACAAAGATAAAATTGCTTTATACAATTCAGAAACCAAGAAGCAATAATAGGACAATTAAAGGAAAGCAGATCATACAGCCCATTTTGGTTAGACTGCTACTTGACAAAGCTGTGCTAATAATTTGTCAGCAAAAATCAATATCTGATGAATTTAATCTTTTTTTTTTTCTTTTTAATGTGTTTCCAAGAGAGCACATTATTTTGAATGTATTCATTAATCAACAATACTTTCTGGGTAACTTTTGAAAAATTTTTCTTACTCTCTTGGCCTAGAGAAGAAGGTACTAAGAGGAAGGTACACTCACCCGTATAAGAAGATTTTATCTGCAACATAGACGGTAAAAAAGACATGTTCCCTTTGGCTTTTGGAGCATGTGGGACTCCTGGTTTCTAGTAGCAGTTAAATCTTTGGACGCTCTTTCCCTTAATGTCTTTGCTGCAGCCAGCCTCAATAAACAGGTATGACTAAGAGAGGTGTGTGAAATAACTTTCCTCCATGGTGACCTGTCTGCATATCCTTAACATTTGATTGTGCTCCAAAATTAAAAACCTAATGGGATGCCCTTGTAAAGAGCCACAGGCATCCAGCTCCAGGTGGTGTTGAGCACAGCCATTTTACACAGATGTAGCATGCAGCTAGTGTTTTTTTCCTAATGTTTAGTCCCGTCAGAAATACCCACCAACTACCTTAAGATTACCTGGTGCTTCTGAAGGCAAGATTTGCCCTGCCTTGTTAAAAAAAAAAAAAAAAGAAAAAAAAGAAAAAAAGGTATGAACAAAATGTCATCTAGAGTTCACTTACTATTTAAAACTGAATCTACACTACCTTGCAGAGTGATTCTTGGGACACTCGTGAGAAGACTATCTCCTGACTGTGCTACTAACCTTCAGGTGTACCCTCAGGTTGGACCATCTTGTGACTCCTGGGAGGAAACGTGGGTCCACACGATGTTCCAGCCCCTGTTTATAGTGCAGCCTGTGAGCAATAATGCAAAACCTAGCACTCTTTTCTATCAGTTTTTTTGGTTATACTTTACAAAAATTAAATTACCCTGTGAACAGTTGTGTGGGCACTGCATGGAAATTTTACTGATAATGGTTGAATTTCACCTCTTGCCCTTCTATAACATCTCATTCAAGAAATTTGCCTCGGAGGAGCAGCTTCTGTGTCTTGCTGACCCACATGCTTGCACCCAGAGCTCGCATTACAGCAAAAATGAAGCCATAACACCAGTGAAGAACTAAAGACAGTTTTGCCTTTGGATGACTAAGAAATTTGAGTTTGTTATCTCAAATAGCTCAAACACAGGGAGCCAAGATTACTTCATCTTGGAGCGGTACAGAGTTGGATGAAGACAGCTCCTCCACAGAGGGAGAAGAGGAAAAGCTCCCTTTCCCAGTCATTTATTAATTTAATGCCTGACATGGGATGACCAATAGCTTTAAATAACAAATCCATTCATTGCATTTGCTTATGGGAGCTGACTGCAGGGGCTGATCTTGTCACAGGGTGTGGACCAGGGCACTGCATGCGTTTCCCATGGCTGTGCAGCACCCGTCCGAGCACCACAGCCTGGACCCTGGGGCTACCAAAACAGCAGCCAGGCATGGGCAAAGTGCACTGCACCCCGCCTAAGTAGAGCATCTCCCCCCAAAAAAAGAGAAAAACTATGTAATGGGTAAAGAGTTCAGTGACAGAAGGCCAGCAAGTTTTGCTCATATTCTGGGAGCCGTAGTGGTCCCTTGGGGTTTGTCTCCCCACCGTTTTTCTCTCAGTGGAGTTAATTTAGACATTCATTTTGCAAAAACTGTTATGTGCAGGCCCCATATGCTCCACTTGATCAAGAATTTCTTCTGTGGTCACAGCAGGTCTTTGTGGGAGCAAGGGTGGCCATGGGAGTGTCTGCAGTCTCACTCCTTGCACGTGCCCAAAGGGAGTGGAAAAGCCTCCGGGCCGCTGTGCGGGGCAACTTCTGCAAAAGGCCTCGGCAGCGAGGAGAGGTAGCAGGCAGCAGAGATCAGGCTTTCAGCATCACAGGGAGAGCCCCAAACTTCAGGATTTCCTAGTCACTAACAAATGTACCTTGACCGGATCTGGTTTATTTCTTCCTCAGTGAAGAAAAGAGAAGATGTTGTTATTTGGGTCTATAAAAAAGACTAATCGGGAAGAAACCAGCAGAGCTGAGTGGCTTGCAAGCTAAAGCAAGACGCAGCTATAGAGTTTGGTCTGGGTGAATGACTGCTTGATTGTGCAGTTACTGGAGAACGTGGTCTGAGTGGCAGTGCAAGAGGTTTGTCGTAAAGCCTTGGGAGCTGCTGGGTTCCTGCTAACCGTCGGCTCCCTCACATCCACTGACGAGCAGGGACCCTCCGAGGGGCATGCGGGAATGCCGGCTGCACGGCTAAGGGTGCCGGATGGTGTGGACCCCGATGATGCTGGCTGCCCGGCCCCAGGAAAGCCAGCCGGTGTTCCTGTCAGAAGGGCAGGCTCTTTGTGGAAGCCAAGGCTGCAGCATCACCAAGCGAACAAACAGTGGCAGCCTCAAATGAAAGCAGTTTGGTGGACTGAATGAAATGGGTAAAAGATTTACGTTGCTTAGAAACGCGCCACTCTGCCTTTCTGCTCGTGAGGGCGTTGAGGTTATAGCCCACAATAACGACGTCAGAGGCAGCAACCGGTACCTCATTGTCTGCGAGCAAGGCCCCATGTTAATTTTGTTGTCCCAAGCAATTGCTTGTTGTAATTAGCCTGTGACTGATTGTTAAAAAAACCCGTTGCCCGTTTTTAAAATAGACTCTTTCTCCCATACCTGAGCTTGTGTTGTGGGGCTTTGGCTGGCCGAGCAAAGGAAGGAGAGGCCGCTGGTAGGTTGACTTGACTTCAGCATTCCTACCAGCTCCAGTCTGCCTGGGCTTGGGTCGGCATTGAATGGGCTGTGGTTTAGCTGGGGCTGCCCACAGCTGCTTCCCTGCTTTGGCTCTGCACGGGGACTCCTTCGGGCCAGTGGGGATGGAGGGACGAGTAAGTCAGCTTCTCTGATCTGACCCCTGAATGGTGTTTTCCTGCTTGGATGAGCACAGCAGAAGCAAGAAGGTGCAGATCATGGGAAAGTGGTGAGAACCTCCCTTGATGAGCCAATTACTCAGGCTTTCCCCCTCTGATTTTGTCAGGTGCCTCTTTCGAAAACCTTAACTCACACTGTTAGGAGTTTAATTTTAGGCTCATGCCTCCCACATATGGCTTTTATACTGTGGGAAGCCTTCAGACATATCACACTTAATCTGTTTATCCTTATTCATTTTCTTGCCATGCTCGATATTTGTTTTTAATCAAGAACAACTTTTCTGTCTCATGCATTCATCCAGCTAAATGATAATGTGCAGTTCTGCTCCAAGAAGTCACTATGTGCTTGCTGTGTCAGTTCAAAGATGGGCTTGCTGAGTTGGGTGGCAATATGGCTTTTTCTTCGGCCGCCTCTAAGCAGCCAGCACAATTCTGAGGCAGTAAATTAAATTATATTTTATTTCGCGCCTCATCAAAAGAAATGACAGATAAATTCCTTATCTGTGGCCAGCTGTGTGGCATTTTGAGGATGCTTGTAGTCCTAGGAGGGGAGTTAGTAAGGACAGAAAGATTCTTGTTTGAGTGACACTCCATCTGCTCATTAGAAAAACCACAGTGAGTGAAAGCTTGGCCCTTTGGAAGACAGCAAGAGCTTTGCTACAAACTTTCATAAGACCAGGATTAAACTTGCCTACTTTTAACACAAATAAAGCAAATTTTGCACCCAATACATCTGACACATTTCACATTGAATTTACTAGTAGCTGAAATGGGATCTTGTGTCTGAAAGATAGTAAACTCAGAGCCACAACTGTATTTCACTAGGGAGCCTACACCCTCATATTGCAACCCATGCTGCCAAGGCAGAAGTACGTGGAAGACAAATGCAGAACTTTTATCTCTGTAAACCTCGGAGTCAAACTGGAGGAAGAACTGGATTAAAAGAAAATATACTCTTGCTTTCCTTACAGTCATTGAAACTGTGACGGAGGGAAAGGAAAATGCTCGTCCACAACATGTGTTCATACAAACATGAATTTGCATGGTGTTAGAGGAAATAACTTCTGTGAAAGCAGCTTTGTAAAAAGATAAGGAAAAAAGGTGTATGTGGGTTTTTTTTTTTGCTCGGCCATCACATCTTAATCTACTTCTTTATTTCTGTTGGCTATTTCAGGGAATGTGAGCTGTTTGGGAATACCTGACACACACCTCAGGTATTTTCCATGTCAGAATCACCATTTAGGAGATATCATGTTTTTCAGCACTCATTTTTATCTGTTAGTGAAAGAGATGAGTGAATGAATCTATGTTCCCAGTAGAGCTGCCCGGGTGGGATGGTCGTCCTGTACAGCCAGCCTCCTCACAGATGCTGCCAAACACCAGCACTTTAAAACTGCTTATCTTTCACCTTCCATTTTTGCGTACAAAATACCCTGCAAAAAGTACATGCTCTGGAGGGGTCAAGGGTTAGGTGAGACATAACCATACCTAATTTCTCTTTTACTCTCCCCCTCCCGCAAAAAGCATCCTTCCAGCCTCTTTCTTTTAACATCAGCTTTGCTCTGGTTTATAAGGGGTGTTTTTCTGTGTGGCCAAGTTTTACAGCACCCTACACCGACGCTGGTTTGTTCCTTCTCTGCTCCTTGGAGCATCAGCTCGGATGTGGTTGACCGAGAGGGGCTGCACTGCAGAGCTGTGGTGTGACACTGCGGTGCGCGGGGGGGGAACGGGGCCCATGTGGGCTGCTCTTACACTCAGCCGTAGATGCAAGGACAAGCTTTGGCCAATCTGTGTGTAACCCCTGGCTGAGCAAAACCCTGGCCTGGTGCTTATTAGCTTCTTGGGACCCAACGCCTTGGGGCTGCCTCGGTTCTCATGTGGCTTCTGGGGCTGACGGATTAAAAAACTACCTATGTTTTGGTTTCCTGGAAGATGCTATAGTCATGGGACATCTGGGAAAGTGGTGACGTTACAAAAACCAGAGAGTGGCCACGGGGCAGCTGGAAGGGAAGAGATGCTTAGTCAGAGGGTTTGCTCTTCTCTAGGCCAGAAATTTTTCCCTGCTGAAGAGGTGTCCCAGTATTAATTCAATGTGTCTCCTATTACGGCGACAGTTTTGGTTTTGACTTCTGTCAGCACCCACATAACTCAATAACTAATTCTTTATAGAAGTAACCATTAAGGACTCCAGCTGTTTGACACTCCACAGGCAGGTGTAAGAAATGACAAATAAAAAAATCCATAACATCAGTAAAACTTCTAGAACAAGGATGAGATTTGAATTTTTTTTTTTTATATCTCGGACGAAAACAGAAAATGCATCTTTCAACTTTGATCTTCTTATATGTCATTAACTAAAGCAACTATAATCCTAGGTTAAAATAAAATATCCTTCTTAAGCCCTTTTTAGGTTAGTCTTACCCACATTTCAGTCAGGTATTGAAGAAGCAAAACAAAGCAAAGCAGCTTTTTAGTCTCATAAATCAAAAAGCTTTTCCCATCATACTAAAGTTTTGTGCCAGAATTTATTTTAAAGATAAATGTACACATGTGCTCTGCCTGAAATACCCACAATTGCTAGAAAACACAGAGAGGCTTTAAAGGATTAAAACAGAGCATGGGACCTGAAAATAGAGCTTGGCTAATAAGGGGTTTTTTTTCAGTTCATTGGCAGCCCTAAAAGAACTAAACCAGTTTGTTTCAGGTTGCCCCAAAATGAGAATGAACAGAAGAGTGAAAAAAATCATTTTTAGCTAAACAAAACGGCTTATTGTGCCTGAAATCAAACATTACAAGTATTTAAGTGAAGCTGGAACCCTGTTTTCAGTCATAAAGGCATATAATTTAATCTTAAAAATATGAATATTCAATTGTTTTTTCTCTTTGTCAGGGTCTTTTAAGGTCTTATTTTTCTGACCAGTCCAACTAGGCAATGTTGGCCATAAACTAGAACTTATTTTTGTCAATCTGTGTCAGCGTTTTCCGGGAAAAATCTCTAGTCGTAAATGCCATCCATCTGTCCAGCCAGAAACCATGATGTTACCTGCTTCTACTTTGTATAGTAAGTGTGATTCACTAATGACATTCAACTATTAGGAAATGATCACAAACTCTCCTGAGTCTTACAGTACACCTCTAGCTTTTCAGCCTTTTAAGGTGATATTGTACTGAAAAAAAGGAAAGAAGACTCTGGTCTCCGCTGCCTCTTTGGGGGAAGGTTTTTCTCTGAAGTGTCAGCTCCATGTCCCATGCAGCTATGTGAATCATGGCATCTGCTAGGGCTGCCTGGCATGAATAAGTTTGTAGACCCCAAGTGAACAAGTTCTTGAATGTTGTAATCAACTAGCATTTTTAATGGTGGGAAATCTTCCATTTCTCAATGGGCTCTTACCTAAAATACATTATGCAACAGACTTTTACCATCTAAGCCTGAGGTTATGCAGAAAGCTATTGAAAACGCATAATACATGTTATTTTACATAATAATGTTTTATGTGCAGCGCATATTCTAAGTTATTTGCTCTGCAAAGACCTGTGGTAAAATATATGTTGACCTTAGTAACATTTCCTTTTCTTTTTTTTAATTTGCAATGTATATGGTTGTCGAAGAGCCAGAGCTTTCCTATCTGTGACAGCCTTGTGTTTGAGAGCCAGTAAGGGAACAGAAGACTCATATAATGGGGTATGAATATTATCTGTCAACTTCATATTTCTTCCTGGCATATTAATGCACATCGTGGGGTGAGATCCTCAGTTGCTGAATACTGGGCCCCTGTGTGTTTCCTCTGTGCAGCGTACTGTGAAGTCCAATGGCTTTAACGCAACAACAAAGCAAACCCACTAAGCCTGGAGCAACTGCAGTGTTTCATAAGTGAGAACATGAACACAGTGGCGTGGCCAGGACTGTCAAAGCAGCCGTGCAGACTCCTGACCCCCGGCGGGTCCGATGTTGCGCCCCAACCAAAGGACTTTGTGAGAGCCAGCGTTAGTGTTAACTAGAATAAGTGGGATACTTGTCTGTTTTTTCTTTTGATCTTTTTCATCCATGGGTACAGAAGGTTACTCAAAATCTTTTCTTTGCTGGAGATTGTGCACAGCCCCGGGAAACAAACACAGAGGAGGGCATGGAAAAGCAGCAGACATTAAAAGCACTATCGCATGCGTCTTTTCCATTCTCCGAACGGAGAAATGTTGTATACTCTGCTTGTTCACAGGGGGGAGGGCAGGGGGCTGTCTTTCAGTTCAGTGAGGAAATGACTTCTCTCTGCCCTTCTCCACGTAGGAATGGGAACCCTCCAAGGGAATCCAAAGGGATGCATGGTCCCAGAAGGATGTGCTATCGGTAAAATACGATGCTTTGCACAACTTAAGAAATGTAGCAGACATCCATTAAATCATGTCCATTGATGGGAAAGACATTTCTACCCTGGGTAAGATCATGTCTTTGGTTCTGCAGATTTACTGCTTGGTTGTGGGGGCTCATGGAAAGTCCTGAGTATTCTGGTACGAGCTGTGCTGCGGAGGTGGGGAAGGTTTACACCTGCCTTGGGCTGGACCACTGTCAGAAGGCAGTGTAACTCTCTGACATGATCCAAATCTGGACTATAGAGGACAGCTACTCGGAAAATGAGTCTGGAAACAGCAAGCTGATGAAAACCCAGAAACCAATTAAAAAAAAAATTTTAAAAGTTCTTTTCAGTTCCAGGGAAGTCTAGGCTGCTGTGGGAGCTCAGTTCCTGTTATTTATTTGCATTGTGTTGCTGCCTGCAGGTCCTACTGAAATGCTAGCAGCCTGATGTTGCCAGCACATTAGCAGTAGAACCAGTTGCAGTCACCTTCTGGCCAGCAGTCGAGCAGACAGTACAGAAAATAGATGTAGAGGATACTAGTGACAGAGGGGCAGTTACTATCAGGGTAAGCTCTTGCTGTTTCGCAGTAAGATTCTACAGTATAAAATTGCTCAAGGTACAATTTTGACATGTCATATTCCAGTCTTCACCCTGGCTGAGGAAGACTGTGCCTGACAATGTGATGTGTGAAGATTTTTTTTTTTTCCCCCATAGGTACCATTTGCAAAATGAGGACCTGAGCCTGTCACCAGGACCTTGATGGTCCACACAGCCCTGCCGGGCTTTCTATGGCACTGCAGTGGCTATGCTGGAGTTGTCTGGGGGCTGGGGCCCCTCACCACTCAGGGTGGCTGGAGTCTTCAATTCTTTATCAAAAACCTTCTTCCACAAGAAGAATAAAAGAAAGAAAGGTATGGGTGAGGGAAGACTGAAGGACAGTATAAAAGCAGCCAAAGTGCAGTGTGTGAGTAAGAAAATGACTGGACGTGTTGGTCTGTAGCCAAACTCTGACACCCTGCACTTTTCATCATGAGTAACAAAGTAAACAAACTTCATGGTCACTACTGCAGTTTTTCAAAAAAGACCCAGGCAGAGAGGCATGTGATGTGAAGCACAGGCAAAATAAGAGGGATTTTGGTTTTCCAAAGGCAAGCAAGCATGATTTTGGCAACTGCCAAAGACACACGTGATCTCGCCCTAACCCTCCTAACCACAAACGAGTGGTACTTGGCAGAGACAACCCCAGCCAGTGATGCTGGGGGGAAGGTACCCTGTCCTCACCCTCCAGACTGGCGTCTCTTCATAGGAAGAGAATCCTGAACAACAGCAATAAGCCCCTGCTCAACCTTTCTCAGCTACACTGATTCACTCTTCCTATGACGCTAACCCATCTGAAGACCTTTGCTCCACAGCCAGAAATTATTTGCTGTTGTCTTCGCTTTTTTTTTGCAGTAGAGGATGCTTGCTCCATGCCTACCCAGCTCCCCTGGGGTGCCGTGTGGCAGACAGACTGACAGCTGCGTCCCACCCTGCGCACCCAAAGCATCTTTGGGGGCTCAGCATTGCCTAAGAAAGTCATACATTGAAATGTAGGGCATAGGACTTGGTCCCCTTTGCTCCTTTCACCAGCGATGTCAGAGCAGGGTTTTCATGGAAGCTGGTAGCTCTGGTGGGTTTGGCGAGTGGCCTGGGATGTCAGTGGGACCATTCCCTGTTCTGAAGCAAGCTCAAATGTATCTGCATTGGCACTGGCAGCCCGCTCATTCCCAAGCATTTTGGACCAGCTCCCCACTCCTTTGCCTGAAGTCTCTCGGAGATCCCCAGCATAGCCACCCCATGCCAGCAAGTCTGTGAATTTCAACATTTAATATTGTTCTGAGTATTATTTACGGCGGAACCCTTTTTCTAGCCTAAACTAATTATTCCTTCATCTTTTTTCCCATAAATCGCCTGTTTCAGTCCCTTGCAGCTCCTCTGGCTTCTCTTTCCTATGTGCTCCCATCTGCCCGTGTCCTCTGCAGAGCCTGGTGCCAAGGTCTGGGTGCAGGGCTGCTGCTCAGGGCTCCTCAATGCAGAGCAGAGTAGAGTAATTGTTTATAGTGCTTGCTGGCATGTCCCAGAATGACATTTGCCTTTTTTCCAACAGTGTCACATTGTCGATTCATGCTCGCTCCCAGCTTCACTCTGATCCCTGGACTGGTTTGTGCAGCAGCCCAGTCCATCTCACCAGCTTGTCCTTCTTCTGGGCACCCGAGTTTTCCTTCCTGAGTGCCGCCCTCCACATCTGTCTTTCTGATTTTCACCCTGCTAATTTCAGATCCATTTTATTTTATTTTATCAGGACTGCTTTGAATTCCGGTTTTGTCTGTGAAAGTGCTGCTTGGGCCTCTCCAGCCTCATGCTGTTGAAAATCTTATTGAATCCAAGATATACCGCATCTACAGCCTCCCCCTGCCCACCAGCCCTGTGACCCTGCCAGAGAGGGAAATTTGGTTGGTTTGACATAATTCACTCTTCACAAATCCACGTTGGCTGTTTCCCTTCCCCTTGTTATCCTCTGAGAGTCACAGACTGATTGTCTAATAATTTGGCTGAGTATTTTTCAGGGTGTCAAACCTCAGTTGACTGCTCTATCATTCCCCAGGCGGTCTTTCTCTTCCTTTCCAAAGCCAGGTACCATGCTTTGCCCTCAGTTAGTGAATCCCATGTCTCAAAATTCATTGACACCTGACTTATTGGGAGCACTCTCCCTGGGATTGCCAGGAGCGCCGGCAGTACGTGATGAGTACGTGGCCAGTCTTGTAGGTAGATCTACGCACACTTACTGGCCAGCTTTCAATGAGCCGTGTTGCCAAAAAGCAGTTTGCTTCTTTCCAAACCACAGCAAAAATGGTGTCATAGGAAGAAACGCTGCTGCAAATAAGTCAAGTCAAAATCTGATGTGTAATTCTGGGAGCTGAATTTGTCCCATGAGAGGTGGGTCTTCGTACATGGGTCTGGGAGCGATGCCTGAGCCGACCAACAGAACCGCTGTCTTTTGCTGTATTTTTGGAAAGTGTCCAGGGAGTTAGCTCCTCCAAAAAAAAAAAAGAAAAAGAAAAAAGTGCAACATCCTCACGTTCACCTCTCCTAAAATGTCTTCTGGTGGATTTCTCCCCTGTTCCCTTGAGATTCATTGCTGAGTTTTCTGAATTTGGGAATGACGTTATTTCCTTGATCTTAGCCTGGTCCGCCAGCCACCTAATCCTGCGCTACTTGCACCTACCCACATGACTTAAACCCCTGTGCAATACCTTTTACAGGCGCCTTCTTTAAAGATAAACATATGTTATAATAATAGTAAAATAACACATTACTCTTGCAGGCTTTCACACTCGTTAACACTCATCTGGATCTATGCAACCTCATTTTTATGTCTATAATTTTATTTCCATAAATTTTAAATCCATACCTAGGCTGTGGGATTCAATCACAGGTAACTAATGCCTTTCTTTATGAATCTTACTGTTGGTGCACTTAACTGTAGCGCAGAGTACAAAGCACAAGAGAAAATGTCTTTCCTGGGGACCATATGTTAAAAGAATAAAGCTCTGACTTAATGCTGTAGCCTTGCAGAGTAGCACAGTCAACAAACCACCATTAGATCAAGGGATAAATATCGGCAAGTTCCAGAGCATTGTTTAAGCCTGTTGCTATAGTAGTTTGAAATTTTGTTCTACCAACTACTTAAAAAAGGGCATGAAACAGCATGTTGGTATTTAATTCTTCTCACATTTGCCGCATTGGCACCACTCAAACCCGGAACATCTGCTTTTAAAAGAAAAGTGGAGCATGGGCATCTCTAGGCCAAGTCACTCTGCATAGGCTTCCACCCTGGAAATTATTTTTTCATATTAATGGAGAAGAATAGTCTTTTTCCTGCTCACTCAGCCAGTGCTTTAAGGTTCACAGCTCCAAACCAGATGACACTGCCTATTTTTGGAGCCACGTAAGTTTGTAGTTTCATGTGGAGGATAAGTGTTTTAATGAGTAGTCACAGGGTCATGTAGTGAGCTTTCCTGAGCAGTGAACGCCAAGGCTCTTAAGCACAGTGCAGGAAGGCATGTATCATCCATAATGTATGGACTACCCCCGAGCAGACTTTCTGCAGTGTGAAAAGATGGTGCGACTGAGTTGGGCAACAGCAGAGATGAAGGTCAGGAACCTGGGCAAGCCTGAGGGGACTAGATTAATTGTAGGACAGACAAAGGGTCAAGCATTGACTCTTATCCAGGTTACTTCTTCACAGCTGTAGCAACTGTGTGAGGCTCGTGTCCCTTAGCAGGACCCAACAAACTGACCAGCAATAATTTTTCTTGTTTCTTATGCATTTCCTTCCATACCCTTAGTAAACCGCAGTGCAATCTTCTGAGACTGTTATCAGTCCCCTCCTGCGTGTATAAGTTGCTAAAAAATGTGTGTAATTTGAGAAAAAGTTCCTTTTGCATTTTCTCTGAAGTAAGCAATATTCTTTTGCCCCTCTGTTCTTTACTGTTACCTTTATAATCAGTTAGAAGTGTCCTGCTAGGTAGTTTCTTAGGATTTTACAGTTACTCTTTCTTAATATCAAGCTGTAGTTTAACTCTTAGCATTTTGTAACACTAAGGCTCTGGAAGCGAAAGGAAAGTGCTTTTCAGTCTGTGGTACACACATTGTGCTAGTCTGTAACGCAGCAGATGGGTGGTCTGTGGATGGATAAAAGAAGTAAGAAAATCAAAGCATGCCCATACACATCTGAGAAACAAACAAACGGTGGGGGGGGAACAGACTTAAAAATTAACATCTGAAGATTAGCACCAATTGTGTTTGGCTGCAGAGGAAAAGCAAATTGGCAGCACTACACAAACTGGCTCTTGAATTTTTTTTCAAGATGATGCATTTTTGGAATAAGGAATGTTAAAAAGCACAGTTGGGCAGTATTGCCCACACTGTTGCATAAGAGTTACGGACACTGCAAGGCCACCATGTGAAATCTGGTAAGTGCCTTTGTCTAAATGTCTGGGGATATACAATTGCTGTTGTGTCCTTGATTTGGCACCATACTGCAAATTATTACGTAGATGTCTGTCTGCTCTGAAGGTACTGCATGAAGGCCTTTGATGGCAAAGACTGATAAAAAGCGAGCTTCATCGGCTCATGCACGCCGGGATTTGTCACTCCGGTGAGTTTTGGTACCTGCCTGGGCACACTCACTGTCCCGTGACTCTCTGCATGAGCAATCCTGGAAGGGTTAAATCTTTCCATCCCAGCGAATGACTCACATTCCCGGGTCCAGCCTTTCTCTGAGGAGCAGCCTTTGCCCCTTCTCTGCTCAGAAACTAGGTGGCTGGCGCCTTGCCTACATCTTGTTTGTCAGAAACTGGGATCCTTTCTTTTCTGAGTGCGTGGCCGAAGAGCAGCGAGCGTGCCTTGCTTGGCCCGGCAATGTCCTGAAATGTCCTGAGGCTGAAAATGTTTCTCACGGCTCTGGTGGCTTGCCGCTGGTGTGGTGACAGCCCTCAAGATCCACTGGATGACATCTTTCTTATCTTTCTTTTCTTTTTTTTTTTGACACGTTGCAGTCCTGGCAGGTACAAATCTTCTACTCACAGCTCATTAAGCAAGTTTTTTAGTAAGGAAGGGTTTTGTCCCATCCTCTGCACTGATCTTAGCATGCATGACCCAGAAATGAAGACATCCTGGTGGAGGGAGTGGAAGGAAAGGGGAGCAAACACTCTGCTCTCATCCTGAGGACTGCTCCACATGCTCCATGAACTCCTCTGAGGGCTGCTCCCCTCGCTGAATTTCATGCAAGGCAAGTAAAGAGAAATTCAAATGGTCTTATTTGCACCTGCAACTCATTTGGAAAGTGCCACACTGCAGGTGCAACTGAAGGGTTCAGGACAAGGTTTTTTTTAATAATCTACCCTGAAGCACCGTTGCTTGGGCTGCTGGCAAGATCGCTAGCTGAGTGATGGGGCTAACAAATGCTTTTGCACACTCGTTAGGCCTCATATTTGCAGGGCTCCACACGTAGCTTTCATCTGGATCCTGACCCACAGAGTTTATAAATATTCAAAAGGTGACAATCTAGTTATTTTTGCATGAGTAATCTGTCTGGGCAGTAGTGGACTGTAGCTGCTACTCCAGCCTGGAAAATGAGGTAGTTTTTGTCTTCTCGCCTTTTTCCACGGGAAACAATGGCAGACAATTTCATTCAGCATTGCGTGCAACGTCCTGCCCCAGGCACTGTCAAACACCGCCTGTGCAAAAAGCATCTGGGGAGCTTTCTCATAGCTACACGCTGTGTGATGTGCAAATTTGTCTACTTGCCTGCATGATGGAGCTACCCTGAGGCTTTCAATGCCTGCAGAGGAGCTGCCTCTGTACCCTTCTCAGAAATGCCCAAGGTATGCAACCCATCCATAGCCATTTTTTAAGAGCTGCCTGGTTTTTTTACAATAATGTGCACTTTCTCGGCCAAACTCTCTGTTGGCATAAATCAAGAGAGTGTCAAGGACCCAGTTAACCAAAACCAGTTGTGGGGGTGGAAAGACTTGCACCACTGAGGACAGTTATGAGCTCGTTCTCACCCAGCAGAAGTTGGACAGAGTTTAATCCTACTTTGTTCTACTGGATGCTGCTGTCCCCTTCAAGCTTAAAGCTTGTCTTCGCTCTTGGCTGTAAGGAGAAATCTGTTGGGGGTAACACCACCTGCTCAGCATTTTCTGCTGACAAGACTGAAGAGGAAGACCACTCATTTTGGAGCCATGAGCCCCCCTTGCTTCCCTTGCAGCTTGCCAAAATGGGCTGGCAAGGAAGCCATGTTGCAGGTCCCCATGTCTCCAAGCGTGAGAGCTGGTCCCTTCCCTTAGAGCCAAAAGGAGTTTTCTCATATGCAGAAGCCCAGGAAATATCATGGCTGCAAGTTTTGGGTGGGGCAAGAGGAAGAACATGGTCCACTAAAAATCAGCATGGTTGAGCTCACTAAAGGTCACAGGTTGAACTCTGGGGCAGTACCTTTCTGCAGATACCACTAGCAGCATGAATGAGAATTAGTGGAAAATTTGGACCAGTTTGTGAAGCAGTAGCTTGGAAATGAAGCAAGAATGACTTGGAAGAGGAGTATTTAATGAAGCTGTGCTATTATGACTGAGCAGAAAATATGTTCAAAGAAAATATGAATGAAATGGCTAAAGGACAGTTCACCTAAGTAAGTCCCACAGAAAAAAAGATTTGGACACTCTTACCTCACTAGCACACTGAAGGAAGTCTTGCAGGAGTTATTATTTTTCAGATATGACCTCTTTTTTTTTAGCGTTACTTCTTTGCAATGCAAGGATGGTCTCTGAAGTGCCTCTGTAGGGAACTGTAACTCTATATATGGTATCTACGAGTTTAGCAGGGGAATGCAAGCAGGCAGATGTGGCCATCCTCTAAAGAAAAGGCTCTGGAAAAGTGAAGAGTAACCCTGTAAAACTGAGATGCTTTCTAATAACTCAGAGCAGTTGGCAGGTCTAAGCATTGGGACAGGGCTAGAGGTGGGTATGCATATGCAAACATGAAAACAGATATGAAACCAGATAATATTTATTTTACTTAACCCTTGGTAGAGGCACATTCCTGAAAGTAAGTAAAGCTCCGTGTCTCATGTGCATTTCAGGGAAGCTGTTTCTGCGGTCAAGACCGTGCCAACGGGGCACACAGCCTCGGCCGTGCTGCCGGTGCAGGCTCGGGGCCGTGGCTGGCCCGTTGAGCGGGGCATCGGCACGGGGATGGGCACGGTGGGGAGAGCAACCACCGCCGTGGGTGCCAGGAGGCACGGCCAGTGCAGCCAAGCCCCTGGAGGGGACAGAGCTTCCCTGTGAACCAAGGGGTAGGAGCAGCGACTTCGCCCCCACTCTCTGACTCATGGTTTGCTTTGCATCCTGAATTTTTTCGGGCAGGATGTCTAGCCACTTCTATCTGGTTTAGGTGTATCTTCCATTTCTCACCGAGTGCAGGCCTGTGGGCATGGGAAACACCTGAGCTCTGTTGCTTGTGGCCCGGTGAAGCAGGTCTGTGGCACACGTGTGGCATGTTCTTCCCACAGCAGCCCTGGGTACCCTGTCACGGGGTGAAGGGCTCAAGTGCGTGTAAGGTTAGTGCAATAACATGCGTTTCACCAGGCTTATGGACAGACGTGATATCTTTCATTAGACCAGCTGATATTTGGAAAAAAAAAACAAACAGAGAAATTGGTGGACACACAGCTCTTTCCTCAGGACTCAGAATGCAGCAGAATCATCTTTCAGACAAAACACAGGTTAGGGACAATGACACTTTGTTCAACTCCATTGTGCTAGCTGACTGGTCAACTTGAGAGAAAAAGGGTGGTTACAGCCTGTGGGGTCAAGATAGGATTTTAGCAAGGGGAAGGTGATAACGCATTTATTCCTTCAGAGCAAAGCAGGGGGAAACAGGTCAGCAGGCAGCCCATGTGGACTGAGCATCAGTCAGACAGAGGGAAGATCAAAGTATGCCTTAAATACATGGACTTTGTTGAGTCCATAACTTTTTTTTAATCTAGTAGAGTTATGCATTTTCCTTTTCAGGATTGTCTTTTGGAGTAGCATCAGAAGTCACCCTTCAGGACAACCCTCTGAGAGGTCAGAGGGAACGTTTAGTGAAAGATATTCTCTATATAGCAACTGGATGCTACGGTCCTTTATTAGTTGTCTAGCAGAGTTCACTCCAGCACATATGTGTTGTCCAACTGCATAGTTTCCATAAGTCCCTTAGTGCACGAGTGGAGTGTGTGTCACGTTTCATGGTGAGCATGTGAAGGCTCCCTGGATTGCAGTGGGGCTGCTCAGAGGGCAGTCGTGGCAGTGGCTGTGGAGATGGGCTTACAGATTTTTTTTCTGCTTGTTGCTGTTCATTTGTCAAGGGCGAGTTCAGCTTGTTTTGCTTCTGATTATGAGTTTGATGAGGGTGGGAGTTCTTTAAAAGTTAGGAATTTAGGTACTGGGGGAAATTTCTTTCAAAACATATGGTCTTCTAACGCTGGTTGTGGTTGCTTGTTGATTTTCCATGTGGATCCCATTAAGGCTTAGTATGTGAAAACCAAGGAGTAGAGTCAGTCAGTTGGTTTGGGTTTCTGCACAAAAGTAACCTTCTGGTTCCCCATTCATTGTAAGGTAAGAGCAGTTTCTTTGATAAGCAAAACGCAGTCTTACACCAATGAAGTAAGTATCATCGTTGCTCTCCTCCAAGTGACTGGTGGTCCCTGAGAATCTGCTCTAATGCACAGCAATGTAATATGTGTTGAATGGCTGCAAGCTCGGTGGACAAACGTGTTGATCTGCAGGCATGCTTGTGCATGGAAGATTTAGTGTGTCACTTCTCTAATGATAGTGCCCATGAAGCCAATAGAGGTGTAAGAATATTTCAGAGACAGCTTCATGGCATTGCTGATTACTGAATTTGTGATGGGAACTGAAAACAAAGTGCAGGCTTCCAATCCAGATGGCGAACATGTGATTTCTGAATGTTGGTTAAAGCATAAGCTTAAAAAGAAAAATCTTCTGTGAAGTTGGTTATAAAGAAGTTGGTGTATTTGGGGGTAAACTGGGTGCCTATGGCCTGAATTTACTGAAAAAAAAAATATTGGTGGGGTCAGGGATGAAGTGGGTGAGTTTGGTTGTGTGTTTGGGTTGGGAATCTGTGACTACATTTTGTTTTGTAGGTTCTAGAGAGAGGCTGCAGCGCTCTCACTGGGGACGTTGTTGCGCAGGTGGTGCTTGGCTGGTGTAGCATGAGTGGTGCTAATTTGGGGTGCTTTATATTACCCAGCCCATGGAAAAAATCCTCAGCTTTCTGGGTGAGGAAGGGCTGAGGATCATTTCTCTGCCTCGCGATAATTCTTCGGGAAAGTTGGAAGCAGTTGATCTGCCAAAGTTCGGGGGGGTTTTTTGTGTGTGTGTTGTTGGCTCAGGAGAGCGAAAGCACTGAATTCGGGATTGTTGTCTCAGCGCAACCTTTGTGCGCCGCAGGGTTTCCCAAACTCTGCAGCCAGGCAGCTGACTGGCCTCCGCCAGCAGCCAGGCTCCCGGCTGCCGGCCCTACGTGTGCACGCATGCAAAGAGCTGCCTGTTCCGCCTGCTGCCCCCCCCATCTCCCCCTCTTTTTTGCTCAAAGCCTCCCGCGGTGGAAGAAGTTGCTGCGTGGCTGAGGAGTTGCACGGGCAAGGGGGTTAGGGGGGATATCCTGGGATTTTCAGTCATGTTATGCTGACTTGGGAAGCTGTTTGTCCTTCTTTAGTATTCCAGGCAGGCAGCCTGAAAAGAGGTCCTTATCCTGCGCTGCAGGCCAGTCGTGTTCACAAAGGTCTCTTTGTTACACCCCTGTCTGTTGCACTGTTCCTCTCCAACGAACCCCCCCTGCCAAAACCCTGGTGTACTCGGCTCTGAAAGTGCCAGGCTGGTAGTGCAAGGGGCGAATTCCTGCTGGTTCTTTCCGTCCTGCCTCCTGCCCCCTCCTGCCCCACAGCTCTCCTCTCCCTCCTGCTGTGACGGGCGGCAGAAAGCAGGCGAGGTGTGGTGGTGCATCCTTCTTGCAGACCCTGTTTCTCACAGGCTTCGCATTATCAAGTGGGCGAAAGCCCTGCAGTCCAGACAGGTTTGGACAGGTTTGCCGAGTATCAGACCTGGCATCTGGTCTCTGAGCAGATGATGGTGAATGGGCTTTCAAGAACACCCATGTGGAGGGCTCCTTGGTGTGTGTACAAACTACACGGCCGGGCACCTTTGAGTGTCGGACAGCTTTTTAGCCTAACGCACCCGTTTCTCGCCCCTGGGGCAGGACACGCGGTCAGGACAACGGACTCTGCAACCCCAGCGCAGCCAAAGGCTGTACTGGGGCAAAGTTGCTGTTGCTGGAGGCTTTACCTGAATTGCCATGCAATATTGTTAGTGCTCTCTGTTTTTTCTAGTCAACTTGCCCTGTACTCCTGCATGTATTCACTACGGCACTTTACCTGAGAGGAAAATCAGGAGAGTTTTCCAAACACTATTTCTGTTGAATACTTGTATTTCATAACAGGAGGCTTAATTGGGAGGTAACAGAGGTAGGGAACAGTAAAGACCCTCTCCCTTTCTGCCTCTCTGGCTCTGCATCTCAGTCCTGAAAGGTCCCTCTGAGGCATCCATCTGCTCCTGGCAAACACCAGTCAAACACCTGTGAGCCAGATGTAAACAGCTGCATGATAGGTGTCATTTGTGATCCAGCCTTAATACAAACCATGCTTAGGAATTGTTACAAATGGCTCCATAAAAAAGAGAAAATACATAGCACAGGTAAGTAGCACCTCTTTTCTTATTTCATCTTCCCTTTTATCTTATTTGCTTTCATATCTCTGGTATGGAGGACGCTATTGTGTGGTGGGATGAATAGCAGTTGAATTTCATTAATCTGGCCTCAGTATATTAAATCGCTTAAGTGAATGCTTAAGTCACGTGCTCAGTCTAAACATTTGTTTAACCGCTTACCTGAATAGGGATACTTTAGTGCTATTACTTACCTTCACTAGCCTTAGTGGCTAGCCTGGCAGGCTGGCTAGTTCTCTCTTTGATATTTAACTTGGTGCATGCAAAATTACCTAATCCAAGCATTTTTTTTATAGCAAATCTCTTTCAATACTGCAATCCCTAGGCAGCACGGGCATTTGCAAGGGCATTGCCTTACAGCAAAGTACCTTCTGAAGACCCTTCTGGGTAAGGGTAATCTGCCTTTTTGCCTTTGAGACATCAGTGTTACAGGCTGCAGTTGCCTTTGTTCACCCCTCCAGGGCTGGCTTTTCACTGCTTGCTTCCCATTACATTTTCTACTTTTGAATACTTTGGATTGATATCAGAACACCTTTTTTTTTGTTGTTGTTTATTTCTGTTTTAAACTTGCAACTTCTTGCCTTGTCCAAAGGCCGCTGTTAGCAACTGTAGGGAATGCACTGACTATTTTCCAATAGTCTGTGTGCCTTTGCTGACAACTTCAACAAATATATTGAATTTCAATCTGGATCATGGTATTTTATAATCTCACATTTTATAATCTCACATTCCAGGCAGTTACAGTTTGATTCTCCTGTCATTGCTAGCTATTTGTATTTTTAGCAGGCTGCTGAATAGTTCATGCTGTGTCAGATCATGCTGGTTTCTCTGTAGTAGTTGCATTATAAGCCTCCAAGGAAACATATTCTGTAAAACAGGTTTGGCTCAGACTGGATGTTAAATCAAGGTTATAAGAAAGCTTGCACTTTCTTTTCTTCATTTTCTTTCTTTCCATTCCTCCCCTTCCTTCCTCCTCCTTTTTTCCTTCTCTTTCTTCCTTTCTTTCTGCCTTCTCTTTCTTCCTTCCTTCTTTCCTCCATCCCTGTTTTCATTTGCCGTATATGGTGGGAATCTTCAGGAAAAAGAAAGCCTTGAGGTTGTTCTCACCTACCATCAAGCAAAGTTGCTGAAATGAACCTGTAGCCACAAGAAGCAGGATCAAAAGGTAAGTGATAAATAAAGGCAATGTCAATATGCTGCTTTTGCAAGCCAATCTCATACATTTCAGAAGCCTTCAGAAAGTGGAGTACCTTTAAGTAGACTTTTAGTGTTTTTCTAATCACACCTCAATAAAGCACTACAGACTTGATACTTACAGTCAATTGCTTCATGTTTACTTTATAAAACAAACAGCAGCTATTGACCAGTATTCTTAACTGTATCCTTACTAAAATCTTAAGGGGTGAATAAAACACAAATCTAGAGATAACAAGCACATGTCTATCAGGTACATGCATGCAGACCTATAGCAACTGCTCAATACAGAAGGGAAGCAGGGCTGGAGATTATGTCAATGCTCTCTTAAATCAGGAGATTAGTTAATAGTGGTGGTCTCCTGTATGGGCACATATTCCCTGCCATCTCCGTGATGCTGTTTCCATGGTATTAATTTGGCTACAAGTCCTGAAGAGGTGGGGAGAGTCTAGAGTCGAGTGTCTGCTGGTACTATCGCACGTAAACATGATTTTCTTAATCTTCAAATGTCAAAAGAAAATGTAGAAATGTCAGGCTTGGCTGGCAATACCAGTTGTAGGTTGGACACTTGAAAGTTACTTCAGTAAATACAAGCTTTTTTGCCTTGTTTGCTCTTACTAGCCCTTTTCCCACCAAACATTTCGCTCTCTGACCCAGCAATGTTAAATCATTTTTGTTCCTTTTCCAGGAAGTTCTAACAACAAATTTCAAACTTTAATAGAAAGGAAGAAATGGGGCAAAGGAAATACACCAGCTTGGAATTCTTTTCTTGAGAGCAAATTCGCAGAACAGTATTTGGATAACTTAACTTATAAGGACAGAACAGAAAATGGAAGATGACATTTTAACATGTTTAGTGACTGGGAAAATTCTTAACATGAAACAATCACTTTGGCTTTCTTCAAAATCCTTGCATTTAGGCTGGGCTTCACTACTGAGGGGAGAAAAAAACTGAGAAAAAAACAATAGATAGGTGGTTTTCCCCATCAAAAAAGGGACTGAAACATAGTCTTCATATGGAAAGCAAACAAGGAAAAAAGTAGACTTTGCAGGGTTGAGTAACCCTTGCTAACAGTTACTGGCACTGTACTTGAATCTAAATGAGAACTGCACCTTGCATTGATCTGTGTATACAGCCTCTGCAGTCACGCCACAAGGGAGGAAAAAAAAAAGTTATGCCATCTCTATATTTGATCTAAAGACTCTAGCTTGTTTTGGGAAAAGGAGTGATATGATAGTGCAGGTGGGCCAAGTTAAAAAAAAGTCACGCAGTGATTCCCGAAAACTTCCAACCCTGCACCCACCTTTCGAGACCTCTCTATATAAACGACCTGCTGTTTCAAAATGGCAAACCCCCACAGCCCCCCGAAGGCAGTCACTTTCTGGCCCCTGGTGTTTGGTGCCCAGCGGGTGGCTGGACAGTGTGGGCATCCCATGGACGCACTGGGAGGTGGCACAAGCCCTTTTCTCACCTCCCCTCCTGGACTGTGGGACAAGCACCCTCCTGAGAAAGCCCACTGCTGCCTAACACACGTCAGAGCTGCTCCAACCATTTCCTTGCATTTTCCTTTCTCACAGGTGGTTTCAGTTCCCAGGTGCCAAAATTGCCCCACTGCTTTGTGGGTGACAGTGTGTGTCCCTGAGGAGGGCACTGGGCATAAAGGCTGAAGGTGGGAGCTAAGTTTTGGGGGAGCAATGCTCCCAAATGATCCTGACAGATCCATGATTCTTCATACAGTCTACCACCATGCTTCAGCCAGACTTTCCCACATGAGGGCTGAAGGGCTTGTTCATCCCTTCGGCTTTGCATGAGTTGAAGACAAGAATGAAAACTTTCAAAGGAGATTCGCAAGGCCCTGCTGTGTCTTACCTTTGAGTGTTGCAGCGTGCATGATGCCAAGTAGGGATTTTTTATTTATCAGGGACCTCCACCCCCTAACCCTGGATACAAAGCCGAACAATTTGAGGGACACAGCAGGGATGACAAGGGAATGCCTAAGTCACTGCAATTTATATGTCTTTGATCTGTGCCTGAAAAACACTGCCCTACAGAAGTACTGTGTTTATAAAGGAGTGGAAGTGCAGGATCCTGATGCTCTGGCTGCCATGAGGGGTTGTACCCGGACCAACACAGCATGGTGGTTGTGGAGTGGTACTGGGACTGCCCTACCCCTGCCACAGCAGCCCCCAAACCCAAGCCTGTTTCACCAGCTTCCTCTGACACCAACCACTTTTTTTTCTCTGCCCCTTTTTAAAGATGGCCCCTGCCCATTTAGAAACTGAGAATGATGAACGGCGGGATTTTGGTTTGCTTTTGGGACCCACCACCAGTTGGATGGCAGCTCTGGAGCATCAGAGGGACTTGGACATGGTGAAGTGTGTTTGTGAGCACCAGAGCTTGTCTCTCCAGATGATGCTCCTGCTAGTTCCTGTGCATCTGGGAGGATGGTGGGGTATTGCTGCTGATGGGCTTTTACTAGTGGAAGATCTTCAAATGAATTAGTTGTTGACTGGTGGGTTTAGTTCTTATTTTCAGATTTCTGGTTCTTTGTACACATCAGAATTGCCAGACAGGTTTATCAGATCTTCTGGATCTTTATATTTTTTTATTTGGTAGCATTATGTTGACTACAGACAATCTTTTCATTTAAGGTTCGTCATAAATGAAGTTACTGCACAGCTCCTGGGAGGAGTTGTTTATTAGCTACCTTATTAGCTCTCTGTCATAAATTAGATATATTTGTGCCTGCCAACAAAATTGACAAATTTTTTGCTTCTTGTTTTCTTCTGTGATGCTCCTATGTCAGACAAGATGGTAAAGTACGTAAACTAAATTTTATACAGTCTTCCAAACTTCATAGGAGGTGGTGCTTTGTCTATTGTACCATAGATTGAATGGTTCGGGATCAGAGCATGTCTCCCTGCACAGGAGGGTGCCAACAAACTCTCTTCTTCATGACAGGTGATAAATGATTTCAGCATTTTGGCAAGGTGGCTGCCTTCACCTGGAAAATCAGAGTTGGCAACAGTAATTAAAGAAACTGCTTCTATAGAGACATCAATGCTTGAGTGTTACAAGCAGTCTGAGACTGCTGTGCTGAACAAAGATGTTCTTCAATTCATTACAGACTGGATACATAGAGCTGGCCTCTCAAGATCTGGGGACTAAGACGCTGAGATAAATGGATTTTATTTACAAATACAGAGAATCTGAATTATAATTTTACTAATATAAAACTTCGGAAGAGGCAATTTCTGTTTTCTAACAGCATCATTTTCTGCAGGAAAGTACAGCATAAGTGCAAACAAAGTGTTCTGTGAAAATGTAACAATCTCAGAAAAAACCACAACCCAAATCCCCAGACAAACAAAATCAACAAACCACGATATTGCTTTTCTTTATCAGAAATAATAATTTTGAGAAGTTCTGTTCTGAAGAAGCAACACCATTTCATTTGGACTCAAATCATCATTTGATTCGCTTAATTCAGTAAACTGCTGTGTCACGCTGTAACATCTTACTACATCAATCGTAGAGCCCTGAGCATGACCGTGCTGCGCCGGGCAGAGGTTCACCCAGCCGGCACCCCGTCTCCAACAGCGGCCAGCAGCGGACACTGGTGGTGAGGAGCAGCCGAGTTTGTGGGGAGGACTGTTCCCGGGAGCAGCCTCGCGGCTCGGAGCCCTCCACTGGTGTCCGTGCTGCCCTGCCGTGGTGGCAAAGCCCTCCTGCCCAAGGGCTCTGGCACTACGCTGCGTTCGGAGTGGGTTGTCGCCATGCCTCTTCACTCCTGTGGGAGATCTGGAAGCTGCAATTCAGCCCTGGTGTCATCAGGGGAGACATTTGGATAAAGAAAGGAGGATGGTTATTTCTCCTGCCACGACATCTAACTGTGCTGTAAGCAGCTTTAGAAGACGTAGTACCGAAATCGTAGATGAATGTCTTGTCTACACTGTAGCTCCTAGTCTTCCAGATGGTTGGATGGGCTTGACCTCCTTCCAGTGTGCCCTCAGAAGGGTGAGTTTGCACGTCTATTTGCAGATGACGAACCCGGGGACGGGCAGCTCAGGCCGGCACAGGGAGCGCAGCGGTGGCGGCGGAGGCTGGGGTGCACATCTCACCTGCACAATTCACTGTGCCCTCATTGCACTGACAGTCTGCCCTGCGGCTGCTGCGTCGGTATCTTCTTGTGTTCTACGCAGTTCGGCGTCACTAAAACGGTCAGTCTTGCTGGTTATGAGTGTATCTCTCTTTCGATAACTAATTTTGAAGACCGCCTGTTTTAAGCCAGAACAACAACAGCAGCAGAGCAAAATGGCAACAATTCCTACATAGTGACCATGTCTTTTCTGTGTTGAATAACAGTGCAATAAACAGCAAGTAGCCTGTCCCCAAACTCCTGAGATTTTTTAAGAAAGCCTAGAGCACAGCCATGATTCCTTCCCAAACTTACCATGAGAAATCAGCATCCTACAGTACTATGTTTTAAGCATTGAAACAATACAACTGCACCATCCCATTCATTGGATTTCTTAGATCAATAAGTATTGAAAATACCAAATTAGATACATAACACTGTATAACCGGAAGGGTAAATTTAGTGCTGATGTAAATTTAGGAGTCTCACTGATGGACTTAATGCAAGCCCTCATGTTTTGCAAACTAGGGCTACAGCCTTGTCACTTTACTTTCTGGGGTGGTCTTTTGCAATTGAAGGTGTGAGCTTAGCAGGATGAGGCACTCCAGTTCCAAAGCATCTCTTACAGTCATTGCAAATAGATGTTACAGGCTGGTAGAAGGTTGCAACCCCAACACAATCAGATGTTGTAGTACCCAGGGTCTCAGTGCAGCCAAGGGAACTGTGAAGGCGCAGTTGAGGAGAGGGTGAAAAGCTTTTACGATCTGTGGACCAGTTCTGACTAAGCCAGTCCACAGTGCAGAGCTGTTGGCAGTCACAGAAAGAAGAAGAAAGGCATCCCAAACAAGTCTCCTGCTTCTTTCCTACCAGCTTAAACAATAAACGTAACAAGGAGGAATCAACAACAGAGAAGTTAATGCCATATAGGCAACGTACTAATTAGTGGTGCTTGCTGAGCCTCTGAAGAGCCTTTCACTGTCAAGTGAAAATGCTGCCTTTGCCTGAGATGTCTGCACTGGTGCTGTTAGGAAGCAGCAAACCCACTGGCTGTCCTGAGCTCTGGAGCTCAGCCCCAGCCTGCTGCAATGGGACAAACTGGGTAGGGGCTTCCAAGGATGGCTAGTTCTGTTTCCAAACCCCTATCCCAGGGTCTGACTTGTTCCCATGAGGCTGTGCCCTTGTCAGATATTCTTACATCAGGTACAATGTCTGTGGCAAAACACAAATCTTTCCGCCTATTTTCCAAGGGTTTGCAATTAATGTATCTGAGTCCCAGCCCCAAGGCCATGGGCTCACAGCAACACTGATAAGTCCTATTTCCTTCTCTGTGAGGTTTGTCTTGGAGGCAGCCAGCTGGGGTGGCCCACAAGAGAGCCAAGAGTGGGCTAACACTTACACAGCGTGGGCCAGCAGGAAACCACATCTGAGCTTGCTGCACCAGCCTTTTCTAGTTAGCAACATGCCCAGACCCTTACTGCCCTTCCTCTGTCCTTTAAACTTCAATGATTTCTTTTAGGACTCAAAATTTTCCCTTGAATGCTTACTAGGTAGTGGGAAAACCCAGTGCCTTCATCCTGGCCAACAGCTTGAACTGTGGGCGAAAGCCTGGGCAGAGCCTTTGGCAATCACAGTCCATGCTCTAAAAGACGGCATCCAGGACTGCCTTTTCCTTTGCTCTAGGGGCTGTGGACAGGCACCATGTGCACAATGCACAAAATGCTGATCTCCAGGCAAGGGAATCGCTTATCCTCTGCTCGGAGGTGTCTGTGAGAACTTTAGTTTTAAGCCTACTCTCACAGCAGTGCAGGGTCAAGGATTCTTCAAAGGTTTCTTCCTCTTTCATAAAGTCTTTATTGAGATATACACACCGTGAGTGCTGGCTAGAGCTGCCCACAAGCCTTGTCAGCTTGCTGGTGCTGCAGGTTACAGGTCACCATCCCAAGGTGACTTTGCATCCTTTCTTTGTCTGTTGGGATAGATGTATCAGTAACGATTTCAGCCCTACTGGAATCTGCCTGCACCCTCGCTCTCAGATTTGTAGATTTTCTTCCCTTTAGACAACAAGATTGTGTATGCAGACCAGGAAGCTTTATGCAGTCAGAGGGTGGCTTTTCTTGAGAAACACTTGCAGTTTGCCTCGCCAGGCAGTGAGGCAAGGACGTCTCTGAAATGAGGATGCTGAATGCACGCTCTGTTTCGATACCGGCTCCTGCCCAAGAGCATTGCCTGGTGTGTCAGGTGTAGTGTGCGGTATCAACCGTCTCCTAAAAGCCATTCCCCTCTGGGAGGAAAGGAAAACGTGCTCTGTTCACGTACTGACTTCGTTTTCCTTATTTGTCAAGAAAGCGATACTTCCTCCTGGGGATGGATGCGGAGTCCCTCCACGTCTGAGTTTCTTCCTGGACCACTGATTCCCAGAGCACTGCGTGTGCAGACTGGGCTGGGGGTGAGAGGCTCCAGCCACCCCCCTGGAGCAGGGATGGGGAGGGTGAGGTGCTTTGTGCTCTGTTCGACCATCTCTACTCCCCGCAGTCCCTCAGCCTTTTCTGCAATTGTTTTGACGCCAGTGCGTTCACCTTGGGGGTGAGATCAAGGATGTGACATTTTAAAAATCCGTGACACTATTATGAACTCTCTTTTTCATTTGCACATGCCTTTATCTCCTTCAGTGGGGAGTAGCCCTTCTGAGCCCTTTCTTTTCTTACCTTATGCTGCCTGTAGCTTTCCTTTCAGTGCTCGTAACCCTGTCAGACACCTTATCAGCTTGTGCAGCTCTGTCCAGCTGAAAATTGATTATTGCCATTTGCCTACGGGCTGATTGTCCTTTTATCTTGTGCCATAGCATTTTTCATGGCTCCTCTGAATAAGCCCCTTCCTTCTAATGGTGCTGTCACCATCCTCCTCACCCATGCTATGCACCATAGGTTCATGTTGATTCTTTCTCAATGTAATCTCTTGCAATTCTTGCATCTTTTCCCAAATACTGGGCGTAGCTGTGGCGTGCCAAGGCACGTGCATTGTATGTTGTCTTTCAGTGTCTCCCAGTGCAGTAAACTCGGCTTGCCCCTCCATTCCAGGGCTCTTTTCAGAGTCTCTGTCCATCCTTACATCAGCCTCAGTCTGCTCTGGTTGACATCCTTTGCTTGGCAAGTCCTAATTCCTTTCTCCAGAATTAATTTTGCTTCCTGCAGTAGCCTCCAGGCTCTGCCGTGGGCAGCAATTGCAAGAGAGGATCTTGCCAGGGTCCACTCCTGAAGCTCCTGAAGCTGTAGCTTTGGCTCTGCCATGCAAGGGCAAATTTTCCTTTTTGTACCCTCTATTTGAAAACCTTTTATTTTTCTTTTTAGCTTGTAGATGAAGTACAGGACTCGTATTTCTACAATGGTTTCTTTGCCCAATAGAACTGAAGATATTTGGAAACACCAAGGAATGGCTCTTTCTCCTGCCTCTCCTGCCGTTTGCTGGCAACCTCTCTTACCCTTACTGTGCTCACTCTCAGTATACCACAGTTCATACCCTATTCTGGTGTCCTCTCTATCTCCCACGTGTTTCAGGTCTTTTGCCACCTCTGGTCTTACACAAAGAATGTTTTCTTAGTTCGTTTTGCTCCCGAGGCTGTGCGCTGCTGTCCTTGCTACCCAAAAAGTCCTTCTGTTGTCTTGCTCATCACAGCCCAAGCTGGGGCCAAGGAGGACGGTGAACCCCTTGGCTTCCCGTGCCCTGCCACCCCCCCGTGCCCTGAGCATGCCCCGACAGTCAGCAGGGCCCCAGCAACTTGCCCAGCCATGGAGCACGGCTGGCTTTTCTTATGGGGTCCTTGGTTGCGCTCAGCATCAGGCCTGCAGAGCACCTCACCTTGTAGAGAGGAATCCAAATCACTCTTTTCTAGAGGTAGTAATGAGGCAGTGGTTTAAAGTGTTTTTCTCAAGTTCAAAGGCGCTTAAATTTATAACTGTATGAGTCTTTACTCTCTTTCTGTACCTCTGCCTCTGATTTATACTTGCAGTTTGAGGCATATTCTGTATCAGAAAGATGTTCTTGCTTTTATTTGGAAAAAAGAAAAAAAATCTTGAAAAATTGCATAAGAAGCCAAAACTTAACCCACATCAAAATCCATGACAAGATTATTTAATTCTTTATTCTAGGTTTAACGTATGGTGGAATAACTAAGTTCATATGTTCATTTGGACTGAATACACTGCAGTACTCTGAGGAAGTTCAGTGAGCTTCACCTCTGCTGTGGGGACCAAAAGGCGAAGCATCCAGCTGACAAGGGCCAGGCAGTGGTGGCACCAAATTTGCACCTAGCGCAAGGTCACAGGTTGCACCAAAAGCCACAGGTCATTGCTGGGTCTCATTAGGTGAGGATCTGGCCCCTGGACTGTCTCCTTCTACAGTCTGAATTGCAGCAAGCTGCCTTCTGCTATTTTGGCATCTGCCAGTATAGGTATATATTGCATTGAAGCCGGGGTCCGCAGCCAGCTGTGTCCAGACACGTCCTTGTGGCTCTGCTCCCACCAACTGCTGGGGCTCCAGGAGTTCATCTGAGTTCAAAGGGACTTGTGCGTGTATAAAACTAGAAACCAGCATGGATTTGGGTGCAATTAGAAAGCTGTCCACAGGGAGTGCCAAAAAAGGACTTGTTTCTAGCCCTCTTCAGCGGGTGGGAGTTTTGACTGCAGACATTTATGAAGCCGGGATTTCAGTGAATTGGACAAAATGACCACACGTCTGAAGAGCTACCTGCAAAGAGGTATTAAAAGGCACAGGTTTTGCAGCTGAGGGCGCAGTGTGACCATCTGACCATTCCACTGTAATGACTTTTGTCCTAATAATAACTTAAATGGTTTCCTAAACATTAACTTGAACTTGCTCAAGGGGATGGCCTTTCTTTGCTTATAATAATTTCACATGAAGTACAGCATGCACATTGGAGGGTAACTGGAGTTAATGTCAATTATGAATCACCAATTTCCTGCTCTAAATAGCATTTCTTCTCAGCAACTTCACATACGGCAAGCTGCCCTGCAGTTTTAACCCAAATTGTTCAGCCGAGACTGACTTTCATTTAATGTTTCCTTTTTAAACACGAGGTTTTGCACAGGGAGTGGCCACACAAACCTGGGTGAGAGACACATTAATATGCTTTAATTTTTCATAGTAAATAGCATAGAAAATGTCTCCTCCACTTTGCTTATTGCATTTTTACTGCAAGAAAATCACATTGTGTAGGTATTGGCAGGATACAATACAACAAAGTAAGGTTGCCGTTATTAGTATCTGTCTGTATCTTGCCAGGTCTTTTTTGCTACTCTAAGTGAATTATCGGAAGGTTTTTGTCATTATGGCAATGTTGTTCAAATCACAGTCCTAACCTGATATTATACTGAGGAAGGCAATGATGCCCTTCTCAATTAAGTGGAGGTACTCCTGCCACCTTAGTGTTTTCTCTCTCTTGAGCAAACCATCCTAGAAATGAAGTTACAGTTTGACCCTCAGTGATATGCAAGCTACAAGGAAGCCCTCAGGATCTGACCCTTGCTGAGGGAAGCTACTTTAAACCACATTTAGAAACATTAAGCCCCAGTTTGTACTCAGGCAAAACTGCCAGTTGTGCCACTGAAGCCTGTTTAGGACTTTCTGACAAACTCTGACCTCTTGAGGAACACAGGGGACAGGCAACAGCAGAAATGTTATTGTTAGTGGTTTCGGGTGGTGGGGTAGAGAGACCGACTTTGGCGCCCAAAGTGCACCACAGGTCACCTACATGGGGAGGTGGAGATGCAAATGCTGGAGAAGCACGAGAGAAATTGCCAGAGACACCACGTGTAAGCTGTATCCCAAGGTCCCAAACTCCACATTGGAAACCCCAGGGGCGTGTTTGTAACTCCTTCCTACAAGAGACAGGGTTAATATAGCCCGTGTTTAGATGTGGTTTGGGGATCCTGTAGGACACCTCATAACTGTTCTTTGATACTCGGATAAGCATTTTACAGACTACAAATCTTCACAGAGAGACTCTTTCTGCCTCTCTCAGATGGAAGAAATACACTGCAAATTGCACATTGCACATCAAGTGTCATTATCCCACACTGTTTGACACAAAACTTTCCCTGCAGCCTTGGCAAAAAAGTAAGGTATTTAACATTGAACTATGTACAACTATAGATGTCTGGTATGTTATTTATCTACTGCATATGCTTATAAGATAATTTGAAACAACCTTAAAGGTGGAATTCATCTGCCCTAACCAAGGCATCCAACAGCTGGATGACTAAATCTGAACTAGTCATTCTTGGCTCCCTTTGTTATTAATAGAGATAAATGGATACTGTCAAAAGGCAATTCCACCTCATCCTATCATCGGCAAGTGAACAGCCCCTCAGGCAGTACCTATTTGTGGTTTCCACTGACAATAAAAGGAGTCTAGCTGGGACTGAGATATCTGACTTCAGCAAGGGTGGGTACATCCCACAAGTGTCTGCAGAACAGTTGAACCATATTGCCAAGATTCAGAGAAACATGGTAGCTTTTCTCTTTCTCCGTTAGATATAAAGTAGTGGCAAAAGACACCAGAGAGGTGCAGCCAGTCGCTCCGTAGGTGGTGGGGACAGGGATCATGGTGGCCACAGTCTCTTCGAGGAGAAAGAGACTCAGCCTTCTAGCAGTCTGAAGGTAGAAGAAAGACATCTTTACTCTCTTACTTATTATTGTCTCATAGGTCTGAGTTGCCCTTTGTCTGTCTGTCCTGATGTTAGTCCCTCCCACTGGCTTTTCAACCAGCTGCCCAATTTCAAGCAATTTTAACAGCAAGGCAGAAGTCTCAGAGAAAGCTAAGTTTCTAGACGACTTCTTGGACATGTGAGGAGCTGTGGTGCTTAGGCAGGAGTGTCGCATCCTATTGCTGTACTGCAGAAGGAAACTGAACCACTCACAGTTTGGCTGTTTGAGGAGGTGAGGAACCACAGCGTGCTGGATGATGAGCACGTGCTTGCGAGCCAGTGAGGGCACGCTGCCCCTTGCTCAGCCGGCAGTCCCATAGGGGCTTTAAAAGCTGTTGGAAATTTTGTGGGAGGGAGCAAAGGGCAAGGTGCGGCACTGCACTTCATCAAGAGATGCAGGGGACAGGGAGATGAAGGTTATGTAGATGCAAAACCTGAGCGGGTAACCCTGAGGGGCATAGGCTTAAAAATGTGTAGGAATCCAGGTTTCTTCACTTGTCCCATACAAACTGTTCATCACGTCTCTGTGCTGAGTGCAGGGGAGCCCGAGTGTGACTAATGGCACCAGCGACTTTCTTTAGGAGGGCACTCGGATCACTCGTGCTAACCTTCCCCCACCTGACTGCCACCCACCTCTCCCACAGACATGTTCAAGCCACTGTTTGTCCAAGATCTCTCTTGGTGTATTGTTTTTCTTGTCAGGCTCTTCAGCTTGTCTTTTTTAGGCACCAATACCCCACTGTAATTTGTGCCTTCCAGGCAGCACACTGCAGGGGAGCCCTATCTGACCGACTGCTCCTTCTTGCTGAAGGAGCCAGGGGGTCACCAGCTTCTGGTCCTGCTGCAATCACATTTTCAAGTCAAGTCTGAGTATAGTCCACAGGCAATATGTCTTTCTGACTTCTGTCATAAAATGAATAAGCAAATAGTTCAGACCCAATTTTCAGTCTTTTCCATAGCAGCCTTATTCCCTAGATGAAGGGAGCCTTGCTGTAATAATGGCATATGTGTAAGGCACTGAATAAACATTCCCATATACTGTGTCTTAACAACAAACATTTGTGGATACATATAAACATTGAAAGAAAAGGCCCATTTAGATTACAGAAGAATATATGTGTTTAGGTATTTAAATATGCTTGCAAAATGAATCTGAGATAATGCACAATGGGGAGAAAGAAGAGATGAAAAATATCGAGTGCCTAAACAGACTCTTGTGCCACCTGCTCCTACACTGGTGTATGTGGGTGTGTAATTTTATTTATTGGGAATATTATTTACCTAATACTTATTTTGATTATTAAAATGATAGGAAATACTTCTAAGAATTCTGGATACCTCTTATCTGCACAAAGTATATATTCTTTATGTAAGTATTGTGTTGCTTCTTACTGTAGACTATCATTACAATACTTTCAGTTCCTCCTACATTCCCAACTATGAAAAAAATACCAATAGCCAAGCCCCAAATATGAACCACCCTTTATCAACTCAGTAGTGGAACAAAGCATCGTCCTTCCTTGAACTGCATTCCTATACATCATACTCCCTCTAACTGCCTGGCAGCAATAACAGGCGTGTTTATGTCTGTGGGTGACTACACTTAAAAATTGTTCTTGCATGTGTACTCCATTCATTGTCTTTGCAGACACAACCAGCACAGATACCAAGTGGTGCCTGTTCTGACAGTACATTCAATGATACAGAGGTCTGTTATCCACTGTCTCAGAATGTAAAAATTGCCTGGGGAAGACTACAAAATGGCAGGACTGGAAAATCCTTAAGATGAAAATGAAAGATTGATTTTGCTGCGGAAGTCTGAATGCGTTTCACAACACGTGCATGATGGAGAGGTGAGACCCTGCTCCTTTGAGGAAGCAACATGGTGCTTGATGATGCCAACGGGGCAAACAATTTGGTCCCACTGAATTGCAAGTAATGGTAGTACAATGCTTTTCTGAGCACAAACACGAATCTTGTAGGTCATGCAGTGGTGGAATAAGGAAACCTGCAAATGAGGGTTGCAGATCTGCAATGCATTTCATGGGGGTGGAACCGGGGAGGCTGGTAGAACTCCATGCAGAGGTGGATCTCCATCTCTTCAAAATTACAGCCTGAGTCCTTGAGGGAGGGGTTTATCTCACCTAGTTTTATCTATTTAAAAAAAAAGATACTTAGTCCAACTTTATCTCACCTAGTTTTATCTATTTTAATACTTAGTCCAACTGAGTCAGCAGAATATCTTTGGTTGTTCACAGAGAGGAAAACTGTTTTTGATGCCGACCTGAAACTGGCCTGAACTGAAAGTAATTTGGGATGGAAACTCTCCATGTGCTGTTGGGAGAGGCTAAACAGTTTTCAGGCAACTACTGTTAAGTGAAATAAACTTCCTCTGAAGGGAACTTAGATCAGAACTGATGGGAGCAGGATAACTTAAATCTTCTGGAAATCTTACCTAATATCTGGGGTCATCTCAGATGTCTAATCATCTTTGAAAACCGAGCTCTGAGCTCCTGTGCTTTCCGCTTCTATTTGTTTCTCTTAAATGACTGGTTTTATGGGTGGGATTAAGTCACAGTGGTTGAGAGAGGCTGGAGATTTATGAACAGCTATGAAAAAGTTATGGGCTGTAGTGTTCTTGAGGTGGGGGAAGGCTACCTTTGATGCTTCTCCTTTTGTGCTTGTGATCATGTGTAAGTTCATTCAGACAGCACAAATGAGATCATTGGTTTATAAGTCACCAGCCTGTGAGGTCAATTAACTGCTGATTAACTTCCACTTACTGCCAAACATGGTCTTGAAGCTGAAGATAAAAAATTGAAAGCCACTTTTAATTTTTTGAAAAATTTTTAGTCCAATTTCTGCAGATTTTCCTCTATTAGGAATTTGTAGCTGTAGTAACAAACTGCTGAGCATTACTTCTCAAAAATACCACTGTTTGAGGTTTTGTTGATTACTGCTGAGTATTTAAAGTATGCTTAGCACCCAACAAACAGTTAATATAGATATTGTCACCTGTAGATGATGCAAAGATAAGAAACCTGAGCTGGACCAGTAAAAAACTTAAGCATTATTTTCAGTAAGGACTGTGAGTTGGGTATCTACTGTCTCCTGAAGCATTTCATCCAGGAGCTACTTAACCAGGCTTTTGTCTTGCACATGGCAGGTCCTTAATGCAAGCAACTGGAGTATGTGAGCCACTTTCTCACCCATGGAAAGAGACACAACCCAGCAGCACAGCGACCAAGGGGCCAGTAGGCTTGGTTTTAAAAGAGGGTGTTGGCTAAATTAAAAAAGATTGCTGTGTGTAGTCTGTCTGTTTAAGGTAAGTGTAGTGCCAGAGCATCAGTGGCATTTCATCCTGCAGCTGCAGTGAAGCAAAGATGCTGGTGAGCTCTGCCGTCATCCATCCTGGGTGACCGCGGTGGCATCTGCGAGGGAGGCAGAGAGCTGGTAGGCATATGGTTGGTGAGAGAAACCCGGGGCTGACTTAAGAGGCAAAACAATGTAAACACTGAGTATGAGAGAAAAAATGTGCAGCAAAACTCACACCCTGAGAATCTCGGTCCTAAATGGATCATTTGTTTATCCCACCAGCCAAACCTGGCTCTACAGCAAAGCAAGCCAAAGAATGTCTCCTTTATTGTTTCCATGATGCTTACTCATCTACAAGCCATTCCCCTTTTAGATTATTCTATTTTTAAGGCATAATTTCCATCTGTTCTTTGATCTTATACCACATAAGACATTTAGCTAATAACTTCATCCATCAAATACCAACTTTCCTTGAGAGTTCAAACACAATCGACACAGGAGCCCGTCCATCTGCTGGCCAGTGCCTCTGAACAGATCCAGCTTGTGAATGGCCAGCTATGTCACCTATTTTTTAATTAACCGTCTAAGGTCTGTGCTTTCCGTGACGCCGCAGGACGACTAGGGGGCACTCCAGAGGGAAGTGAAATGCGCTCCTGCGTGGAAGCGGCAAAGAGGGTTTGGTGCACTCTAAGTGGGGTTTTCCAGTGGATGGAGTCTGCCTTCAGCCTCTCAGGGAATGCGTTTTTTTGCACAAACCCCCAATATTTATATAAAAGGTTTGAAGGATAACTGTTTTCAAACTTGGCATTCTTCAGAGGAAGGTGGTTAAAGCAGAAAGACAGCGTTTGCTTCTGTGAGCAAACTGCTGAGTTTATTTGAGAGAAACTTCACAATTTCAGGGCAGGTTATCTGACGCATCAGAATTGCAGATTTGCAGACAAGTATTTATACAGAAAATGCTTGTCTGCTTACCCAACTGGAGAGCCAGGGAATGTCAGATGATTTAGGTGACCAATTGTAGTGAAGCAGCGCAGCTTGAATTAAGGATATCTGAGATAATCACAGTCAAAAAAATTCTAAGAAAAACCTGTCAGAAAGGAGGAGATTAATGAGTAATCCAGGGAAAAGGTAGTTTTTATATGGATATTTTCCAAGTGCAAACCGATATCAGATTTTTAAAATCGTTACTTTCAGATTCCTCACTTGTGTCTGTTACCTTGCTTCTCAGTGGCTTGCTTTCTCTTGCACACGGTGCATTTGTTTAGGAAGGAATTTGATTCAGGATTTGTATTCCACTGGCTTACATATGCCACAGTGTACGTATCTCCAGATCCGAAACAATAACAACAACAAAAAAAGAGCCTACATTTCCTTCTATTTCCTGGCTTGCCAATAATAATAAGTCCCTGCAGAGAGGAGCTTGGCTGGTGGTGTTTTGTGATTTCTCAGATAACAAGAGCTTCACATTTCTGTGGAATTCCCATTTGCCAGTGAGCTGCTGCTGCCGCTGCCCTGATTGATATATGACTGCAATGGCACTTTTCCATTTGACATTCCCTCTCTCTCCCTCTCCCTCTCTCTCTTAAACAACAGCCCTAACTTTTGTGTGTTGCAAATATAAAAGGCAAGCCATGTGACAGAGGGACAGAAGAACAAAAGCATTTGGAAGTAACAGGACCTCTTTTTAGCTCTCCGAAGAGTTTGAGGGGAGGAAGGAGCAGCGCATTTTCCAAAGGTAAGCACACAAATAAGAGATTCCTCCAGATTTTGAGTATTACATGGACTTAATCTGAGCGCCTAATCTCTTTATCTGACAAACACATCTTCTCCTTGTACCGTTTTTTAAACTGAAATGTGTTCATAGGGAATCGAAGCAGCTGTAGTACCTGTGTCTCCTTCTTATCCTTGTATCTTTAACTATATCTCCTGTCTGAAGGATGCCTGCACGCAGCCAAACAGGTAGCCCAGTGTGCTTCTGAGCAACTTGGTTAAACATCAATTCTCGTGGGCATGCCGAGCTCATGCAGCTCTGCGCTCGTCCTAGCTGTGGGGCTTTGGAGTGAATGGACGTGCTGGACTCTGCCCCGAATTCGTGGAGAGAGCGCCGGTATCGCCACCACCCTCTTTGTCCCATTACAATAGGGCTCTATGAGCACAGGCAAGCCTGCTAGTTTAAAGATGGACTGTTTACTTTTATCACTACTTATGCGTGCTGTTCTCTTGCCAGTCATCTGCCGGAGTGCTCAGAATAATTTGAAACAACAGGCAATATTTATTTCTAGCTTTGTGTGTCATGCTTCGCAGGAGGACTCTGAATTTGCACATTATTATTTATCCAAACTTCTGGGAAGCTTTACTATGGACTGGACAGTACTGGTAATGGATTAGGACAGATTTAATATACACTCTCGATTGGCTGAAACCTATGAGAAAAGCCACGATGTTTGCCTTCGCTGTAACGCCGAGGGGTATATTTAGTAGGTAGCTGACCCCGCCAGCGCAACACGTAGTGCAGCGTGGCTGTGCGGTCAGCCGCTGACACGGGAGGATGCTGCCGGACCCCAGGCAGCCTGCCGAAGGAGAGAGGGAGGCTCTCCTCGTTTGCTGGCAGATCATTTCGCCGCGTTTCAGCGTCAGAGGCACGAGCATAACCGTTCTCTGTGTCTTTGGGACGAAAGAAGAGTTTCACTGTTATGAGCCCGGTGATAAAGTGTCAGCGTAGCGTGGCTGCGAGGCACGGGAACGGACACTGCCCCGGGAGAGCCCGGCTGAGGAAGAAAGCCCCGTCTCCCTGCTAGGATTCAGGTGAGTGAATTCATCCTATAAAAGTTCAAATGAATGGGTCCAGCAGCAAAAGCAGAGTAAAAAGATGAACCGTGTGAAGGGCAATGTCAGTACTACATTTGCTAACCACTGTAGTGTCAGTAAAGCAGGCTCACATAGAGTGTGTGTTGCAGGGGTAATTTTCTTGTGGCAAATCTGAATTTGCAAGACGGTGTGTGTGGACTGACTCTTGTGGGACTGTCAGGCAGATTTCTTATCCTACTCCTTAAGTTCATCTAAATTTCTCCCATAGCCTCCCCCATAACACATCTTACCTGTTTCTGCCTGGGACAGATGGCATAACAAGGAACTTGTTAAGGTTTCTGCAGCTCTTTAAAGATGAAAAAAATGTTTATGTTTCCTATATGCTCCATGTTACTAACAGTCCCTAAAGCTTTGTAACTGTCCCCGTGGCTGAGGGGTGAGAACTCTGCATGTTGGAAAAGGACAGCCAAATGATTATTTAAAACCAACAGTGGGGACAAATTCACTTCAAATCAGTTCCTTATTGCAAAGTTATTTTCTAATAGAAGCAACCCAGCTGCCTAGTGGTGTCAATAAATGTGGATGTAATAATCACAGTCTTGTTATTTGTCCTCCTCAAAAGAACATCTACATTTTAGAACTTCTTTTTTTTTTTTTTTTTTTCTTTTGAATTACTAACAATGGTCACTTTTGCCTGGGCTGTGGGACCTTACTCATGTCTGTGAGTAGTTATACATATGAATAATTCCCTCCACCTAAATAGAACTATTTGGTGAGTAATTACTTACCAGCTTGCATCAGGGGTTCCCAATGTGACTTATGTATACATTGGCATGCTCTTGCTGGAATAATGAAATCTTATTTGCAATACTGGTATTATAAGAAGATGCTTTAAGATTTTCCAGTTAAAAGCAAATGTGAAATGAAAAGATGTTTCAAGCTTACAAAATAAAACGTAGTTTGATTTAATGGAGGGGTATAATTAGGGGCTGCTGCTGATTACTCTAGTTACAAGTTCAGATCTCTACCTGAAGGCATCCCATGTAGGTTTCCTGGCTTTGCGCAGCGCCTGGTTTTGATCAGATGCACGTACGCTGATGATTCTGCCTTGCAGAGCAAAATACTTGTTACGGACAGTCTTGTGTACAGTTTGCAGTAGCAATACCCCAGGTAGCTACCTAGGCATGGCTGATCGCCACAAAAGCCATCTGCCCCACTGGAACAATCCCTCACGTGCTATCAAAGGCGTGTGATAGCATCTCTGTGTTCTTGCTTGCTTGGGTGGCCAGGATTGCAATCTCTTTTGCCCGGGTGGGAGGGAAGCGAGCCACCGACTTGGGGACTGGCATTGACGCCTGCAGCGACTCATTTGACAGGGACTCCTCCTGGAGTTGCCTTCATTCCCCATTTGCCCTGGGGCTGGCTCTGTCCCCTTCCCGGCTTGTCTGCTCTCAGATGCACTAGGAAGCGCTCAGGGTTGTTCTTGGACCTTGAAGGGAGTTGACTATCTATGGTGCAAAGCTTGCATGAAGCCACTGAGACATCTGTTTTTGTAACAAGTCTGGATCATTTGTTTAACTGAAAAAAGAAGAAAAAAGTCCTTTTTTTTTTTTTTTTCCCCAAGTACTGTCATTGTGATTACAATTATAAATATTAGATAGTTGTATCACAAATACTACAAATTCCTCTGCTTCTCACGTCCTGCTGAGTATGAGGAGAGGCTTGTCTCCATGAGTTTTAGAAAAGTTTTGCTACATGAGAGCATGCCACAGTCCCATGTTATTTGAGTAATCCACCTCTTGAGCGTGGCTGGAAGCGGCCACATCAAAGAAAGACATAGAGACCCCGTGGCAGGCAGCTATGGGGTAACTTGCTGTGGCAAAGGATTTTTCCCTAACCCCATCAACTGAACTCTGAGTCCTGAGAGTTTATAACCCTTCCAAAAACTCTTTAAAAATAAAACCCTCACAACTGTAACCCTCCCATACATAACAAGTCCTTTTGCTGAGCCCAGCTAAACTTTTGCCCTCTGTGATATCTTGTTCCACCGGATCATTGTCGGTTGTGTAAACATGTGTTTCTTTTCATCAGTGTTAAATGTGCAGCCTCTCAGCTCCCCTGCCCTTCTCTACGTCCTGGTATCTTGGGATGGGGTGAGTAGCCATGCCCAGAGCACCTTTTTTCTACTGTCTTGCTTCCTGCTTGACAGTCCTTTTGCTGAAACTCAGCTCAACGGCCTCAGAAAGGTTCAGCTGGGTCAGGGTAGCTCGGGAGCCTGAGTCTCCTTGGCCAAGAGCACCCCGCTTTGCCCATGCTTCTGTGCATGCATTTGAAGAGATGCTGCAGTCTCCGCTGACTATGATCAGCTGTTATTTCCTTTTTATATGTGTCAGTGTGGAACATATTAAAATTTCTCAGTAGTGGTATGTTAGGAATCCCTCTGATGCCCCACCTCTAACTTAGCAGAACAATAAAAGCAAGGTTGTAGTAAGCCTTTGAGCAGCTGGCTGTCTATATATTCCTTCTTTTTTCACATAATCTAATTCAGACTATTATCCGGGTAGCAGTGGCACTACCACTTCCAGACACCATCAGTCCTTGTCCTGTTTGCTGGAATTTCATTGCGTGGCACGGAGATCCTTTCTACCACAGACAAGTGTAGCCTTTCTTCTGGTGTCAGGGTATTGGGCTGCTGGTGCCATGGAGACACTGGCCCTAGGAATTCCACCGCATCACTATTTTTCAGCTTCTCTTTGTTATTCTTCTATTTGCATCAATCATTGTTACGGCTTACACTTGTCACATTTACATGCTTATTATTACTGAGCTGCAAACTGTGTCGGTCTGGCAGTGCGGAGGCAGCACAGGTTATGTTGCCCTTTAAGACATGTGAGTTGAGGATCTGAGTTAATGCCTCAGCTCTGGTTTGGCAAAGGTTAAGCATACCATGGCAGTGACAATCGCATTACTGTCATAGCAGCACGGCTCAAAGAGAGTGGGACCTAGGGGAACGCTGTTCCCCTTGTTAGAAGACATAAAATTGTTACCATGAGCCAAATATTTGGGTTCCCTAATTATCAGAGGCTGAGGTATATGGATGGTGGTCTGAATTTTGCCTGTGTATAAAAGAAGAGAGGATTTTGCCCCGAGGGTCAGAAAAGAGGGAACATGTCCTTCAATCATGTGCTATCCCCAGCATGCATAGCACTCGCTGCTGGTCCCACTGGCAGGGATGTCTTTGCTTAGTATTAAAGAATAAGGAACCCATTCCTGTTCCTGCATCTGTTGTTAACTCCAGTCTTTCGAGTTCTCTAGAAAATACGTAAAAGAGAACAAAACCTGCCCACTTGCTTGTAACACACTCCAACAGGTAGAGGACACATGCCTGAATGCCCTAGACCTCTCAGCAACTTGTAATTTGGCCAAGAGTAATTTTGCCTCATGTTGGGTCATAAGACTAAAGTAAAGGTAATTACTGAAGCAAATCCTATAGCTAATGCTTGGCTGGGAATATTTGCACTTCAGCCAGCAGCCACCCTTGCTGGTTTGCCTCCTGAGACGGATGGGCAAACTTACTTAGACAGCTCAGCTCTGGGCCTGGTGCTTCACTGAGCAGTGATCCCATCCAGCACCCTCTGGATGAGCAAGTGGAAAAGTGTATTCCTCTCAGTTCCTGTCCCGGACTCAAGACCATGACTACTTTGATATTCAGTGAGACACAAGAATAAAGAAAGAATCCAAGGCTGGCATCACCTCACCATTAAATGGTTCTACTAGCTCATTAGAGAGAGATCCCATACATGCCCCAAACCAATCTATTTGAAGTTTCCTGGAAGCAGGAAAAGGAAAGAATAAAAATACAAGCGCTCTTTTGTCCACCAGTAGTTATTCTTTGCGAGTGTATTAAAAACCTTTTCTCCATGTTGGCCTGTGCCTGCCTGCGGGCAGGGTGCCAGCTTGCAGTACCCACTAGAGTTTGTTATTTCAACCGCCTAGCAGGAAGGCACTGTTAGCTCCCCCTCTCCTACCTACCTGAAGGACGAGAAATATTCTTGGAAACTTCAAAAGGAGAGGGAAGCTTAGCCAGCTCAAGAGCTGTTCAGCTTAATTTGTTCCACCTCGTGCACCCGGTCCCTGCCACGTGAGCACTTATGGGGCCTTACACAAGCCGCCCCATCAAAGCCCAGGGAACCAGTCCCATGCGTCCTCATCCCAGGAATGCTGATGCTCCCAGGGGTGCTTGCAGCAGTGTGTTCTTCCATTATATTTACTGCAATTACTGTGTTGTTTCTCATGCTTCAAATACCGTGGTCTTCCTATTTTTTTTCAGTATGCTTACAGTCACAGGTATTCATCTCCTGATATATTAAAAGACTTAGCGAAGCCTCACAGCAGAAAACGATGCACAGGAGTTTCTCCCAACCACCATCAGCGCGTTTGACATTTTTGACTGCTCAGAGGTAGCGTCCATTTTATCTTCTTGGTTTTTACGGGACAATGCTCTGCAGTTGCTGGCTGGCAGGCGGTGGGACAGCGCAGCCTCAGTAGGACCAGCAGATGTGCTTCCCTCCTGTAGACGCCCAGATGAAGAGGCTTAAGTCCCTTCTCTCAGGTCTACCATCCTCTCTGCTGCCTTTTTCCTTCCCTTCTCCTCTTGCCCGCCAGCTGCCACCAGCTCTGGCCAGGAGCGCGTGTTATTCGTGTACCCCCCCTCGCAGGCGCGCGCTGCCCTGCAACCTGGGTGGCAGGAGCTCCCCTGCGAGGGGTGAGGACATTCCCCTTGGCGTCAGAGGGGACGAGCTTCAGCACAGCTGGATGTCAGCGGGGCAAATGCTCATTTGGCACAACGAGGCCTCAGGAAAGCATTTCACTTATTTAGACCTGTGAGGATCTCACTGAAAATATTTCGTTTGGTATTTGCCCTGTCTCGGGAGGGGAAGAAACCTGTTCATATGCTGCACGGAGGCATTTCACAAACAACTGGAGTTCCCTGTGTTCACCTGCTGCTTCCCGGCTGCCAGATGGCCGCTCGGTGACTTTGTCAGGTGTTTTGAAAGGCGGCTGCCGAGCGGAGCAAGGATTTTGATAGCATATACAGGAGGCCAGCTACTTTACTGCTGCAACAGAAATGGCCACAGTGAAATAACTTGATGAGATGACAATTACATTTAGTTACAGAGCTAAAACACACACGGGAGCTGATAAAGCTTCTGAGCAGAAAGCAGGACCAGGCACGGCATCTTAGGTCATCTCTCCTACTAGATAAACTGTTCTCTTAAATTGCTCAGATGGTCACTCGTACAATTTTGTCCCACAGCACGCAGTGCTTCCCAAGCGGTTCCTGAGCACGGTGCAGGTAGCTCCGTGGGCTGGAAGCCATCTGAGTGCTGTGGAGGCTGGAGGAGGTCTGGGAACAGACTGTGCCATGCCACGTGGCCGCAGGGCTGGAGAGCCGCTCCGGAGGGGTTGAATGTCCCAGAGGAAATGTGGCCTTGGAGCAAGACTTGAGCTGCAGACACGCAGAACAGCGCGTGGCTTCGGGAGAGGGGTAGCCTTGGCAAAAGGGCAGTCTGGCTGCCGCGGTTCCCCTGGGAGCTGTGGTTGAGCGTGGGGCAGCTCTGTACGCAGGGGCCCCCCAGCCGACCGCCCAGCTTGGCAACTCATTGCAGGAGCAGAAACAATGGTTCCCCAAGTTCCCTGAAAGCCCAGATCTGTTATTCAGAAATGCCGATGATGGGTCGCCGTGGGCCATGCCTGCACCGTGGCGGGGACACGGCAGCGCTACCCCATGCCGGGGGTTGGGGGACTGGAGGTTGTCTCCAGCACAGATTGCTCCTCCTTGCCTTCCATCCCCAGCCGCTTTCATGGCCTGTCTCGTAGCAGTGGGGAGTTTAACCCTGCAGAACAAACCCTGGTGTAACCCTGGGGTAGTTTGCCCAACAGTCGTTTCCACTCCAGTCCAAATCTTGGAGCGCAAACCCCCCAAATCCTCACCTTTCTGGCCTAAACTTTTCCAGGCTAGATAAAGTTCTTGAGAAATCAATTTTGGTCTCATAAAGATCTTTGTAGCTTTTTCTTCAGAACAGCAGCGGCGAGCTACACATACACACACATGCACATATATACACGTATATGGTTAGTGACACTTTTTTAGGGCTGGAGTTTGGAGAAGCTGAGTAGTCTTGTAACTCTTCTGTTTACATAACAAATTCAGAATGAGGGAACCACATGGTAGGATCCAAGTAATTGTGTTTACTGAATATGCACAGCATGCAAGGCCAAGCTTAGTTATATATACACACTGCTGCTCCAATGGGGTTTTGGCAGCCTCCAAAACATAAAAGGCATTGAGTGACTTGAATTGTACCCTCACCATTCAGGAGGAGTCTCCAACATGGAAAATGCACAGCAAATGATGGCCAAGCTGAACATACGTGCATGCCTAATTCAGGGGGCTCAGGAGCGGGGAACAGCTTAGTAGAAGTACAACTGTAAATGAGCTTTTCCATTGCTCCCTTCCTACCTTCCAGGGTAAAAGCGGTGCAGATCCAATAGACCTTTGGAGAATTGCTCGGTTCTTTATTTTTTCCAAGATACATAGCAAAAAGGGAATTTCTGTTTACGTTCTCACAAAGTGACTGGCTAAATAATTCCAGATGATGGAATTTTCTTCTGTCCTTAAAGCAAAACAAAATCTTAACCTTCACCACTCTTTAAATGATATTAAGACTATGATAAAAAAATCTTTATTTCAGCGTTCAAAAAGCAGTTAATAGCAACATAAAGTTCAAAAAAATAACCCTAACTCTGCCCCTATGTCCATGTGCGCTACAGCCTTGGATTGTATGTTCATATGGTCTTTCTCAGGGATGTCTTGTATTTTTCCTTGCAGTTTTAGGTAACGGCTGTAACAGCTTTTAGCATGCTATGTCTCTGTGAATTCCTGAAAACTAGTTATATGGAAAGGGCACTATAAGCCTATTGCTAACAGTGTGTAATGCCCATATCAGTGAATCCTGAAAAAATGGGAAGTAGTGATACTCATCCACTGTTAGACAAAAATATTTTTGTAGCTAATATTCAGCCTGAGAATATGAAGTCACTTTTGCATCTTTTTCTTTACAGGATGCTGTAAAGAGGAAGCATTTTAGCTTCCTGTTTGTTGGAAGATGAGCCGTTTACCACAGTTTTTCACACGAAAAGAAACTGAGGAAAAAACAGATCTTAAATAAAAGAAAAAAAATTCTGTGTGAAATTGTCAATTTTGGTAGAAAAAGTGTATTTTCCAAATGAAACTAAATGCCATCATAAGCACAGCTATAATGATTAATGATTACAGGTGTGCTTGCTTCTGGTTTTGGACAGAAGGATAGACTGGAAGCTACATATGTCACACCTGATATCATGTACTGTCTAGGATTTTATAATTTCAGACAGCATTTCAAAAAGAGTATAACCTTTAAAAAAACAAAAAGAAGAACGCTAATTTAAAGTGAAATGCCATTGCATAATATGAGCTAGAAATGGAAAATGTCATGGCAACATACTTCATCACAGCGATGTACCTGAGTGAAAATATTTAGACCTTTTTACAGAATCAAAAATCTACACACTAACTTCTATATGTTTAAATGTCCCTGTGAGACTTTTTTCCATATATCTCAATTATATATGGCATATGTACCTGAAAAATATATGTATATACTTCACATAGGTATGTCAGGAGATACTGGCATGTGCAAATAGGCCAGTGTTGTCTGGCAGTCCTGCTTCTGATACCTACACACTCGTTTTGCCAGTATGTCTATCAACAACTGTACACAATTTTTTCACAAAAGATGGGTTACATTTACATCTGCGGTCTCTCTTTTTACTAACAAGTATGTGATAACCGTACCTTTTTCTTCTTTCAAAGTTTTGTTACCAAAGCCTGCCACATTTCTTTGCCAGGGAAGTATCAGGGCAATTTTAAAAGATTGTGAAAGTGTTAATACTTTTTGTATTGTGCTGTGCTTATTATCCTGAAGAAGGTACTGAGGTCTTCCTTTTCTCACATTGTTCCCTGCTTCTTTCCAGCTTTCTCAGAGTGTTTTCGTGAGACAGACTCTATGTCATCCAATTATTTCCTGAAGAAAACTAGAGAGATAAGCCTTTGAAAACCGAGCCAGGACTCCAGATTTCTCTCACTGTATTAAATCATACCAATCAAAAACATCATAGAAAGATATAGAAGCACAAAATTAACAGTGGAACAGAGAGAGTGGGAAATGGGGATCCCTGGACTTACTATTACATGAGATGAGACCGTCCAATATCAAGTAAACTTATTTGGACAGGGAGCGAATTACTGGGTGTGTAATACTGATTAACTATGTTGGAAAGAGACCTTGCCAAGCAGCGTGTTTTGGTCAGCCTCTTTATAAAGAAGAATAGGAATGTAGGTAAAAGGTTAAATAAAAAAAAAAAAGTGCATCACTCCTCCTGTTAGCTAATCCTTGGGCATCATCTGCATGAACCAGAGTAGTGCAGTTCACTTCTGGGAAGGAGTCTGTCCCAGCTCCCATGACGGAGAGATTTCTCTCTTACTCTGCTAAAATGTTTGGAGGGATATTTATTGACAAGAATGAGACTATGCATGAATGTATCCAAGTGGTTAGTGTTGTTTAAGCTCCTTATAGGGCAAAGACATAGTATTTTCTTAATGCCATATCCACCAAAAAACATCTGCTTCGGGAAAATATACTAGGTCATAGGTCAGACTCCGTGAAAAAAATAAAGTCTATTAAATCCACAGTCACATCATTTTTCCTTTCCTACTTAGGCACATGGACAATGGTTTGAAACCCAAAAAAGGCTTTAAAAAATGTCTAATACACAGAGCATCCCTAATTACATTTCTTCCCAGCATGAGACCTTGTATGTCACTTCAGCCTGAGAAGTCCTGACTCCCAACTTGGATGAACTCTGGAAGTGTTTCTCACTGCTATGCACTCCTCTCACCAAAGTGTTTGAGCAAGCGATAAAGCAATACACAAATCATCAAGCACTCTGGTGGGGAGGCCTCGTAATTTCAGGCTGTTTGGAAGATGAGTATCAGTCGGTTTAGAGTATCACCAGCAAACCAGTAAACAGTTTTGAAAGAGGCTTGTATAAGGCAATAAAGGCACACATCAGCTCTTTAAATAGGCAAGAGCCTCTGGGGGAGCATTTTTGTGTGACCAGGCAACTGTTTCATCGTGAGTTTCTTCAGAAAGTCCTTGCGCTTTTAACTTTACTTATGACTATCCTTTGCTTCATCAGGTTGTATTTAGATTGATAATTCACAGCTCTTTCGAGCTATAGCTGTTCGTAGTAAAAGCGAAATTAAATCACCCACTTGAGACCTCTGGCTTTGTGAGAAGGATCAAGGGGCTGTGATGAAGCTGCTGAGGAAAATGCCCTCCTTTCCCTGCTGGCACACAGCTCCGGGCAGCATTTCGGGGGCTGTCCTGCGCCTCTTTTCTGGGGCATCTCCTGGTCTCCGGCATGTGCCAGCAATCCAGGTGGATATCCACGTGACTCCACCTGCACGTATTTTATTCCCAGTTGATAGCTGGGATGTGCTTGGATACTATGGAATCCAATGTCTTTTTCACAGCTGCTGCTCTTTAATTAGCGGGGAAGAGACTGACACTGAGCAAGCGCAGCCTGACAAGTAAGCAAGAAAACACCCGTGTACGTGTGAGTTTGGTACTCGGGAGGGCAGGGCAGCCAGAGACCTGGGTAGTCCTCCATGCCGTGCAGGTACTGGTGCTCAGAAAGCTTCCTGGGGGGCCGCTTTACTCATGCTTGGGCTCGGACCCTCAGCATCCCTCCAGCCGGGGGGTGCCCCTTGTCCCTGCAGCACAGCAACTGCAGGAGATCCACCCGCAGCCCCTAGAGCCAGGGGTCAACCTGCCTCCAGCCTTTCCACGTGCTACCTAGGCCAGAAATTCCCATCTGCAATGCAGGAGGCAGCCTAGCTTTGGGG
>JAVJGG010000059.1:9673863-9705715 GCA_035590195.1 Aviceda cuculoides
AATACCTCCAGGGATGGTGACTCCACCACTTCCCTGGGCAGCCTGTTCCAATGCTTGACAACCCTTTCAGTGAAGAACTTTTTCCTAATATCCAATCTAAGCCTCCCCTGGCGCAACTTGAGGATGTTTCCTCTCATGCTATTGCCTGTTATCTGGGAAAAGAGAGTGACCCCCACCTTGGTACGGCCTGCTTTCAGGTAGTTGTAAAGAGCAAGAAGGTCTACCCATCTCCCCTCAGCCTCCTTTTTTCCAGACTAAACAACCCCAGGAGGAATGTCCCCCTGCTTCCAGATACAGGTGTCCTGGGAAACATCTTCAGCCTGTGATCCCTCCCTCACTTACAGGACACGACACTATGCTACGAACGATAGGAAAAATCCTGGAATGGGCCAGGTGGCCAAGTGGGGAGGACCACGTAGGCTGAGTAAACTGCACATAGCCCTACGCTGTACCTGCAGGAAGTGAAGTGTGCTTCCCTAACTTCCCTTTGTCCTCACCTTTTTACCCCAAGGCAGTGGAGGAAAGAGGAGAAGGTACAAGGAAAGAGGATTTACCAGGATTAGCTGGGAGCAGGAAGAGTCTGGGAGCAGGTTTACCGCCTGTCTGAAAAGGGCTTACAGCTGGAATTAACCCTTAGGTGGATCATACCACTGCGTGCAAGGAGGCTGAGGGGCATGCAAGAATCTAGCCACTGTCAAAATTTCTGGTGGTCTGTACCAAACCAACCTCCCACCATGATAAAAAGCCTGTTCTACAGCAAGGCCTGAAACAAATGAGAGGGATATCACCCCTCTTCCTCCCCATGGCTTGTATTAGAATCACAGAATCATAGAATCATAGAATGGTTTGGGTTGGAAGGGAACTTTAAAGGTCATCTAGTCCAACCCCTCTGCAACGAGCAGGACATCTTCAACTAGACCAGGTTGCTTAGAGCCCCGTCCAACCTGACCTTGAATGTTTCCAGGGATGGGGCATCTACCACCTCTCTGGGCAACCTGTTCCAGTGTCTCACCACCCTAGTTGTAAAATATTTCTTCCTTGTATCTAGGCTAAATTTAGTCTCTTTTGGTTTAAAACTGTTATCCCTTGCCCTATCGCTGCAGGTCCTGCTAAAAAGTTTGTCCCTGTCTTTCATATAAGCCCCCTTTAAGTACTGAAAGGCTGCAATAAGGTCTCCTCGAGTATTCTCTCCTCCAGGCTGGCTTTTCTTTATAGGAGAGGAGTTCCATCCCTCTGATCGTTTTTGTGGCCCTCCTCTGGATCTGCTCCAATAGGTCCATGTCTTTCCTGTGCTGAGGACTCCAGAGCTTCAACTGGGCTTCAGTTTCTTGAGGAAATTCCATTCATCTCATTACAGTTTTAATAATTTAATTTTTATATAGCCATTTTTTAACATGCTTTTCCTTCTGGGCTGATAACCTATTTCATCCTTGTAAACTTATGTCAGATATTAAGGTTCTTGCTGCCTTGTGAGATGGTTTGTCAAAATGTGATCATTTGTCTAATTGACTAGCTTTATTTCCTTACGGACTGATTTGTGTCTAAGGTTTATAATTTTGTAATTTTGTATGATCCTTGTTTAAAGTTTGGGTTTTTTGGTTTTTTTTCCTGACTTCAGCAGTCAATGAGAATGCACTGCAGCACATTGATATTTAAACTATGAATGTCTAGCAGTCTTTTAAATAGTCCACCCATGCACTTGTATTTTGCACAACCTTTTCTGTCCTGTCAATTTTCTGTTCAAACAGCTTGCTTAAAAGTAATATCCCTGTGAAGTCCCTTAGAAACTGTATTTGCTCCACAAACCGTTATTATGACCAGTACTTGGGGCTGGAGTGCTGTAAGGGAACAGAAAGAGGAATGGGCATCAGTATCTCAGTCGTGGAGACCCTGAGTTCTGGGTAAGTTATCAAAAAAGGAGATGCTGGAAAGTGCCTGTCAAGCCACAAAGGAGTTGTGTTGACTTAGTCAAGAAACAGTGATAATATTTATGGGAAGAACGAGCTTCCAAGGAGAAAGAGAGTGAAATATTTTCAGGGACAAAGCTGCCCAGGGGAATTCAACCCATCTTTTTCTTCTCTCCCATCTCTTTTTCTCTCCCCTGTCCTTCTTTGTGCTGCTCCCATTGCCAGACAGATGTTCCCACCTCCCTAGCAAATACGTGGGGCTGCTGTACCCATGCCACCCACAGCCCCACGGGACTCAGCTGCCGTGGACTTACTGTAAGGAGGGATGGGCTCTTGATACCATCGGGGCAGTGGCAGCCATGGATGAAGATCAGGTAACTGCTCAAGGAAATGATGAGCATCAGGATTTTTGTAGGGGGTCTGTGGTTTTTTTGTGTAGAAGAAGGGAGTGCAGGGGACAGGATAGGGGAACACACAGTGCAGACCATCCCTGGAAGAAGGGGTAGTTCAGTCTAGGAAGTTTGAGACTTTGTGAGCTACTTCTGGTAACTAGTGTATATAGCAAAATACATCATAGATGTGCTAATTTTTAACACTGGCTTAACGCTGAAGAGTGGTTCATTAGAGCCTCTGCCATCTTGCAGTTACAAGCATTAGGTTATGGTGGTGACCACTGTTTGACACTTCATGTTTCAGGTGGTTAAAGAGTTCCATGAAGTTTTAATTCATTTGAAAGCTGTTCATCTTACAAATATTACTTTGTACTACTCAACTTCATCACGTTTTTCGGTTTCCACCATATAACTCAGCTGGGAGTGAGTGGGGTGGGGAGTAAAGATGCCTTTGTAGCCTCCTGCCTCCCAGCCAGCTGGTCTTTATCTTGATGGTATAATTCATATATAAAACATTGAATGCAGTCTATTTGGTTGACTGCACATGGCAACAGTGGATCAAACAGCTGGTTCATACTAAGCATTGTGATTACCTGGATAGCTTGCATCTAAACTTGCATTCTGTTTGCTTGAGTGATAGATCTGTGTTTGAATGCACTAAATACTGGAGCAAGACACCCATTTTGTTCCAATATGAGTTGATTTTTTTTTTAATGAGGCTAGCTTGGTGTCCTGGTTTCAGCTGGGATAGAGTTAATTTTCTTTCTAGTAGCTGGTATAGTGTTATATTTTTGCATTTAGTATGAGAATAATGTTGATAACACACTGATGTTTTTAGTTGTTGCTAAGTAGTGTTTATACTAAGTCAAGGTTTTTTTTCAGTTTCTCATGCCCAGCCAGCAAGGAAGCTGGAGGGACACAAGAAGTTGGGAGGGGACACAGCCAGGACAGCTGACCCAAACTGGCCAAAGAAATATTCCATACCATAAGACATCATGCCTAGTATATAAACTGGGGGGAGTTGGCCAGGGGGAAGCAGACTGCTGCTCTGGGACTAACTGGGCATTGTTTCGCTAGTGGTGAGCAATTGCATTGTGTATCACTTGTTTTGTATATTCCAATTCTTTTATTATTATCAATTTATTATTATTATTTTCTTCCTTTCTGTCCTATTAAACTGTCTTTATCTAAATCCATGAGTTTACTTTTTTTCCTTCTGTCCCCCATCCCACTTGGTGGGGGCGGGGGGAAGTAAGCGAGTGGCTGCGTGGTGCTTAGTTGCTGGCTGGGGTTAAACTATGACACTTGGCCAGAGGCTGAATCATTGAGTTATGCTATATAGTGAGCACAAATGAAGAAAGGAAAGAGTGTAAATTCTTTTATTTTTTACACCTTAGATTCTTCTTTTTTCCTCTATGCTTCCTTCACTTTTTTCCTCCATGCATTATATCAGAATGATACAAATCTAATGGTAGCATTTTTTCTTCCATAACACTGATGGTTTTATGAGCTGTTTGGCTCAAACTGTCTTCTTCCTGCACTTAGAGATGGAGGAAAGCCAGTCACTTGAAAGTCTTCTCATTCAGTAGTTCCCTTTTGGACTTCTCTGGATGACATCTATGTACTCAGTCTTTGGTACCTCAGCCAGGGAATCGTTCAGCCTGAACTGGCCATCAAGAAATGAAGTAGTCTTTTTGGGATATCAAAGAGCTGGCTGGCATGTAAAGTGATTATACAAGATGCTGGATAGTGATGGGGTTCATCTTCATTTTTCAGTTGTTCAGATAGGTAGAATGTTCACAAATCCTTGTAAGCTTTACAACCTAGTAGTATCTAGCCTGTGTGTGCATGTGTGTGTACACTTGCCTACTTGTATACGTGTGCTTTGATGATGATAGGAGTTTCCAGAGACTCACTGGGTCATCGCTTGGTGGATATTTGAAAGTGACACTAAGATATGCTCAACATAAATCCATAATTATTAGCTGCAACGGGGTGAGAATAGTTAGCTGAAGATCAAGGAAAACATGAAACAAAATGGATAGCCATGGAATGAGGGCATGGGGGCTCTGCTGGGGGTTTTGCTAGCTGCTGTGAGAAGTGACCTTCTCTAGATGGATGCCTGTGAGTCACCAGATACTGAGAAATCTGGGAAATTACATGTTACTCTTTATTGTCAAGATGAGAATGATAGTTTCTGTTTAAGTTCACATCTTTTATTTGGTCACGTATTTTGAGCATTTACTTTTCTCGGGGGACTAAAAAAAAATTAATTCTTTACTTGAGAACATGCAAGAGTTGGCAAAACAGATAAGCATTTATCTTCTGAGACAACTGTTGCATAATTTTGCAACATTTTCTAGAGGTAACTTAGTCTTTTTTTTTCCCCTCATTGCTGTATATGGAAGGCAAAACTCTTCTTCAGAGTAAATCTGGCTGGCATTTTATTTGCCTGTATATCTCTTCATAACAGTAATGCCTAAAAGGATGCTTTTAGTAAACTACCCGTAGAGTGCCTCAGCCAGTTCATTGTGCTCAGCTTTGTTTGTTCCAATGCTAGAGTATATTTGTTGTAGTGCTATCTTGTCTTTCAGTCCTCTATCTCCTTTGTTTCTTCCCTCTGTCTGTTGTGTTTTGAGGCAACCTAGGTTGTAAACTAGCAGAAAGGGATGACCTAAGCCAAAGGAGGCCCTGGGACTGAGAGTGTGAGATAATACTGCAGTACAGATAACAATAATGATGATGCAATTAACTTTAACTCTTTGGTATATCCTAGGGCCATAACAAGGACATGCAGAATGTGTTTGGGATTTTTTTTTTTTACCTGACTGGAGCCTAGAAAAAGACTTCTGACTCTTTCCTTCAAAGTGTGAGGAGAGCATTGAATGGGTGTATCACTCCATGTGTAAGAGATGACAATGAAATGAACAGACTACTGAGTAAATGATTGATACTACAAATAGTTGTCCTCTGAAATGCTGGAGTGTCCAGTTTTGTCAATCTAAAGTTTCATCGGAAACTTCAAATGTAAAAATGCAATGGAAACTAAAGGGAAGCCCTGGGCAAGGGCAGAACAGCTGTGGCTTCAGTGCTTGAGCCTGGGCACCACCACACTGAAGGCACTGGTTTTCCATCCAAATGTGACAAGCTGTCTTCATGCTGTGTTTGGCAGGGCTTGAGCTTAAGGCAGCACCAGTTTACTCATCTCACTCATAACTGGACAGGCTCTGTATCACTTAACCAGGTGCAATGCCTGGGACAAATGTAGACTGAATGTTTTTGATGTTGTTTTTAAGAACTCTGCTTAATAAATACTGCTTCCAGCGCCATGGATGAATCGTCTAGGAGCACTGCCAGGGAGAAGAGGTCACAGAAAGTTGGGACTAGAGTTTATGCTCATGTAAAGTCTCATTAACTCTTAGGGACATTCGTACTGATCTCAGTGACGAGGTTACAGAACCAGCACTCAGACAGAAAAACTCACTGCCTTGGCTAGACAATGAAATGCTAACAGAAATAAATTATATTTGCTTATAGAGTGCAGTATCCTAGGCAGGCGTGTTATGTTCTTTGTACAAATATTTTAAGTAAATGTACATTTTAAGGAGATAGGCAGATTGATAATGTCTTTTTCTGCTCCTTGGGGTTTCAGAAACTGTAATTTTATTATTTTATTATTTTTAAAGTTCTCTAATGTTGTAGGTGAGTGGTATTCATTTTAATGGCATTCATTGCTGCACAGTGATACAGCTTAGGAAGAGAGAGTATCTCCCCCCATAGTCAAAATACTTGCATCAAAAAAGAGTTGCTCTGATACTTTCACTGTACTGTTCAGCACATGAAGGTAAGGCATTGAGAATAACCAAGTGACAATTTACAGAGACCCAGCTCTACCATGTTTTTAGGTTCTGAACTATAATTTTTGTACCTTTCTTCCATGAGACCGAGTCAGATATCTAAAGTACTTCTCCAAAGGTGGCCCAAATTAGAGAAGTTAAAACGTTATCTTCGCTCTGAAAGCATGTGGGATGTAGGTGAGGGGCTAAGTTTATAAAAGGTATTGTCAGGTTACAGTATCTTGTTCTCCTTGTAGCCCTGTGCTTTTCAGAAGTATTGTCACCTAGACAACTCTTGGAGCAATCTGGATGCATCTGCATGTACCTTGTCTTGCAGAGGACTAAGAAAGCAATGAAGCAGGAAAACTGACTGTTTATGCTCACCAATTTTGATAACAGTCTGCCAGCCTGATGTGAACCGAGTTTCAGGCAGTGTGATCTTAGCTGTCTCTGTTGTAGTGCTCCCGTTACAATTCTGAGCATGTCCCTTGAATTTATAAAGGAGTAGTATTCTTCACAAGAGCAAAATCCCTTGACCTTTCTATAATGTGAGGAAAGTTACAAAAAAATGCCTGTATCACCCTAACTCACCCAGACCCTGGGCCAATGTTGGTTTCGGTTTTTTGTTGTCGTTTTGTTTTTTATTTTGCTTACAATCCTTATCTATAATGCCTTACAGGCATTATTGTCTCAAGCTATTATTTCAATTAAAACATTTTAGCTGGCTAATGAAGAGTGACGGAGGTAAAAGTGACCAGCGCCAGGTTCAATCTCTTAGTGGCAGAGCAGTAATTGGATTGTGTTCATTAGAGCAGTCAACACAAACAAAAACAATGCTATTAAATTGCAGTTTCTAACACAGTAATGCAATAAAGAAGCTGTGGAAGGCTGGAAGGAGAAAACCCACTGGTGCAAAATGGCTGCTTAGCTGCGGATAATAACATGCCTTTTCTCTGGTTCTGCCCTCCATCCCTTCAGTATCGCAGTAGCATGCGAACTGTATTATGAATGGCACTGAAATAACAGGATGTTTTTGTGACAGATCTTAAAAGGAGGTCAGAGAACTATGAGTATAAACAAGGAGGGGTTTTATTTGAAGTTTAGAGTAATTAGGTCTAAGCAACAGCAAACAGGATTCTTCCATTAACTGATCTAATTTTTAGATGCTAGGAACGTACCCAGAGGGTATTCCTGGTCAAAGGAGTGTTTTTCTGCTTCCTCAACAATTTACATCAACTGCTTGGGGCATATTCCTGTTTATTTCTTCCTATTGCCCTAGATTGAACACTGCAACTGTGTTGACCACTAACAAAGGGGTTCTCCTAAAAAATTCTTTTGCAGTGTTAAGACAGATGGATTTTGTTTCACTGGGTACAGTGCAGCAGTTTTGGCCAAACTCATTTATTTGCTGTATGCATTTTCTACGTATTTCTGAGCATCAGAGATGGTAGGCAAGGGTTACTGTATGAAGACGTCTAATAGTGAGGGAAGTTGTGTTTCCCATGTGATCCCATAGCAATACAATACCAGCTTCTATAACTTTTCATAGATTTTGACAGACTTGCTGTTTTTTCTTAAACATTACGGCTAGTTCAGATTTCACAATTTTTGTGAGACTCATCACTTTCATTAAGCAAAAAAAATAAATTCCTGGCCCCTCTGGTCAAAATGAGACTTAGACTCAAGATCAAGAAGAAGAATACAAATATTGAGATTCATAAATAACAGCTTCAAGATGTTAAATGCCCATGGACAAAGGTGGTCTGACTAATATTTTTGAATGAACTTGAGTTCATTCACCTTACTGACCCTGAACTCAGCTCTTATTTGTTTATCTATAATCAGTTATGTTGTGTTTCCTTTTCTTGCTATCAGTCTTGTGAAGCATTTTTACACCCCACAATTTCTCAACAGCAGGGCAGAGGACTGTGCTTGTTCTGCAGGCGAAGTATTATGCCATTTCCAAGGTGCATTTTGTGCCAGATCCTCATGTTGAACCTCGTGCTGTGCTTGTTTACTGCCCTGGACCCCATCGAGGTGCTCAGGTTCAGACTCCGGTGCTTCGGGCTGCTCTGCCTACGGGCTCTGGGTAAAGGAGCGCGTGTTACCTGACATCTCTGCAGACAGCAGTTTAGATGTGGCTGAACAGGTTGAGAGCAAGGAAAAAAATCCTCAAGAAACTCATCAGTTTGGGCTTTATTTACAAGGTATGTTACGGCAGCCACTTCTCAGGCAGACAGGCTTGAGCTTTCAGCTGGCTGCCTAGAGGATGACTTGCAGTGCAGCTGCTGCACCTGCAAATATGCTGGGAAAACCAGGTGTTAGCCCCTGCTCAAACACACGATGTCAAGGGGGACGCTGTCAGCAGTTAACCGAGCCGGCGTAGAGCTTGTTCCGCATATATGTCCAAGTTGTGGAGGCACAACAAAGGTAGAAATCAGCAACTTGCTTCTTTTAACTGTTGGATGTTTCTAACCTATGTGTACAGCCGGTGTTTGTATGCAGAGCTCAAGTGTCTGGCATCTGTTACAAGTTAAAACTCCCCTGGGCAGTACTTTGTAAACATATCTTTGGTGTCTAAATAAATAAATAAAGAGGAGGAAAGAGAAATATCAGCAAATCTCATGATTCTGAGGAAATCCAGGTGTGAGACATGCAAGTTCTGCAGTAAGACCTGCAAGTAAGCACAGCACAAGTATGATGGCCGCCTTTCTTCCTGCTCAGCTTACAATTTTAGTTGGAGAGGGACATTGTTAAGCTTATAAAGTAAACAATTTTTTGACAGCCATCTTTGAAGCTATTAAATGAATTCCAGTGGCTTAGAGGCTCTTAGTTTGCTCCCTACATGAATTAAAATTCAGAATTTTTAGATGATTTTTATAATTACCTATAAAAGAGAAGAGACTATTTATTTTTCTTCTTAGAAGAGAGATAATAAATGTGGGGGAACATTGTAAAGTAGTGAATAATAGAGAAAGTACATCAAGAACTGCAGGAATGCCTTCAGAAATAAACTTTATTTACAGCTTTATAATCCATCCCCCTCTAAATTACCTGCCCTGTCCCTCGTACACTTGGAATTGGGTGTAGCGTGAGTGAGAAATACAATCTTGCTGATGGGCTTGCTGTTGTGTATTGGTTGTCTAGCCGTCCAGACAATGACAGAAGTACCCTATTAAAAAACAAACAAACAAAAAACCAAACTAAATGGAAGGAGACACAAGTATTATTTAGAGATGTATCAGAGGTGCAATTTCCAATCATGTCCTTTCTGGTGAAATTTTTGTGGAAATGCTAAGGTTAAAAGGATATTTCAGTAAATTTGCTGATTCCAGGCGGAATCAGACTGGTGTTACAAAATTTCAATCAGTTTTTAAAAATTTACTTTAAAATGTTTTTTAGATAGCCAGATGTGTTTGATTGTAGGTCTTCATTGTAGTCCATAATACATGGGTGTCAGTGAAAAATGTGACTCTTGTCACATTTGTCAATCCAAATGCAAGTTTGGATTCTGCCATAGCACAGAAATTTAAAATTTTCTCTTAAAAAAAATTTAAAAAATCTGAATTAGTTGTTCTCTTAATTAAAAGAAAGCTGTTAACATTAGAAAGTGAGGTTATAATAAAGCTGTTTAATCAAATGGTGCAATTTAGGATGTTGAGCAGGTACAGAGATATCAAACAGGAAAGAAATAAGTTGGAACTGAAGATGAAATAATTATTGCTATGATTACATTTGAGTAAGATCTGTCTGAATGCAGAGTGCTGTATGATGGAGAAACGATTTTCATGGCTTGAACTTGCATTATAAAATTCTGGGGGAGGCAATCTCTCACCAGTATCTCCGAGTGGCTGCGCTTGGGTACCGGGTTGCTATGGTAACGGATGAAGGCTTGCCCAGTTAAACATCCTCTAAGCACAATGGTATTTTCAGTCTGGGGCTTCAAATAAGACCTATCATCTTTGCTTCTTTGTTGTTTGCATTAATTACCTGCCTATCAATTCTCTGAGCAGAGCTGCAGGTGAGGCTGCTTAACTGTACGTGTTCTGCCGTATAGGTGCGGCGCTCTGTTGCCCCTTGAAGAAAGCTGACCTGCAATAAAAACTGAACCCAATTACTGTCCTCTGCAAAGTGCTGGCAAAAGCAGCTGAGCTCTGATGTTGCAATTCAGATCTGATGCTGTTGAAATGCTGCTGGGGAGGAGGGGAAGCTACCACTGGGTGGCAAAACATTGTGAATGAAATGGGAGTAATAACATCGTCGGTCACATTTTTGGATGAGCTTTACATTTGAATGTGGCTGTTTGCCTGGCTTGTGAGTAATGGGGGCAATATTAAAGATTTGCCTTTTGTTAGTGATGTGCAAGAGAGTGAGAGGTAAGCCAGAGGCTTACCTTGAAACTTGTGAAGGGTTAAACTTCTCAAGAGGAGATCTTGCATTATGTATGACAGATTTTTCCAGGCTTTGCTTTGCATGCTTCGGGCGTGCTCTGTTTGCAGCAACTGGAGTATTAAGCACAGAGAGGCCGCTCTGACTCTTGCCCAGAAGAGTGGTTTGCAGGAGTTTCCTGCAGCAGCAATTTTTAGTTTCTGAAAAGCAAACCTCAACCTCATGCCCCAATATTCATGTGCTAGTATTCATTGCCATTTTAATATGTTTTTTGTTGTTGTTCCTGGCCCCTTATCTGTCCTTTTATCACTTTGGTTGGGAGCTGTCCCTCCACGGCATCCAGGCTTCTTGCAGTTGCATTAACAGTCCAAGAGCCCATTTGGGGTTTTGGGTCCAGCTCCAGGGAACAGGTGGGGGGTGATGTGGTAGTACCATGATTCCAAATGTGTGAGATAACAAAAATAGCAATGTTCCCAACTGTCAATATTGCACTGTAATGTGGTATCTGTGACAGCAGGCTTGCCTGATCCTGTACTGTCTGTGCTATGAGACCCAGTCTTGCCCTTTGCTATGCCATCTGACCCTCCTGTGGCACCCACCCCACAATAAACAGTAGGGAGTAAATAGTAGGTAGGGGCAATAGGGTGGGTGAAAGGTGCGTAAGGAAACAAGGAGGTGGTATCTGAGCTGACCACCACTAATTTGCTGCAGTTCAGCTGAGTCTAGAGAGCTATCCTTTCACAAGCTTCTCTGCCTATTCAGCTCTTGGGAATAAACTGCCTTTGTTCCCAGCTGTACCGAAATGTTTATTCATTAGATTTTAATAAAGAAAGTCAAAACTCATATTCCTTAATAAGTGTTGGTAACTGAATATTATTAATTGATTAGTCAATACCTGTTGGCCTGATAAGCCAACAGAAACCTGCGGTGACAACAGCCTTCAGATTATGTATTCATTTTCTAAATTATTAACTACTATTGATCCTCTCCCAACTGTCTTTTTTTGAAGAGCAACTTTTTTTTTTTTTCTTTAACTGGTAAGCTATATTTATTCAGGAGTTTTGTTGCCTATTTTTCCTTCAGGAGCCAATCTCTTTTTACAAGTTGTTTGAAGGGGTGATCCGGGTTTGCATACCATGACTGTTTTCTGTATTTTGTTCTTCCTTGGTATCTTCAAATATTTGTGAGTGTAGTCAAGGACACTGATCCAGCCAGCTGTTTTTTCAATATAATTTCCTCAGTAAGGAACTATGGAAAGACCTTTATCAGTGTCATTACTGGTTTTCTCACTAACATGTGAAAATCCAAGATAAATAGGCCCATGAAGCTAGATATAAAAGCAGGACAGTATGATCTTTTAATGAAAATGTCTGCTGCTTTTCTTTAGAAAATGTCAAATACTTCAGATAGATAGGTCTACACCATTCTATCTTTTTTTACAGATGGGGAAACAAAGAGCTTAAAGTGATTTAACGAGCACAGTGCAGCAGATTCACTACAGTGCTGGGAACAGGACCTGGTTCTCCTACTCCCAAGCCACTAGTTGATGACCAGGATGTCCTGTAGCACCTTTAGTAGCTCTCAGTAATATTCTTTCTCTATCCAGGGCTGCTATATTTTCTTCATTATCATTTCGTTGAGTCCTGCCATGCTAGTGTTGGCCATCTGTTTTTCCTGCCAGTGTTTTTGCCATTTCTTCCATGGCTGCTTTATGCTTGGAACAATCTGTTTTGATGATGACTCCTCGAAAACTGCATGTACTAGAACACAGAGAGGAAATTGATTGCCTTCTGATGGTGACAAGGGAGAGAGCCAGAAGAGGTAGCTAAGTTATGATGTATGAGTGTGGCTTCTAGCTTGGCCTGTGCTGAACTTTATTCAACACGTCCTATCAGTTCAAGAGGATGACACAACCCTCTAGAATATAATTCTTGTCATCCCATTAGAAATTCACTCACGTGTGGCCAAAGTAAGAACCTCAGTTTATACAAATCTCAGTTTGTGTGCTGAAGTAAAAGGCAGAGATGGTCTTGAGAAGTTGAGAGGTTGCAGGCTGTATTTCCTCCATGTTGTGCACCCTTTCTAGTTCCCTTCATTCTCATAGCGGCTTGACACACTTGCTGCAGGGTCTGACACTAATATTTTCCTCTGCAATTATGAGGATTTATGGCATCAGAACTAAAATGAGATGTTCTCTTCTGTATTCCCATTGTTCTGTCTCTTGGTGTCTCTGCTACAGGAATTACAAGATTAAAATAAAAGTTTGTGAAGAGAATGGATGAGTGTCCTGGTTTCAGCTGGGATAGAGTTAATTTTCTTCCCTAGTAGCTGATATAGTGCTGTGTTTTGCATTTAGTATGAGAATAATGTTGATAACACACTGATGTTTTAGTTGTTACTAAGCAAAGCTTATCCCAAGTCAAGGGTTTTTCAGCTTCTCATGCCCAGTCAGCAAGAAGGATGGAGGGGCACAAGAAGTTTGGAGGGGACACAGCCAAGGTAGCTGACCCCAACTGGCCAAAGGGGTATTCCATACCATATGACATCATGCCCAGTATATAAACTGGGGGGAGTTGGCCTGGGGGGTGGATTGTTGCTCGATGACTGACTGGGCATTGGTCAGCAAGTGGTGAGCAATTGCATTGTGCATCATTTGTCTTTCTTGGGTTTTATTTCTCTCTTTTTTTTGTTATCTCCCTTTTCATCATCATCATCATTATTATTGTTGTTATTATTATAATATTTTATTTCAATTATTAAACTGTTCTTATCTCAACCCATGAGTTTTACTTTTTTTTTCCCAATTCTCCCCACCCTCTGACCAGGTGGGGGGAGGAGTGAGCGAACTGCGTGGTGCTTAGTTGTCTGCAGCAGTTAAACCGTAACAGTGAGAAATGAAATTATTTTTTTTGATAGAGTTACCCATATTTTTTCTTCTTTTTGCCACACACAAGCGCACATTCTGTCTCTTCTGAGTCAGACCCTGTGTTCTTCAGAAGAAACCTGTGACCTGACTGTGTGGGAACCTTGCTAATGTACTTTAAAATATTCCAAGCTGGAAAGCAGACATGTACAACAAGCTTCAGGAAAACTTTTAAAATTTAGGACAGTTGTAATCAAAGTTCACCTTTTCCTTTTTTTGTTGGGGTTATAAAAAATAGCGTGCTGATGTTAGAAAACAGAAAGCTGTCCTCCCCAATTTCTCTGCCTGGCTGGCTGACTGTCATAAGAAGTGCTGGCTTATGCATCAGAATAGCTGAGCATGTGGTGCAAAAGGTGCTCAGCACATGTAAAATTTGACCACAAACTGTTCTAATGTGTGGCTTCAGTGTCATTTCATGGTTATTGTTTTTCTTTTTAATTCCACCTTGCCCCCTGGCAAAGCGTTTGAATGAAAAATTCAGGATTTGGACGGATAGCTATGAGTGTTTACATGTCAAGTCACAAAAGCCGTGGGGTCCATATAGAGAAGTATTCTTTAACTGTTTTTATCTTTTAGGTCTTTCAGCTGCCAAACTGCTGACTGAGTCAGGCTTGAATGTGGTGTTGCTGGAAGCCAATGACAGGGTTGGTGGAAGAACTTTCACTGTAAGGGTAATTATCTCCAAACCCATTTATACTACATATACATACATATAGTATATACTTTAGTATATGCATATGTATAATTATACACATGTATGGTGTATGTATATATATATGAATAGCATACATATACTATATGAATAGCATACATAAATGTATTTATTTATCTTTCCTGCTAGAGGACCTACTTAAGGGAAAATTTCTAGAGCACTAACAGGTGGGAAATTTCCAGATATTGTACCAGGAAGAATAGGGGTAGACTGGCATAATGGTGAGGACAGAATATTTCTGTGTGATCTGCAGGCTCTGGAGTCATAAATCCTTTCCTCTGGGAAGGAGAACATGATAAGCTAAGTTTCAAAATAATTTCCTGGGGAGAGACACTGGAGAAATATCTATGAAAAAATACCCATAAGGCCATCCATGCAGTGAAGATCCTTGAGATGGATCCTAACAAGCCCCATGAGGAGTGATGTAGACTAAAGTAATGGTGGAGGTGGCTAGGAACTAGAACCAGCATGTCACCCATCACTGCTCTACCTTCTGCTCTACTTTGATCTGGGAGACCCCCTTTCACTCTGCTCATTAGAAAATCTTACCTGTGATACTTCCTAGTACAGTCTGTTTTGAACTAGTTGTTGGCGAGACACCCGACTGAGCAAGAACCGCATGGATATCTCTGACTCTGTTCTCTGTTTGCCTGTCAGGCTCTTTCCTCTTGTGTTTGTTAAGGCTGTGATGTAACAACAGGCCAGCTAAGCTAGTTATAAACTCATTATCTGAGTGTCTTGGTATACCATATTCTTGGTAATCGCCACGCCAGAACCCTACCAAAGAACTGAAAGTTTCCCATGAGGCGAGGAATCTTGGCCAAATTGCTCTCTGAGTGTTTCATTTAAAGAATTCCTCTGGATTGCTCTTTTAGCTTGTGTGCCATTTACAAAAGGCTTATCTTTTTTTAATCCTTTTTTTTTTTTTCCCCTTTTCTGTGTTGTGTGTGATAAACTAGAATAAGCAAGTTAAATATGTGGACCTTGGAGGAGCTTACGTGGGGCCAACACAAAATCGTCTCCTGCGGTTATCTAAAGAGTTAGGAATAGAGACGTATAAAGTGAATGAAGTTGAGCACCTGATACACCATGTCAAGGTAAGATGCTCTCAAGCGTGCTGCTCTAGACAGGCAAGTTGTAGTGATCTTTATCATTGTTTTCCATCCATGCTACAGTGGAGTATACCTGTTTAACCATCTGAGTTTCTCGGAGAAAAATAAGTATGTTGGTAATGAAGAATTCATACAAATTACTGTATGCATGCATATCTACATGTGTACACTGTAGACGCATCCTGTTAGCTGATGCCTTGATTCAGGTCTGAGCTCTTAGTTAAAAGCTCTCAAAAAGCTTCATTGTTTATGAACAGTACAACCATTGACTCTTCTGTACAGGTCAGCTCTCATATATACTGCCTAAGGTGTCTGAAGGTCCCTTTCGGAAGTCCTAGAAGTACCTTCAATCAGGCTGAAAGTTTCTCAGGATGGGCTTTCTAAACCAGGGACAATTATTATCCTCACTGAAACAAACATGAGAGGCTAAGTCTGGTTTTGCTGATGGGGAAACTAAAATGCAGAGTAGCAAAGGCATTGTAATAGTAATTCCAAATGGCCCTGGGAATCAAATGTTCTTGTGGAGGCAGATCTAAATGATCTGTTCACAATCTGAAACAGGACAGCTATGGCAAAGCTGTTAAAAAGCCCACATATTCTCAGTATTCATACTATGCTTTCTCCAAAAGAGCATCCTTTCTCCTTTCCTGGTACAGAGCAGTGTTGCACTCCCACAGAAGGGAAACTTTCTGTGTTAGTCCTGAGGAAATTAATGTTGAGTTTCATTACAGACCTATGAAAAGCCATTGTGCAATGACTAGCAAAACATTTGTCAGATAGTAGTTGGTGTTTGATCAAAGGTTAAAGAAAACATGGACAGATTTAAGAACAGCAACAGAGAAAAGGTGTTCTGTCATGTTTCCAATATTTTTTCCACTCAATTGTTATTAAAAAGAAGTGTGTTCTCAAAGTGATTTGCTATGGCGATTGTCCACAATTACATCTGCTGTGGTAGAACTGATGGCTACATCCACACTGTTCTGTTTCGTGTGCCTCTGGCATCATCCTCAAAGCTAAACTTTCTGCTTGTTTACACTATTTAGCCTTCAGAATCTCCTCAATAGCAATAGGAGGTCATGCCATGAGGGGAAACCTTAATGGTAGAAGACAATTGACACGGCCAGTCAGGATGACCAGCTCTCAGGACAACCTTGCTGTCCTAGCATGGGGGCATTCCAAAATGCTGCCAGAAGTCACTGAAGCCAAAGCTGAAGCAGACGTGGGCCTGATTTATTGTCAGCAGCCAATCAAGCACGGCTGCTTGTTTGGTAAGCCAGTCCCCATTTTCTTTTAGGATGTCTAGGAACCAGCTTGTGGGAGGATATGACTATGCTGGTTGAAACAGCCTTTTTTTTTTTTTCCAACAGGGTTTTAGAGTGAGGAGAACAGAGAATGGCACAAAAGTAGCAGTTTGGGCTCTTGACAGGGGCAGTCTGTCTTTCCCTTGACCACAAGTGTCCTACTGCTTGAGTTGCCAGAGGTTGGGCATAGACTTTTACTGTTGTCTATGGGTACCTTTTAGCTCAGCATGGTGAGTGCTGGTGCGAGTCAAGGCTCTCGGCTTTACTCTCCACCCAGCACTGATAGGACTTGCTGGTATTCATTGATGTATCCCAGACTGGCAGAGAGCGGCATGCCTTGGCTTTGTCTGCAAGTTGGTCATAGAAGGGGCCTTGAATTGGGATACTAAGGCGTTAGGACACAAGTCCAGGGAATCTATACAGTAGCATGACTCATATCCAGAAGTCCAGAGGTGAGGGAAGCCACTCTGCCTCTGGAGGCATTCAAGCCATCCAAGCCTGCAGATACGGGGCGCTTGCTACTTTGGTTAATGCCTGCATCTGTGCAAACCGATCCTGGGGGAGCTGTGAGGAAGGCTGGGGGCCTGGGCTTGCTCCAGCACTCATGTGCCTGTGCTAAGACCTACTGAGAGATGCTTATAGATAACAGGTTATGCCCTTGTATATGCCAGAAGGATGAATCATCCATGGCAATATGATGCAGGCAAGTGGCTCGCTCCGAGTGCTGGCAGGCATGGGTGAGATTGGCACTATGCCTTTTGCAGAGCCATTGAAAAAGCTGCCCTGGAAGGGACCCCTGGAGGTTCCTACTCCACCCTGGACTTGTAGCAGTGTCTGCCTCATAGTTAGGTCCGTTGCTTGGGGCCATTCCCAGTCAAGTGTTGAAAGTCTCTGAGGGGAAAGAGATCCCACCTGCTGGCTGAGGTGCTCCCAAGGCGTGCTAAGAGCCTGGGGGTTGAATTCAGACAGTGTGTAGGCTCAGGCTCCCAATGTGGCTGCCTGTAGGAGAGCTCCTAAAGAGAGGAGGGAAAGAAGTGTGTGCCAGGACTCCCTGGTAGCCAAGCAGGAGGCAAAGAGAGGAAATATTCCATAGTCACCGATATATATTTCAAGAGGAGATAATCCTCAGATATATAGCACCTCCTTTGAATCTCCTGATTTCATTCATTTTAAATCTTTTATTTCCTTTTTGCTTCTGTGTGTATACAACTGTGGAAAAGCATTAATATAGTTGAAGAATTACTCACAGTTAAATAATTGGAACACGAGCACTATATAGTAGACATATGGATTGTTGTGTGGCCAGATCAGTGTAATAATCTTCAGCCTTTTGCATTTCATGTATCTGTAATACATTCCTTACAGGTGTCTCACTTCCAGCCACGTGGCTTGCCCATGCTTTCCCTGCAAGTGGACAATGCTCTTGTGTGCTCCCTGAAATCTAAGCGGTACTCTAAAGTCATAGCTTGCAAAGCAGATTCCAAAATATATAAAGGTCTGTGGCCCATGTGTGAATTCAAATTCACATGCTGACCCAACCTTTGTGACTGTGGTCAAATATAATTAAATTCTGGACCACAAAATTCTGTGAACCCAGAGAAGCAATGAAACCTAAAGGTTTTAATTCTTCTCTCACTACACAATCAGGCATCACAGTGCATCTTGTAAAATCAGCTGCTGTTTTTACATGTACCCAAAGGCAAAATCAAGCCTTTCATCGTTAATTAAATTCATTTTAGAGGCTTTTTAATACAAGTAATATATGCAGCTTCTTTGTACTACAAAATGAAAAGAATGCATTTTGTTGATCTCTGGGTGGGTCTCTGCTAATTAGGCATTACCAACTTGATTGGATTGTGTGGGTTTTTTCCCCTTTAATCTTTTTTAATGTCAGGTTCTATTGTGAGAATATTTTTGGTCTCACTTATATTGTGTGTGATATCTTCACAGAAACTCAAATTTCTATTTCTTGCCCTACATTTTTTTCTTTCCCTCCACTTGTTAAGCAACCTTTTTCATGGTCTTTGAAAGGAGATTAGTATGTTCTTTTCATTTGTGTAAATACTGGTACATCAGCCTTAGTGAGAAAATTAGTATAGCTCTGCAAGTCATATTTGGTAGGCAAATTGCTGCCTGAACACCATTGCTTTTCAATAGCATACCTGAAGTTACCTTCATAAATCCAGATTTAAGAAGAAAAGCAGAAATATCTAAGAAGTCATCATCTCCTAACAGTCCTCCCATTGGACTGGTAGGCAGATGTAATACACTTCTTAAAATAAGATAACTTTTCCTTAGCTGCCCAAGAGAGGATTCAGGGCCCTACCTTAGATAGGTAGATTTGCAACTTTTGACTGATGGTATTTATTTTCCTACCAAAATGACAGCTTTTGTCTTAGAAAAACAAACTGAAGTACACATAGTCCAGGATCTTTCCATATACCCTGGAAAGAAGTGTTGAAATATGAAAACATGTCAATTATCATGAGGGTTTAATTATCAACATATTTTCTGTGTTAATTCAAATTGTACTTCTTTGTGCAGTCCCAATAGCCATGCAAACTTCCTGCATTTTAAACCACAAATTTACCAGTGTTATCAAATGTAACACAGGTTCCTTTGCTAAGTAAGGTAACTGTGTAACTGGTTTACTCTGCTACCCTAAATCAGTGTAAAGAAACATTTCTCTGTATGACTTGTTTGCCAAATTAATCTTTTTAGAACTTGTTTCCTTCATATACAGTAAGGATGATCTACTCTTTCTCCTGTTGTGGTGCCAGCTGAACATCCTCTGATCCCATTTTTGCTGATGGAGAGCTTGCATGAAAACCTGGCAACGTAGACTGGCAACAAGATTGCTTACATTAGACCAACAAAGCTTGTTTCTCAAAATATAGTCATTAGTCTGTGGTAAATCCACCTACTACCATTGATGCTCCTTGTCATTTTTTTCCAGATGTTTTCTCCACCGGAACTTTCTATGGGATAATGCCATGATCCTTCCTGGAATTTCCACAGGTTATAGCATCATTGCTAGAAAGCGGTAGTAACACTTATTCCTTTTAGTCTCTGTGTTGTCTCAGTGCAGACTGGGGATAGTGCTAACAGCTGGCTTAGGTAGCTGGCTATTTTGACAGTGTGTTGCACCTGAAACATTCCTCATGTGGTTATAACTGAGATAAGTCCTGCTAGTTGTTTCCTTAGGGGGTTTTCAGCTTAAAATGCTGGGTGAAACATGAGGCATCCCCTGCCTGGTCATGTTCTTGACAGTGACTTGCCAATACCTCATTACCTCAGTTAAGTTCTCTGTAAGAGGATGGAATTTCCTCATACTCATTCATCTGCCAGCAGCACTGGCTAGAGATATCTGAATGCATGTCATGTCCTCTTCAAGTTTAGGACCACTTTCGTACAGGTATATACAATCAACACCTCTGGGGAGAAGGCTAATGTGAACCCTGTTTGCAGCACATCACTGAAGGTGAATATTTAGTCTTATATATGCAGTACTTTTAACTAGGACCACAAATCTGCACTAATGTTACTGGGTTACATACTGATCTACAATAGATCTGCAGAAAAAAATTTTACAGCCCTCTTGGGTGTCATTCATTTTCATCACTATTGTGCTTATTAAAATGCAGTTTGCTGTGGTCTTGTTCATGAATAAAAAATGTGATGGTCGTGTTGTACTGGGATTTAATTAGCAGCTGGATAAGTGACTGCTGTATCTAAAGTTACAGAATTTAGTGGTATTTCTTGTGTGATATCAATGATATATGCACTGAAGCTAGGCAATATGATTTATTTAAGCTTTTGACCTGCTTGCCTGCAAATCTAAGGGCAGTATCTCCTGGCATAGTCTGTAGTGTAGAGCATAACAGCTTAAATGGATTTTTGAATGACTAGATAAAAGTGCTTTTATTTTTCTTTGTGTATCTTAATTAGAGTGCAGTCAGAGAATGAAAAGTCTGTGAGCGTTTCCATTGCCATCAGTTTAAGTGAGGCAAAATGGCATCATGTCCTTTGTTTTTTCCCCTTTTTGCTGACAGTTTGTAAGCAAGAACTTGGGGAACTGAGAAGAATACATCTGAATCTTTAAGAAGCTGGGCATCTGGTGTTTTGAAAAGGAAGCCAAGTAAATTCAAAGATGCTTAAATTACTGCGTGGCCTTGGTAGTTTCACATATCATTACTGGAATGCAGATCTATGTTATTTTAACTCTTTACTATATATGACAATGCAGGCATTCCTGTCACAAGACGCTATGTCATTAATCACAGTCGCTGGTAGCCTCAAAAGCAAGTCTGAGGATTGAATAGGCTGAGGTTGGTAAAAGCATCTTCCAGAGTCCCACAAAGGGTATCCTCCACGCTGTGAATTGAAGAGCAGGCATTGGCAGGAGCCTAGGAAAGGCTGGTCTTGTTTTGGTCTTGTTGGACCTGCCCTGTAAATAAAGGGGCATCTTCCCTTCTTTTTTGTGCTATCCACCTGGCAGTAATTGCAAGAAGGAAGTGTGTAAGTAGGCCTTTTTTAATTAAAAGAGGATAATATTTGTATTACAGCAGCCTAAAAGAAGCAAGATTACATACAGCAAATCTGCAAAGTGATCTCTGTCAAAGGAGACTGTAAAGCCAGGTCTTGCAAGGGATGTTTACTGATCAAGAAGATTGACTGGAAGACTGGCAGCTGTGACCTAATGGTAGCATGAGGATGAAAGTAGTAAGAAAAATGAACTGGAAATAAAGTATGCATTTCTTAATTAAATCTGAGTGGAAAGAAACTTCCTTAGTCTTTAGCCCTCCCAGACCCCAGGGTCTGTTCCCTAGGAGATAAGGAAAAGGAGCCGTGCTCCCACCTAGCTTATTTAATTCAGGCTGCTGGGAGAAAAGCTTCAATTGCATCTGATTGTAAGAACTAATTTTCGTTTCCCTTGAGAAGCTGATTGAGGTCTACAGAAAAACAGAATTAGAGAAATGTGTATTTCATACAGAAACAGCTGGCTGAGCATACTGGGTTTCACATGTCTGTAAAATTTTATGTAAGGTTTCTTTTTTGTTTTTTTTAGGTAAGAAATTTAATAACTTGGAGTATCTCAGAAACAAAACTAGTGAGCCCAATGTTATTTTCTACTTTAAAGATAGTGGTTTAGTTGTGAGAGAGCGTGTGTGCCCTGTGTGCTTGGTTATGCTATCTGTGGGCAGAGCTCATTTGATGGCTTTCTCCCAAATGAAACTCCTCTTTTCTTGTGTTTTCATTTATTTTTGCCCATTTATCTGCTTTTGGGAGAGTAAAGAGGTTTTTTTTAAGACTAATTCTAGAAATACTGAAAAGTTTTCTATTGATTTCATCTACTTAGTTGGCAGGTTCTGTGCTTGATAAGACACCTGACTGCTTTTTGTAAAAGTGTTTTTTTAGTGTCCGAAAACAAAAAAACCCTGTTCTACTAGGAAGGAGACTTAGTTAACTCTTTTCTCAGCTGATGAATATTCACTTTTAAATTCAGAGCAGAACCTCAATTACTCTTTCTAAATCACTTCAGTGTTGTTGTTTTTCTCATTCTGCCTTTGTGCAGATAAGTATTCCAGCGATTGTATGACTGATGTTGTGACAGAGTGAAGATGGACTTTATTTGTATAATATGGCAGAAACAAATTGTTCTCAATTAGCTCCTTTCCTTTTCAGGATGCGTGTTTCAAGCCAATGTGTCTGGCTATGCTACACTTAAAATGGAATTACTTTTGCTGACCAAATTTCACAAAACGCTGGCATCCACAGCTGATGATCTCAAATTAGATATTGAAAGATATTTGGGGCATATTTTGGCATGTCTTAATATTGTAGCTTTGCAACATTAGTTATGTAGATTTTCTTGTGCTGCATTTGGATTTTCTATGTATCTATTTGGATTTTCTATGTATCTTTTTACTCTTAGGATATCTGTCAGTATAGTAACCAGCTAAGCGTATGAGTTCCTGAATAGTTTCTCAAAGAAGGGAACTTCAATGAAGTTCAACTATTAACAGTTTTCTGAGTAGGCCTGTATACCTATCTCAGCTTGGTCCAACTAGTTGACATGTTTTATTGAGATTATGATTACACAAGAGGCTTAGTCCCAAAACCACATGTTGTTAGATGCTTTGGATTAAAAAAACACCCTCAAAACACCCCCCACAAACGAAACCAAAAAGATAGTTTTCCGCAGGGCAGCAGATGAGAAACTGAGTATCTGAAACAGGTACTGAGTTACAGCCTGAAGTGATGCTTTTCTGTTTCTGGTTTTCCTTCTCACAAGTTTGCATCTTACAGTTTCTGTGCTTTATGTGAATGACGTTACCAGGATTTTAGTTGAGAGAACAAGGTGTGTGTGATGTACCAGTGCTGTGAATCAGCAGAGGGCACTGCGTGCCTATAAACCTGTGTAACTGAATTAACATGCAGAGTGACATCTTGGTGAAGTTAGCATCAGTTACTCCAGGGTTTAGACGATTTAGCTGAGGGAATATCTGTGCTTATTCAGTGATGCAGAGAACGCGCCACACCATCTCTTTTCTTCCAGTGAAAGCTGACAATATTTATAAGATGTTTATACCGTGCTATAAAAAAATGCACGCCTCATTGGCACCAGGGTCTTCAATTCACAATACTGCATCCCACTTGGGCGCTACCTGGGTACATAATGTTTAGGGGAGCATAAAGTTATCTTATAGCTGCAAAAGCAGACTTTCTCCTGAGATACCACTCTTCATTGAGATACTGGTGTTTCCTGAAAGAGTGTGTCCTTTCTCAGCTAACCATTCACTCACTCTCACCCTCACAAGAAAAAGTGTGGGGAATCTGGTCCCTATGCCCTCCCAAGTGCTGGGCCTGATATTCAAGGGGCTACTGATATTCAGCTGCCATGCTGTGGTGTTTTTTCCCCCTGTAATAACCTGCCACTTATGTCAGCTATGTGACCTGAAACAGAGCTGATATATGCAGAAAGTTTATTTCTATTTCTACTCGTATTACCTGGGTCCAGTGTAACTAAGCCAAATATTAGTTGATGTGAAACAGATGGTTGAGAAAATCTATTGGGAATTGTAATATTTGTGACAAACGCTGGATTTCTCATTTCCCTGTTTGTTTATTCTTGAGGCGTCTCGGTTGCATGAGTTTCCTGCCTATAGTTCCAGCTGCTTCGGTATGCTTTAGCCCATACTGCAGCAACAGCTTTCATAAGCAGCAAAGCAGCAAGTGACCCATACAATAGCAGGTAGACCTCCAACTGCTGATGCTGGTGTTCTGCTTTTGGAAGCATTACAAGTGGCACTGTGAAACAGTTTATATATATATATATATGCCTGTATTAAATACCATTAAGCCTTAAAAAAAACCCCCAAAAAACAAAGTAAGAAATACTTCTGAGCATTATAGTACTGGTGTTGAAATATCTTGTGAAACGATCAGAAGGGGTGATTATTATAGCTGGTTTTATACTGCTCTGATTTGGGTATAAAAATACTTGAAAAGGAAATGTTTTGTGCATCTGGGGCGTATTTTTCGTCTGTGTCTTGTTTTCCTTTAGAGATTATACAGCACCAGGAGGTACGGAGAATGCTATTCCCAGCAGTACGATAGAAATAGGCGAATTTTGCCTAAGTATCAAAGAGGTTGTTGTATTTGCAAAAGCGCAAATTCATCAGAAGTAGAACTGAAATGTTTCAGTTTGTTGAAAACTACTCAGAGCTATGTATGGTCTTTCTTTGGTGCTGCTATTTTTGTTTCTGTGTAGAGCCTAGTCTTGCAATCTCTTCTCAAACAAATTTCTGATTGACAGCTCCTAGAGTTTTGTCTGTGTAGGAAATAAGGATCAGGCCTTAGGTAGTGTCTTAGGAGCTCTTGAAAGTAATTTTTACAGGAGAGTCCCTAACTTTGATGATAATTTTTATTTTTCCAGGTTGAAGTTGTTCTTGTGCTTCATGAGATTTGTCACCCCAGATTTCAGCACAAGGGATGTACCCAAGATTTCCCTTTCTGCAGTTCAAATTCAGTGAAATAGAAGAATAGTAAAACAAAGATATGTTTTGTGTATCTCTTAGCTGCGCGCTCATGAGGAAGCACCACAGGGAATTCATAAGACTTGAGTTAACTCAGAGGGGATAACTCAGTTAAGATTGCCTCTAGCAGAGCAGGAAGCTCAGAACAAAATCAATAATTGGAATAACCCATTCTGATGCTGTCCTGGTTTTCTTGAGCATAGCAGTATAGGTGTTTCATAAATCTAAATCTGGGAAATGGTACTTAAAACCAAACTGATATGCTCGTCCTTGGAATACCTACACGGTATTTAACCTAGTGAAGGGTGGCTCCAGTGTTCAGAAGAAGGCACAGTAAAAACTGACTTCTTGCTGCCGTAGGAGTTAGTTATGGAATTTTAATGTGCCCAAAAGGCTAAAAGGTAATTACCAACATGGTTCAGACGTTACTAGCTGGGATGGGAAGGTTCTCAGTCTGAGAGCTTTTGCTCTCCTTTCATAGCCCTTTGGCAGCAGAGTATGAAGGTTTGCCCCGGGTCAAATTAATTTCATGTTAAGAGATCCCATAATAATACCCAAATGCCCATGTTGGGACTAAATGCTTCTGATGAAACATACTCATTGAGTTAATCTCTGTCTATAGGGATATGTTTTCCTGATTCCAATTTAATGTATTTTCATATGGTTGAGCACAAGAGCTGTAGGAATGTGCTTTTGCTCCATGCTGAATGAAAAAGAAAGAAACAAACCTTCATTTTCTAGAGTATTTGTGAAGATGTGCTACAATGTCCATTCTTAAGTTGGAAATGCTAGGTTTTGAACCATGGTGCCTCTGGCTCATGAAGTGACTGGAGATCTACTCTGGCTATGACAAAACTTCTGATTGAAAACTTTTTAAAATTCGATGTTTTGGCATTTTACAAACCCTAATCTCTCCTCAAAAGGACTGCAAAATGAAATAATTGTTTTGCAGCTATTTCTTCATATGCCCATGTATCAAAGAATTAAATCCTTTCCTCCCACACTTTGGTTTCTTCTTAACTTTCATTACCTTGGTGTTTCTGACAAGGATTCCATTAGAGCCCTGCATCTGTACAAAGACTAAGTGAAAACCAGTTTTTTCTTCACTTTCTGTAACCTGTTGGGGTTTTTCGTAAACTAATTTTCTCTTATTCTTAGGGTTGATTTTTTTTGTCCTTACTGCTTTCTAAGAATCTCTGTCTTAGGACTGGAAGTCCTCAAAGTTATTAGCCAGCATTTTTCAAGGTTATATCTTATTTTGTTATTTCCAGACCAAGTTTTGAGTCTTTCAGGATCCTTTGTGTCCTTTTACTGTCTCTTCTGGAGCTTGCAAACACCTGCAGATTTGCATAATGTGCTCTCTGTCCCTTCTTTCACATTATTAATAAATAGGCTAAATCAAATCTAGCCTGACACTTCTTTGTGTAAGTGGTCTTTGGGTACTTCTGCTCAAGAAGACACAGTGTTGTTATTGTTGCTACCTGGTTCTAAATATTAAATCTTGAGGCAGTATTTCTTTTGAAGTCAGTGTAAATATTTTTTTTAGTGATGGATTGGTGTGGCACTGCATCAATTATGTATTAAAAATTGGTACTTCTACCAATTAACATTCATGCTGATGCAGTGCCCACTTAAATACATAATTTAATATAAGTTTTGAAAAATCAGCTGTGGCACACAATATGGCCTTTATTATTTATCTGTTTTATGGTGTCCAGAATGCATGGTGAAAAAATGAGTAACTGCGTAATGCTAATGAGCATTTCTTTGTGAATTTTTAAAGCTATTATGCTGCCATCCATATAGTCAGCCAGGGAAATCCCGTGTAAATAAAATAGCTCTACAAATTACCTGTTGTCTTCCACTCTTAACTAAGCTAGACTTTCTGAATATCTGGTAGCAGAGATACAGATATATAAAATCTAACCGTTGGATATATAATGATGTAATTGGGACATTTGTATGGGCCACACTATCACTTCGTGGAATTTATGGCCAGAGGTGTTGGATTTGAAGAATGGGTCATTATTAGTAAATGCTACATTTTCTGTAGGACTGGGGATTTTTAGGTTAGCTGAAACCATGTTTTTTCCAGGAACGTCTCTCAGCTATGATTTTAGTGTATAATAAAGCTCATCAGAGCTGCTTTTGTCTGATTTTGAAAGAAAAAAATCCCCACTAAATACAATTAACAATTCAGTCTTTTCATGAACCTTTACAAGAAAAAAAATGTAACATATCTTTCTCTTTTTCAGTAACAAATAGCCAATTTTTCATCCCAGTTGAGCAATGCTGTTCCATCTCATTTTTTTGGTCTGATCATAGTGACTCTACTGCAGGGTATTTATTTTGTTGCCCAGAAGTGCCCAATATAAAGCTTTGAAGATACAAGGTAGTGTAAGTTCTGCGTGCAACTGACTTAATTCAATTGTGTGTCACACTGAAGTTGCACATGCAGAATAACAGAATCACAGAATGGTTGAGGTTGGAAGGAACCTCTGGAGGTCATCTGGTCCAACCCCCTGCTCAAGCAGGGCCACCTACAGCTGATTGCCCAGGACTGTGTCCAGGTGGCTTTTGAACATCTCTGAGGATGGAGACTCCACAACCTCTCTGGGCAACCTGTGCCAGGGCTCGGTCACCCTCACACTGAAAAAGTGTTTCCTGATGTTCAGAAGGAGCCTCCTGTGTTTCAGTGTGTGCCCATTGCCTCTTGTTCTGCGTGCATACACAGACACAATCTGTCAGAAGCTGTTACATGTATTGATTAAATTTGTGCTTTCTTGCAGTGAACACTTAACCATTTGGTGCAGCTTCCTGCACATAGATGCCATGATTATGGTTGTATTTAATTTTTATTGTGTTATTGTTTGTTTTTCATCTTGTAGGGTAAGTCTTACCCCTTTAAAGGTCCATTCCCTCCTATGTGGAATCCGTTGGCCTACCTGGACTACAACAACCTATGGAGGACCATGGATGAAATGGGAAAGGAGGTATGGCATGAGGAATTGCAGCTGACCGTCTCAGCTTGGCTTTGCCTCCATGAGGGACAGAGTGAAGATGGGAGTAGGATGCAGATAGGCAAAGCTGCACTAGCTTGAACAAACCTGGTGATGGCAAGAGTAGCATCATGCCATGCATTTTGGTATGCACTAATGGTCAGAGCACATGTGTAAATGGCATCCTGGCAAGCTCTTCTGAAGGCCATGCTGCTGAGTGTCCAGTCATACCTTCATTTTTCTGGATATATGAACATTAGGGTTTATGCTTGTGATCTTTAGCACTTTGCCTAACGATTGGGTAAGTAATATTTTAAGAGGCTGGTAGACCTCAAATGTATGCCCTTCTCCACCCTCAAATTCAACTTGTCTGTTTTAGTTACCAGTTGTGTATGCTTTCCATTGCCTGAGCTACAAGACTTTGAGAAGAGGTTGCTGTTACTTGCATAGATGAATGGGAGAGATATGGAATAACTCAGAGACATTCCCCAGCACTGTATGTTGCCTTTCTAGGCAAAGTTCTTAACTCTAAAATTATTCTCTATTAGTCAATCTGAAAAAAGAAAAAAAATCATAAAACAAGCAAACAAACAACAAAAAACCTAAAAGCATCCTCTGTTAAGTTTGCTGTATTACCTGCCAGGAATTTGCAGGCTGAATTACTATGTAAAGATGCGATTGATTGTGATTGATTATGTTTGCTGTCTTATGCTACTCATTCGTTTGCTGATGAATGCTCTTTTGTGTGTCCTTAGATTCCCAGTGAAGCCCCGTGGAAGGCTCCACATGCAGAAGAATGGGACAAAATGACTATGCAAGATTTCATAGATAAAATTTGCTGGACAAAGTAAGAAACTCTTTTAATAGGAAATACAATAGCTTATATTTATATACCTTAGAGCTCCAAATAAGCGTTACTGCTTTGCAAACAGATATAACTACCACTAGAATGCAGCCTTTTTAAAGGAATGGGGTGAGAAAATCTTGTAATAATGGACCACAACAACTGTCAGTGCACACAGTAGATTCTGTTATATTTCCATAAATTTTAGGCTAAAATAAAGATAAAATGAAAATGTATTTGGGGAGGGTTACTTCTGAAGAAATGGGTAGTACCTTCATCTGTTATGTGCACTTTCCAGCTCTTTACTGTGTGTTTAACCTTTAAGAGGAAAATGCTCTGGCTACAGCAGGTTTTTGAATCAAACTTTTGATGGAACAACACCCATTTATTCTGTGCTGGACCAGTTGATTTTACCAAAGTGCTATAAAAATAACATTTGTCTTGAAATAGCACTAAATCACTTTAACACCTATCATTCTGTTGTTTAACTGCTGCACTATATACCGTGTAGGAAACTGAAAATGCTTCCTGTTTTTATGTATACATCAAAGCAATTTTTCTTTACTTGCCATTCAGCAACAGTTTGATTGGTTTTCTTCACACTAAAGGAAAAGAAAACAGTAATTCCACCTCACTGTAAAGCAGATTGATTTCTACAGCAACCTCTTCAGAATTGCTAAGCACCTGACATGCAGCTGCCACAAGTCTGCATGAACTTGGCGCAGAAGCCTGCTAGCACCCACTCAAGCTGACACTGTCATCGACAGGGGCATTTTTATGGCTTCAGACAGCCTCTGGAGAGCAACATGATCATTGTTAATGGACAGTAGGCTCTTGTCCAAAAACTTTCAATCTTCTTGTTGTTTTGCTTTAACAAGAGTGACAATTGCACAAAGCATATAGAAAGCCTTTCTCGTTTGTATCACCACCCATGTTCAGTAAAACCAAATAGAAATGTGTGCTGGTGGTTCTGCTGGCCGTCTGAACCTCTGATTTGGTAAGGAGCTATACAAGTTAGCAAAACACCACGCATCAGTAGTCATTCAATATCCAATAGCTCACATGACTACAGTCATATTTTTTTCAAATTCTGATGGAATAAGACTTGACATTTTACCTGAATGTTGGCATAACTGTCAGCCTCCCTTAATTCCAAGATGCTTTTCAGATTTTATATGTGCATCTCAGCTTGATTTGCCCAAGTTGTTCAAGATAACATGCCATAGAAACTTCCCACCCTGGAAGGTAGTGATCCAGAAGGGTAATCTTCTACTGTTTCCTCTCATCTAACAGACTGTACAGATTTGCTTTTTGCTAGAGTTGCATGCTGGAAATACCCTGAGTGCTCTTGGTTGACATTATACTGCCATTTCTAAGTAAAACACCAGGAGAAATTGGGGAACTGAAATGCTGCAAAGCAGTGGGAAAAGGCAGCAGAAACTAGGAAAATTTAACTACCATCTAATAGCTTTTGCTTATGAAATATTAATAAATACATATAGTAATTCTCCCATTAGACAAAATATCTTTCAGAGTTGATCATATGTGTTTATACAGACAAAAATTGATAAATATTTTCTGTATTATTTTTGGCTGTCAAGAATGAAGCCAGAATGCACCTGTATTTCAGAAAAATGGATCAGCTTTTTACTTCAGTGAGACTTTGCCTTTTTAGAAAGGACAGAAGATGCCTTTTTTCTATGTAGAGCTACAGCTGTTTGAAATAGTATGTTTGAGTTACACTTTTTTTTTTTTTTTTTTAAGTTTGAAGACTTAAGAAAGAAAGAAGCAACTAAAAGTGGATTCTGTACTGGCTTTGGAAATTATTGATCGCCTCATGCCTGGCATATGAAATACCTATAGAATCTCAGTCCCTGACAATCACAATGCAGTTAAGCTGAGCATCTCCTGGTTCTGTCCATGTCCCTTTAAACTCCTCCTCAGAGTGAGGGCAGAGAAAGTATTTACTTCTAACAGATGGAATGTTTCCCTGAGCCTTAATTAACTCTGTCTTAGTGCACCCCAAAATCTGTATAGATTTATACAGTAATTTTCAGTAGGGCTGTTGTGAAAGCACCAACTGGAGGACATAAAGCAGTGATCCTTTTGCAGACACAGGACAGTTTTCTACTTCTGTGTTCATCACCACTAGCTACCAGGCTGCTGTTTAAAATACTGAGTTGAGCAACCAAATGTATCCTTTCCCTTTTCTTGCCAGAGTTTTGCATGAATGTGTGTGTGCTGTCTCTTCACTTACAGCTTCCTACTTATGTTTCTTTCCTTATTGCGTTCCAGCTGCAGCACTCTCCCTGAGCACTGCAGAGGAGTGGGCAGTGAGGGGATGCTGACTAATCCAGAGAGCTTAGTTAATTATCTTAGACAAGATCCCTAACTTTTTTATGACAAGTGTTGAATAATCTCTACGCTGTGTGCTTGAGGGATGGGCATTCAGAAGGTGCAAATGGAGCTATAGATCTTGTATGTAACCAAAGAGCCATGGGAGGACATGGTAGTTTTGGAGTCCAGTGAAGACAGGAGGGCTTGCTTCCCTTTACCCTGGGTCTGGGATGACGAGCTAATGTTGCATTAGTAGCACAAAGTGTCATAAGCTTTCACGGGCTCTTATGCTTCCCTAATTTGGCTGGAATACAGCAGTGCTTGATTAACACTTTTTTGCAGGGTTACTTGAAAAAATGTTGGGTAAAAGGGATTGATAGATTCCTACTTCAACTGAAATTAAGGAATCCTTTGCCCGCAGTGAAAGAAGAGGTTGCTGAAGACAGTCTCTCCCCTACTAAAGAACAACCTTGTCACCCTTCTTCAGTTTTTAAACTAACTCACTGTCTTGTCTTTGTTGCAGTGCCGCCAAGAGTTTTGCAACTCTGTTTGTGAATGTGGATGTCACTTCTGAACCCCACGAGGTCTCTGCCCTTTGGTTTTTGTGGTATGTGAAGCAGTGTGGGGGGACAACAAGGATATTCTCAACAGCAAACGGAGGACAGGTACTGTCAGCCATCACTTTCTGCAGCTTGTGACAGGCCTTGTTTTAACTTCATTCTTTTGCTGCTTTATTTTACTTCAGAGGACCAACTGAGATGTCCATGACTTTGAGCCAGTAGCACATTGATAACTGGTTCTGTTCATTTCCATGTCAATCTGGATTTTGCAAAACTAGTGTTGAAGGCTGTTCCTGTGCTGAAGGTGTTGGCCCAGGGATCAGTAGATTTGTATCTGTATCCTGTTTCCTTTTGGGCTCTGGTTAGAATACGTACTTTGTTTATCCACATGGAAAAAATAAAGTTTTACTTATGCTTATTTCTGTCATGAGGCTGAAGCAAGCTTACCACTTCAGAAGCACTTAATGGAGATGGCAATGCTAGCTACACATGTGTAGAGTG
>JAVJGG010000059.1:9705771-9748810 GCA_035590195.1 Aviceda cuculoides
TTCCATGGATTAAAAATGTTAAGATTTTAAAATCAGTCTGAAGAAAATGAACACCTCTGCTTCGAAATATTTGAAATCTGGTATATTAGTGCTGCTTCTGCATTTCAAGGGAGTAAAGACTCTGTTAACGGTCTTCTACTTGAGAAATGTAAATTTTACTAATTGTATTAGAAATAATTATATTTTTAGAAATGCAAATTATTTAATCATAAATAAATAAAAATATAAATGCATTAAAACATGTTAAAATCCATAACTATGCATAGATAAGCAATAATTATAGGTAAATTAAATGTGAATACATTTAATAAAATATCATTTGAATTCTGTATTATGTCAGAGGTGATTTGAGTTTAAATCAGGTTAGATTATATACTGCAGGAGACATTTTTGGTGTGAGCTACATCACTTCTTATACCTTGTTATTTATTATGAGGATCAGGGTTCCTACTTCAGATACACAGACCTCTGCAGGGATAAGAGTGAACTCAGAGAAAGGTTTAAAAGTTTAAGCACTTCCCAGAAGTCTTGCTGATTCACACAGGTCTGTGGAATCCATTTAGAGACCCCACGAGAAGGGATTTTCTCGTGAGGTTACTGATACTTCTAGTTGTGGCTGGTGGTCAAATATGGGAAGTATTCGAGGAGTTCACTGAAAAAGAAAGTAATGTGGATGTGTTTTCCAGGTGAGACTGCCAAACTTACCCAAAATGTTTTGATAACAACAGAAGAATGGGGTTTGTTTTGAATGCCAAGCAAAATGTTTGTCATGAGATACACTTCACAAGCACCGGTCTGCTGAGTCCGCTCTGCCAAGTTGTTGTTTTCTATGTTTCAGGAGAGGAAGTTTGTTGGGGGCTCTGGCCAGATCAGTGAAAAAATAATGGAGCGCCTGGGAGGCCGGGTGAAGCTGAGGAAGCCAGTTGTCCGCATCGACCAGTTGGGTGAAAGTGTCATAGTGGAAACCTTAGATCATGAATTATATGAGGTAATGAAACCTCCAGCATTTAAGCAACTGTGTGTGCTGGGATGGCTAGAAAACCTTCAGCTTTTTCTTTTTCTATTTCTCCAAAATCCTGTACAAAAATGTAGCAGAGATTTAAGTGAGTATGACAGACAGTCACACTTTCTGATTGTCCTGAAGTAATAGCAATGATAGAGCTTTAAAGTGATGCCTGAAAAGCAAAGTGTATATTCAAACTCTTCTTTTGCTAGCATCTCTTCTTTGTGTTCAGTTACCTTTTGAATTAAAGGATAATTGTAAGGTGAACACAAAAATGTAGTTTAGTGTAATAAACCTTCTGTGAAAAACATGGCAGGCTTTGCTTCCAAGTTGTAACAGGGGAGTCTAAATGGAAGGGAGACCAAGGGCCTTTTACAACAGAGCTTTTTTTTTTTAAGTGCTGGGGAAAGAGCAGCTGCCCATCATTTGAAGAGATGGCTGTTTACATAATCCTTGTTTGTTGTTCAACAGGTGGGATTTTGTGAGGGTTCGATTTTGCAGTTCTTATGCTAAATACAAAAAATGCTTCAGAAGATACACCCTATAGCCTCCCCAGATGTCTGCCAAGATCATTAGAGCAATATACTTAGGATGAAGTAGTGGAGAATGTATTTGGCTTATGTATAATTTCTTTTGCAGGGCAAATATGTGATCAGTGCCATTCCCCCAGCTCTTGGTTTGAAGATTCATTTCAACCCACCTTTGCCCCCAATGAGAAACCAGCTCATCAACCGAATCCCCATGGGCTCGGTCATCAAGTGCATTGTATACTATAAGGAAACTTTCTGGAGGAAGAAGGGTATTACATTTTAATTGAAAGGAGTAGTAGTGACAGAGAGAGGGGAGAAGGAAGAGGGTTCATGGTAATGGCGTAGACTTTGTGTTTAGAGAATGCTGGACCTTAGAAGGAGACTTCACACACTTCCATGCCATTTTTGCCTTCCCCTGTTTGAGAAACTTGAGAGAGTGGTTGGGAAGAGAGGGTGGATGGGCGAACAAGAAGGAGGTAGACATGAAGGGAGAGCTCATGCCTGTTGCTTATTGCCTTGGTTGTTCTTTGTTGTCCTCTCCTTTTCCTTCAGTGGCACCTGGCTATGAGATGAGTCTCTCCCACTTGTGCAGTAATGTAAAGGTACAAGTGATGTGTGATGGAAGGAGGTTTTATGCCATCAATTATCAGCCTGCAAAAATTCTGCCTTCTGGATGCACTGGCAATTGAAGGTGTCTTCACATAGACATCCCCAGCTGGGCTAGTCATCCTGGACTCCCTTTACATGCTGAATACTTCCATCATGTTTACTTAGCTCCCTCAGAACTTACCGAATCTAAGACAAACTGCAATGTAATAGCACCCATTTCTCATCACTGGTTATAATGAGTCCAGATCTGTGTTTGTCCACAAATGTCATCCACCCTTCATCTTTGTGAATGATTTCAAGAGTTCTGGATCCTGCCATTTTCTGGCTCTTAGGTTTGGGATGGATTGGCAAGAGATGTTTCCTATTTCCTGATATAACCCGTAGTTTGCATATTGTGCTTTGCTAACACCATTGTTCTTCTTTTAAGAACAATTTATTTTCTTCAAACCCTTCTTTTAAGAACAATTGTGTTTTCAAAACAAGGTATGAATATTTCCTGTGTCTGACATAAATGTCATATAGGAAAACAACTGTGGTAGAGGCATTTGAAATATTCAGTATCTGAGAGCAATCTGTTTCTGTGCAATTAATAATTACCTTCCTAACTGGGTTGCAGAATAATTTATTTTTCTATCACGAATTCAACAATAGGAGGTGCTTTTATTGACTTTCTGTTTTAAAGACGCTTGCAAAGGATTGTTAATTGTCAGCCCATCTCAGATCTAGACTTTCTCCTCTAGGGAGGATCTAGCACTTCTCTGAGTCAAGGCAACACTATACTACACTGCCTTGCAGATCAGCAAGGAGCTCTGTGCTAATCTTTGTCACTTGAGGGGGTCGCTTTGCTTAGGGTTTTTTTGTTCTCCTTTCCTTTGTTTTCATATCTCCCTGTATTAGAATCATAGAATCAGAGGATGATAAAGATTGGGAGGGACCTCTGGATGCCATCTGGTCCCATGCCTTGCTCAAAGCAGGGTGAATTTAGATCAGGTTGTTCAGGGCTTTTTCCAGTCAAGTTCTGAGTATTTCACAACTTCTTGGAAGCTCATTCCTGTATTTGGATACATGGTTCCTAACTTTTCCATCTTGTGCTTAACAGGGTATTGTGGTACCATGATCATTGAAGATGAGGATGCTGCAATTAGTTTAACACTTGATGATACTAAGCCTGATGGCAGCTTTCCTGCCATAATAGGGTAAGAGACAAAGAAAGTGTCTAGTTAATGCCTTTTTATTTTGTCTTAGAGGCAACAGTCGAAACAGAAAACCTGCTACTTTTGAAGGGAAATACTTTAAAATAGTTAAAGGGTTGAGTTTCTCAGTGTGTGGTGAATATGTTCTATGATTTTTTTTCTTTCAAAAAAGTTATCTCTATGATTTAATTGCTAACTTAAAAAATGAAATTCTGTTTTTTCTTCTTTTTCTCACTGTCATCTTTTACCTTTTTGTGTGGCAAAGTACAAAATTGGAGAAGAGGAAAGGAAGGAGAAGAAAAAAAGGGAGTGATTGCAGAAATGTAAAGTTTTCTCCAAATATTTTGCCTCCCCCAAGTCTTCCAGTTCTTTAAATTAAAATTTGTTTTCTAGAATTATATTTTGTTTCGTTCTGTTTTTTTAAACAGCCAGAGAGTATGATCAGTCTTAAAAAGTTTATTAAACAATAATTTCCAGTTCAATCCCAGGCTTCACCTCTTGTTGCTATATGCCTGCACCCACTGCTGTATAAAATTAAGATCATGGGGAAACAGCTCATATAAATATTCTAACCTGAATCTCAGAGTGGTTCCTTCCACAGTGAGTCCTGCAAGCAGCAGGCAGAGCATATAACGTGCAGAGAGGTGAAATAGATATTTTTGATAGAGACCCAGAAGCTAATGCTATGAATCACAGCATCCCATCGTAAGGTATTGGCATTTTAAATAATGGAGGAAATGTAGTAACATAATAGAAGTAAATTGTTTGTGATCTTCCTACAGCTTCATTCTTGCTCGGAAGTGTAGAAGACTGACAGGTCTCACAAAAGAAGAAAGGTAAGTACAAACACTGGAGATCTGCATGGAATCTGAGTCAAAATTCTGTTACAAATGACTAGAGCAGGAGAAAAATGCCCCACTTTGAAGGAAGTTGTCTGTAAGCTTGTGACAGTAGGCAGACATGTCGCTCTAAGGAAGAAAATATCTTTCTTGGTTTTGGATGAAAGCCCCCCAGAATTCCCACAAACCAGCAGCAGATGTGGTAGCTGGCCCCTGCCCTTTGGAAACTCTCTGGTCCTGGTTCTCATTTTCCAGCAGTGTGGCTCTGCTTATGTGACTCTAGCAGAAGAACTGCTCTAAGCTGCTGAATATGAAAATAGTGTAGACATTCTGCTGCCCTCACTGGAAAGGGTCCAGGGCCAGCCTCATCCCCCCAACACTGCTACCTCTCTGGCTTCCTGCAAGTGCACTGAGCTCATTGAAAGCTTGTCAGAAGGGACAGGTTTGGCCACTGCTTAATTTTTTTTCTAATCACCCTGGACGGTCCTTTCAGTGGCTGTAACTTAGTGCAACCTTGAGGCTGCTGTAGCTGCCATGAACAAGACCTCAGCATCATGGTCAAAAAGCTGCCACCAGCTCTCCACCCTCAGTTTATGGGGGGGGGGAAATGCGCTTCAGGCACAAGATGAAAGTCTTTTTTACTGTCTTCTTGAAACAAATCTCTGCATACAGTAGTGCTCTTTGGGTTATTACTAAAATAGATTTTACAAAGTAATGAGGCTTTTTCCATCACACTGATTCACAGTATCAGATAAAATTAAAGCTACAAGTAGAGAGTGTGGATATGAGGAGAGCCTTATTTTGACATGGAGAAAATACATTTGTTTTTAAAGCATGCCACAAGGAATACTGTGTCCAAGTAAACATTTTTGCAGTAATAGCTAGTCTAACTAGAGAAGATGTAGTCATCTCAGATTAGCTTTGCAGGTAGTCTAGCAGTCTGTGAATAATGGGTCCAAATGGGGCTGTTAATGTCCCAGTCTTTTTAAATGACAGCCTGGTACCACAAAGCACTTTTAATTTTGGCAGGAATGGACAAGGCAGCCATTTCCTCAGCACTCAGGCTTTGAGATAGACCCCCAGCATGTAACTGACAATAAAAGAAGTGTAGGTATTCTGAAATCCAGTGTGCCCAGCATTTTAAGCCGTAATAAACACCAAATGGTGTCTTATGCTGTGTGTCAATACACTAGATACAACTGAGCATTTGCAGTATTTGGGAACAGCTTCTCTTTCTGTGAAATGAACGGCTGTCCTGGCTGTTTGCAAGGCACCATGAGGGAAAGGTTGCTTTCCCCTGGGTGTTAAAAGCATTAGCACAATTACCTGACTCTGCTGCTGCCTACAGCCACGTTATAAACAAAAGGATTTTGAACTCTTGTCTTTTGAGGAATAAACCTTAGACTAGGAAGGACTTTCCTTTGGTAAAGGATGGTTATGAAATATGCTTGGGTTGGTACCTGATAGATGTACCCTGCTGCGGGGGTACCTCTCTGGCTCCTGCAGTCCTGGCCACAGCCAGCCAAGGCGGGAACCCGCTGGGCTGCACTGCAGCTCCCGTCCTGCACATGAGCACAAGTCTCCTTCCAATGGAAATTGGGGTCCAGGAGAAGGCAGAGTGTGAACCCAGATCTTCTCCCAGTGTGCACTCGGGGTGCAACCAGTTTGTGTTGTTTAGATGGAGGCTGTGATGTTTGCAGGGAGGGATCTCTTCTGAGGACAGGCTTCTTGCGGCACCCTGCAGAGGATGCATCTCGCTGAGATGCTGTGCTCGCCTATCACTACAAGTTGGGCTCTCCCTTTATCACACTGATGACAAGGTTTTCGGTAATCCCTGAATACGAAGATTAGGATGTAGAGTCTGTGGCAGCTATCCTAAATCATGGCTGGGAACAGCAGTTGCGGGAGGGGATGGGCACTGTTTTACAGCCTAAGCCAGACTGAAGGGAGTAAAACTCACTGCTGCCTTCCAGCTGGTCTTCCCAGGCCAGGTGCCAGAGAGTAATTACAGTGGTTAGATTGTGCCCTACCTTTCACAGCTTTGCAACAAAGGTGATGGCATCACACACTGCTGTGGAATAAGAGACCAAGAAAAAGCCGAGTGTCTGTATGTGCATTTCTTCCACACCGGGCACAGTGTAACTCTCAACAGGACCCTACCTAGGTAGCTCCAGGCGTAACATTCCTCTTATTTAGTGCTGGTGACAATTTCACAGCTGAGTCCAAAGCCAAGAAATAAGGATTTTACTCACTGCATATTCCCTATGTTTCATGCTAGCATTAACCATAAATCCGTAAATAAGTATTTATATAAACTGTTCTGGGACAAAAAGTGCAGATGTTGCAGAGAGACCAGCACATTTGCAAGGATTTGCTCTTACTAGGGCAAATGTCCTCAGTGATAGATTACTGTTGGTACAATTCAATCCTTTAGAAACTGCTTTTCTGTGTTTCTTTTCTGTCAAATAATACCTTATTATTGATGAATAATTTCTTCCAGGGTCAAAATTTCTTAAGAGTCTGAAGATGCCCTGGGCCTGAAGCTTAATATTTTCTTTTGCATGGCTGTCTTAAACTAACTTTATCTATATGTGCTATGTAGTTAGCAAACAGCAGTGAACTTGCACCTTCTTGGAGGCCTGCAGTTTGCCGTACAGCAGAATCCCTACCAGCCTCTGGGATGCCATTTCCAAGCTTCCTGGAGGGTCTGGAAGTCATGTGTGGAAAAAGGGCAGGACACAGGCAGATCTAGAGGGATCCTCCTCATCCCTGTCATGGTGCTGGGAGGAGCAGAAGGGTCCCGAGGTGATAACTCGCTTTCCTGTGGAGCCCTGTGGTGTTACTGACCTGCCCTGAAAGCAGGAGCCGGTGGGCATTTGCGAGAGGTGGTGGGCAGACCTCAGCAGAGGCTTTGATGGATCATGCTGTTAAAATGGCTTTATTCTGTTTGGACACTGGGCAGTTGCTGGTGGTCTGCAGGGCATGATGGTCACCTCACTTAGGGAGAGACGGAGAGAGAGATGGAGGAAATTGTCCCTTTCATTATGGCTGTTGCTGGATTCGTGTCACCCCCTGACTGCAGAGGCATGTTCACATACAGATCTTGCAGCTCTCTGAGATGTACAGGCCAGTTCTGTGTCGCCATGCATTTCTGCTTCTGGAGCAGGCTGACCCTTGTCCTCTGCCTCGGGGCACAAGGAAGGGGCTGCGTCCTTCTCCTCTGCTGCTGCTGGGCTTGACACCTGCCAGCAGCAAAACCACCCCAGGGCCACAGCTCTTCCTGAGCTGCAGCAACCTTCCCTTTCCTGCTCAAGCCCCAACCTGTGCAGGAGGACACCTTCTTAAAGGCCCTTCAGGTCTTCCTGGGGTTTTTTCCTCCTCATCCCCTTTCTGTAGCATTCTTTTGAGTTCACCTGCTCATGGGTATAGCTGGGCTCCTGTATAGCTGGGTGCTTCATACAGCAGTGTAGATATGGTTTCCTCATATTCTTATATAGCTGCAAGTGTAGCCCATACAGTTACAGAGCTGGGACTGATGTATTTCTGTGCCCAGCATGGCCTTCTGTGGAGCACAGGATTTGCTTCCAGAAGTAAACGACTTTCCAGTGTTGTGTTTGCATGTTTGGGTTTTTGTAATTGTTAACTATTATTTCATCTTGATCTTCTTGTGTTTGGGAATTGGTGCAGTGCGGCTAACAGTAAACAGTAAGACCCAAAAGCTTGTAGGAACAAACTTAATTGCACTTGGGGTTTGCTACGGAATGAAGTATATTCATGGATTTATAGACTCATAAACTAAAATAGGAGGAAATTTTATAGATACAGAAATAAAGTACTGATTCCCTGAGAGCCTCAGGCTGTCAATACCTGCATCTTTGTAGGAACAAAGCATAAGTTAGGCTATGTGCCAAGACAAAAAGTGCAGTGCCTTACTACTTTCTTTTCCTGACAGCCTGGAGAACCTTTGGATAATGTATGGATCTGGGCTCCTAGAGGTATCTTAAATGAACAGCTTGCATAACTGCTGGTAAAACCGGCACTTACACAGCACAGGAGTTTGAGTGAATTATTGTAGTGATGCAGAGGCTGACCGATTAGGATAAATCCCCAAAAGCTGGCACCTCAAGTTCAAGCAGATATTAATACTTGCTCTCTTGAAACTAGGACATATTAGAGGTGGTTTGTTTTCTCTTTCTTCACACAGAAGTCTTCTGTTGCTTTTCTCTTGCAGGAAGACAAGACTATGTGAGCTCTATGCAAAGGTTCTGGGATCAGAGGAAGCTTTACATGTAAGCACAAAATCTAAACCACGGCATCTCTTGTCAGCCTTGTTGAGCTGGGGAAGGGCAGAATGAAACTGGAATGCAGCAGTACTCTGGCACAGCACTGTGTTGCATTTTGGAAAAGGTACCTGCTGTGGGAGCACTTGCTGCCCTCTGCAGAGGAGTGGAGAGAAGGTCATGGCAAGTCTTGGGTTGTGTTTGACAGTGAGGGCAAGAATGAGCTGATGAAACAGTTAAAAGGCAGATATGTTCTTGTCCAGGTTCATGGGTGCCATTCACAGTGCTTACCACCATATGTCTCAACTGTTTTCAGATGTGACAGGCTTGCTTTTCCCTCTCAGTCTATGTGGAGCATAATTTTTCTTCTCTCTTACTAGTTGCTTAAATCCATTGCTGCATGTGTTTTTTTGTTTTGGGTTTTTTGGGGGGTTGGTTTGTTTTTTGGGGTTTTTTTGTCTTTCCCTTGCCTCCTTTTCCCTGCAATGGTAAATAACTGATAGGATTTGTGTGATCTCACACTTAGTTTATGTGAACACCACTGTTTATCCTTTAAGGGCAATTTTATGTGAGTTAAATGTTGCAGACACCAATCTAGAGATTACATCGTTTTAAACACAACGGTATTGTACGCGGAACCATGCCAGTACCATATTTTGTGGTTTTAACAGTATATATTTGTACCCAATGTACATATTACAAGTATTACACCTGTGTACACCAGAGGTTAATTTTGCTTTACATGGCTCAAAGCATAAATTCTTGCTCAAAGCATAAATTTACATTGACAAATTAAGAGGATTATGTTTTACAGTGGCCAGATTAGCTAGTTTCTTTAAAAATACCTGGCAGTGTCTAAAATTAAGGCTTATTGTGTCAGATCCATGTTGCATTAAGAGACTTGTTAAATGTGCTCGTCTTGTCAGACGTTGACATGCAACAAATCATAAGCTATTCTTCTCTGCTGTCTCCTCGGTTCTTCTATTAGCTTCCTCGGGACTTTGTCCTTTCCTTGAGTGAATTCATCTCTGTTTTACAGCCAGTGCATTACGAAGAGAAGAACTGGTGTGAAGAGCAGTATTCTGGGGGCTGCTACACAGCCTACTTCCCACCAGGCATAATGACTCAGTATGGAAGGTACAGTCTCCATTTATAGTGGGCTTCGGAGTAGTAAGATAAGACCAAGTTAATAAATATCCTCAGAAAGGGTCATAAATCCTCTGTCACTGTTCGCTTTATACCTTGAAGATCACTGGGGAATATTTTAAACAGATATCATAACCTTCTACTTGTCTCAGTTGGGCTTTATGATGGATGAGTACAGTATCATTAGGGGGTTTTATTCACTTTTGTTATTTGGTGAATACAGCTGAGTACATTCTTGGAAGGGAGTTGGGAAGCTTTCACAATCTGTTTACAAAATTGGTTTTGTGTATTTGAGATCGGTGTTACTGTTTCCAGCACATCTTTAGCTGGTATTTCATAAATACTGGCAGAGAGTTAGTTCTTGCCAACGTTGACAGTAATGAGTGATTTCTTTGGACTGTTCCTTTCCTTTTAGCAGTCAAGGCTTAATATAATAATCAGCGTGCCATTGTATACATTCCTCTCTGAAATAAGTTTTTGCATGAAAATATGATGTACCAAAAAGAAAAAGGCTTATTGGTCAGACCAATGATTGGATTCAGATACGTAGTTTTTAATGTGATGGCATAGCCCTACTTTTGAAGTATAAGTTTTCACAGTTTAAGAACTTAGAGCAATAAAGCAGTTGTAATGAAGAGCATATGGAGGCCTTAGTATTTAAAGTAATTTTAATTATAATTGTTGCAAATTATGGTAAAAACAGAGTAAAAAAACCCCCCAACTTTTAAAACTTTTTTAATTTGCTTGTTACATTAGATATCATGGGGATCTACTTCAGAATCCTACACTCCACCAGTGATGCCTAGCATTGGTATTTATGACACTGGCTAAAATCGTGAGATAAAATAAGTCTCATCTCAAATTAATTGTCCTTTACACCTATGAGCAGTGTAAATGTTTAGAAAATATGAACACTACTGTGTTTACTGTAAGAAATTAAATGCAATGCAGACTCACTCTTCAGCTCAGCTCACCCAAAGCTACTATCTTTTAAATGCTTGCTGTTATTTAAAACACTTTTATTCTAATATTAATCCAAGTATTTCAGTTATCTTTCCTGATATGGCTGATGTGACTTACTGCTTGTCACCCTCCAGGATTATTCGGCAGCCTGTTGGCAGGATATATTTTGCTGGCACAGAGACAGCCACAGAGTGGAGCGGATACATGGAGGGGGCTGTACAGGCTGGAGAGAGAGCAGCCAGAGAGGTACAGACACAAGCCCAAAACAGGGGACACTGTCAAATATCCTATGGAAAATGATCTTCTGGTTGGAGGTGAAATGGGAACTGAGTGTTGACAGCTTCAAGTGTTCTGAAATCTTGATGCAAATCCCTGCAAAGGGGATAGACTTCAAAAAGGATGAAGGTTTTGTACTTAGATTTGGAATGCTTAGGAAGGGCTCTGGCTATTTCATCAAACTCTTCTCTGTTTCTGGGAATGAAATCCTTTCTTCTTTAACAGAAATCCGAAATTCTCACCTAGTCATTTTTTCCCCCAAATGGGCACTTTCTTAGTCATCATACCAAGAGATCATGGCCATTAACCTCACTAGGAACAGCTCAGTTCTGCAGCTCTGCACACCAAGCCTGTCCCTTCCTCAGCTATCTCCAACAATATCATTGACACAGTGATATACCATTGAGACAGTCTTACATAAAGTCATTAAACAAGGGCTTAAATATTTTGCTTCTGAGAACATGCTGATTCCTCAAGTATTTTCAGGAATATTACAGTTTATTGAGCAGCAAAAGAAGTGTCATCTTTGTTTTATGAGGTGAAGGGAACCTTGTGGCTAAAAACTGTAGCTGTGGAACAGAATTTGGCCTGGAAGGGATCTGGGGAGTTTGTCTAGCCCGTACCCCTGCCCCAAAAGACAGGGATCAATTGTCCCTAGACTGTCCCATTTGTGAAGGTTATACCTAACATGTTCCTGAGAACCTCCAGAGGCAGTGCAAGGAAAATATGTTTAAAATCTAGTGCAAGGGTGTTTCTCACTCTCCTGTGTTGAAAAGTTGACTCAGTCCATGAATCTTGTCAGAATCAAAGCCTATCATAAAAGGCAGCAAATCTTAAATCTACAAGTGCCCGGAGTAGGAAAAACACTAATATCACCACCTCCATTTTATTTTACTGTAGAAGAAGTTAATCTTGCTATCTTTCGTGACTATAATTCCAGATAATCTTTGCTATCCTACTGATTTCTGGTATCTTCGATACTTCAAATGGTCACTTTTCCATTGTGAAGGTTTTCTTTTTAGTCTTGCTTTTCTCTGGATGAAAGTGGTGGTCTGTCATCACTTACAGGACTCTGTTCCTCTTCCTACATCATGGTAAAATTTGCAAAACAAGCTACTCCTGGCTCTATAGCTTGCCCATGCAGTAGCTGGTTTATGCACGCCTCACTTTGCCATGAGTGTGTACTTAACTCTTAGTCATATTCATATTACCCTGTTCCCACGGGACTACTCAAGTTCCAGTGTCTCGCATGGACTGACTAAGCATAGAGAGGTTTTTCTGTTACTGTTTCTATTTTCCACTAGGAGGAGTATCTTATTAAATATCAGGCCTCCCCAGAAATAAGTTGTACAAAGGTCAAGTTTTCTTTTAAAATCTGAATACATAGAGATTTATGTGCTTAGTTGTTGTCTTCATCACGCCATTTTAAAACAAAAATGAAAGCCAACTCTTTTTCCATTCCAAAGAATGAGTGGTACTTACTAGAGAATGTTATTTATTTTCAGATACTGTTTGCTATGAGGAAAATCCCAGACAGTGAAATTTGGAAGCCAGAACCTGAATCAGTTGTAAGTCTTTCTGTAGATTAAATGGATTTTTTTTTTTCTGTGGTTTTGCTGATGAGATAAAATTTTGTTGGCTGCTTTTATTTAAGTTCACTAAATCAAAGCCACAATAAACTTTCCCTTACTCACCAAAACTACCCTTCCCTAAACAGGAACATGATAGAAACTCAGAGAGGCCACCCATCTGACACCTCTGTAATGCGGGATCAGAAAGAACTGCGCTTTTTAACCAGGCTATGAATCCTTTCCATGTGTCTCTTCTTTAACTGAGCAGAAAATTTTGATACACTGTACTTCATAACATGAAGTGCTTCAACCCAGTTCTGTTTCTGCCACAAGAATCTCTCAATTTACATCCTGCCTCTCACAGTGGAGATGTTATTTTGATAATGGATGCTCTCCCCACAGGATGTTCCAGCTTTGCCCATCACTACAACCTTCTGGGAGAGGAACTTGCCGTCTGTGCCAGGACTGCTAAAGCTGATTGGATTGTCCACTTTCTTCACCTCAGTGGCTGCGGCTGGGTTATTTGCCTACAGAAAGGGACTTCTAGTTCGAAACTGAAAAAGGTGCCAACACAAAGCCTCACATTTGAGCAGTTTTCTTTTTTTTTTTGGAGGTTTTTTTTTTTGGCATGTACTTCCCTGTCTCCAAAATCAGATCAGGACTGGGGAAGAGGAGAAAACAGTAGAGAGAAGAGGCTGGAGGAGAGGGATAAAGGAAGATGATCTGTATTGAAAAAGAACCCTTTCAATCCAGGCCTACTTCTGGCAGTAACTTTTTGGTTGTTGAATTTCTAGGATACCCTGCCAAGCATTATCACCTTGAGGTTTTTATGTGGATCTCAGAACAGAAGTGACAAAATACCTCTATAAAGCCTGTTCTGATGAGATTTCCAGTTGTTTTTACACTTACATCTGAATCAGACCCTGAACTCCACGTCTTCACAGGCACTTCCATCTCTAGTTGTAAACTAAGGATTTCTGCCTTCCTGCATGGTAGACTGAGAAAAGAAATCCGTTACTTAAAGAATAACTAACTAGTTCATGCAAATTACTGGTAAGGATCTTTTTAGTGTTTTTATTTTTTACCTAGATGTCCAGAGAGCCCAGGCAGCACCTAGGGGACAAGTCAGGCTAAATTTATCCATCCAAACTATGCAAGTGTGGCCATAGGTTGTTGGCACTTCCAGCGGCATATTTGTCCTACAGTGAGTTAAAAGACAATGTTTTTACTGCCTTTGGCAATGTGATTGAATTTCAGGCTCCCCAGCAGTGTTCACACTGCCTGGAATGGCAGAGCTCGTGTCCCCCAGTCGAGTCCGTCCCTGTGCAGGATCAGATCTCCTCTGCCTAGAAAATGGCAGGCTCCAGATTATAGCTGATGTGTACAGCAGTACGGCAGATCAGTCCGTTGGACCTGAGTGTGAATGGGGAACCTTGTGCTAATGTACAGGCACAGCCTTTCAAACCTTTTTCACCCCGTCTGACATATCTTTACCTCCAAGGTCCTCTTTTACCTGCCCAAGTTGCTGCAAGATAGCAAGAGAACAAATTAACCTCTGCCTACCCCGGGAAGCTGCAAAGCCATCCATAAAAAACTTCTACATATTTTTTTCTTACCTCATTCCTTTCTTTCATCTACTTTAAATTTCTCCTTCGAACACCTTGATGCTGTCTTTTGCCTGGTAGGGCACTTCTGCCTGCTGTGCTGTGTTGTACTGACTGAGCACTTTAGATCCTTTATTAGTTACCAAAATGATAGAGAGACCAAAGAGAACCATGAATAGGATAGTCACATGGAAGCGCTTCTGCCCTCCCTAACTTGGTACCTTTCAAACAATGTAAAAAAAAAAAAAAAAAAAAGAAAAAAGAAAAAAAAAAGAAACAAAAAATCCACAACGACCAAAACCTTAGGTGCCTACCTGTCAACATGATGGTACCTTGTTGTAGGTATTTCTGCTGTTTTACATCTGCACAACACAAACCAGGAAGACACGGGTATAACTGAGAACAGGATTTGGTGCACGTGAAGTTTGAGATGTCTGGAATTTTTCTGAGCCTGTTTGCTGCACTTCTCCCTTCAACCAGTGCTGATTTATATGTAAAAAATTACATTGCAGTCCAAAGCCATGGAAGGAAGTATAATAATAAATTCAGCAACTAGTGTGAGCAGACGGTAGAGGAACTGTATCACCAGTTCTCAGGCAGACTTTTTGGCTTAGCATCTGATCCTGCTTGTGCAGAATAGTACTTCATTCTCCAAATAGTCCCATGGAAATCCACTGAACCACTTATGAAGCTGTAATATTTGTGAGCAGCGCATCAGTTTCTGGCCCTTAGGTTTCATTCTTAACTTGATGTGCCAGTTAAAAATCTTCTTGTAGCAGCAGCTTGGTTTTTATCACAAATGAATATCCTCATAACGGCCTTTTAAAATGCATAGGGGAACTTTTCAAACATAAAGATCTTTAAGTCAGAAGAATAGTGCTGCAGTGTACATATGGCCTTTCTCATTGTATCACATAGAGCACTAATTGGCTGGGACATTGCCTACCACAGAGTGCTTCTACGTGGCTTTCTCTGTGTGTAATTTATTTACTAAATGAATTAGGAACCAAAAGCTGAATGGGAACTGTGTAAGTTCAGAGGTTTTGAAACTCAGGCAATTCTCAGGCCAGAAATAAACATAGGAACCTAAATTTGGGAAGACATTTTTAAAGTCTTGGCCCAATACTTGTAAGCGCTAGACAGTGAATACATACTTAACATATAAAGAACTGCTGCATTTGCAGATGATTTCTCTGCCAAAACTGTTTGGAATTCAAGTCTTGCTTCTGCCCTAGAAATACTCCAGAGGTCTCTAAAGGGGAGCAGATCCATGAGACTAATGAGGATAAACTGGTTTTATTCACGTCCAAAATGTATCTCTTTCTTCTTTGCTCCTGAATCTGGCAGAGGTTTTTGCCAGTCTAACAAGAAAATGTTGTGTGCCACAGGGGAAGAAAATCCAAGGAAATACAGAAGTTAGGTATAGTTAGAACTGAACTGAATCATAACCAAAACTTTTCATGAGATTGGTCAATTTAAAAAAAAAAAAAAAAAAGTGTATATAATTAGAAACCTTTCTTAGTTTTAAAGTGAAACAAAAATGGGAAAAGGAACCCATGAAGTGTTTATCATGTTATTCTGCCACAACTAAAAGTAGCTGCAACTTGAAATCTCAAATTAAATTTGGATCCCCTGATATTTCTAGCCAAATCTGATAGAGCTGGGAGGTCTGAATTGCAACATCTGTATTAGCACTGGAAAGTCTCTGTCTTCTTCCTTCCAGACTGCCAAAGCATTAGGAATGCTCTCTTTGTCTTTACAGCTGTGTCTTGCTACGATTACGCTGTGGAGCTGATCACCACTATGGGATTAAAAGGAAGGATTTGCTGCTGTTTTCTCAACATCTTCCACGTAAAAGGAATATGTGGCACTTTGTGTATTTGGATGCCAGTGTGATGAGAAAATTGACAAATGTAGGTAGAGAATCAAGTTGCTTCCCCATGGTTAAAAGGAACTGTTCACACTGGCTTACGTTTTTAAAATTTCCTTCAGGCCAACCCTTCAAAGAGAGGAATGAAGTCTGGTTTTAACAGGTAACCAGTTGTGCTATATTCTTAATTTATTAACATGATGAGAAATCTGCTATCATGAAAGTTCCAGCAGTTTACGAGCTTCGTAAAATGTATTATAGGAACAACCGTGGAACTAATTGTATTTGTCTCTTATGAACTGATTTGTGTTATCATGCATATTTTGTAAGGCTCTTAAGAGTTTGCAAAAAAAAGAGGTTTACTTGCTTGTACGCTGTTATGATAGCAACTGTATATTGCAAAGGGTGTCGGGTCAGGGCATGAAAATCTGTGTTAACCAAAGTACTTGAAAGCTAATTGTATAAACTGCTTGACGATAACAAGGAAGTGAGCAATTTGAGGCAGCCCCTTGTTTTTCCTTTAACCAGTCCATTTTTTTTCTCAATGCAGACTTGATTCCGCATAGCACATCTGCTGTCAGTACAACAAAGACGTTTATCACAATTAAGTATATGTCTGAGCATTGTCCATCACTGGAACCCAGGGCCTGGAGGAGAAGCTAGGGACTTCTATTACAATAATCTTTGTGTATCCTCAGTGGGACTATTGTTTCACTGAGGTAGACTTTACAGAAGTGCAGATGACAACAGATCTGCTACTGCTCTCGGGCAAGAAGCAAACACACTTAAATTGCAGATTACAAATGCTCATGAATAAACCTGACCTGTGTTTAAATGGACTACCTTTCCCTCTCCCATCTTCACCACCTTAAGATCACCTTGATCTTACAGCCTGTTCTTCAATAGAGATAAAAATGAGATGGCCAAAGCAGTCTTGCTTCAAAGTATCTCTACAGTCAAATCATTTAGGCGTTGTCATAGACTGCTGCTTATAGCGTGTCTCCTGTGGTCATGTACAGGTCAGTGTGTTCAGTGATGCCTGCCTCTGTGTTTTGGAAAAAAAAGAGTGACTTCACTTTGCAGGAATATATATGCTGTGTGTGTGATGAATTTGTGCCTTTTATAACTGTAGCATTTTCTCAAGTGCCTCTGTGGTGACTGTCTCCCTTGGTTTCCTTCTTAAGTTCCCTTTTCAATAGGCTCTGCAGATATTTTTATCTGACAGCTGTGAACTTTTTTTAACCTTAAATAGAATCAATAAATATTGTCATGTCACATTTACTGTTTAAGGCTTTTCTTTTGTGGAAGCCCCTTTTGACTTGGTTGTGATGGTGAGTATTACTTAGTAACACAACGTTTTGCGTTTAATAGTGAAGCCAGTGAGGTATCTTCAGCTTTTCTCAGTAAAGCAAGCTCGGTAAAGAAGGAGGAGAGAAGGGTAAAAAAGCCAAACCAACCCCCCAAAAGCCAAAAGACCCTCAACCCCCCCAAAAAAACAAACACCAAAAAACTCAAACCACATTTGGTAATAATTCTTCCTAACATATAGATGACCAACTGTCTTACACTTAAGAATTAGTTTTTATTGCTGTAGGTGGATTTGGAGCGTCCCCATCATGAACACACCTCTCTTGGAGCACCTTGTTTACCAGAACATGTATGGGCAGGGACACATTTTATAGCTGCTCATAAGAGTCAAGGGCAGGTGCTGTGCAGCTGTCACTGCACGTGGGAAGAAACAGACCTTGTACCAAATGCTGTGTGGCGTAAACATAAAAAACCTGGAAGAAAAGAGAGAAAAAAATCACTGGCTTAATTTCATTCAGCATCTCAGTGTCAGTGCTAGAGAGATAATGTAACCGAAGAACAAATTATGCCTTGGGAAGGGACCTGTTTTTCACAAAAACATAGCGTATGAATACTGGAAAAAGCATAAACGTCCATGTGGAAAATGCATCAAAAGCATGCAGTGCTCTTTGTATAGGCTTAACTTTCAGTATTACCTACAAGTTATAAAGGAGCACAAATACCATGAAAGCAAATACCCTCAACTAATCCTTTGCATGCTCTATAAAGCATCCGTCCCCTAAGAAACGTATCAGAACCAGCAATGCATTTCACAGGCCCTCAAAGCAGCTCACAAATGGTTATGACTCTTAAGCATTGCTGCCTTGGGTCAGATCTGAAGTACCTCTTTAACCCTTTGTTCAGATGTGTCCTGTGGCATCCCGGAGGAGGTACTGAAATGGTGGTATTCTCTTTTTTTTTTTTTATTTAGTTAGCTATTTACATAGCTTTCAGCGTGCATGTCAAAGAGACTATGTCAGTCGGGGGGCCACTTCTTTATTTCCAGCAGTCCAGGGTACAGAAAATTAATTTGGAGAGATTAATACAGGAAAAATGCATTTTGTATAACATCCGTAAAAGATACTAATATGATTTCCTGAGAAACCAATTAGAAATCCCACTCATTGTTTAGGAGAGGGTAGGATGTGTTTGCAAATTATTTGGCTAAATCATACAAAACTCACTTCTAGTATGAGGACTGAGGGTAATTTTTAACTCTCACCTTGTATAATTATACCAATCTCCTCATCTGAAGCAAATCCCCAAATGTTTGAAGGACTGACAAGTTTTGCCTTCTGGTTCAAGGCAGGATTAATTCCCCTTGGGCCTGCAAAGTTGCCTCAGGAAAAAAAAACCCAACCAAGAATGAAAAGCAAAACTGGCCTCAGACCGTACAGAACCAAGGTACAGTTTGGTATCTACTGGAAACAAGGGGAGGCTTTTTGTTTCATTTAGACCGATGCGTTAAGGCCCAAGTTTTTGCCACCTCGTTTGAGGCTCTTCCATCAATGGGGTTGCAGAGACACAGTTTCTCGTCTGGCTGGTCCTGTGAGCGGGGAGAAGGGGGCTCCTCGCCTGGTGGTTCAGCCGGCGCGGGACGGGAGGACTCCTACAGCCACGTCCTCCTCTCGCTCTCCGTGCAGGAGATGGGGTTTCGACCTTCGGTACCTCAGTTACGAGTTTCAGATAGATGAGATTAACTCGTCCTATCTAATGCGTGTATTTCACTTGTTCTGCAACGACATTAATAGCAAGGTTAGGTGTTTTCAGAATGGACATGAGATTTACCCACCTAGAGAGCGATTCAGGAGCTGAAACGCAGTTGCCTTGTGCCTTTCGGACACCGGAGGGCACCTTATCCAGCCTCCAGCTGCTGCTCCGAAAGGCAGCAGCTCTTCCAGAGGCCGGGAGTCCTAAACCAGCCCTGCGCGGGTGGCACGGACGCTCTTTGGATACCGAACTAGGCAGCTTCTACCTCCCACCAACTACTGAGAGCAATTAAGTACTTAAATGCCTCCTTGGGGTATTTAGCTTTGGAGAAATGCAAACAGGGATAATGCAGGCCCTGTGAATCTAACGTGATGCAAATTAATAAACTGCATGTTAATAGGTAGCTGCACGTGCTTTATGCAGGCAGGCTATACAATTATTTTGTTGGTCATTGGAAAGACAAACAAAGGCCTGATATTCTAGTCAGTTAGAATATTAGTGGTGTTTGCTAGCAAAGCCTTCAGTTAGCACCTGAGTGCCAAGTTAAGCTGTGAAAAAAAATACCCCTTAGTAAAAGGGTAAGTTGATTTTAGTTTGTGTGATTTTACAGTCAGTAGCAATAAGCTATTCTGAAGCTAGGTTCAGAACTGAACCTAGAACTTTTTGAGAAAAAAAATCAAAAATTAATTTTAAATAGCTGTGATAAGCTGTGAAACACACACTAAGGGTCCTGTCCACTGGGTCTTTACCCAGTGCCATGCTGGCTCATCCCTGTTTTCCATTCTTCCTGGCCTTGCTGAAAGAGGCAAAGTTGTTTTGAGTTTTTATGTCCACCGTAGGTCAAAGACAGTCTCACTCTGTGTTCTGACAGGATGTGAGAGAGATCTTTTCTAATTTAGGAGTAAAGGGTTATTAGCTTTCACCCAGGGTTGGTTTTTGCGATATGCACAGGGCATTTTCTTTTAGCAATTTCTACAATCCCTCCTTAGTGGAATGGCCCTAACGAAATAATCAATATCCATCCAGCTCCATTTACTCTGGCATCTACAGGCTCCGTAGGTACCCCTCCCCGCATCTCCACAACTTTGAGGGGGGAAAAAAGCCTCATCCAAATCTAAGCGATCCGTTCATCTGACCTACAGCAGAAAGGGTCTGAGCAAATACAGACCAGCCTCGCCTGCCCAATGGCATAATGTCATCGAACACCAGCAGTAACTGCGGGGGGATCTCATCGAGTGCCACTTCCCTGCGGCAGCAGAGACTTATTGAAGAAGCGCTCGAGGAAGCGGTACCCAGCAGAAACACCAGCCTTTGGCTGATTTGGGTTTGTCAAATGGCTCGGTTCGCTCCTGCACCGCCGTCTAATGGGATTCAGCACTGCACTCCAACAGGCTCTGATGCTTAGATGGGAAGGAGGGGAGAAAAGGAAGCGTATTCATAAGGCACTGAGGCATCCTTGTTAGCTCTCAGGCTGTTCGCTCCCAATTTGCATATGCTCCAAGTTGTAAGAAAATACTTTGCACGGCAGTGTTGCATTTAGCAGAAATTACATTATAATTTCAGATGTGAAAACTTCTATTCCAGGTCTGAGGCAGTGATTTGTCCCATCAGCCTGTACAGTCATTATCTTAAACAATTGAAATGCATGCTTGCACTTAATCAAAATCAAGGGGAGACATTACTCTACCCTCCACTTGCCAGTTCAACTCAGAGTGGAACAAGAATATTAAACTAAATTAGAAACTCTGTTATTTCCCAATAATGTCTTTATGAGCTGGAGTTTGGCCAGAGTGCTTTTTCAGAGGTTGCGTATTTAGAGCCAACTCCTCTCTCTCTCTCTGCAAAGCAAACTGCCGCCGGAGAAGCCCCCTTCTCAGAGGAAGGGAGCACGCAGGTGCACTTAGGATCTGCGCTCACGCTTTTCTTCCAGCTCCTTCAGGCTGCCAAGCAGGAGAATTGCCTTCAGCTGCCTTTCAGAGGGATTCTTGCCGTGCTGGCAGAGGGGTAGTGCAGCAGCCATTTCCTTGCCCTGATTTCCGCCTGGGACTGGCTAGAGCCGGGAAGCAGAGGCTGCAGGGATGGAGCCTGCCTTTCTCTGCTTCCTCCAATGTGGGATATTGGAGCTTGGAGATGGGTGAGAACTGGGGCTTGAAGCTGGGCACTTGCATCCCTTTCCTTTAGTGTGTTTCCATTCCAGAATCTGATATTATTTTGGCTGCCTGACAGAAATGGTAAGCACCGGTGCAGAAATACCTTTGCTGCAAACCAAAGCATTAAGCTTCTGCCACATTTTTGTTTGGGAGGTGATAAAATACTGCTATTACGTAGCCAGAAGATGGCAGCCTTTATTTCAGCCTTGAGCCCCGCTGTGTCTTGCTGCAGGCCGCCAGCCACACTTCAGCACAGCCGTCTGCAGCTGGTGTCTCCTAACAGTAGTGTCCGTCATTGTCCGTCCGTCGGTCCCCCCAGATGCTAGGCTCTGCCTTTTGTAATTCGGCCAGACCTGGATTTAACCAACGTTTGGATGAAAATGATGGTGCTCAAGCTATAGTCCAAGGAGTTTTCACGTGAATGGTCTGACCATGAACGTCCAAACGCCAGCACAAGCAGTAATCACGTCCTTTGCTTCATTTTCAAGCCCATCTCGAATGGAAGCTCTCTTCTTGCACTGTGGGCGGCGGCGGAGCTCACAGTTACGTGTCGTAGAGAAAGGGTAACAGTGGGAAGACAGAGATGGCAAAGGACGTCTGTCTTATAGCGTCCTGTGCTTGGTACGGTCACAGGCAGTGCAAACTCACACCCCTGTCTGATCTGTTCGTGGTTAAAGGCCGGGGCACGGCACATCTCCTGGGACCCCTGGAAGAGGAGACAGGCAGCTGGGAGGCATTGCTGTCCTCCCTCCTCTGGCACCCAGCAAGCTCCCAGCACCGCTCTGCTAAAGCATCCCTTTCCTCTCATAAATAATGCGCTCTAACTTGGGAAACTTTTTTCCCCGCTCCTTCTATGTGTCCTGGGTTATTCTGTCTCTGCTACTTAAGATGAGGAAAAAAAAAAAAACCAAACCAAACCCAAAACCAAAACCCAAAGAGAGCAAGAAACAGGGAACAGAAACTGGGAAGCCAAGCTCTACAAAAGCAGAACAGGAATTGCAACTGGAGGCCCAAGCATTGATTGCCAAGGGCAGGAGCTGAGTGGGAAAAGAAGTTAACTTCACTAATAAACAGCACATTTAATTTCCCCTTCTGGATTTTCACCAAGATGAAATTTGCTTTCTCTGCGTGTGTGGAATGCAACTGTTGGAGGGAATATTTACAAAGCAAAATTGTTTGCTTCCAACTGCTCCATGGAAGAGAAACAGATCAAAAGGAAAAGAAGAGAATGGACTAAAACCATGTTTCCACAGAAGAGGACTCTCTGGATTTGTCCATTTTTCTATTTCTCGATGCTGCTGTCAGGAACTGGGAGCTAAGCTCAGTGCAGAGAACATAAGACCAGTCTCCAGCTTGTTTCTGGCTGGGGAAAGCCCTTGCTGTCAGGCAGCAGAATCTGGTCAGTGGGATGTGGGAATCGACTGGTGGGAAACCTGCACATTATGGCCTGTCGGACTGCACAATGTTGGCACATCCCCCGGTGGTATTTCTATTCAAATATATAATGCTCATTTCTGCTGGTGGTTGGGGGTGTGCTTGATCCTGGGAAAAGAGATCAAGCGTGAAACTGGTGTCTGGATCAAACATGGACTGGAAAGTATTGCTGGTGAACAACTATCGAAGAGACCAAACGCGGGCTGCAGCCCAGAGTGGATTTTGAGGTTGGATATACCTTTAGCACCCCGGGCGAATCTGGTCAGACCTCCCCCTTGCCCCATGTGAGGAACACGGCTGGTGGGACGCTGCCGGACCTGGGGGAGGTTCACGTCCACTGCACCAAAGCGTGCAGCCCCTGCGACCCAGCGCTTTGTCCTCATGATGGTGGCCCCTTCCCAGACCTCTCACATGGTGGGTTTCCAACCAGAGGGGTTTGGGTTGTCAGTTCCCACGCCGGGCATTCTGGAGGTTGCGTGACGGGCAGATGATGAGGGAAGGAAAGCCTCACTGGGTCGATGGTGCAAAAAAGCCAACCGGTGGCTCTTCTCCCGCACCTCCTGCCCGTCCAGCTCTTGGTGGCCCAGCAGCCTGTCCAGTTCCAAGGTCCCCATCGTCCCCACGGGGCTGCTGATGGCAGCCAGGGAGGGGGCAGCCGTGCTGCCCTGCACGGGCAGGAGCTACAGCCGAGGGGAGTGGGGCAGAAGGGAGGTAGGAAGCATGAGAGTCTCACAGGAGTGTTTTTCTATCCCCAGTCCCTGTTTCTGTGGCTCTCAAAGGTGTTGAAAGGCTAGATATCTGACATGCTGTGAGGAGCTTGGGCACAGCTGAAGTGGTATCTGTAAGCAAAACTAGCAATTTAATTTAAAAAAGAGGCAGGTTGTCTCACATGCATCATCTCCGCTTGCTTATTTCAGGCTGCCTGACCTATCTGCTCCATGGTGCTGCTTATTTCACTGCCAGTATGGAGTATTAGTCTATTTTTTTTCCCTCTCTTTCTCCTCTGCTGCTCTTTCTGCCAGCGCTTGCTCTCGTCTTTGCTTTATTTCCAAGCACCAAACAGCAGCCTTTCCACCTGAGGCTTTCCCATTTCCCAGGTGTGTCAATGCAATCCAGTTCCCACCCTGGTGCTGCTGGACTTTCTGTGGACCTTGGCCTCTCCCGCCTCACCCCTTACTTTGAGAGGACAGAGCATCTCCCACCTCTGCCAAGAGAGCGCAGGGCTCTTCCTCCCAAAACTGGGGCACTGAGCACCCCGGGTTAGGGAAGGTCACCAAAGGCTTTCCCACTCCACGGCCCGGGTGAGGACTCCGCTCGGTCCCCACCACAAAGAGGTGTTTCCACAGCGCTTCAGCCTCACGGTTTTAATAATGGCAGCAGCTCGCTTGGAGAGTTGTCAGCAGTGATAAACTCAGTCCCATTCTGTTTCAAAATTGGTTTAAGAAAGATGCCTGGTTGTTTAATATTTAAGCTAAATGTTTAATGTTTAAACAGGGAAATTGTTCTGATTGTCAGAAAGGGCATTAAAACAGGATGGAAACTGGTCTATAATCTCTGACAAGCGCTGCCCTTTCTCTGCAGCAGCGTGATGCCTGGGAGCTGCAGGAGTTTCAGAAATGCCAATTTTAATCAACCTCTTTCATTTCATTTACTGCTTACCACTCCCACAGCAGTGAGACGTGCTTTTTCCCTGTGAAGCGGGGAACATTGTACCTGGCCCTGTTCAACAGTTTGAGACTAGTTCAGCCGAATTGAACTTGCACTTCAAACCCCAAACAAATGGCAACAGAAATGTGTGTGGATAAGGTGAAAAGCAAAGCTGGACAATGTCGGCCCACGGGTGTATTCCAGATGATTTGGGATCTCTTTTGCATGTGCACACAAAAGCTGTGAAATTCAGATGTCAAGTTTAAAGTCAGCACAAAAATGAATGGCTGAAATTGCCACAAATACACATATGGATGAATATTTCTGAACAGATATGGACAGTGTTTTTCAGGCGGTGGAAATATCCCCCCTGGCGAAGCATGTAACGGTGCAGAACCATTTCACGCCACAAAAGGCTTGTCAGGAGCAAGCCTGTGCTCCCTCCCCGGGCCCTCGGGCAGGCACTGTGGCTGTGCCAGGCTCCGTGCACAGGGTAGTCCTAGCCCACAGGAATCCCTGCTCGGTAATGGCTGGAGCTGCGGAGAACGTGGTCAGCAGGGAGCCCTCGAGTCAATCAGCAATTCACGTTAGTCACTTTTCCCCCCTGCAAAGGTTCCTAAGGTGGGTGCCAAGCTGACCTGTCAAATGACCTGTCAAAAATCCTTTAAACAAGCATTTAATACTACAGTTTATCGTGTTCAAAATCCAACATTGCTGCTTCCTACTGAGACTATTCTCTCGTTCCACTGATGGTAATTTGGAGTGCATGTGTAAGCTCAAGGTAGATGGGCAAGTTGAAGCTGAAAGCTGAAAATGTAGATAGTCTTCTTATAAATAATCTGTTCAGGCTTTTTTCCCCCAGAGAAACTGGTAGTGGCTGGCTGATCCTCATACAGAATGGCTGCGAACAATGAACGAAGTAGCTCAGGAGACATGTACTGCCTGTACAGCCTTTTCTGTGCGGTGCTTAACACCGGCGCTGTGCTCACATCTGATGACAAGGGGCCGCCTGAAGCACCCCATCCCTCTGGAAATGGCTTCTGGTCTGGAGCCCACCCACACCTAGGCTGAGATTGGTCTGCACTTACGGTGTCTGCAAGACTTTTGTACAAAAAAGTGAGAGGACATATGAATACGGTTGAAGCAGAGGCCAGGAGCGAAGTCATCTTGGGTAGGTGGGTATTTCTGTTGGCATACACATATGGATCATATCGAGCAGAGCAAGGGTTTGGTGGCTGTTGCATGCGAAGTGCTTAGTGATTTAACACACTAGAGAAACACCACCTTCCACAAACTCACAAAAAACGACGCGAGAAAGAATCTGAAGAAAAGTTTATAGAAGAGCTCCTTTTATCAAGGTTCCAGGACTATTGAAAGGCACATTTCACCCGTGATGAATGACAGCTGAGTTCATGGACATGTACAATGCTCACATTTCATGGCAAAAAGACCACATAATGATGGTACGTTGTGAAACATATATTCCAGACTTCAGTTAAACACTAAAGTGATTATTTTAAGTGTATCGTACATAATAAGAGCGGAACAGACAGATGCATCCAATTACTGTAATTTACAAGGCGGTAATTCAAGCCCCAATTTATTTCTCCTTATTGGAGGAAGGCGGTACAGATTACGAGCAAAACGAGGGGCAGCGAATTGACAGGGAGCCAGGAAGCTGCTGCCATTTGGAAAATAACAGCTAGCACCTGCTGCAAGTCGGAGGGGCTTTAACTTCGCTAATTCCTTTCACCCTGCTTTAACAGCAAATGTCTGGGCTGGACGGGATGCTCTTGGGCCAGAAAGTAACCGAGAGCCACGCCATGGCCGTGCCACACCAACGCAGGCAGCCTGCAGAACAGATAAGCGCAGATGTTTGCTCGGTAGCGGGCAGAATAAAGTCCACTCGCGCTTCCTCTCTCGCCGCTTAGTGAGCTGCTTCATGCTAATTACCTCTTTTCATCCAGCTCGTGGTTAAGTTTCATGTTGCGATGATTAATAATTAATCAAATGCATTTGAAAATTAATTTGGCAATTCTACATCTGATTGGCATGCTAATCTCTTCTGTGCAGTGGGCATGTTATGGGAATAACCTCAGATATTCTGAGCTGCTAACTGAGATGAATACATAAGGGCATTTATTATCTCCGGTGGTGAAAAATAAAGCAGCAAGTGGAAATAAATGCATTCTCCAAGGCCTCTTTGCCTTTTGGGAAAGGTGTGATCTGCATTTTGCCTCCCCTGTATTAGGAATATACCATCGATATTATCATGTCCAATCAAAACAAATGGACAAGGAAAAGGCAAATTTGAAAAACGGCCCCACAGTTGATTTATTTCTGTTTAGCTGGTAGCAACTGCAATAGATTTGATGCATGAATTATGGTACTAAAAAGAAAAATCACAAGGAGAACAACTATTGACCTTTCCAGCTGTCCATGCCACTTCTCTCCAAAAGTAACACTCATCTGGTAAAAGGGAAGCAGAGGGAGTATGCAGCTTCCACTGGATGTGTGGTCCCCACTACTTTCGAATTAGTAGTCCCTTTTTACAGGCAAACAGCCCCGCAGCAGCCACACAGGTGAAACACACGGTAGAGCTAAGCAGGCACAGCAGTCCCGGCACAGACGGCAGGTTCCTCTCCCAGAAGCTGGTGGTGAATGGTCGGGCTGGGACGTCCTGGGGGAGAGAGGAGATGGTACCACCGCAGGCTCTCCCTCACCGCGTGAGCGGGGAGGTGGCAAACATCCCCCACTAGTCTGGGGAGATCACAGGTTTTTCCTGAGGATCAGACTGGGCAGGGAGGAGGGTCACGGCTGTGAAATGCATGTTTTCTGTCATCCCAAACAGCCAGAGAGGATAGTGAAGGTGGAGTTACTTGTGACTGGAAGGAGGTTGTATTTGGCTTAAAATTATGGCCCGGGACTGGGCAGAACCAAGCTGATTTCCTGCATTTTACAGTCCCCCACACTCCGAGGTCTTGGCCATCCACCCCTCAGACAGGGATAACAATATTCCTTGGACAGGTCAAAAAAATGAATACCATCAGCATATGAGGTAACCAGAACCTTTCCCCGGGGGCAGGTCCCATAGGAATCGCCAAAGCAGGGACCACAGCCTGACTGAGGGGTACGCGCCTGACCAGGTGACAACAAGAAAGTCTGGCTTACCTTCGACTCTGGCTCTGGCATCCAAATTTCATTCTCTGAGATCTTCCCCATTCTGTGCAATATCTAGAAGAAAAAATTGTTTGTACCACGTGAGAAAAATTAAAACCCACACTACCTTCAGTTTTGGAAAAGCAGAGCAAGTCAGAGCAAGGTGACATTGACAAAAGGCTTTATGACTACCTGAAAGTGCTTTGAACCAGAAAATGTATAGTGATTTCTCTGTTTAGGTCAGCAAAGAGAGAAGAAGGAGACAGTTTTGGTAGTTTGTGTAAATATATGACAGCTGGTCATCAAATGGTCGTGTGCCTAACCAGTGTTTTAAGGATAAAAGGACAGTTTCACAGAGTCATTTGTAAAAAGTAGGACTTCACTCAGAAATCCATACAAACTATAGCTTCTCCAGATGTTTATTTTAAATTTTTTTCTGAGTACAAGTAAAAATGCTTTTTCACATGATAGTTTGAGAAACAGCAAGGTGAGGTTACCACCACACACTCGGGACGCAAAGCCTGTTAGGAAAGATGCCGCTTGGATCAGAAACTAGGAAGAGGAGAGATACAACTCTGGGGCTTTCAAAGCACAGAATTACAAGTTATCTCTTGGCTAATCAGGCAGTACAAAGCTCATCAAGGATTTTTCTTGAGAATAAATTGATTATAACAATCACAGCGGTTCTCGGGGCAAATGAATGTCTCCAGAAGAGACAGCTAACCATCTTTGTAACTACTCCTCACAGGCATGGAGAAAAGAAAAAATAAATCAGGGGACCTGAAACAAAGCAAGTAATGAGGATTATAAGGCAAATATGATGTTCAGTCAAATGGAAGCAAAGGGCTGATTTTCCCTTAAAAAACAGCTCCATGGCTCTGCCATACAGCTGTTGTAACTGTAATGTACACCCTTTAATGGTTTTTTTTCCCTCCCTCCAGACTGTTGTAAAGGGATTTCACTGTGACTGGGAACCCAGCCCAATGTGTGTCATTCTGAGGAGATTTAGACATTACCAGAGCCTCCCATTATGAATTCATAAAGCCAAGCTAACCGTACTCTCTCATAAAAGGAGAAGCAGAAAGGATAGATCGAAAAAGAGAACAATGCTCAGATTTCCAGGTTGCTGCATAGGAAATAGCTGTGAGCATTTGTAATGACTTAAACTACTTTTAAAACACACAGTGATTAATTTGTTAGAAACTGTGGTAGTATATCTAAGGGCAGCATCAGATTGGAGATTATTTTCCTCTAGACATTAGGTATACAGCATGAGTTTCGTATTAAGTCTCCAGTGCAGCAACACAGCGCTTAATGTTCTGATTTGTGTGAGATTCTTGGCTTCACTTTATTCAATAATAAACTAAGTAAAGTTTTTTTTTTTTTAAAAAAAAGGCTTTGGTTCACATCCTTTTCTGGGATTCTTCCCCACCAATTCTAGGAGCCTCTGCACAACTGCAGGGTGTGGTGCACGAAATCAGACCCTCCAAGCTGTACTTAATCCTTTTTAACCTTTTAATAGAGATGTTGAAAGCAAACCAACAGTCTGTACCTCTCTGGCTGCTCTCTCTCCTGCCTGTACAGCCCCCTCCATGTATCCACTCCATTGGGTAGCTGTCTCCGTGCCAGCAAAGTAGATTCTGTCAATGGGCTGGCGAATGATCCTTCAAAACAAATGGAGAATGTCAGATGACAAGTAACAGGAAGGCGATGATCCTTCTAAAAGCAATTTATGGGCTTTGATGGAGCGCTCAACTTCAGTTCTCCAGAATTCCTGCAGGCCTGGGCTGGGGAGCATGGTGCAATAAGCTGTCCCCGCAGGACCACCTACATGTTTCTGTACACAAAAATGAAGATCGGGGAGAGAGAAAATGCAAGGCATAAATCAGCGTGCCCAGCTTCTGTGCAAAATAATACGAAGCCTTGTTTTAGTGCTGGAATAAGGGATAATCCTAACAGCCTCCAGCAATGCAGTGCAGCTGATGATAGATTTATGTTATCCTGCCATTACAATGGGATGTGAATGATGTTTTTGCAGTGGCGGGTCACTAATACCAGCTTCTGTTTGGAGGCTGGACTTGCTGGCCTGCAAGTCCTGCCAAAAGGGGATGGCAGCTGAAGGCCTTAGCATTCAGGGAGTTGCATTCACCCCGCAGGGTCACATAAGTCAGCCCCTCCAGCCGTGCAAAGCTGCACAAGCATCCCAGTCAACCCAGCCATAAGTAATGAGCTCCCTTTCCCACAGAGATGTGCTTGCTCTAAGGGCTCCCATCTAACCCCCGATTAGGTTTTCCCTGTCTGCCTGACACCATCTTCCCCAGGTCAGAGGCCTCACCCATCACTACCCAAGTGTTCAGCTAAATTACAACAGAAGAGTGCGCGCACGAGATGACTTCTTCCCACACCTATCTTGGCACAGAGGCAGGCTGTAGCTGTGTTGGACATGCTAAGGAGCTCATGCTGTGATGTGCTATGTGGTTTGTCTGGTCTCTGAGCATGGATACAAGATTTGTCTGGCTGTTCCTATTACGTGCTGAACCGTGCCTTCCACACACTTTTCAGTGATATACCTAGTATTCATCAGTATTATCTAGCATGTTCCTGCAGGAATACAGCAGTTCTGCATGAGGAGGGCATGGGAGGTTTTGCTGGGTGGGAGAAGCAAATGAGTTTTCATGTAAGGGTTTTGTGTCTTCCCCTTGTGATATGACTCAATGGGCCTCACCAGAACCTGATGCTCTACCTACACAGTCAGTGGAGACTCTTCATCTGTCCAAGATGTGTGCCCTCAAGGTCTCAGAAGGCATTAAAGGGATCTATTGCAAATACTGTGGAGCTGCAACTACTGTAAGTAACCTAGTGGGGAAAGGTTTCATGGCTCTCGGGGTCCCTTTATCACTGTGTTTGGTTTCCTTGAAAGTCACAAGAGAAACTCTGCTCTTACTGAAGTCAATAGCAAGATCTTTCTTAGCTGGGGAGCAAGGGAATAGAAAGAGGGTTGGAGTTCCCCTAATATGGTACATGTGCCATAAGTTTGTTCCATAAGGTATATCATTGTACACAAGCTAAGAAATGTAAATTAGAAAGCAAAGCATTCTCTGGTTTACCTTCCATAAGAATACATTATGCCTGGTGGGAAGTAGGCTGTGTAACAACCCCCTGAATATTGCTCCATGCTCCAGTTCTTTTCTTCATAATGCACAGGCTGTAAGTATTAGCAAACATTAGAGAGTGAAACAGTGGCAGAGAAACTGGAAATAAAAAACAAATTTCCTTTGAAGAGGGAAAAAACAGGCTAAGGATACTTGTCAAAGGAGTGCCATGTCATCTGGCTAACACTATCCATCTGCACAAAACAAATCTTTGCACTTCTACAGAAGCACTAGCCTCCCATGGGGAAATGACAGGACAAATAAAACCATGTGCTGCCTCCTCTTTTCTTGTAAGGAGTAAGACTGGCAGCTCTTCTCTTCCTGTACTAGATGCTGCTGCCCTCCCCTTGGGAGTACAGATTGCATGACACAATATGCAATTTTAGGTACACATTTTAGGTACCAGGAATTTTGGCTTTGTCCTCCAGAACAAAGGAGCGACATTACTGTACAACAGAGGTGAAAACAGGCATTCATTTCTTACATGTAAAGCCTCTTCCATCCCCATTGCCTTGGCGTATGCCTCACAGATCTTCTTCTTCCTATATGAAAATAAAATCGGAGTCAGAAAAAAAAAAGGTGGAAAAAAACCTCTCAGCTATTGCTCTTCTTATAAAAAAAAAAAAATCACATTTATTGCAATACATTGGAAAGAAAGTTGGGTTTGGCTTTGTTTTTAAGTCCGATTTCAAGTCCTTATCTTAACACACATATTTCAAATGCTGATGCCTAAATGTGACATCCAAAATGGACCCAGGGAATGGGAAATGAAGGTTGATTTTGGCAATGAGCTCTGAAAAAATAAATCTTTGTACAGTTATTTTAGGATGCAGAGCCAATTCATTCTCATGTTCACTGGTGTAAGACCAGAAGAGAAGCAATATAAATCAATGAAATCCCTACAGATTTACTATAGCTGCGAACAAAATATGAGCTGGAGAATACTACTCACGTTCCTAAGCAGAACTCCTCTTTCACTTGCATGTGTACCAAAAATCACATTTAGAAAGTACTGTTTGTTCATTTCACAGACTAATGGAGAAACTATACTGTTGTAAACACAGGGGATTAAAAATTTTCTTACCCAATCTAAATGTGAAGGACACCCAAAACTACGCATGTCAGCACTCCCTATATCCCTGGGGTGAAGCATCATTCAGTGGGGATGCAGTCTGGAAGTGTCTTTGGAAAAATCTTCTCAGTTCACATAGAGACACAGAGCTGATAAGTCATAACATGGAAGAGTGGGCAGGACTTGGAAACTCAGAAATATCCATAACTGGATAGATATTATCATTAGTGTCTTGGCCTGTTTATGCTAAAAGCTCAATTTTTGCTCCAATTTCCAGTATTGGTAGTTGCACTGAGCACGTGTATATGTGCATACGCACACACATACCCACACACATATGCCTGTGAGGAAGCATCCCAGAGAACCAATTTATTTCTGAAATAGTTACAGTTTCTGAACTCTTACCTCTCTTCCTTACTGAGATGGGCCAGTTTAACAGCCTTTCTGGTAAGGATGAAACTGAAAAGAAAAATACATAAGCATATAAGTATCACGCAGTGTCAGCACCCCAGCTGATTTGCAAGCTCTTGCTTGAAATGACTCTAAAAAAAGACAGGCAAAGCACTTTACCAGTATGTAATGGGCTTGGCATTTTTTCATCATACCTCATCACTTAATAATTACAGGTCACATGGGTGAAAAGGCCTGTGCCTGGTACCCTGGGGAGTTAAGTGAAAGGGAGAGCATGCATTCCCAGGGGGGAGGTACAGAGGACTGCCTGGCAGCTACCAGATGAGAAAGTTGCGGATTGCGAATGTGTTTTCAAAGCTGCCAGCACTGGCCTCATTTTGCTCTGTGGGAATGAACTCTCCATCCCCACTGACTCAGGAGAGCAAAATTATACCCAAAGTGGGCAGAAAGATGACAGTGTCCAGGAAACTAGCCTGCGCTGCCCACCCTCTCATACCTAGGTCTTACCCAAAAGGACTGAGACCCCAAGTTTTCTTGAGCTTTTGAAGTCTCGCAGACAGCTGGCCATACCACTGCCCCTGTCATTTGCTGTTAGTAAGTGAGGGGAGCCTGAGGCTCTGACAAGCACTGCCCAGTGTCATGGACCAGTCCTGTAAGAACTGGGACCAACATTTATTCAGCTTGAAGGAAATTGATTTGGTGATTAGTTCATCTGACCTTAGTGGAGATACTTGGGGGATGAAGTATGTTCCTGCACTCTTTTAGAAAGTTGCATAAACCCACAAGGAGAAAGCAGGAAAATGTTTGCCACATGGGGTTTGGAGGAGGCTTATTGCTCTCAGGTCATGGAAGTTTTTAAGCCTTGAACATGCCCATAAATATGTACAGTTCAGTAGAAGTGGCAAGCTTTCCTTGCCAGATACTTAAGGAGTAGTTGCCTGACATTTATATTGCCCTTTTTTTGGCAGTCTCACCTCAGATTACAGTGGAAACATTTGTAAAGATTGTTTGTTCATATTGGCTTAACCTATTTTAAGTCAGTCAATGCTGTTACATATTTTCCCATCTGTTTGTCCAAACTACAACTTTTCTACTTGGCAGTTTCTTCAGAATCCCGATTTCTTCACTGCACAGCTGCTGCCCTGCTGAACCACCAGCTGATGTTCATTGTCCTGCCTCAGCTCAACAGGGAGAGGAGGCAAATGAGGATTTCTTGGACAACTACATTTTCATTTTGGCTGAGGCATGAAATACAAGGCCAAACATAAGCCAAATACAGGCTCACAACGCTAGGTAAGAAAGTGATTTATTTCTAAATCTACTCTACAGCAAAAAAACCCATTAACTGAATGCTTAAAATGAACTACAGCTGAATTCAGCAATTCCTTTCCAACTATCTCTTTTGTATTAGGCTATTTGTTGCAGAAGCTTCACCTAAAAGCTTATATGGACTAGAGAGGCACAAGGAGCTTGTCAGAAGTGCTCTCCTCCATCTATGAAGACTGTAGGAGTGGGAAGCACTGACGTAACCCGGCCATTTCCCCTCTTCCTCCTCCTTCCACTCCTTCATACAAAAAGAAATAAACAGCTCTAAGTATGGGCTAGAAGCTCTTAACCCCATAATGGCAGGGAAAGATCCATCAGGTTTTGTGTCATCTATGGTTATTCCAATGGGAGACTCTTCATCCTCAATGATGAAGGAACCGCAGTAACCTAAGGGGCGGAAGGAAAACAAAATGATTGTCAGAGAAACTTGTTCATGATCATTGTTTCTGATAGTAATGAGCAAGGAAAATTATCCATAAAAGGAATTGTACAGTAATTCCTTCATCACCAATAATACCTACATGTCTGAAGAGTTTTTGTACCAGTCTCTTTCCCCTCTTCCCTCTGACTCTTGGAAATTTAGTATACAGACTTATAAAAGTCATATTTAAATTCCATTTTTACTTAGCAAGGAATTTCTGTGGATTGTTGCAAGTCCTTTTGGCTTTCTATATTGGGGGCAATAAAGATTGAAAATAAACAGATCTAGTAAGAACTATGATGGTTCATTCTATGAGTAACTTTGGCCAAAACAACAGCAGCAACAAAACCCAGTGTAATTACATCTGGTCACCGTTGGCTCAAATTTACACCCTGTATTGATTTTCTTGACCAAAAGACTGTCAGGAATGGTGTCCCATAACAGTAATGCAGCAGAAACATGGACTGTCTAATCTAGTATCATATCAGCACATGTTTCAGATGAACACGCAAAAAATCCCATATAGATAACAATGTATAAGCCTGCCTACATTTCTTTCTAAGCCCAATAGCTGGTTTATGCTCTGAAAGATGCAAGATTATATTATTTTGATTAAGAAATATCCTCGGCCAGTGCAACTCTCAGCATCATTACATAGGAAGTGAAAACTAATCTGTTCATACAAATAGTTCTGGAAATGGTATCGGTTAAAGCTGAGAAACAGATGATGTTGCAGCACATGGAAAAAATATCTTGAGTTAAACAAAAGGCTAACCTACTTTTTCCAGTCCTCTGAGGTATCAGGTCTGTAGAACAGAGGATTAAAAACAGGGAAAGGTCTTGCTTACACCTTAAGCTCTCCTTGTCATCTGCTGTAAATTCTCTTTGGCTGCCCTAACGCTGTCCCTGGCAGGGAGAAGCAGGGACCTGCTGCTGCAGGGTCGCTGCTTCTGTGCATTGCAGGTTTCAGCGATGCTTCCCAGGCAAACCTTGCTTGTTCTCTCAGTCATCCCTCCTCAGCTAGCAACAATGAGATTCAGGATCCTATCTGGGTCTGGACTCATCTTTGGCACAAGGCATGCACTCAAGCTTGGAGGAGGAGCTCTCCTTTCCAAGAAGCTTCACCTTTCACTTTGTTTGGTTTTGGAGTTCTGCATATTTACCACCCCCTGCCTTAGATTTATTCCCTGAGAGACAGCAGAGCTTCAAAATTCATGTAGCATGGGAGTCCTGAGTCCTCCACTTTCCCCACGTACCCTTTCTCTCCCAGAAGGCTTCCCTGTAGTACACCATGCATTTTATGACACACCCCATAGGCAAACGCTGAATTAACTGGTTTCTCTTTGGTGGCAGTTCTGGTCTGTAATGAATCTTCGTCGTCAGGATCGGAGGGATAGCACTGATCACATACTTGCCCTGAAATGTAAAACACAGTCAGTACAGACAAGGTGCTGCCTCTTACTGAGCTCACCCCACAGGACACGTTTCAAAAACGCTCTTACAAGTTGTTAACAGCTTTCCCACACCTGACTCTGCCACTTGGCTTTCCCACACAGATATTTCCAGGTGACCAAAAAAATTCTGCCATTTTGGAAAAAGCAGCTGGGAAAAACATGTTGGTTTGTGGTTAGATAAGCAACACCAATGGCGATTTCAGCATTCCTGAACACACTGCATGCCTCTCGCAGGTCCTGTGTGTCTGACTGGAGCGGAGAAGGACGCTCTGCTTCAGGGCTCAGGGTGACACTGTATCACAACAGACGCTGCTGCTCTCAGGCGCTCTCATGCTGGTGGGGCTGCTGGGTGCAGGAAGCCCATCTCCTCCGACTGGCCTGTCACTCAGCCAGCATGGAGAAGCCAGTGGTTTAACTCCAGGGTTTAAAAATCCCTAGGGAGGGAGAGAGTCTCTCCTCCAGGACATCCTTAGACTGGCTTCAGTGCCAAAAAGTCCCTTCCCTTTCTGCTAGCTTTCTCTAAATATCCTCCAAACACTGTCACTGGTGAGAAGGGGGTCTTGCAGACTGCGACAGTCCTGCACAAACCCCTGTGGCAGGCTGGGCTCTGCACACAGAAGGAAGCTGCCACCCCGTGGGTGCCACTGAGGGTGATAACGTACTGATGGAGCATTTCACAACACCCCTACAGAGAGGCTAAACCTCACTAAAGGCATTTGAAATGTCTTTTTTTTTTTTTTTGTTCTGCAAACCACAAACTTAGATACGGACAAGAACGTTATTTTTCCTTCCTTTGAAATGGTCTCAATGCAGAGCTAAAATGTAAAAATATATAATAAAAGGCAGAGTAATGACACAAACTAACTAGCAGAACACCAAGAGGAGACCCAGTCATAAATAAATCTGTAAAGCAGGTTTCACAGAGTGTCAGCGTAGTCCGAGAAACAGACACACAAATGAGTACTTCCTGATTACATCTGGCTAAGAGCTACAGCAGATGTATTCCCCCACTAAATGCATACTCCACTTTTATTCCGATCAAATTACCTCATATATCTCATGGTTTAGAGTCTCCACAATGACATTATCACCTGTCTGATCAATACAGACCACGGGTCTCTCCAGTTTAACTCTGCCTTTGAGGCGCTCCATTATTTTCTCCGATATCTGACCAGAACCCCCTTTAAACTTCCTCTCCTAAAAAACAAACAGAAAAGAAACACAAACAAAAAATCACCAACATTAATCACAATGACATTGAATATGACTTCTGCTCATAATCAAGAAACTCCAGGCCAAATCTGAAAGTCCTAAGACTGCATAAAGAGACCCAGACTTTCAGAAGAATGAAGGCATAAACCTGAGGCTTAATGTGGATTGCTGCCTAACCCACTTTTGCAATGGCTTCCTCAATTAGCTGGCTTTAAAACTCCTGAAGCCTAGAGAACAAACAACACATATAATGCAGGTATTCTAGCTAGTATAAACACATCACTTCATTAAAAAGAGGGTTTGAGTATTTTACCCATCACTGTGCTACCAAAATCCTCGTGTGACAAAGACACCACCTCACGTCTGTACAGCGAAAATCTGCACCAGCCCAGAAGCAAAACAGATCTTTAACTGGGTCTGCCCTCAAATGCAGCAGGCAATGAGCTTTATCTGTCCCTGGGAAGACACAAAGGCATTGCTGTCTGGAAAAAAGCACAATCTGTGGCACGTATTTACTTGTGATGTCTGTGCAGAGGCTCAGGGGAAGCACTAACCCTCCTTTATCTACCAGCCACCAGTGTTATTTCAAACAGCTCACTTTTACATATAAGATGCAGGTACTGGCAGGGGGGAAAGGATCCACGAAGTCTTGTGCTGAAAGACTGAAATGGCTGCCTGAAGAAGTTTTGTAAGACTTGTCATGGCTGCTAAGTCAGAAACCCTTAGTGGTTTTGCTCAACCGATTTTGACTGGGGTGAGGGGAGAGGGAAGGATGGTAGAAACCAAGACAGCTTGCCCCATCCAGGCACAAAGAAAAGGAAGTGCTCCTTCCAGGCTAGCTTTCTCCTCTCCACATGTCTTGTTTAGCTACAGGTATCCTGGGATTAATTTTAATTCTTGCTGCAATGTCTAGCAGTTCCTGACGTGGGACAGCAAAAGTGGCTGAGGGGCTCCTGAGGAAGAAGGCTCTTAGGTCTTGCCCCTAACTTGGGGCAGCATGAGCTCTACTTAGATCCTCCCTGACACATGGTTGTCTACTCTTACCCCAATGGACAGATGCTGATGGAGACTTTGCATCTCTCCAGGCAACTTCTCTTAAATGTCTCCCTATCCCAGCACATTTGGAAGGGTGTGGTACGCTCTCCACTTTTGCTGTTGGTAGCTTAAGTCCGAAATGCTGCACATGCTTTCTGAGGCTGAGTTAACTGAGGTAGAAGGCCAGTAAAGGGTGCTGAGACACCACATCCAAATTACTTTGACAGCTCCCTCTCCCCTTTTTCTGAAACTTCATCTAGAATAATCACAAGAAAACCATGATGTTCTGCAGGCAGCCAGGCACCTGCCATGACCAAGGCGAGAAACAATCTGAAGTAGCTCATGAAACATGCTGCCATGTGAGCTGTCCCAAGAAGGAAGGGCCTTTTGCTACCTACTTCCAACCCTTGTCATTAGAGGCTTCAACAGCAAAAAACCCCTTATTTCACTCTGAAGTACACCTGAAGTACAAAAAAAGTACTTGAAGTGGCAAAAAAGCAACAAAACAGCAACAAAAGGACTGTGCTGAAGTGAATGCAGGAAAAAAAATTGATTAAATTGTCCCAATTTATCCCAAAGCCTAGCTAATAAAATTTCTCATTGTACAGAGTTAGCCAAGAGGGCTGTTCCACCCCATGAGAATGTGACTTTCTCCAGTGCTACATGCACTTGGTGGTTTGTCCTCTTTTTGATGATTGCAGGGCTTTGACGGGTACCGCAATCCACTTGCTCTTTATGGTTTCAAGAGACGAGGAAGAACATGAGACATTTTGTACCTGGCCCCCATTGGTGATGGAGAAAATCCTGGCTGTGCCCCCACACTGCCTCACGTACCACAGGAACCAGAGAGCAGAGACTTCATGAGGCTCAGACGTAACGTTGACATTCACAAAGAAGGTGGCAAATTCTTTAGCAGCTCTGCATGAGACACAGGAGCAGAAACAGGCCGTGAGTAAATGCGACTTCCTGACTGCTTTCAGGATTTTCTTTGTTATTCTCAATAAGGGCTGCTTTCCCAAACTCAGAAAAGCCAATATGATTTATATCTGTCTCATTTTTTAGTCTGTAGTGAGACTGTTTCATTGGGTTTATATCAGCACCTCTCTCCCTCCCAAAGCATTTACCCGTTCAGTTTGAAATCCCACTGATTTCACTTTAGTTATTTCTTTAAATAGTTTCCCATCTGCTATTCCTTTCATCAGAACAAATATTTTTCTCAACAGGAGAATGCATTTGGTAACCAGCTAATGAAACTCTTCCACATTTCTCATCCATGGGGAGTTCATCGGGTACATAATTTCCAAGGTCTGATGGGTCCCAAGGGACTCAACTAGCCACACAGCCAAGACATTCCCCATCTCCCATGTAACATTGCTGCACAGACCTTTTGTGAAACCAAGAATCAGACATGGTAAATAACCCTGAGAAACCAAATTGGCAATCATTGCCATAAATATAAGTAGATGGTCAGCTGTCTAACACACCAGGTCCTCTGAATGTAAACAGACTTACAGCAGCAGGAAATGCGGACATAGCTATTCACATTTCTTTCATTTGTGGCTGCAGATTGCTAAAGAGAATTGAGATAATTTTGCAAAGAAGGTGAAAGGTCTTTGACTTGCGAGAAGTTTCATAAAACAGCATGAATTTATAATCATCTGCTACAGGAAGGAACTTTGCAAGTTATCTGGGCTAAAATATGTAACTTATAAACTTTTATAACCTCATTTCTCTGGGTATGAAGTCCAGCTACCTCTATTTCATTAGCCAGGATATGAAAATATCCTGCATGCAAGAACCCTCTGCCACAATCCTGAAAGCACCACTTCACTGAACAGTTATAGCAGGTTCAGTCCTGAGAAACGTGAAGACAGTCTCCAGGATCAGTAGATGCTGATCTGTGACACATGACAAACAAATCTTTTATAATCTTGACCCAAGTCACATAGAAAATGCTGCAGAAGAGCTTTTCTGTTTAGGGCACTATGTTTTTAACTATGTGTAGAAAAATCTGGCTTGGCTTGAGGATCTAAAATGGCTTTTTACTGAGTTTTTGAATGTGTTTCAGCTGAGCATGTCCATTAAAACTGGAATGCCACAAAACCACCAGCAGTAGAAGCAGTCTTGCAGAGAAGCATGTTACAGGAGAGATCGCTATAAAACCAATTCTGCTTATACTCCACCAGCTCCCTGACTAAGAGGACCAGCAAAAACTAGAAGAGGAACAGCCAGTGCACTTGCAACAGAAAGGGTAGTTCAAAGTAACCGAGTTTGCAGGCATATGGCTCATAAAACTAACTGTAAAGAAAACTACAATGCCACAGAGAAAAGAGAAAGTCCAAACAGCCATACCTTGTATCACATGGAGCTGGAGTAAGATTTAAGCCAGCAAAATAAATTTCAGACAGAAAGTTTTGGTCGGGAAGCTGCAGGCACAGTGCTAAACCACAGTTGGAATGAAAGAGCAAACAGAGCACAGCCACACAAAGAAAAGACGCTGAATACAAGGGAGGAAAGCGTTACAGAATAGCACAGGGGCTGGCACAGCAAGCAGAGACACAAATGCTCATACAAGCACAGTTCTCTTTGCCTTATAAAGAGAACTAATTGAAAAAGGAAAGGAAGAAAAGAGTATTTCCAGTTGTTGTCGCCTTGAATGTTGTTCCTTTTTTTATTTGTACAGTGTGGTCCCTCACGGATGTATAAAACACACTGGCCATTTTCTAGGTAATACCACACCTTGGGCCCTCTTCCTACCAACTAGGGCTGATGCTCTGTTGGACCTGCTACTCACAAACAAGGAAGACCTGTTGGATGGTGCAAAGGTGAACGGCAGTCTTGGCTGCAATGGCCACGAGACTGTGTAATTTAAGATCCTGAGAGGAGTAAGACAAACAGCAGAATTGCAACCCTGGCTCTTGGAAGAGCAGACTTTCTCCTCCTCAGGGACCTGCTTGGCAGCATCTCATGGGAAGCTACCCTGTAGGGCAAAGAGGCCCAGGAGAGCTGGCTGGCATTCAAGGACAGCTTCCCAGGAGCAGAGGGAGGGTGCACGGCGATGGGCAGAGCTGAGCGAGCACAGCAGCAGGCTTGCTGGGACGAACGTGGAGCTCCCAACGGGGCTCAGGCACAAACCAGCCAGGGAGGTGAAAGGCAACAAGAAAGGTTGCCTCAGCTGCCTTGTTTCCCTCCAAGGGTTCCGGAGGCCCAGCAGGCACTACTGCTGAAACAAGGAGCAGCATTTGAACTTCTCCAGAGTTCCCAGAGCCAACAGCTGCTCACTCCCCGCTCCTCGAGTCTTGCACTGCCCCATCCATTGAGTGACCACTGGAAAGCAGCTGCCCGCTGGGGCATGCCCACCTCCAGCATGCCAGAGGCACCGGCCTGCTCCGTGGTACACGCCACGCAGCTTACGCAGTAAAAGCAAACGCACTGATAACTGCGCAGGAGAGGACATAGCCCAGAGTCAGAGGACATCACCCCTCAGCTCCTAGCCTGCCGTAGGGCTGGGGAAGCCCCCTCAACCTCCTTCTGCCTCCGTTTCTGTGCCTGCAAGTGACCTTTAGTCATGCCTAAAAAGCAGAGTTTCATTTACACGTTGCTTTTCCTAAACGCAAAGGCACACGCTCTCCAACTGAGTGAAGTGAAAGCACAGTGGGAAGAGCCCACGCTGTCACTCCTCTGTGCACGGGCCTGCCTGAGGCAAACCCCAGGTTTCCCCAGCACCTTTAATCCCACCTGCCAACCAACCCAAGCTCTGTGTACCACCTTATACTCCACAGGCCCTCACCCACCGCCTGACAACAGCCCACCGCAAAGGCCAGCCTCATCTCAAACACCCCCTGCTCTCTCACCGCCTGTACCCCAGCTGTACTCAGCTGTACCCCAGAATTTGCCAGTGAGCCACTATCATTCTGCAGCTAGATTTCAAAGTGAATAAAGAGTTATGTACTTGGTCCAGCATATCTTATTTATCAGCTCTTGCATGGTCATTTTGTCCCATTCTTCAGCATGCGGAGCGTCCCATGGTGCTTCAAGAGGAATCTGGAGACAGAGGCAAAACATTCTAGAAATTATTCAGTACTACATCATTGCCTGGTCACAGCTAGTTAGTAGTACAGAGTTGATTGATATGTTGGCAAGGAGTTGCTTTTGTCTCCTGCATTTGGCTGTAAACTTGGAATAAATTCACTAAATGGAATAGTTTCCATTCGCACCTTTGGGCATGAATTGTACCATGATCACCAAATCTGGCTTTGTCTGACCAGTGAACTATATCCACATGTTGGGACTCATCTGTCCTTTAGTTGTCCAGAAGTGAGGTGTCTATTCCAATTTAGTTGTCTTGGTGTCCTCTCACAGCTGAGGGAAAAATTCTTTCTCCAGTCAGAAATTCAGCCAGTTACAAGATGGGTATCTGAAGGTCCCTACATCTCTCTCTTAACTACAGAGGGAGCAAAAATGTCTAGATACTATTGAATTATTTTTAAACAGTTAAATTCTTAATAATAATCCATTGCATGCAAGTACCATGACATGTGAGAACACTATTGTATATTTGAATCTTCAAAAAAAAAGTATTATTTGATAAAAAAAGTGTGTAGTATCATGCACAAATTTGCTTCTGCGAAACCACATAAACTCAATGAACTTTGCAGGAATACAGTTAGTTATGCTTGAAGGTTATCATAAGGTAGGGCCCTTGGTTTGTAGCCAGTTTATAAAGCAACTGATAAATATCTGAAAGACAGCATGACACTCCAGGGGCTACTTTTTGCACACAGGAAGAACTGCAGTTGTACTGCTTGAATTTTGAAGGTAGTTTCTGTTTAACAATTTTAGAAACAAAATTACTATGAAGCCAAACTGGAGCCCATCTTAGGAAGCTACAAAAAAGAATCATCCTTACTGAAAAAGGCTGTCACAGGGGAAGCAGAAAAACCCTTCTCATCTCTCAGCTTGTGGAATGGTTTTCCCTGGCATGAGAAAGTACATACACTGAGGTTCAACCTAATTTTTTTCAGATATCTTAGACACCTCCAGATCTTTTTGTACCCTCTCATAGAATCATAGAATCGTTTAGGATGGTAGGGACCTTTAAAGGTCATCTAGTCCAACCCCCTCTCAGTGAGGAAGCCCTGTTATTCCTGATAGTTCCTGGGCAAAATAGGTATCTTTCCTGACGGATGTTTCTTTTTTTTTTTATATTAAAGAAGTAATAAAAAAGCCTGCCAGAAACAAAACCAAACCAGATTTACTCATGGTGACATGACTACTGTAGGAAACAGATGGAATTTACACAGCCTACCTCTTTTCCCAGTTTGTCCATGGTCCTCCAGAAGTTATTGTAATCCAGATAAACTAAGGGATTCCACGTTGAAGGGGAAATACCCGTGAAATAGCGTGACTTTCCCTAAAATACACATAAGAATACAAGCAACTCAACCACAACAGACCACATGTTCATTACTCAAGAACACAAAATTCTCAGTCACAGAATCATGGAGTAGTTTGGGTTGGAAGGACCTTAAAGATCATCTAGTTCCAACCCCCTTGCCATGGGCAGGGACACCTTCCACTAGACCAGGTTGCTCAAAGCCCCATCCAACCTGGCCTTGAACACTT
>JAVJGG010000059.1:9757915-9775233 GCA_035590195.1 Aviceda cuculoides
CATTAAACAACATGATTGTAATCTCATAATCCTATCTACACATCAATCTTCCTTTAAAGTTCCCAATATCTTGTAACCCTATTTAAGCATTAGGCTTTTCTTTTTGGAAGTTCCCAATTCCCTTTCTCAAAACAAACCAACCCCACAGGAAAAAAAAACCCACAGTCGAGTTAAAATTTGAAGCTTGCTTGGAGTTAGGGTATACATTTTTGCTATATCATGTATGTCACTGTATTAATAGTGTGTTTGAAATTAGGTATGATTAAACAAAGACACTTTAATAAGTGGCTCTAGTCTGAACCCCTAAAATATGATGCATCCTAAAAAGTGAGAGTAATAACTTCTTAAAAAGGAATGTAAATTTGATTGCTGACGTTGTAACTTTGCATGGATTGATAGCTAGGTACAAGTATTAGATCATGTGAAGATTAAAAAAAAAAATAAATACCCTTTTCAGAAGGGCTTAGATTGCTGTGCTCCATTGAAATCAACAAGAATTAGGTGTCCAGACCCAAGTATCGTACACTATTTACTGATCTATGCTCAGATATAGGAAAGAAAATGATGCATCTGTGGTCACTTTCAGCAGAACCATCTGACTATATATAGCTAGAAAAAAGTCTTCTTATTCTTCTGTTTCTTCAGACACCATTCATTCTTCAACATCTTCATTTCCATTGTGCTGTGTACTCAGAAGCATCAGTGTTTGGGTAAAATACATTGCTTTATTTGAAATGTGCATAATCAGGTTTTCTACAGCCAAGTCTCCCAACAGATCAACTCTGACACCTGTGTGGCTAGGCTAGACATAAAACAAGGAAAAACTTTAGATTTTCATCCCTTTTTTACAACTGGAGGTGGTTTTTTTTGTTTGTTTGTTTGTTTTTCCTGCTTATTTCTGGAAAACGACCTTTAACTGTCAGGTGTCCAGCTGGAGGGGTGGACCCTGATTAGTTTCTGGGGAGACAGAATGAAATATCATTCAAAAGTCCTAGGCTTTCATGGCTCTCCCAGTGGTGTTCATGCCTGACTGGGCCTCCTGCTTGCCTGTCCTCTTGCCTCCTTCCATTGCAGCACACAGTCTCTTCACGGCAATGATGGTGGCCATTTCAAAATGAGCAAGGCTTTGTGCAGTATAAAGCTATTAAGAAAAACAATGAGAAAAAATATAAATACATTTTTTTAAATAGGATTGTGTTTTGGGTCGGCCATTTCAGTAATCCTATTAAAAAAAGCAGTAAACTTGGTATATTTTTATAATGGTGAGATCAAGTCCTACGTAATATTTCAGATAAATGGAGGAAGACAGAGCATTGTTAAATCTGCTACAGCTTTTCCTTAAGAATAATCTGAAAATACCTTTTCCCTAAGTTTGCTAATATGTGTTTATATAAATTCTCCCAGCCTCATGGGAATGTAACAGAATTAACCTCCTTTTAATGGTTGTTTCATAAGGCAAGCTAAAACCAGAGTGGTAAGAGTGTACTCAAAGCAATTGAACTAACTCTCATTAAGTAGTTGTATTGTACGGGGATCGAAGGGGATGTAATGACTGGACTTCAAACCCAGCTAATCCAAGTACAAACTGTCTACTTGGCATAAAGTCTGAGGATCGAGACTTGTTTGGGGGTTGTAAATGATGATTGAATAAATTCCTTTAATTACAAGTAATTCTTGCAAAGACGAAGAAATAGAATAAATCTATGTCTCAATGTACTCCTTTGTTAGCATTCAGAGTTACATAGGAAAACTTCTACAGAACCCTCAAACCTTTGCAAACTATGCATTTTCTCCTGATTCATATGGTTGTATTGCATTAATTTACTTTTATTAACATTACTTTCACACTTCAGTACTTTTTTTTGAAGAGTTACCTAGAAACAAGATTCAAGAACCTGGAGGGCTTTTAACTGAACCTACTGTTTGGTTATGAAATGTGTGAAAGTGGAAATGTATTGGTACATTTGGGAGATAGAGCAGGTAATTCTAAAAAAAGGCCAGTGCAGTGCCTTCAGCTCATCAGCCTGTTCTCTGTAGATGAAGAGGGAAAGATACAAATATAAATTGCTTTCAAATTAGGAATAATAGCAGTATTTAGAGGATGCCAGGTGTTTTTTTTCCTGAGTATCCAGAAAGGTATGATGATGAGCAGTTTCAGTTTATTAAGTTTTTTGGTTGGTTTTTTTTTTTTTTTTTTTCCATGATAATCAGTGTTCTAAAAACTTTTGGAATTGTGGCCAAAAAATGCCCGACGTTTCAATGTTGATTTCACTTAGCAAGATTTCAAAAATATTAGTTTTATTTATTGAAAAGTTTTAGTATGCAGTTCTTAGCAAGCTAAGATGTGGTGATTCGTGACAGTAGTCATCAGCGAGCATTCAGAAACCCCAGTAATTTAAAGATTGAATGGTGCCATAGCTATGATATAGGGAATATGTGGTTTGGAAAGCAAGCAAACAACAGAAGGGCTAAAAACGTAGCTTTCTTATCAGCCAGAATTAGGAAAGATTTGAAAGAAAACTCATGCAAATATTTATGTGCAAGTAATACCTTTTCTGTGCAGTACACTAATGAGGTCCGGAATCAAGCTGACCAAATAATAATCCGTATGCTCTCACCATCAGTGATTAATTTCAAACATTCCTTCTTCCCTAAAAATGACTTTGTGTCTTAGTACAGTCTTAGATTACAAAATCTGTTTCAAGAAGCAGAGAATATTGTCAGGAGGGTTTTCTGCCCTTCACTCTAAGAAAAATTCATATAGGTTTACTGGCACACTTATTTCCCCAAGACTACCAATTTATTTGGATATCCAAATGGAATAATATTAAGTGTATATATATGTTTAATAACAGGACTATGGAAAACTATTTACCATAGATGCCCATATTAGGTGTCAGGAATGTAAAAGCTCAACTTGTCCAAGGTGAAGATGGTCATGAGCAGTTTGCATACAGGCAGCTAGGTCTGTGAAGTGCTGGTTTCCTCCTAACAGAGAGGAATAGTCACAAAGGTTAAGTTGCACTTATAGTGGGGTGTGACTCCATTACAGTCTGAAAATAAATGGAAAGCTCGAACAGTGTTCAAAATACTGGTAGTGGGAAAGGGAAGAGTTAATGCTATCATTTTTGGTTCTTCCATTGCCTAGAGTTTTTGGGCTGTGGCTGTGTATAGTTTCAAGTACAGCAGTTTTGATGATTGTGGTTGTGAGAGACTGAAATGTTATCTTGAGCTGTTTGTCTCAAAGATTGTCAGGTGTGAGAGACTTCTCAAGCCATTCATCTCAAGAATTGTGGGCTGCTTATCTCAAGCCCTTTGTCTCTGAGATGGCCTGTCTAAGCAGGACATTCCTCTGTCCGTAAGGACAATTCAGGAGAGGAAACAGGCTGAAGTTGACAAGGATGTTAGGATGTGGAGGCTACCATTCTCATGGAAACTGCAGTCTTTGAGATAAGATTTGGTCACGTAAAGGTCATGTGATAGACGACACCTGCAGCATGTGAACAGTGTATGAACAATACATATGTGCACACCTCATCGAAATATGCCCTATAAAAAACCGTGGAGACAAGCCGTGGTGTGCACCCACCACCAAAGAACTGAAGACTGAGGACCAATGGGACGCCGCTGCATCCATGGTGGTGACTATCCTTGCAATTCTATCCCGACTGCTTGCTTGATTTCTGCCTTTTCTTTCATTCTATCCTGTAGCTACTATTTTCTACTTTTGATACTTTTGATAATAAAAACTCTTTTGGGTATACGGCATTTGACTTTGTGTCTTAATCTCGCTCTTGAGATCATATTGAAACCTTCCCCAACATTGGATCGGGGCAACTTGGGAAAAAGGAAGAAAGCAACAAGTTTCAGGGATGCATACTATTACAAGCCAGATGATTTCCCAAGATAGTAACTCTTTTTAACACCGTTCATAGTGAGCATTTTAAGCTAGGCATTCTCAGTGTCACAGAAGGATGGTGTTTATGCTTCATGTTTCACGGATAATGATTTCTACTGAAACACCACTGTTTATCTCTGGTTCCCCAGCAATGGCATCTGACATAATTTAAATCTCCCTTACTTCTCCTGTGGAACGCAGAGGTAATGTCTGTATTACATTACCCTGTGCCACAGGTGACTCATCATTTCTTTAATTTTCTTTTTAATGGCAATCAAGACGTGGTCCATATTTAGAAGCAGGAGTGTTACTTCAGATAATTTTAAGCCGTGTTAAAATGTATGTTTGAGCTGTAATGATGCTTGGCCCTGCTCAGGCTGCTTAGTTATCATGCCTGTTCAAGTATGCAAAGTGAGATGGGAATGAGAGGAGAAATGCTTTGGCACTCACAGTCCTAGGTGATAGTTTCCCTCTGTAACGTTAAAGGCAGAGCAGACCCTACCATGGACAAAGGGTATGCACTATGTAGGTGGAATTCAATTACCTTAATACAGATGTTTAACACCATTTTAGACAGCCCAATGTATCCAAGACTTCTGTGCAAGGCTGACAAATCTGACTCATGATCCATGGAAGACCTGCAGCTGGAGGTCAGGCAAGGTATCCTAGGGCAGCTAAAATGGCACTACACACCTCTTGTTAGGCACCCAAATCCCACTTGATGGCTCTCAGAGTTGCTTCCACACCAATTTTAAAGCATTTCCTGTCAAGAGAAGCCCACTGACATATATTGCAATGCAACCTGTCCAAACAGAACTCTATTACTTGACAAAAGTGATGGCAACTTGAGACACCTGTTGTCTTTGGGAACTCTACTCCCCCTCTTCCCTCTGGCTAATGATGTAAAACCCAACAGAATCACAGAATTGCTGAGGTCAGAAGGGACCTCTGGAGGTCATCTAGTCCAACCTCTCCTGCTCTAGTAAGGTCACTGTGTCCAGACAGCTTTTGAGTATCTCAAGGTGAGAGACACCACAACCTCCTTGGGCAAGCTGTGTCAGTGTTCGGTCACCTTCGCAGTGCAAAAGTGTTTCCTAATGTTCAGATGGTTCAAACCTACTGTGTTTCAGTTTTTGCCCATTGCCTCTTGTCCTGCCACTGGGCACCACTGAAAAGAGCCTGCCTCCATCCTCTTTGCACCCTTCCTTCCCTCCCCTCAATACACTGATGAGATCTCCTCTCATCCTTCTCTTCTCCAGGCTAAACAGTCCCAGCTCTCTCAGCTTTTCCTCATAGGAGAGATGCTCTAGTCCCTTTGTCATCCAGATCATTAATGAAGAACAGGATCGAATCCAGTATTGACCCCTGGGGTACACCACAAGTTACTGGCCTCCAACTAGACTTCATAGCACTGATCCCCATCCTCAAGACCAGGCTGTTCAGCCAGTTTTCAGTCCATCTCACCATCTGCTCAACCAGCCCATACTTCATCAGCTTGTCTATGACGATCTTATGGGAGACAGTGTTGAATTACTGAAGTCTAGGTAGACAATATCCACTGTTCTTCCTTCATCTACCAAGTCAGTCATTTCATCATAGAAGGTTATTAGGATGGTCAAGCTTGACTTCCTCTTGTTGAATTCATGCTGACTGATTACTTTCTTGGCCTTCATGTGCCTGGAAATGGTGTCTAGGATTAGTAGCTCTATCACCTTCCCAGGGATTGAGTTGAGGCTGACTGGCTTGTAGTTCCCTGCATCCTCCTTCTTGCCCTTCTTGAAGATAGGACTGACATTTGCCATGTCGTAGACCAGCACAAGTGAGAGTCCAGCATCTCATGAAGCACTTACCCTGACAGTGAATGTCCTTCCTCCAACTCTGTTCCGGGCCTCAAGAACCACCACGCTGACCCCAGACTCTGACAGCAATTTGGCAGCCGACAAACCTGCCAGAAAAAGAGAAAGTGCTTTAAAGCAAGTGGCAGTAATCAGCCACATTAATGGTCAAAAACTGAACCAAAGCTTCAAAGTCAGAGATTTCCATACTGTTTTCAAAAATTCCTGAGAGAACTCAGAAGGTTTTCATGGTGTCTTACTACAGAAATCATATGGCTGCTGCTTAGTTGCATGTTATAATCATCTCCATAAGTAGCATTCACAGACTGATGCTTTCTCCTTCAGGTTAGCATTTTGGCATTTTAAAACCAGTAAAATCTCAATTATTAAGGAACATGAATCTTACTCTTCATTTGTGCAGTGTACAGAGAAGCAGAACCCAGCTTGTGGGGCTTGCCAAGCTGAAGTGATAGAAAGAATAACATGCTAAATAGGTATGTTCCAGCAAGGTAGGCTTCCAACTTCTTTCACTCGTCAACTCTCCACTCTATTGCTATCTGTTGTCCTGATTCACATGCAGAAGGAAAGCCTGCTTCACTCTCAAGATTCATTTTAAGCAATGGAGTTTGACCGTGGCAAACAAACAGGCTGTATGTAGATACTTTATAAAAGGAATTATGGTCTCAGCAAAAATTATCTAATTATGGGACTTTTGTGATGGAGGCACTAGAGACAACTGAAAATTCAATAGGACAGGAGTCCTCTTTGCTTTTGACAAATGCGAGCTGAAATTGTAAAAAGCAATTATGAGTTTGTGAAATCAGATTATCCTATTGCCCTGCAGGCCAATTTGGCACTGAAGCATTGTTTCTTTGGAGTTGTTTCCCCTCCTTAAGTATACGAAAGCCAGCCTTATTGATCAGAACTTCCAAGATGCCCTGCAGTAAGGAATAATAATATTATATTCATGTTTATTACACTACCTCAAAATGTGATTAAAAGCAACTGTTCGTGAGCCTACGAAGAATGCACATCTGAAAAGACCAGAGGAGAGGAATTGTTCTGGGCAGCGTTAAGTGTACTCATTTATTCTGAGGACAATACAGAATAGCCCATAAACTTCTGTGCACTTAATCTTTTAATGGGGAAGTGGAACACCATTCACTGGAAACCAGAACTGAGGAAGTTCAAATGTCTTACATTGACAAAAATTATATATACAATTTCCATACTCATCTAAAAATAACTTTACATACTTGCACCGTATTCTTTAGAGTGCTGCTGGAGCATGAATATACTTAATTCTTCCATCTATTTACTATTCTAATTTTTAAAAATGCAAGCCATTTGTCAGTGGAGTGAACATCTTATAAATTGATCTAATTTTTTTCAGTAGTTTTCGATCACTTTTTTCCTGCATGGAAGTCTATAGAGAACATTTTACAATTTTTTTATAGTTAATTCCTTAGTCCTTTTGGTGATGGTGTTCTCTTCTTTGTCAAGATAAACACAGAAGACACAAGTCTATAATGCTGGAAACACAAACTGCAGTATTTTCTTACAAATATTTATATTTTTATGTGAGGAAAAATGGTTTTTCAAAACATACAGTAGTTCCTGTCAATAGAAAAGTGTGGATTTTCTACATATATAAAATAAAAGGTTGAATTTCTCTATTCCATGTAAATACCACTGGACACTCAGGCATGAGTGGGTAATTCTTTTGTAAGAAAGTTTACTACAGATATACAAGTCTTGAAAAAATGCACAGCGCATTCATGTGTCACCCTATGGAACATGAAGCAGCAAAAAATCTGGCCTAGGTATGAAAAAAAAAAGTATGCAAATCCTCAGCCCCTAAAAATCACCATTTCATGCTGTATACGATAGCTATATTCACACCACAGCTATTTAGGATGAATAATAGTTGCACTGGACTGGGTTGGAAGTTAAGCTTATTACTGGTTTATAGCTTAATTATATGATATATCCAAATAAAGAAGACTGCTAAAGGATGAGGAACATGTGGTAACGTGACAGGTTCTCTAACCTGTTTGCTTGTTAAACTGTACTTCTTGCATTCCTGACTTACGGGTTTTTTTTTTCATTATTGTTATCCCAAGTGTCACCTTAGACACTGATCAAAAAAAAAAAAAAAATAAAGACTTCCAAGCTACACAGGCTGGGAAAGGGCAAGAGATACATTGGGACAGCGATGGCTTACTGGCAACTGGGAGAGGGGCCTGACTCATAAATAAAAACAATGCAAAATATGTTGATTAGAGATTGTTACTACACACTTATTTGTTTAAAGCATGGAAACAATTTTCTTTCAAAATGGAGGACCACCAACAACACCCACACACAGGGTAGCCGTCTGTTGAACCCAACTCTTTAGCTCCATTCTGGTGTGACCAGACACAGGTATGCCTCAAGCGTTCCACAGGTCATAAAGCCTACGTGCTTTTGATACACAATTAACCTCTAAATAGATGGCATATTTTCCCTTTATCTTCTCCATAACTTGAATTTTCAAGACTTCTGTCGCTGTTGCAGTACCCTCCGCAGGACTGGACACCAGAGTGGCCATTTTTTTTTCTGTTTGATCGACGGGCTGATAACGAGAGAGAGGGAGGCCTGAGACCTTCTCCTTTCCAGCTCCTTGCCCCATCTCTGCCTGCTCAGCTCCCCTCAGGCCCCATGGAGATGGCCTCTCACCTCCTCGCCAACACCTCCACCGCTCCCCCAGAGGACATCGCGCACCCTCCAGGCGCTGCCAAGGGGGAGGCCAGGACCCTCCTAACACAAGGGCCTCCTGCAACGCCGACGCTGCTCTAACGCCATGGCCCTCCACCACGCGTGGGCTCGGACACCAGCCACGGCGTCCTGGGTTATGGTGGATATCCACAGTGTCCTGCGAGCATGCTGTACTGGGCCAAACGGAGCACTGGGCTGTGTCCTCTCAGGCCTCAGCCAAGACTCGGGCAAGGTATTTTAAAAACGCACCTGCGTACGCCTGTACGAGTGCAGCACAGACATGCCTGTCACAGCCGAGGCCATTGCTGTGCCTCCTCCTCCTCCCAGCCCAGCCAAGAGATAAAGCCCCAAATCACCCCAAATCACTGGCCGCACTCCTTCCAGATATCACCCTAATTCTACGAATTAGAAATACGCTACTTGCTTCAGAAAGACGAAAGGAGCCTGCCAAAAGCATGTCTCATTTAAGTATCTGGCTGTAGAAAATTCACTTGTTATTAGATGAGAATAAACAAGGCGAGATGACTTATACATCCTCCACAAGGGTTTCTATGGCAATCTTGCAACAAGCTCCCCCCCGTCTGAAGACACCGTGCACGAAAGCTCTACTCCTATTGATTTTGCAGTGCTATTAAGGACTCAGAATCGCTGCTGCCACAGATCATACTGCTGCTGCTTTCATTTCAGAACATTGTCATAATCCTATCAAGGAAAACAGTTTCAAGTGCATCAAAACACTGGATATACAGTTTAAAAAAAAAAAAAAAAAAGAAAAAGAAAATAACATGAATTTATGCCAACCTGCAGACTACAAGACACACACCATGACCGAAACATAGCGATGCTGAACAACAGTGAATTTTGTATGTAGCCTGATGGAAAACACAACAAAGTATGTCTCTACCTCATAGGAGAGAAAGGTTCAACTCTACAGGTAGTGCACAAGACTGGGACTTAAGAGACCGGAGCTTGATTCCCAGCTGAGCCCATAATGTAGGAAATATTTCCCTTTTTGTAGGGAAGTGTTTCTAAGGGTAGCATTTATGAGAATAATTCCAAGTTGCCTCAATACTGGGATTGATACAGGGCATATGAGCAGATACGAGTTCTGTAGCGCAAATGGTGGGAGTTTTTAAAAAGTTACTTTATTGGAAATGTGATCGTAATTCTATAGTAATAGTACAGTAATTCTACTTTTCAAAATCTAGTCTCTGTAAATCCACAACATCAAACAGATTCACTGATACACCATGATCAGAAGCAAAAATCACCAGGATTCTTTCCCAGAGACAGCACTTCTTACGTGATCTATGCTGAACATCTCCAAAACATGCAAGGGCAGTGAAGGGGAGTGATGACAGTCTGATACCATTAAGCTTTTAACCTTTCAAACTGAGGCCACTATGTATGTGCCATATTGAGCACACCAAAACAAAGGCAGAGAAAGTTACCTGATACTATTGAAAAGGTAACTGTCTGCTGGTTTTCTAGATCCGTTGTTTGCCTACTTGCTAGCTCCTTTGACATAGTGCATTTGTCATTTATGGATCCACTATTGGGCTGAAAGTTTACCAAAACCAACCTCATACAACATTCCTTCATAAAATCCTTGTTAATCCACCCTACTGTACATGGAGTGGGATAATTACATTGTGTGAAAGACGACTAACCCATTACTTTAGTGTTCCAGCAGGCTTTAATTGAGTAACATACGGAAAAAATCTATCTGGAAAATCTCTACATTTTTCTGATCTTAAGCAGGGGAATAATTTTAAAACTTTTTCGCTCATTATTCTAATATACATCAGTAAAGTAAGACAACTGTCAATATATCCTCATTAAAGTTCCACTGTAAGAGCATGTTAATGCTGTGATTATTTTTACTGTTTCATTGATGGAAAACATAACTTTTTCCAAACACAATTGAGTAATTAAATCTGGCAATGGCCACCTTAGAATCAGCTCTCATTATTTATCCAGTAGTCTCTTTGCCAAGTAAACATGAACCTGTCAATAAGAGATGCAAAACATTTCTGCCCTGACCATAGGGTAAAATCTCTCTTCCTCACCTCCTTCTTCTCCCCACTCCCTGATTTTCTTTTGACTGGAATTTCTGTGTACACCATGGTATTTAAATAAGTTTTTAAATATAGTCAAAATGTACTCAACTACATCAGACTGACCAGAGAAATCACTAATGGGCAACAACATATAGAAGGCTGAGAATGAATGAACTGTTTTGGTTTTTTTTTTCACAGACTAAGGATTGGAAGATTTAAAATTGCCACAGAAAAAAGAAAAAAAAAATTAATTAAATTACAGCCCCTTAAATTTGCAGAAAACAGCAAGAATACACAGTGCAAATCACAAGTCTACAGTCACTTATTCTTCGGTGTTGCCTACTACCATACTATTACTTTCTATTTGTCAGAAACTGTATTTTATCTTTCCATATGCTTTTTCACAATCCTTGTTGTAGAATACTTGATATTGGGGATGAGGTTGCATTTCTTTATTTTGTCATTTTCAGGTAAATGTTTTTCATTTCTTTTTCATCAATCCTTTTTTTCTCCTTTAGCAAAAATAATCCAGCTGATTCAGCAAAGATTTCAACCAAAAGAGAATAAATATTTTCTATTACAGAGTACATTGTCCAACTGAGCCCAAGCCACTCTGACTGGTTTCAATGGTGTTACTGTCTAAATGCTTTCAACAGATGCAAGCCTTGTTCTGAAGGGTACAAAGACAGTTTCTCATGGACAGTGTTAACAGAAGCACAGTGGGTAGGAAGATTGAATTGTATCCTGGCAATGAATCCACTCCTCTGTACACACCCACTGGGATTTTCAAGTCCAAAGCCCACTGCAGTAAACATCTCCTCCCCAGAGTAACACCTCTCCGCCCCAAAAAAGGCAGAAAAAGTTAACTGGTATAAGCATGGGGTCAGAAACACAGCATCCTCCTTCCCCTTATATATTAAAATGAGTAGCATCAGTTAAGATGACAATGGTTTGATACCACCTAGTTAATGGAAACACCTAAGGGAATTATGCACATTTTCTAACTATTGATAATTGTTTTGGTCAGTATGCAGAATAAATTCCTGTTAGCTAAATGGTGATCTTCAACTAAGTAATTATGTGAAAAAGTGTCGCTGCTATACTATGATCAATGTCACTGCCACAAATATCATGAACATCAGCATTGGTACTGCCAGGAAAGACATAATGCCTGTCCCATGCCCGTTTTTGTTATGCTAGGATATTTAGAGATCTGTCCTAACTACTTGGCTATTTCTTTTGCTCACTGGAGTAAATGACACTCTTACCTAGCTAACAGGAATACTCTTTCCTACTTTTCAACACCTTTCACCTGCGCCTGAGGCATGGTCCAAAATCTACTCTTCAAGGACAAACCACAGGTTTACAGCGCTCTCTTAGGAGCTCTGAACTTGCTAACCTGTGAATCACGCTGGTGTACATTTGGCTTTTGCCAGAAACAAACCTGACACGTTCTTCATTCAGGAGCAGAACCAGCTGTGACTACTCAGGTTACCGCCTGGGTTAGACAATGTTTACAAATGATGCCTTTACCATAGAAAACCACATGAAGAATATGATGAAAGATGAAGAAAATAATAGTATTTCTACATCTGGTTATATAATGAACACATCATGACTATATTTTGGGCAAAACTAAATATCTAGCACTGAGCATAACACAAAGGAGCGTCTTAACCAAAACCCATGCCCCACATCATATGGTTTTGCATCTTTAGTAGCAAAACATTAGAACACGTTATGAAGAAGGAGGTAAATGGAAACTGGCATTTCCGCTTATTTGCAAGTATTGTGTAAAACATCCATTACACTTTATACATGGATCTGATAGTTTTGTTCCTGCTGCAAATTTTTCTCATAATGACAGTCAGCTTGCTAGCAGTACCTGGGGAACTGAGAGCTCTGTGGAACATTGCTGTTTATTTCTGCATCCCCAAAAATGGCCTTTAGGAAATTCTGGTACCAAGGGACAATATTATCACTGATTATCAGCTTTCCTGTTGGATCCAGAAAGAAAGTGGAAAGCAACTGGGTAGCCAGAGCCCAGCACAGGGCAGATGTAAAGAGATAAACGCAGGATATGTTTTAGGAACCAACTATTGCATTCCTACAGGTCAAATTCTGGGTAAATGTAGAAGTAACACTAGAAAAAAAAAAATCTACTGAAAACTATTCCAGGTTTACCCAGGTGGGACTGATTATATCTTCTACCAGTAACTGTGTATTTGACAGTTTATCTGACACTACCACCCACCAGCAGCTTGGCATGCTGTCAAAACAAACAGAGCAGTATACAACATAAGTTGTGCTGCCATCATAGCAAGCAAGGAAAATCTGCATTTCCTCATTATTCAGTCTTTCACTCAGAGACCACAGCCAATGCGTAGGTAGATCAAGCGGTAAGGTTGTCGATCACACACCGTGGAGCAGGAGATGCCAACACATAGTGCTCTTCCATGGAGAGAGAAAAAAAAAGCCTTAATAGTGTATTGTATGTTTTATTTCAATATAAAGACTAATTACTATTATTTTTACATCCCAGCTTCTCCTACAATTTGTAGCCGTTGCACTCCTCCATAAGTGCAATAGAAAACAGTGCTGTTTCCTGCATGCGGCTGGCAAATCTAAGCATCTGTTTTGTTGACCCATGAGATCTCCTTGTTTCTAGCTAAGAACAAACATGTTTGTATGCGGAAATAAGAACTATCCATGTCAAAGAATGATAATCTTCAGTGTAAGTTTCAATTATGGCTGTGTTTCCCTTGTGCTTTGTGCTTGTAACACGATATGCTGAAATTGCTTCCAAAAGATATTTGCATACAAGTTTTCTTGGACTTGCCTGCTTCTGGACATACTTCTCCATATCTGATGCATCTCTGGTTTCCATTATGTAGACAAACATTCTGAATTCTCCATGCCTTCTTTTGATAAACTTGGCTTCCAGTGTCCAAAATTCACGTGTAAGGTCAGGCTGGCACAAGAATATACCCCAAACCTCCCGCTGAAAAAAGTTAGGGTATTTTGCTTACTCTTTTTTTGCCAAATTTTGAACTATTTAAGCTTGAATTTTCAGGGTGTGTTTTTCAGGCTGATTCTTTTTTGCTGGGAAATCTTGGTCAAAATTGTCTGGCTGTTTCTAAACCTCCAGGAAACAAACATTACTTGATTTTGAAAACTCACGGCTTTTTTTAATTCCTATTTTGGAAGTTCTAGCAGCAACTTGAAATTTGGCAAGGAGGTAGCCTCTGAGTCAACATAGCGCATTTTGTTATCCATGTGAAAATATGCCCCAATAAGGTCAGTTGGAAAATTTTGAGGAATTACAGGTCACACGTAGGCAGCAGCCACCTTCTATCTGACAAGCTGAAATATCAGCAGTTTCTGTCAAAAATCTCCAAGCACTGAATGCTGTCCAGTCGTTAATGCTCAGTCCCCAAAGAGTGACTGAGCATCCCGGACCTCCTGACAACCCATCTCATACCTCAGAGCACCCGTGCATGCTGTGTCCTAGGGCTATGGCACCAAAATCTGAATTTCCCTGTAACTGCGGCCTTAGCTTGAGGAGCAGGTAATGGAGGTGGGATGGGGACAATGTGTCAGGAGAGGTATGGCAGTGACTTGCTGCATAAAAGGGACAACTTCCAGAAGCCGTCAAATACACAGTCCACACAGAAGATGACAATCTCCTAGTCCTCAACTACTGTAGCCCCTTAACCCAAGCAGCAGAGGACTGTCTGATGGGATGCCAGGGTTATGACCCTGCCGATTAATCAGACGTGCATCCACAGCACGTCATGTGCTGTCAGCTTGCCGTGTTTAACAAATGCGGGAATTACATAGCCTAAACCAAAATGCACAAGCAAAAGGTCAAAATCAATTCAAACCAGAACACCTTCTTCGGTTCAGTAGAAAACCCTATAAATAGAAAATGGGAGCAATATTCAAGGCATATAAATAAGAACTCCCTGCGGGTATAGGGAAAGTCTTTAACTTCAGGCATCAGTTTATTTAATATGCTTGACTTTAAAATCTTATAATTAATATTAACTGTATTACAGGGGACATTATCCATTAAGAATGATACAAACATGTCCCTGGGGCCTTTCCTGGCCATGATCCACATTTTAACATGCACACCCATGTGAAAAAACGAATCTAGCCTAAGCTCTGCAGCTCCCTCTCTGTAGGGGTCCAAATGTACTTGCTGATGCAGTCTGGACAGTTTGAACGTGATTCCATTGGGTACAGCAGGAAAATCTCAGCGGTAGAGGCCACCAGAGCGGACTTCTTCTTCCAAGAGCTTGCCCACTGTGAAGCACTCTTTGCAGAAGATCCCTCCATCCCTAGATTGCAGCTTCCTACAGGCAGAGTCGATTCTGTGTCCCTGTGAACGACCACGTACAGATGTGTGCATACAGAGAGATCAGGAGCACGGATGAGAGAAGTGGGTCAGGTTTTACAGAAACTGGCTCTCAAATCCATGCTTCACTTTGAGGAATACATAAATCCAGAGGTGCCAGTCAGGATTTGAGCTTCATTTTGCAAATACTGCACAAATATTTTAAAAAGCCACAGTCTCACTGCTGGGAAGCTTACACTTAATATAACAAGCAGCTTGCTTATATCTGATACACATTTCATGTATTTCTAGTAAAGAACTAGTTTATCCCAAAGTTTCCCATCTTTTCTTGCAAGCATCAGGTAATGAGTATTTAAAACACAGTAGAAGGAGAGAAGACAGTAATCTTACCAGATGAGGCAACTGCAACTCTTATCTTCAGAGGAATAAGCAGCAGCAAGTCAAGACTGGAGTCAGAGAGATGTTAAGGGGAAACCCTGTCCATCCTGGAGCATATTTTACTATTTATCTCACCAGAACCAAAATTCTAGATACAGATGACCTTTTTTAAGACCAGAAAGCAGCACTCTCTAACCTCTCACAGAACTGAGGTATAGGTATATTGCTACAGGAATGGCAGCGACAGAGAAACTGTGCAAAAAGAAAAACAAACCAGGAGCTGATAGGAATTATCGTGCCCAGCTATGAATGGTACTGTATATTAAAGATGGATTAATTATGAAAGAAAGCATTTATTGTCCATTTTTCTAAGGTTGCTTTATTAAAATGATTCTAATACATAACAGGCAAACGCCGATTTATACGCCACTGGCATGATATGCGGGTTACAAGTGGCAAAACCAATGTTCCTGTATCCCAAGAGTGCTGTGACATTTATTTGTCTTCCTAATGCCACTGACAAATTTTCAGGGACTGTAACGCCTTGACATTTCCTGCTTGGCTCCATTTCAGACTCCACACCAGGCTTTAATCCAAGGCGTAAGTGTTCTGAAGTAACTTACTGATTCTTGTACTAGTGAGACAAGATACCACTTGGAAATGCTCGATGCATTTTCCAAAAACTGCTACAGGTTGGAAAGCCGGAGCAGCAAGGTACCCTCAAGGGAAGAGGAGCTTCTCAGAGCCCTAAAAACCATATTAAGATCACGTCGCCATCAGCTGCACACAGTAGGGGTGGTAATTGCCTAAGGGCACTCTGTGCATTACAGCAACCTTAAGGACGAAGACCAAATGACTCGTGCTAGCAGGAAAATACCCAGGCATCTGGTAAAACTAAAAAGCAAGCAGAACCAGGTCCAAACTCTTTCTCTCTGTTCAGTGATGCTACAGATTATTTATATAACTACATTGCCACAAATAATTGTTTAAACAATTATTGTTGTTTTAGCAAATGAAATAAGGTAATTAAGTAAACAATTTGCTGGTTTGTGCATTAATTCACTGCAGACTAAAGAAATGACAGCCTCTGACTCCTCCTCAATTCTAATGAAAACTAATTTTACCTATAGCAATAACAGCTGTAGTATCACTGAAGTCACTCAGTCAGATAACTCACCTTTTCTGAATCGCTAGTGAAGTAAAGACTCCCTGAAAACTGAAACCGGGCCAAAGCTGCTCAAACAGTATTTATCTGGTGGACACAACAAATACTGACTTTCTCCAACATGGCAACATTCTCATCTTAGGTACCGTCAGGTGCCATAAGAGCAATTACTTCTGTTTTTTTAAGCGTGAGGATCAGGGGCCACAGTGCACTTGCTAGTGTTAAAGCAGGTCTGAAGAGTATTTGGGGAAGTATTTCCTAGTAAAGTGTGAAGAGTCCATTGCACGAGTGGAATTTGGCTGTCTGTAGTACGGCACTTCTCCTAGTAACAAAACCCAACCTGTTCTTACAGATATTCCCAGATGTCTCTCTGCAGTCTTTATCAAAAGAATACAATTGCCATCCCTCCAAGAGCAACCTAAACCCCCTCAACTTCAAAATACCGTCTTTCTCAGGATGCGAAAATCCCAACCTCTACCCCCGCATTCTCCTGCACCTGTGGACACGATAAAAGTCAGTTTTCCTACGGACTCTCTTCCGACGAGCACGAAGTACAAACCAACGCAAGAAGCAGCAAATACGTCCTAAAACATCGACCCGGATAACTTTTCCCTTTTTTTTCCCCTCCCAAGTGTATCCGAAGCCCCTGGAGACCTGACACTCTCGTTAACCACCGCCCAAGCCTTAAGCCCAGCCGTGGGGACGAGCCCCCCCCCCATCGCCGCCGCTCCCAGGCCCCACGCTGCCCAGCCGGCAGCACCCCGGCCCCGAGCACCGCTGCCCCCCCGCCGTCCCCGCCGCACGACGGGCTCCGGCTGGGACCGCTCCCGGGCTGATGCCCCGGCAAAGGCCGGCGGACGCGCCG
>JAVJGG010000059.1:9776699-9799183 GCA_035590195.1 Aviceda cuculoides
CCCCATCCCTGGCAGTGTTCAAGGCCAGGTTGGATGGGGCTTTGAGCAACCTGGTCTAGTGGAAGGTGTCTCTGCCCCTGGCAGGGGAGTTGGAACGAGATGGTCTTTAAGGTCCCTTCCAACCCAAACCATTCTATGATTCTGTGACAGAAGTGACTGAATGCAGAAACATCTATGAAATCACTAAGCAACAATACGAGAGACAGAATAATGGATATTCTTCAAAAATAAAACCAGGTACTTTAAAAAGTAAAGTGTATCTGCAGTGCTAATTGTGTTGTACTAGCTGCAGACACATAAGTGCCAGGTGTTGTAGCAAATAAGAACAAGATCCCTACTGCTCTGAGAGATCATCTACCGACACAGAAGCTCATTATCACTGAGATTGCTGCTGCTTGCATGCCAGAGTAAAGTGAGCAAAAAGGTGACAATCCAAGACTGAGAATGATATGTATTCCGAAATAGAAAACACAACGTACCAACAGCCATTTGTGCTTATTGGGGAAAAAAGCCTTTGCTTCTTGAGGGTGGTAAGGATACCTGCTCCCACAGCTCTGCTGGCCCCAGTGAGCAGGTCACAGGGAATCTGGCAAAGACAAAGCTTCATCAAACAGCACTTCCCTCGTAATCCAGAAGCCAAGTTTGAAGGAAAAGCAACAAAAACATCCTCTGTGATAACAACAGGAAACTTGTGTGTATCTAGATAACTTGCTGATAGATAAGCTTGCCAAAAAATCTCCAGTACTGAAGGGAGCTGCAACAGGCTTGTTAAAGAGCAAGGGAGACTGAAGTGGTTTTACCTAGAGCAGCTCTAATGGTGAGCCATGACATCAAAGTGTGAATTGTACACGTTGTGGTTGCCTCAACCCTTGGACTCAAGTCTGAAAAAATGTCTAAGGGGCTATCAAGGATTATCTCGGGCATTGGCAGCCTGTAGGGTAGCAATGGCTGTCAGAACCACGTAACTGCTAAGCCCTTAGCATCTATGATACAAATAAGAGACCTCAGAATGATTCTACCTCAGCTCATCTAGAAGTGCAGACATCTAGGATTTGGGAAAAAAAGTCAAGCAGATGCTGAAGCCTTGCTTGAGAACAATGGGATGAACCCAATGGGAGATTACCAAGGAGATCCTGTCAACCTTTCAGCTGGGTCCATCAGGGTTTGCTGAGGGCTTGCTGAAAATGCAAGAAGCAGGGAAGGAAGGAGGTGATGTGTCATGTTGAGAGTGATCCTCCTTTTCTAAATGTTATGACTGTGTTTTCAAAGCAAAATCTGAAATGTGTTCAGAAATCAACAGAAAACAAAGGGAAGGCAAACTTCACAGTAAAGGAAATTTTATTCCAAGCAGTAAAATTTTATTTGGAAAGAAGTTAATCATTGCTCAGAACAGAGAGTTGAATAATAAACAAATGCTCACCAATGGGCCCTATTCCTTATGCACTATAAAAAAACAGGGGGCAATGCTGAAGGGTGAACATAGGAAGCTGCTGTTGCTGAAACCGTTTCCTAGCAATCTGTCTAGTTGATTTATGTCTGCTTCAGTGAATAAGTTGTAGTAATAATTTGCTGAGCTTGCAGAATGTGTGTGATCGTTAATGTGAAGGTATAGAAAGTCACAAGACTGACATAGACTTTTGCATATACCAGGAAAAAAAAAACACTGAAAGTTGCTGAGAAATGCAGTGGAACATCCAGACCAATGCTTTCACATGAGATCACAGCTATGTCACAACAACAAAAATTGTCAGGTAGCCCCAGCAGGCAAAAATGCATCAATTTCTTGATCAAAGAACATGAAGAAAAATATCCAAAGGTGTCATCACTAAGTTCTTTATTGTACTACAAGTGTTTTGCTTTCAGTTTTGCCAACTACTGATGTGAGGAAGTCGAACTTCTCAGGTCATGTCATCGGTAGTCACAGTTACAAGTTATTTTATGTCTGCTCAGTATCCCAAATGGTGAGTGAAATCAGTCTTAATCATTGTAGAAGGCACAGATGTTTTGCATTCCTTCCTGATTTCATTGTTACATATTTTAACAATGCATCTGCAAACTGGAACACAAACATAGGGAAAGTCCCTGGTATTAAAATAAAATGTTCTTGTCAAAATAAAAAACCCACATTATCTAATGCACATTCATGTATACAGTACAATTTTTTAGTTCTTTATTTGTTTTATGAATGTCTTTTGACAGGTTAATAGAACCTATGGACTGTAAGGCAAGAATGCATTATCACTAGAAGACTGACTGTCATTATTAAGGTCATAATTATCACCACTTAGCCACCTCTAAAGTCACGTAATTCTTGTATCTTAATGATATCAACAGAGCTTATCTGAAATACTCTAGAACATGCCATCTTAAGTGACAGCTGAAATTTTTGCCATTAACTCATCATCTGTGTTGATTAACACTCTACTCTGCAGGCACAAAGATGAGCTTTCCAGAGTATCAGAGCCTTTTGCAAAGCTTGATTCACATAAATTTACATTCATATACATTTTAATTCTGGTAATTATATGGTTAGTAGTCTGGGTTACATCAAGCTGAAATATGAAAAACTGCAAAAAATAATGCAAACTCTTCCAAATGTCAGACTCAGTAGTTCTGTTGGGAGTCCATTTGTTGGGCAAAAATGTGCACAGTACAGAGTAACTTCAGACCTCAGCTGTAGGTGATATTGTATTTTCTAAGGACAGTTTTCTATTTTGGAACAGTATCTTAGACTACCTTATGCTAAATTTGGGGTCATCAGTTAATTTACAATGCTAATTATGTTTATAGAGTAGTTTGGTTTGTTTGGGGTTTTTTTCCCAAAGGACTTTATCAGTAATGGAAATGCTAAACGACCATGTAGCACATGGAAACAGACAATGTTGTATACCATGAGTAGAAAAAAAAGGAAATGTTCTGTAAAATGTTTCAGGCTTTAGAGCCCTTTCTTCTGAAACAAGCAAATTCCAAACAAACAACCCCAGATCAAAGTATCTCCAAGCGTTTCATGACAGAGGAAAGAGAGAAAGGTATTCCCAAACAGCAAGGAAGGGGTAGCCTGGCCTCCTGCCCAAAGCAGATCCAGGGCTTGTCCAGTTTGAATGCATTCAAGGATGGAGATTCCATAACCTCTGTGGGCTTCAGGGTCTGACCACCCTTGCAGTGGACCTTTTTTCCCTCATATTGAGGTGGAATTTCCCATGTCTCCAGGTTGTGCTGGTTGCCCCTGGCCCATTGCAGGGCACCCTGGGTTCTTTCCTGTTTTGGAACAAACCTTTCTCACCCTCTTCTGATGGAGGTTTTTCAAGAAGCATTAAAAACATGAGACTGTACGGTAGGTCTTGAACATCAACCATCATGATCCCATGTCCTCAGTGAGTCCCCTAGGGGATGTTCAAACAATGTCTCTGCCTCTCTCTGGTCCATCGAATCAGTAGTTATCTAGACCAACTGGAAGGGTCCCAGCAGGGTATTCGTGAAGGGATTGAGCAACATGTTGGTAAAAATTGGTAAGAATCAAATTGGTAAGCTGTGAATGGTATTGTAGAGTATTAATGGACATTTTTATTGATTAGGATGTATATTATTAGCTTTTCAAGTCCACTTTCCTACTTAGGTGTATTCAAAACCATCAGAAAACAATCACCAGTCTGATACTGTAAAACAGTCTTCGCTGGTATGAAAAATGCTTTTGTACACAAAGATGGCTGCGACATGTTTATGCATCACTCTTCATTTTTACTGGTGTGTTTTCAACAACTACAGCGCCTTCGTGCTTCCTGGCTAGCTCTATTTCAAGCACCATGCTAAACTCTAATCAATGAATAAGCACCTTGAAGCAAATTATCATCGCTTGTGGCTATTAACATTGATTAGTTCCTTTTACCTTATAACCACAATCAGGAATCTTCTGAAATACAAACACAGGCAATAAAAATTCAGTGCTCACGCTGTCCTTGACCCCTGTTTCCCACTCCCTCAATTACCGAGCATCCAACAGACCTGCTGGTGCAGTGCCTGTCCTGGGTGCAAGGCGGTGGCAGTGGGACATGGAGGGGCACGTGGGGAGTGGGGTGCTCCTAGCCAGCCCTCATCACTGCCAGAGTTTCTTCTCTTCAGTGACCGATCGGCACTAGACCTACTTACTATTGGCTTTCCATCCCCTGTACCATTCCAGAAACCTTGGTCCCCTCAGCAGTGGTGGATGCAGAAAGCATCGTTCACGTGACTGCGCTGCGTTTGGGGGCCTGGAAACTTTTGGTGGGGATGGGGAAAATAGGCAACTGCTTGTAAGGAGTTTTCTTAAAGCCATGAGGAAAAGGTCAGCTACTATGACTTCAATGTCCCTAGGTAAATCTAATAGAATATATTTAAAACATACATCCAAATTTCAGAGTGCTCCTCTACACCTGGGAAAAGAAAACCAAAAGACAAGCCGAGACTTACCTGCTAAAGGGGAACGCCCTCAGCTACACACAGTGAAGTTTTCTGTTCCCCCAGAGAAACCTCTTACATACTCACTGGATAAAGTCTTACTACCTCAGGCCACCAAAAGATATTTTAACTCTACAGAAATGTGGAATAAAATTTTAACTGTTTTTAGCCACCAAAGATTTAGGTAAATGTTTTCTTTCTGTGCTAGGATACCATCAATAATTTCGTCTTGTAAAATATTTCCAACTCTTTATTTCATTTTATAATACAACATACTTAAGCATCTGGAGTACAAAAATTCAGAAGATACTTTGGGAAAGAAGGTGAGTTACCTCATCAAAAATTTTTAAAGTAACTTCCTTGCATGATTGGGCAGTCCGACTAAAATTATTATTGATCTTTTAACAGCATCAAACTCTCTTCTTTGTATAAGTCTCAAAATTATCAAATATTGTTAAATGAAGTAGATCTTGAAAATTTGAACATCATATTAACGAGCACTGGGAGGCTTCATCAGTGGGTGAAATAAAGCACAAATCTCTGTGTACCAGAAGTCAGATATGCCCAGGCAGGTCTCACACGAAGAAGTGCTTTTTTGGTGTGGCCAAGCGACGAAAGTTTCCTTCCTGGTATTAAAAGACACATACACAGTGCTTCAGGAAGAGTTAGGTGAAGTGTGATAAGCCCATTTTTTTCTCAGGACTCAGCCTTCTCCTGTACACAGCTTTTCTGAAAGCAAGAAATGATTTTTAGATGTCTTTATCATTTCATAAGTAGTTAAGTTCCGCTACAGTAGCACCAGCAGATTCCAGACAACCTCTTGATAAACATCTTCTGGGGGCTGTACTAGGCGATCACAAAAATTTATAACCCTTCTGTGTGTGCAGTTTTTTTACATAAGATGTGAAAAAACATAGCTTCAGATATATGACTCATGCTAACAAAGCAAATAGAGGCAATTCAAGTTAAAGTTAGCATGTGTGACTAAGAAGATTATGCTGGTAACTCATTTTTAATCTCTTTAGCTCACTAGCCTTTGTCTTTAATTATGTGCGTTAGTTCAACCACCAGTGTTAAAAAAGACATGAAGTCTTTCCCTTTCTCTCTAATTTATCTTCATGACTCATTTGCCTATAAAGGGAGTTTATTTTAATAACTATGAGATAAAATATATTCACTGACTGCAGTAATAAGGATTTCAAAAATATGTATATGTCTTTGTTTGCTTTCAAATAAAAGAAGCCTTGAAATGATTTCCACAAGCTTAAATTAAATAAATCCTTCAGGATGCTTGGTTCTACTAACACTTTCAGCTCCAATATAAATGCCAGTATGAAGTCAGTAGGTGTGAGACACTGTGAGGAAGGTCTAGGAGAAGGGCTCCAGGTACTGCTCAAACCTCTGGAGCTCCTTCCTCCCATCTCCATGGGGGAAGACCTTGCTAGGCAGCACACGTGGTGCTTCCACTGCACAGCAGAAGGAGCGAGGTGGAGGCAAAGTGGCCGTGCAAGCAGTTCAGAGCATGGGGTCATGTTCGAAAGGAGCTGCCCAAATAGCTGCCAGCAGGAGATGTCTGCAAGAGTTTTGACCAAAAGGCACGCAAAGACCCCGAGCAGGCACGTAGATGACGACAAGGAGCAGCGGTGGCAGAGCAGCCTTTGCCTCTGGAAATGGGGAGAAATTTCTGCGTTTTCCCTCCTGGTCTCAGCCCCTCAGCAGGCATGGGTTTAACATTCAACCTGGACGTTTCAGGTCTCTGATTCTGTCACTGTGTACCAGACTTACACTACTGTATTTCTGAGGGCTTATTAAATTGACTTAATTCCATTCTCAGTTTAGCAGCTCCTGCTGATTTGCCCAGGCTTGCTTTTCAGGCTTTAGCTACCATGTGGGTGCAAGCGCCTTCTGAACTTTGGAGGGGAGAGTGTTGGTATTGCACAACATTGCTCCAGCTGCTGGATAGGACTTTATGTGAAGGCCTGAACTTTGCTCATGTTCTTTAAAGCACATGAAACAGATTTATACTGTGCAGTGTCACTGCTGCTGTCAAGTTTTCTATGTGCCCTTCACCACCGTCCCACTATCAGATAACTTTTCTGCATTGGGTTTTAGAATGCACTTTCAGTGATATTAACAAAATGTTCCTTTGATTACCAGCTCCATAAAAAAGTGGTTTGTATATAGCTCATGGATTGCTGGTATCATTTGAGATTAGGTCAAAGCTTGTGTAAGAGGTAACAACAATCTGAACATGATAGCATGTTTGGAGAACAAGTATTGGTTATAGATTACAAACCCTGGCTGCAGTTTGAACAGGATTTTAGAAGTAGAGCAGCCATTATAGGAATATGGGGACATCAGTGGAGATCGTTAGTGGAGACAGTTAAATACCAAAGAAGTACAACAAGGTTTGATCTGAGCGTAAGAAAAAGCCTGGTGGAAACGGCAGCCGGAATAAAGAATCCAGTTAGAGTCATTGAACTCCAGTCTTTGATACAACAACAAAAATTCAAAAAGCTTTGCTAAAAGTAGGTCAGAGAAATTTGTCATGCCCTCTCACTGTCTATCAGGTAAAACAGCATTGGAAACCTGTAGAAAGCATCCGAAAGGAAATAAAAACTGTTCTTCTCTGCAAATTATGTACGGGATGCAGTCAGCTGAAGCCATGTGGACAGCTTCATCTTGCTTCTAGATTAATGACTACTTCACTGAATACCTAAAACACACAGCACCCTTCCTGAGAAGCAAATTTAGTGCAGGGGTTTTAGGAGATGAACAACCCTTTCTGCGAGCTCTCCTCTCCCTGTGCAGTGACCCCCCGCACTTTGCAATTGGACCCAGCCCAAAGTACCACCAGGTAGAAATCAGTCACACAGACACCTTTCCCCAGCTCTGTCAGGTAGATGAACTGAGAAGGACAGAAAAGATCATTCCCAAGGTGCCACTTCTTCTTTTCTTGAAAGTCCTTGACTGGAAGTTACCCTGTAGATTCAGCACACTTTCTAGTGAGACCCAAGGAATCACATTCTTGTATCGAGTCAATAACGTTAATTACCTGTTTTCCTTGCAAACCCAAATAGAGAATCTGAGATCCTAACATGATGCTCATTCCTAAGACTGACTTAGAGTGAAGTGCATCCTTTTTCCTTGCAAATTACTCAAATTTAGATAATAAATTATTAGAAATTGGCCAAAGCAATGAATTAGCATATTTTGTAATTAAGAATTGGGAATAAATTGGTTGAAGTAAAATCATGAGAATTGTTAGCAATTTTTATTGACCTCTGGCATAACTATATTATCTCAGCAGTATTTATGATAGTCACTATTGCTTTTCTGGTGATATCAAAATATGCTCTAGAATACTATTGGTTACTTCTGCTTCATGCAGCTTAGTAACATATTAAGGTTTTTGACTGCTCCAGAGAAAAAAAAAATCTTAATCTTGCTCTAGATTAAAAAAAAACCAAACTGAAATTAACCTCTGCTCAAGGTAAGTCTGGCAATGTGCTTCCAGTAAAAGAACAAAAACCTGACTGTACCCTGTGATGGTATCCATCGACACCACCTTATGCAGTTTCTCGGAGCTTTGTTTAGCCATAGTCACTGCCAACTTCAAAAAGATAGTCCCAGAAAGCAAATAGAAGTGCCTGGTTATGCGTACCTTCTTCATTAATAAATAGGTGTGCAGCCCTGCTGCATTCAACTGTACACAGCAAGCAATATGAGTCTGCAGGACCTCCCTACGTTGTATATGATACAAGCAGAGCAAAGCAATCAAAGTTCAGTATGTAGTGTCAGGGCAACAGAGAGGAAGGACAGAAAAACCATTCTCAAACGTGAGCTGCTTGCTGCTTGCCTCAGTGGCGCTGATTTACATAGAGCCAAAATGCCAAGCATAGATGTATCATTTACAGCAGCGGGAGGTAGCTGTATTTATATTTTGCTTGCGCCCGTGGCACACACTACAGGTACAGTGCAGCACTTGTAGTGCCAGCGCAGGTGTCTGGCCAGGGTGGCAAAGTCCCTGCTGTCACCGTATGACCAGACCATGAAGCTGCGCATCCATCTATAGAGTTGGAAATAAGGAGTGAAGCAGCAGGCAGCTTTGCAGGTACCTCGTGCTCCTGAGTCATTACAAAAACGCATTGCCTGTTGTCTCTTTTCTTGTTGAGTCATTTAAGAGAGAGGGCAATTGGAGCAATTTTCTGAATATTTTGGGGTATTTCTTAAGGAACCATAAAAGTGGTTTTCATTCTTGTGAGCAGTGTTATGAGATACAGGCATCATTACGAGTTCAACCTTCAGCTTACAGCTGTGAAAAGAGTACTGCGGGAAAACCACACAAGGGAGCCGACGTTTACTTTTTGTTCACAGCAGGAGAGAAAAAGTCACCCGATGTTTGTCCGGACAGGTATGGGCACGGCTCCACCAGCAGCATCCACCGGCGCTACTTCTCACGGTGAAACCCTCTGCCCACCAGCCCGGGTAGCCAGTGCCAGGGGAGGCAGCAGGGTCCGGGGGCTGCACCACCGGTCCGGGGTGACACGACGCCTGCACCGGGGTTTGGAAGTGGAGGCATCTGGCCGGGAGGAGTGATTCACAGCACCTTCGTGTGTGCTTTTGCAATGCATTAAAAAGGCGCTGGAAGAAAGGCGGTGCCTCCAGAGACTGACTTCTGCCCCTTCTGAGGAAGGTTGTCACTGCTCCACTGGCTGCAGAGTCTGGGGACCACAGGGCAGGCTGAAGTGCCCAGCCAAGCCAGGAGGTGCAAGCACTGCTAGCAAACAGGCTGACTATGGATCTCACTTCATGTTTTTCTATACCCTAATTCCCCTTTCTGGACTTTTTCTCTTGTCTACGTGACAGAGCCACCTGAGATCGGTTCCTGAGGCTTTGCCAGCCTCTAGTAATCTGGGGTGCACACAGTGGAGCCGCTTGCCCTACCTATCGCAATGCCTCAGCATAAAGACTCTTTCTGTGTATCAACTGTACAATGCCTAAGTAAGCATATATCTTATTTGGTGCTCTTTGGATTTTGCCTTCTGGCAGGTTTTAGTTTTACTGTCTGCAATGTCATAGAGCTATTAAAACGAGCCTACACCAATAAATAAACAATTTGGTGTGCTTGCTCTTTAGCATAAAAGTACACTTTCTGAACTGTGGGAAACCTCCTGTATATGAGGTTTTATATTTGCCTGAACTTTTTACCTGCAGGACATTTTGTGTTCACAGGTGTTGAAGGTTACACAGTGGTGAATCACTGAGTCTTTAGAAAGGAGAATTTTACCTCCTCTGCAATTTGACAGGCTTTCAAAAATACTTCTAAGGAGATAATACCCAGTTATAATTTTTCTCCTGAGAAAACATTTGTGTGATGAGGGAATGACTATTGACAGGAGATTCCTGGAAAGAAAAGGAATAAACAAAATTACAATAAAGTATTAGGTCTACAGTTCTGGTGTATTTATGGGCTAGGACACGGGTATTAGAGTGAGCCACTCCAAGAACACTTTGTTATATGTTTTTCTGTGCCTATTTGAACCACAACCTTGTGAAAGAGCTATGCTTGTTTTCATTTCAATAGCTACCCTTTTCTAGTTCATGCTTGCCATCTCCTCAGACTCCTTGTTTGTCGAAGGTGTGCTGATCACATTCAGATCCCTTGGTGACTAATCTGATTGGAAATAATCCCAGTTATTAAATATTCTTCTATCAGGGCTATGCTAGATCTTTTTATCTTATTTTCCACAGAAGAAAAATATCTGTTTACATATTATGCCATGCAATTCAGATACTTACGGAGTAAAACATATTGATTATCTGCATGTGGGTTGGGTTTTTTTCTATATCATTCCATACTATGCAATAAAGTAGAAAATCCTTCCTGATACAAAAGCTTTGGTTATCCTGCCTGCTGCAGTTAGCAGTCAATGCACATGTGGAGCTGACAGGTTAATACCGTCCGAGAGCAAATGGCCATTTGGGTGGAGCGGCCCCAACCTGGTGATTTGGGAAACACATTGCAGTGCTCACCATTGCCAGGGAACAGGAGGGGGCATTCTGGCCATCCAGAATGCCTGCACAGGGAGACTCCAGCAGAGGAGCAGCTTCCAGGTGCAAGGATTGATGCAGTCTTCCCTCTTGCGCCGCCCTCCGTCCATCGCCCCGGGCAGGGGATGGTGTTTCTGGTCCTCCTGGCTGCGTGGCTGGCCAGCAGAACTGCTTGCTCCCAGCCAAGTGGCTGCAGACTTGAACCCATTCGGTGACAGACCTGCCGCGGCCTGGGGGTGACAATCTGGTGTCTAGCACCTTGCAGCGGCTGTGTCCCCTGCCAGAGCCACGTTAACCCCCCCCAGGGAGGTCCCAGGCCTTCAGCCCATGCTTAGCGTGGGGCTTTCCCTCCGAATGGGAAAAAAGCCACGGTCTAGTAGCCAAGGGCGAGCAAAACAGGTTGGGGGCAAGGGCGACGGAGCCATTGCCGACTAACAGACCAGCTGCGGACCTGCAGGGTGTGCTGGCTGCCGGGCTCCTCCTGCCCAAGCCTGGAGAAGAAGTTGGATCTCCTGCTTGCATGTCTTCTGCTTAAGCACCCAGGTGGACCAGTTTCAAGCCTCCTGTATGTGAAAAGACATTACTAGTTTATTTCCAGGACACCCATAACCAAAAGCATCCCTTATTGTCAGGCCAAATAAGGAGAGAGTGACTCTGAGTACAATTCATCTCTCCTGATTTCATCTAACAAGAAGACGTCTAGGTTGTCCGTACAGTTCAGAGAGAGGGGTGTATTTCACAATTTATCCCGCCTAAATTGTACTTACAGGTAAATGTGTGACATTGGTAGGCAATATAAATATGTTCTTGCAAAGAAAATAAAGATCCTTCAGAAAAAGAAAAACTTTCGTTCCAGCATCAACTAGAACTGGAAAGAAAATGACATGGACCAGATGAGTCCCTGCCCAGCATGTAGGGATGCTGCCTCCAGGTTCACTGTCACTTTGGGCATGTAGAGTGATGAGATGCACGAGCTCAAGAGACAAGATCAGGGCTCCTGCTTATATTTTTGCGCACTTCAGTGCTTCTTTGGCATGGCTGAGACTGGAAAGGGAAGTGTTGAGATCCCAAGAGAAATATTTCCCGTTCTACCATCCCCAAGGCAGATGTGCTGACTTTATTCTCCTCCCTCTGGGAAATTTCTTATTGAGCCCATCACCAAGTTTGTCTAAATGAAAAAAGACAGACTGGTTTTTAGTTTGAGATATGTGGACAGCTCAGGCAACTATCCAGCTTTCATGCTTCTGGTTTTACCTGCATTTTGATAGTTGCCAGCCATCAACCTGCTAATACTGCAGCACGAAATCTGTCAGACGAGTATGTCTAGCAAACATTTGGTAGTGATGACTGTAGCTGATCATTCTTGCTCCCCGTACCTTGTAACAGAGGAATTGTGTGCATATAAAATTTTTTATTCATGCATACATGTGTGCACACATAAGCACGCAAAATCCTTAAGGTTCAAGCACACATTAGCCTCTGCTCAGCACTAGTCTGAAAGAATTTAGAATAAATAAAGTCCATGGGCTAAGATTACTTCCACAGTCCATTACACCAGAAGCTGACAAAGCCTTTAAAAATGAAAATGCTAATTTGGAAAAGGAAAAGCCTATTATGAATAAACCAATGCATTAACAAACAGAATATTTAGGTAGTTGACAAATGTGTTTTCTGGCTATCTAACAGAAATCCATTCCAGAAGGCAGCAGATATTTTTAGGCACCTGTAAAAGAAAAAAAAAAGGAGTGAGGATGGTTTTCTCTTCTCTAGGATTGCTGCTGTGGTGGGATGAATGTAGAAAACATCAAAATCTTGGAGTACCTGTTAAACATTTTATTAACTGATCATTTCATTTCCTAAAAGTAATTGATTTCTGAATTTTTGTTAGCAGCTGCTGAACTTTTTTTAGTACAGAAAATGTAGTAGTTAGCTGAGTCAGCATCCGCTTTTTCTTCCAGAGGCTTAGCAGCTCCAAGCAACGGGTTCAGTCCCAACTGTGTGCTGGGGAGGAGGAAGGGGGTGACTGTCAGAGAGACTCTGCGTCCTCTCATACCTCTTTCTTCTCATGCTCTGGAAGTGTTATTGGGAGCATTTTTCAAGCCCAACAGCCCATGGATGTGACATACTCCTTGCCCAACTATTCCAGCCCATCTAACAATTTGTAAGCTGTGGGAAATGAGCTCTCTGTGGCTAAGCAGTCCCTCTCCCACTACCCATGAAGACAAGGCTGAAGCCATCTGTTGGTGTATAAAGCCTGATGACAAGAGATGAAGGCAGGTGACGGAAGGGAACCACATGGGCAGTGGTTGCCCCCAAATCATGGGGTACACATGGTCTTATTCTCACAAAGTTTCCAGGATTGCGGGTGGCACATGCTCAAGCGCCATCAGGCAGGCCCCACTGAATCAAAAAAATGGGCTTAAAACGGTTGAGATTTAGAAAAAAGGAAAATCTCAGGGAGAAAAGAGGTATTTCTTTTGCATTGTTAGCTTATACCACAGTTATAGCTGCAGCTTCTTCTCTGCAGCTATGGACAGCAGAAGCTCGCTTCTTTAAAAACAGCACAGCCCAAGATTTTCATATAATCATAAGAATCTGGAATACAAAGCTTTAAAGACAAAGTCTCATAACCACAAGATTTTTGGTGGAGTCAGAAGAATTGGCAGTATTTGTTTTGCATCTCAGTTGTATGGAGAGTCCAACAGCTGTAGTAACTTTGAGAAAACACCCAAATTTTTGGCATGGCTCTTAGAAGAGAAATCCTGAGCTTCCAAGGGTTGCTTTCTTTATTCCTGTTTCTCTACACTCAGGCCCAAGGCAGCTGGGCATTTCCATGCATACAGCATTTCCAGTAGTGCAATTATGATTTCTGTCCAAGCATAATGATTTTTATAAAAACGTATGGCACCCTCAGGAGCAAGCTTCTGGAGACAAGATGTTTTATGACAATTAGAAACATAGATCTCTTTCCACACTTATCTACAGTGCCTATACTAGTATTCAGCTGTAATAAATGCTTTCCTTTCTTTCCAGACCAAAACACAGGCTGGACAACATATGAAATATTTATACAATATTTGCAAATACATTATGCAAAATCCACTTAATGCATGGTGTTGGCACTCTAAGACAGGCAGCGTAAACCAGGTGTTGCATTCCAGGCAGGGACAGACACAGCTGGCACAACAGACAGCAGGTTATCTCCCAGGCAAGAGCAGGCTCCCAGGCTGCCCAGACACTGAATACGTCGCTGCGTCCACTTATCTCCTTGTCCCTTATCTGCTCCTCGCACAGCGCTGGTGGGCAGAAGCCCGCCTGTGCCACCACTGCCAGGTTCCACACTCCGCTCCCAAGGCACTGTGATGGAGGCCAAGACGTGACGTGTTCCTGGCCAGAGGCCATGGGGACACGGTAGAGGACACGCTCGCCTACACTGATATTACCCCCGGAATTGCTGTCACCATGGGTCGGACCCCACTCTGCTGCAGGAATCCCCTTCCCAAGCCTCATGAGGAGGAGACTTTCCCAGGAGGAAAGTCCCACAGCCACCAGCGCCCCTTTCCTCAGGGTGCTCCAGCCTTCAGGACAGGGGTGGTGGCCCAGGCATAGCAGAAGTGCTGCTGAGGAAAGTGAGCCAGAGGTGAGGTTTCACATCTGTTTCTGTTTAAATTCATCAAATGCTAAGAGCCACAGAAGTGGAACAAGTTTTCTGAGGCCGCTGATCTCACTGGCGACAGAGCACACTGCTGGTGTTTTGCGTAACTTGTTAACTGCAATAATGATGTTTATCTCCTTTGCTTCAGTGGCATTTAACTGAGACATCCTGAAAAAATGGCAATGAGTAGGAATGTGACTGGCTTCATATTTTTAAACATACTGGAAAGGGTGGTCTTTACAAAGATTTAGCCAGCATCCTGATGTTTCCCAAGGGAGTTTACAACCTCAGTTGTATCTCAAGAGAGAAAGACAACAGGGTATGTGCTTGTGTGACAGCCACTGTCACAGCTGAGACACCAGTGGCTTATATGTAGATATTCAGAGATAAAACCTTAAGCTGGCTAAGCTTAACCTAAAGAATTAACATCAGGGGCTATAGGTGCTCCTTGTAATGGACCTTGAATAGTGAATTACAGATATCTCACAGGCTAAGATAAATAACATTTCGGTGGTCCAATATAACTGGCTTGAATTCGTTCTCCGGCTTCCAGAACATGAATAAAAATCTCGGTGGTAAACCCTAGCCACTAATTAACAGTAAGGAAGATATCTAAGCCAAAACAGTGACAGTACCTGCACCTCAGCAGCCTCCCCTTCCTGCCCTGCCACTTGCTCTTCCCAGAGACACCTGCAACATGCCCACAGTGACTCCTCTGGAACCAGTGCCTTCGGATATCTCCCCTTCCCTCCTCCCCTCCCCTCCTCACACACCTTTTCTCAGACTGATTTGGGGGGCTTTTTCGGATTGGGGGTTTTTGGTAGTGCGTATCTTCACAAACTGGATCGGGGTGGATTAGACCATCCCCACTCCTCCTGAGTAGACTCCTTGAATGGCTGTAAGGATGCCATTTGTCAAAGGGTGAGTGAATTATGAGCAAGGAATGCACTGTCCCAAATGGGAGGGCAGGCCATGGGATTCTCTGGGCGCTCTGCCTTCAAACCACATGGGAAAGCCTCTCCAGGGAAAGCCTCTCCAAGGAAAGCAGCTGAGTTGGGTTTCAGGGAGCCACCTCCTGTGGTACCCAGCTGCTGAGCAGGCTGCCGCTAGACCTCGTGCTACCTTTGATGGCCAAGGCATTTGCTTTTCCGAAGGGTCACTTCTCAGCTGTGAAAGATGCGTGCTGGTGTAGGAGCACACAGCACCTTGGCTGATGGGTAAGGAACAGGGCTTTATAATGAGGCTTTTAAAAAGCCTGCCACACTCTGCTGCTGCAATACCCTTTGATACCCAACATATTGTATTTCAAGTTTTCAGGAGATAAAGTGTGATTCTCTGAAAGCTTCAGAAATAATTCAGTAAAGGCATCGGCATCTTCCTTCACGCTTGGCTGTCTGCCAAAAAAGCGAAACTCCAGAGCTGTACTGGATCTTTAGCAACACTCCTGGTCTTTAAACTCAAATTAAGATTTTAGACATTAACATACATGATATGATGCTTTTTCTTTGCTTCTTGTTTTTTTCCCCAGTTATACTGCTAACAAACTCCTTTCTCAACTGAGCTCTTGCACAGAACCAAATCAGATAAACAGTAATAAAACACAAAACGTCATCATCTCTTTCAGAAGATGTCATAACTTCTGATGCCTCAAGATCTTTGGAAGTGTTTGTGTCTTTTGAAAGATCCAATGATCTTTTCTCTTTTGGGCAGTCTCTGGGAACCTGTGTTTTCAAGGGTCCTACTGGACAAACCTCTACAGAGACAGCAAAAGCCACTCTGGTGGTGTTTCTTAGTCCTGCATCCCACCTAGACTTGCAGCACCCTAAAGCATAATATTCTCTCAAAGGTTGGGTCTGACCAGCCTCCACTGTCATTGACTCAGCCCCACTCTATCTTAATTGAATAGTTAATTCCCATAGATAAAAAAAGTGTCATTTCTGAATTGGATATTATTTTAACACTTTGATGTAGTCTAAAAAAAAAACCCCAACCATGCAATGTGTTTAATATTGATAGAGATTGGGGATACTTTAGGCCAATGCCATGAGATTTGTACACTCCCACTAACTGGTACTCCAGGACCATGAGTGCTGCAGACAAGAAGCAATTAGCCAGGTTGGGCTGGAGCTGGGCTCTGGCCCTGAGCCACAGCACTCCCGCGTTCCGGGAGAAACACATGGATCTGGACAGGGTGACCAAGCATGGCCAAGGTCCGGCTGCTGCAACGCTGCAGAGCCCAGGGCAGGGTGCGAGAAGGAAGTGGAGGGAGACAAGGGAATATTGATTTTCAGACGTAAGCATTTAAAATGGGCATTTTTCTAACACAGACCTCGTGGTCTGACCTGCATACTGCTGCAGAGTGGCCAGCTAAGTATGCTAAGCTATGCTAAACCAAGCTGCTAGCTAAATGAGAATAAGTATGGTGTGAAACAGAATTCAGTTCTGCATTTCCAACAGAGCAAGTTGTTCATGCAAGAGGACTGCAAGATGCATAGAGCTTGGTTAAAGGAGCCTGCAGGGGAAGAGTTTAGAAAAAGCACTAGCACATTAGCTGGTACGTACATCTCAAACGCTTCAGCACTGTTGAAACAGCTCAGCAAATAGTTGCTCTCATATCTGTTGAACTGAGGAAAAGCCTGAGTCCTCTCATCTTCTTAGCTTTGGCACTGGGCATGAAAATTGGGCTGTGCTGACCTGCGAGCCTGCAGGGACACTTCTGCTGATGATCAAAGCACAGCTGGGCATCTGCACTGAGTAAACACAGTAAACACAGTAAACACACAGCAAACCTCAGGATGTCTGTGGGGTTACTTACTAGCTCGTGAGAGCCCAAGGTAAAGAACAGGACAAGGAAAGACATGCCCAGGACAACCCGGATTAGATGTAGTCCTCATCAATGAGTAAAGTGATGGTTGCATAGCAATGCTCTCGTTAATGCAGGATCAGGTTCTTGTGCGTGCCCTCTCCTCCTCGGCTCTTCAGGTTTGTGCTCACACGTAGGCCAGTCCCCACCTGAGCTGTCAGAGCTGCACCCTGAGACGACTCGTTTGGCAGGCTGCACAGAAAATTAACTGGTTGCTGTAACGAAGAACGTGTGACGTCCCACATGCTGTATGCTAATTGTTGGTAATGAATTGCTGAACTAAAAAGGCTTAAACTCCATGATTTGGATCAATGTCCACTATTAATTCATCAGTGGACACCACCAATAATTTCAAGCTTCGTTAGGCACGGAATTACACTGCTAACCCCTATTTCTCATGCGTGACTTGGATTACCAAGAAAAGGGAACAATGTAGAAAAAACCAAAACCTCTGACTGACCTTGCCCAATGACCAGATGTCTATGTGGTAAATGAATGCAGAGATCAATAAAATATTCCACTTCTGATAATAGCTTTCACTTTGGTGCATCTTATTTAAGTCTACCTGACAGGACTGACTGGAAGGAATGGATACCAAAAAGAGTCTGAAAAACATCAGAGATGAGGAAACCACACTGTCCCTTCTCAAATACTGATAAGAAGAAAGCTGTATGGGCTTTTAGAGGGATAGGGAGTTAGTGGGAAAAAATTAAGCGCTCGTCTGAGAAGAGCCGCTGGACCAGATCTAGGTGACATTGCCTGGGCCTGGCTGTAGAGAAGTGATGCTCACTGGTACCAGCTGAGAACACGGCCCCAAACCTGCGAGCTCCTGACAGAGCAAGGATGTGAGTAACTTCCACTGCATTCTGCTCACAGGGTTGGAAAATATGCCTCTGGAGAAGTCATTTTAGGCTTACACGCTTACAAAGAAGAGCCAAGTGTATCACTCGGGCTTTGGTTTCTTTCAGACTGATAAATGTGCTACGGGCTTTCTATTGTTCCATGGTTTTTTTTCTTCCCATTTATAACAAATGCTCTGTTTCAGTGGGGTATGTCTCATGTGGATGGCTCCAGTCAGAGACCGTAGCCAAGCTGGGGCTCAAAATACCAGCAAAAGTTCTAACACTCAAGATTCCTTGTTTAATCAATTGAGTGAAATGTAATGACCAGAAACCCTAACAAGAATTACATCAGCATCAGTAAGCATAGAGGTGCTTTGTATCGGCCAGATGAACACCACTATGTTTATTGCAGATGGTCTGCTCCTGTAAGGACATGGACTGAAGTTAGTCGGTCTTGTTTGATGATTTTCCCCTATTGGAAGGAGTCGTGAGGGGAGAAGTTAAGACAGGTCAGAGTGAAAGGGTGGCGGGAGATGTAGAGACATGTCTAGCTTATGTAAAATTTGTTTGGCATTACTTTCTGAATTTTTTATGTTGGACTTAATAAGCTGGACTGACAGAAAGACTCGGTCTCCCTTAAACCAGCAGCAGGCTACATCTGGTGGGTACGTGGGTGGAAATAGAGGAAAAATAAGCCGGGTCAAGAGAAGTCATGGTCTGACAGGGTTGCTAGTGGAGTCCTTTTCTCTTCTAAAATAAGAAGGAACAGGGAGAGACTTTTTATCTGTGTTAGTAGAAGACATGCTAAGCAGTTAAAACAAGATCAGAGCCGTACCTCTCCAGAGCCATATGGTGTGCTGGCAAAGAGGCCTAAAGCAATCTGTAGAGCAAATGGCTGGCCTCGGAGAGGTTCATCAGGAAGATGTGATGAGATGAAGCAGAGAAGCTGACTTGGGGCCTTCTTTTGGCTTTTGCCAATGATTGGCCAAACGATTGGTTTGGTATTTTAACTATCACAACCTCTGCAGAGGCCTGGTGTGTGCTATTAGTGTCCCCTGTGTTGGGGAGGGTGGGAGGGTAGGAGCTCCTACCTCTGTTACAGGGGGTCAGAAAATCATTGCTATCTTCTGGGATTTTGCTATGGGTGTCACACAGGTCCAAGGCAGTACCTGCCTACAGCTGTCCAGAAAAACTTACTGAAAATAAATTATTTAGGGAATCTTAGAGAAAACAGCTTGTTGGTAAATATCTCTTACTGAGATCTTCAGCTGGATGAAAGAATGAAATTTCCTTCAATACACTGGAGGCTCAGCACACAAACATGTCTTTACTATGGACCAGGCAATACCATGATCCCCCTTGCTTGCCTTAACCTTGGATTTGAAGCTCTGCAGGGCTTTTGTGGCTCGTGGCTCTGAGGGCTCCTGGGCACTGGAGCAGCTGGAACAACAGGCGCAGATCAGAGGACTAGATGATCTGAAAAGCCCATTTCTAAGCTGGTGAGGCACATTGAGCCTTTTGTTGGACCATACTGTGTCCACAGAAACAGAATAACTTAAAATTAGATGTCTTTTTCATGCCAAATTTCATTATTTCAGACAATGAATCAGGAATTTATGTTTGATGTTGTTAACAATATGGAAAAATAAACCACCTGTGCAGTATGCATACAAATACGTAAACAGAGCCATGATGATGAGATTTAAAAAAAAAAAAAAGAAAGAAAAAATTCAGATCTGCCAAGTCTTTCACCCCTTTGTCATTTTTTCATACTATCTTTCTCATGGTGACCTCCCAAGCCTCCCTTTCTCTCCTGCTATTTTGTTTTTTCACTTAAAGTGCAGATCATGGCACTGAGCATATGAAAGAAGATGGGGAAAACAGCCATGTGCTTCACTCTTTGTAGATACAAATTGTGGCAACGGGCCATTTTTAATCTGAGGAGATAGTTACAGGCCTACATTAAATGTGGGTAAATGAACTCTTACAAGGATTTGGAGCAAAACTGGAAGGACTGAGTCAGCAAAGTCCCTAGTGCGGATGCCCTTAACTTTGCTTTTCCTTCCCTGAAATCAACACAAGCGTGCATGAGCTGAAAGCACTTTGCTGCACTGAGCCTATTAAAGGAACCGCAAAGCATCCAAGTCTACTTCACTGTATCAGGCAGCAGAAAGAGAAAGCAATAATGAACACCAAAGAGACTGAGATGGAGCAAACATAACGTAAAAGTTCATATAGCTGTGATTAGTAGCCTGCTGCTCCCTCCGTTCATCCAGAAAATATGAAATCTATGGATAATCATCGAATTCTGCATGCGTTTGCTGTCTTTTGTTTCCCAAAGTGTGCTACAAATGAGAATATATAGTAATAATTACATCCACAGTGGGCTGGAAAGCAGGAGCTTTTTAACCACGCATAACAGTAAAGCTGTGGGAGAGATTTCGGTTCGGAGGCGGGATTGGGCAGGGTCCAGAACAGTGTGGTGAGTCCTCCCACCTTTGTAAGGAGGGTAATTGATTATTTCATGACCACAGATGTCCAGGACACCTCTTCTATTTTTCATCCAAAATCTTTCCCCCTCTGTATGGTTTGGATCCCTTTCTCTAAAATGGATGCAGCCCAAATGCACTCGAATGTTCTCTGGACTCAGCAGAACAAGACCTTGGTGCTTTTCAACCTGGTGAAAAACTGACAATCCTGATGTCACCGAAGATGTGGGAGCTGGAGAAGCGATACTCAGAAGCCCCCAAAAGTGTCTTAGAGAAACTACATTATGCAATGGGAAAGCTGAATGCAGAAGACTACCTGTTTATTTATTTATGCAAATACACAATTTATAGCCACAGTGGTGATTTGTTGTTTAGCCGTGACTGGTTATACAATGATTAGGCAGAGCAATAGATTTCAACCAGAGTGTCAGCTTGGGTCTTTTGTACCTCTGTTTGGCTATTATACCCAACAGTGAAGACACTGAAATAAATTGTTATTGCCTATGATAAGCAATAAAGTCCTTCGGAAGAGCCTCCACACTTGTGGAGGGTTTTCAACACTGGCAAGTGAGTATTTGTACTGGAGCTGTTTCTGTGGTGCCTTCTTACCCTTTATATTAGGGGAAAAATAACTCAGTGTAAAATACTTACAGGTCACTCTAGTGCCATGTCTATATCGTCCAGACCTTTTGTACTCTTTTTTTTTGCTATCATCCTTCCAAGACCAGCAAGTCTGCAGTGCTGTTTCCTCTTGGTGCCCAAACTGCTGTCAAGCTCTGAGGTACAGCTGCATGGATGTGCTGAGAGCTGAAAAGCTGTGTGCTACTGATCCAAGGGGATTGTGAATAACATAGCAAATAAAAAGGATTTGCTCTTGAGATGAAGCCTCAGGAGCTCCTGCACTCCATTTCCATGGAAAGATTAATTTAGTGGAAAAAATGTTATCCACTCCCCTAGCCACTCCATGCTCCTTGGTCCCCTGCAGCGTGGGGCCAGGTGGGGTCCAAGCACGAATTTCCTTGTTGCTGCTGGTTTGCAGCCTTTCTCGTTGCTGTAGCCCCGAAGCCTGCTGCCAGCCAAGAAACCCAGCACAGCAGCCTGAAAACACCTCAGACCACCCAGGGTTACAGCTGTTGGAATAGGCACATCCAACTTACAACTAATCGCTGAGTGGAGTTTACGTTTAACCTAGGTTCTCAGATAACTGGAACGGATCATCCTTGCCCAGGTGAGTGGGGAAGATGTAAACCCTCCTTTCTAGTGCAAACTCACCTGTTGTGGTTCCAGAGAGAGCGACACAGTGCAGCCAGGGCTCGGGTGGGCAGCAGGTTTGCTTCTGGAGGTGCTTCGGTCTGTGGTGCTTAAAGTTTCATCACGGTAGTTTTCATAGCTCCTGACTCACTCTTTCCCGTCCGTGCAAGCAGAGCAGAGAGGCACAATCCTACTTATTTTCCAGGTGAGAACCTGAGGCCCTCAGCTCAGCATCTCAGAAGTGTCCAGGCACCAAGGTCAAGTCCCAGCAACATGGACCTTGCCTAAGGCCACAGGAAAAATATTTGGCAGGGCAGGGACACCACCAGCCTTTGCAGCTTTGACCAGATGAGGGCACATGATTCAGACCAGTATCCGAAATCTCAGACTAGCTCCAGATGATTGCCTTCCTTCTTGGAGCCTTGCTACCAAAGGAAGAATTGCTTTATCATAAGAATTGCTGAAGAAGACATGCAAGTTGGGTCTGCAGGGTGGCTTTTGTGGTGACAAAGTACTCTCACGGGAAAGCTCACACACGCGGCGCTTTCTCCAGCAAGCTGTCTGGGAGACCCAGTGCCTGGTGAGCGTTAGATTTGAAGGGAGAGCATGTTGGGTTCGGCAGAACTCTAATTAAACACTGCAACAGACCCACATCTGGTTCGCCTGTGCTGCTTGCTGCTGACAGGAGCTTTCTCTCTCTGCTAGCAGTTGTTATGACACCCATGTATCCCAGCGGTGGGAGGCGCATACAAATAGATCTGTAAACAGATAAATGAATGTATAACGGGGGGAAAAAAAAAAAAAAAAAAGGAAAAACCAACCAACCAAACGCGTTTGGAAAGGTCCGTATTTGCCCGGAGAGCCGGGATTGAATTGCATTTATTTTGTCTTATCCC
>JAVJGG010000059.1:9799937-9831855 GCA_035590195.1 Aviceda cuculoides
GCCTGCTGTTGGGTTTGTTTTCTTTTCTTTTTTTTTTTTTTTTTTAACCCCTCTTCTGTGGTAAAGAAAGAGAAACAGAACTATTCCCATTTTGTTATTCCTTAAGGGAAGACAATGGGAGCCATTTGCTTTTCCACAGACATCTGCCCCTTGGTGGTTCTGTCTTCACAAGGAAAGAGCTCCAGTCTCAGCTGATTCCACCCAGAAACCCACTAAATAAATGACATTTCACATTTTTCTCCTGATTTAGAAGGGCAAACTAAAGACAAAATCCCGCAGAACTTTTTCATCACTTCTGATTGTTCTGTGTACTAGGACAACAGCTTGGTCTGGCTGACTCAAGGCTGGGACCGCACTGCTTCAAGGTTTGTTTTTTTAAATGACAGTAGAATCCCTCCCTCTTTCTCACAATGGGGTTACCTGAATCTATATGCTGTGGGTCTGACATATGGACCCATTTATTTCTCTTTTCTCCCTGTGGCAGTGCCAGCTCTCCAGTTTCCATAAGCTTATAGCATTTCCAGAACACCTCTTGGAAGTGCAGCCCTTCTGCATCAATTCAGAGGCATTTAATTTTATTTTATTTGCCTGACTTTCTATATTTCTATAATTCATATATTCTGAAGCTCTGACATTGTTTCCTTCCTTTTTCCTCTGGCCTCATCCCTGTCCAAATCAGGCATAAAAAAAAGCTTGACATTCCAGTTTAGGTAGTGAACTGTGTGATCCTACCGCAAAGAATCACTTGGCAATCTGTAGTGCACCTCTGTGTACACACGCACACATCCATGCACACACCCCAGGTCATTTTTACATGCTCTACTGTAGCATGTGTTGGGAGGCAAATGGTGTGCTGACCTAAGCTTTATAGTCTTTTATGTCTATGGAAAATCAGTGATATATTCATAAAAAATCTACATAGGTCAATGCCAGGGAAAACCCTGAGTTGGAAACAATGCCCAAAGGGTAGAAAAATATCCACAGATTTTTACTGCAGTTTCCATTTTTGTTGTGAACCACGTGAGTTTTATTATGGGTCATCAGATATTCTCACATGATCCCTGTGTCCAGCATTGGTGCACATGGCTCGAGGAAGTTTTTGGTTTAGTATGAGATCATTATACTTAGACAAATGGTTTACAAGATTTTGTGTGCTGCACCCAGCTGCATTACACCAGAGGACTATGAGTCTCCTTTGAGGACAAAAGAAGGTCGATTGTTCCTTTAATTGCAATTGCTCTTTAGAAATAGCACAAATAACCAGGGAATGAACACTGAAATGTTCAGTTTCTGATACACTGAAGACAAAAATGCACTGCTTTTCCCAAATGTTATAACTAATACTTTTAAATGCTGTATCCTTCTCTCGTCCAGTTTACAGGACAGTGTTCTAGCACAGCAGGTCTATGATCTAAGGTCAATCAGTTTTTTGACAGAGATTTAGGACTTTGGTATGTTTTAATTTATAATATTAATATCTGTTCTCTTGGAATAAGTTTCATTTTCCATGGAAAGGCTTGGGCATTAGGGTTTCATACCATTAAAGGCTGTGGTTGGTTTCAAGGAACTGTGGCTATTTTTATGCTTCATTAATTTAGACATTCATTGTAGATACATACGTGGTAGTAGCATCTGTCTGCCTCATTGTAGGCATTCACAAAGAGGCATTCGTGATGCTGTTGAGGCATCCCTGATGAAAAGCATCCAACAAGTGGATAGCAAGGCCCACCAGGGCTCAGCACGAAGGAATGTCCTGTAAGGGTACAAGAACTGCTCTTCCGTCGCTACAATCTCCCAATCCCCAGTCATCTTTTATGCATGAAATAAATAGTTGAAAACTGAAAAGAAGGTAAAAAGCTAAAGCAGTTCTTGGGCAGATCAGATCTGTGGAGTAGAGGACTGGCCATCTACTGTCTTGACATTGTGAAGTTGAGAAAAGTAAGCAATTGACCTAGCTGATAAAAACACATAGGCAACGCAGTTTTTCTCACAGATTTACAGTAGCTCACTTCAGTTGTGTCATGCAATACAGAGCAGAAAAGAGGGACTACAACACAGCTGGCTGGTTGAAACAGTTCTATAATCAGCCTCCTCTGAACTGTCTCTTAATGGAGATGGCAAACTGTAGAGCTTGAGACTTCAAGATCCAGTGATGTAACTTGTGAAAATCCTGGGGGTCCAGACCCCGGGCTCTTGGACTCACTGCTATATTCAGGCAAAGCCTCATTGCAAAATTTGTGGAGGAAGACAGTCTCCTACCAAACAACTACTGAAAAACAACGGTTGGTTTGGGCACTGTCTAGACAATCCTACTGTCTATTAGACAACTACAAAACTGGGAAGTCCTTTCCCAGGCTAGCAAAGCACGTAAGCACATGGTTAATAACACACAACGTAATAGTCCCAGGGACTCCAATCAAATTAAGCTATGTGCTTACAAGCTCTGCTGAACTGGAACCAGATTGCATTAGCTTGCTTTAACCTCTCCACAGATCACAAACACTAAGCTGGAAACACCTGCCTCGGAGGGCTGAAGGTAATAGGGAGACACAGGAGGAAGCGATGCTCCGACAGGCGCCTGCTGGGATGGTTCGGGCTGGTACCGAGCCCGGTGTGTGACTCTGGGTTTCAGCAGACCAAAGGGTTAATTGTGGTGCTGTACTGTGATTCGGGGAAATGAAGGCAAACTAGCCAGAGAACTTGGCCCATCTCTGTTGGCTTCGATAAGGATGTTCCTGCATATGAAAAGAGGGGATCTGCTGTATGGAGAAAGAGAGGGGCAGAAAAGGATCTGTCAGCAATACCTAGTCTTCTTACGGGAGACGAGCTGAGCCAAATGTAGGCTGGCTTAGAGCCTGCTCTCAATGGAGTGGCTCCTGCTTCTGATGTGGGTGAATTCAGTCCTGTTTTGTCACTTGGGGTTTGCTTACACTAGCAAGGAGCATTATTGATACTGCCCAAGATACCTTCCCAGACCTGCCGTTGTCACTGCATTTCCCCACATGGACAATGTGCTGGCTTTACAGGGATTTTACTGCTTAATCTCATTCTTTTTAGTTGCAGTAGGAATTTTTTATCTGAAACACTAATGAGTGGTGTTGCTGGAACTCTGGTTCCTCAACACCACAGCAGAGCTCACGTGAAACATGCTGGTTTTGTCCTGTATGGGTGTCCATCAGAAAATGGCATGAGCTCCTTGAGTGGTGTACTTTTATGTGAGTAAAATTAAACATACTCAGTACTGGAAACCTGTCAGGGATTGTTGATGGCATCCATTTTGGAAGCCATTATCGCTGTATCTAGGGACTTCACTTTCTGGCAAATTGCAGTTATCTGTGGACCATGTCAAAATAGTCAGGTTCAGTTTTTCATGCTTAAAGCCTTTAGCTGCGTAAGGACCTGACTACTCTTCAGATCATCTTCATCAGACCACATCCCAATAGGTGTGTGTGCTAAAGATGAGGAGTGTTATCTGTATCCGTTTTTTTTTTTTTTGAGAGACCCTTAATCAAGTACTGCCTTCACGAGGAGACTGAACATTTGCTTTGGGAAACCTTGGGATGTGAAATTAATGTCTCATGGGCACCTGATTCGAACCAAAGCTCTCCATGTGGTGAATAAATATCTCTGAACATTTACTTTTCCACACTGAAACACCGTCAGTCTCAATACAAGCTGCTAGCATTTCTGTAGTATTTCTCACTATTCTGTATTTATCAAGGCTTGTAAGAGGGTTCCCAGTGCGTGACCAATGGACACTCACAGCTGATAAAACCCATCTCCATGGTCTACAGAGGGACTTTTTAATAGTGATCAGAGCCAGCCAACTGCTGACACTCAGCTTTTCTTCCACTTTCTGAGCACTGTGGAGGTGGGGGCTGCTGGAGCAGTGCAGAGCCCAGGGAAACCCTCTGCTGCAGCACTGTCAGGCAGACGGTGCCTGGGGGAGCCCGGGCTGATGCCCTGCTCGCTCCTCCAGCCCTTCCCATACCCTGTGCCACAGCACGGACCTGTTGTGAGGTTTGGTCTATGGCACTGTGTCACTCTGACAAGTCTCCTTTTTTTTATGCACAGCGGGAGCCCTTGAAAGGCAATTTAGTGCAAGGCAGAGATTTGTGTTTTTTAATGTGTTGTCACAAACGCTAGCAGCAGTAAACAGGTGCTTGTTCAGCTTACCCTTAACATTCTAACAGATACAGCACCAGAAACCAGAACTTAATATAATATAAGATAATATAATATAATGTAACATAACATAACACAAACCTTAGTGATAGAAAGGAATAAAAGAATGATCTCTGAAGACAAAGCAATATCCTGGCTCATTTCGAATAGTCTGGTGAATGGCTTCTCAGCCCATCTCCCCAGAAAGTGGCAGAACAGAATCAGATGACGAAAGGGAACAGCACATCTGAAATTATAGGAAGCATCCTATTTTACAGTTACTATTCAGTCTATGTTAAAAGATGAATATTTTCTCTTTAAAATTTGCTTATCACATCAAAGTGTCAACTGAAAACTACATTCTGATGAGGAAAGTATAGAAAGTCTCAGTGATATTTATTGCTTTTTCTTGGGCAGGGAGGGAGAGAGGGATGAGGTTGGTCAGACCTTTTGCATTTCCTCATTTTCCTGAACTGTCAGGGAATGTTTCACCAGTTTGCCTCTCATATTCTTAAAGTGTCTAGTGTGTTACCAGCACGAATAACCTCTTCTTCAATAAAAATTAATGCATTTTTAAAGACTAGTTTTGCTTGCTACTTGTTGCTACTGTCACCTGCTACTTGCAGGCTGCTCTTCAGAGCCTTCAATTTTATACAGTCCACATCTTCTAAGTCTATATCAGCACTGGCCCATTTAATTTCTTTTAGCATATTACAAGAATAAAATATAATATCAAAAGTGCTTTGAATTTTGTTTCATATGAACATTTTCTAAGATAAAACATCAGATACCCTGACAAATCAGCAATAAAATTCACATCAACTTTCCTGGCTCAGAATCAGGCCCACAGAAGATCTTGAATGGTTTGGTCTGCAGACTTCAGCCTAACATCTCACAAAACTCATCTCACAGTTGATAAGGATTGCGTGAGCCAGCACAGGCAGGCTGCAAGAACAACCACAAAACCATGGATGGAAGGCAAAGAGTAAATTTATTTTCGTTACCGTGCCAACCAGGGGATCCCCAAAGCAGCAGCCGGGCAGAGACACACGAGGGGGACGGAGGCACTGCTGAGCTCGGTCCATGCCGGAGGGTCACCGAACCTGCTGTGTTCACCTCTACTGCAGGGATTCACGCAGGCGTAGTCTGCCGCTGTGCTTTGATCTTTCCCACAGCGGGGCAGGAATCTCGAGCATGTTTGATAGGGTGCCTCTAAGTCTATCACAGGCCTACGTTATCGAAACACAGATGTTCTACTTGTCCAACACACAAGGCAAAACGACAATTAGTATGATATATGTGTTTTTCTACACCTCAGCTGCAGGTCACTTGAGCGTGTTTATAATCCTCCGTGCCAATCTTCCGTTATTTTCCCACAAGAATGAAGTGCTTTTTCATCAAAATATGAAAGCTTGCAGCGAAGGAAAGCCGTTATGCAGTGAACGTGAATACTCTGTCCAAAACCTTTTGGCATAGCTCCTCACTCCTTTTTTTTGTCCTTGGAAGTGTACGTCATTATTGTGATACTTATGAAACAGTAGCTCCGCTGCTATCACTAACACACAGTTGGTGTGGGCTGTCAGTTATTCTCGCTTACATTGATGTGGAGACCACAGTCCCCTAAGAAAAGTCTGTGAAATTAGTACAGATTTGGATTGAGTCGTGGAGAGCAGGATTTAGCAGAGAGCAAAACAATTTAAGTAAAGCTTAAAAAGTCTCAAAAGTTTCTCAGTGAAATTACACTGATATATATTGTGTTCATGGAGGTAGCATCCCTGTGATAAAATACAGACATATTTGATAATTTGAAATAGCTTTGATACCTCCAGTTTTAATCTGCTGTAGGATTATATCTTCCATTTCAAATCCCTAAGAAAAAAAATCTTCTCTTCATTTCCTATCCATGAGGATATATTCTACTAAAATTACACAGCCATTAGGCCTTATACTACTAGTACTTTTCAAAAGTTAGGTTTAAAGTCCAGTATCTCCCCAGTCATCCAGAGTCACCTACCATTAAAAACCTAGTGCATTTGTGCAAAAAAACCCCCAAACAAACAAAAAAAACCATTTATGTCAATTACAGGGGTTTCTAAAATGAAATACTTATTATTTTTCTTTCTATCTAAGGTTGTACTCCAAAGAAAGGTGACCTATAGAAAGGATGAGATAGAAAGGCAGTATACATGTCATTTAATTGCTTTTTACACTTACTTTTAAAATGAAATGTGACAGAAGACTTTTAGTGCTTACATGGGACAAGCTACCCGATTGACCTAGATTCAGGTGGATCCACCTACTTTTCCAGCCCATGCAGCCATTTTGAGCCTGTGCTGGTAAAACCTTGCTTCCCCTGTCTGATATGTTTCTTCAGTTTCCACTTTTTATGCCTAATGAAACGCCAAGGAACTGACAGAGAAAATTGACTGTTTCATGGAAAAGTATTATAATGAATCAGCCCCTGTAGCAGGATTTTTAAAATTGTGTTTGATTTCAATAACATTTCAACATCGTAAGTCTGATGTTGTGCCTGGCAGCCCCCGGGCAGAAGCTAGGCTGATTGACTAACCTGAATTACAGCAACATCTGACACGAGCCCTGGCTTGAAATAAACTCCTTTGCAATACTCCGGTGAACCAGTCCAGTGCTGTGCTGAGAGTGTCCAGCTCTTCATTTGCCAAACTTTTTCCTTTGACCCGCACTCCATCTTGTCTTTCTCTTGGTTACCAAACATTTCTTCTCCAAGTGCTTCGCCTGATTCCTCTTGATCTATTGCCTGACGATCCCTCTTTCCTCCCCAGACGTCTCTGCATCCTCGCTCCGTGCCTCTCCTGCTATTTCAGAGTTGATGCGCAGCGCTGGATCTTTTCCTTTGACCAAGGTCTTGAGGCTCCTCAACTGTTTCACTGTCACCTGCTGCTCCACTTCTGATGTCTTCTTCTGACAGCCATTTGGTCCCCTTTGGCAGCACTGGGGCTTTAATCAGCAACGCAGCCTTCCTGCTCTGCAGCCTACAACTTCTCTGACGGTGGGTTTTGCTGGACACCTGGGCCTCTGCTTCCTCGTTCACTCTCCTGTCTCGTGCGTGTTGCTTTGCTGCTTTCTCCCTCGTTGGATGTGTGTGTCTTTCCTGCTAGGTGAGTTCACCCTCAACCTCTTTCACTCCCCAGAAATGTAGATGAGCAAGTCCTAAGGAAGAAGAACTCCACTGCAGGCTGTTTCTCTGTGTTTTCGTTTTCTGCCAAAAAGAAGAATAAGAATTATTATAGATAAGAAAGAATCACAATTTTTACAGATTGAAACCAAAGTTATCTTGTCTTTGCAGTCCTGACACAGCTCCTGTGGGACTTCCCCTGCCTTCCATCATGGGCTGGAGTGGCTCTGGTGACCTTACGGATGCAGACTCCTCCTCTGACACATTGCGAGAAGCAGTTTAGCACAGAAGCCTTACTTCCCATGGGGAGAACCAGCTGATGAGTAGCTGCACATGCATAGTTGCATTTTAAATGTAGACTAGAGCTGGCTGTAATACTTTCAGTAACCGAAAACTTTTCAGAATTGCATTTCTATAATTTCTGCCAGAGAGCACGATTCTGTTCCCTGCAGTGAGATAATACTTGGTCTCAGCTGAGTGCTTAAGTTTTACTTTGTGTGACTTGGATCACTCAGCAATGAAGAGCTTTCCCTTGAATCTGCCAGAGCTTGGACTTAACCTACACATCCTTATCTTAAGCTGGAATCTAGACATTACCATGCACACTTTTTTGTGGAATTCAGCTTACAGCATGCTTTATCCCTGTGCTTCTGCAGGACACCTACACACACATAGTCCCCATTTTGGCAGGAATGTCAATCCATTTAGCTGCTGCTTATTAAAAAATAATGTACTTCTGCTGACAAATATTTACATGAATGCTTTCAGAAAGTGTTTCTCTGGTTGTTTTCAGATCTGTGAGTTTTAAAGGACAAAGAGGAGTAGAAAAATCTTGCTATGAAAATCAAAGGCAGTCCATGTTATTACTATATAGACCCAATCAGACATGTATTCCACATGATTCCCTTATTCTTAAACCAAATACTCCCGTGGTTTAAGTATTCTGGTGATTATCTGCAAATTAACGTGTGCTAGACTTGGTCTCCAAATTCAGTTCATGCTAGGGAGTCTTCCTTATAGTAGGTCTTCCCTTAAAGCTGCAAAAGAAGGTAATGAATTCCATTTCTTGCTTTTCACTTGCTCAGGAGTGAAGTTACATTGGCTGCCCACAGAGTGCCCTTTGCTTTCCACCTCATGACTGTATAGATCTGTATGCAATATTTACAGCCATGGCTCTCCTCTCCTGGACAAGACAGTTACAGGTGCAATATCAGCCTTCTCCCACTGAATTCTAGCAATATTTAGTTATCTGTAAAAAGCAGAGTGAAAATCTGCTTCCTTTTCAGTCCTGCAAGCTGTACTCTCACTAGTGATTACCTGGCCTTCTTAAAATGACATAAATCACTTATGGCTGGCCATGGTCACACCTTACCTAGAACTGGCCCAGTTCTCCTTTAAATTTGAATAAGCACTGGGAAAAGGTACTGCCTTGCATACATTAGTCCCCAAATTACTTTGTTTAGTCAGATCATAATCAGCGCAAACTTCCTCATGCAGCTGCCAAGTAGGCTCGTGGCTTATCCATAGGGAGCCGTGTTTCGAAAGCAAACATGCTTTGCTAGGCTGCTCTTGGCGTATCCACCATAACTCTCCCATTATTCACAGGGTGGGACCTGGGGTGGAGAAGTAAGGCCATTTGTTAAAGTACAGCCCCTACTCATGGGGCTTATTTCACCTAAATGTAACTGGTGCTGAGGAGTGTATGCACGTATATCTTTAGGTTCTCCAGCTTCCTATTGCAGAACCAGATCCCTGCTGATGAATCCCTTTACCCCTAGCAATCCATTTATATAACTGTACAGTCAGGGCTGTTTTTGCAGCGTAGAAAGGGCTGGAAAATCACAGCAGTTGCTCACTTAGAGCAATTACCTTTCTCCCCAAGTGGCCCCACTCCTTTCAGCAGGGGGTCACTCAGTGTGAATGAAGTAGAAGTGTTTGCCTGTTAATTACTTTGCATAGCTGAGCTTGTCCTTTATGATTTTAGCTTCTCTTCTAATCTGAAGGTGCACAACCATGGTCTCTGTGGTGTTCAAGGCTGAAGCTGGCAGGGGTGGACTCGCTGGCTGGAGCCAGCTTGTTGATCCTGCCTGTTCAATGACATCTTTTTCACAGGTTGTTCCATCTTTGGAAAGTCACCCTGCTCAGATCAAGAACTGTGAAGAATCTTCTTTCCTCCCCGCCTCCAAGTTGGCTTCTCTGGACTCCACAAATCACTGCTTTCCTAATATATAAACAGAAACATGGAAATATGGAAGAAAAGTTCAAATGCCAACATTAACAGTGAATGGCAATGATGTCTATGTTTAAGAACTATGACAAATTCTGTTTTCATTACTCTGAACTCAGTATCCTAAGGAGAAGAAGTATGTATTTACTTACGGGCTTCAGAAAGCTGAACATCTGCAAGACAGTGCTTGAGTGGTGGTAGCATGTTATCTTGTAAGCCTTTTCCCAAGCCTTAGAAGTCTTCCACATCTTCAAGCCCACCAAAGAAATGCATCTAAAAATGTATCCTTTTTATACAGTTTTCTTCTTTAGGAAAGAAGGAAGTTTAGGCACACAACCGCTTTAAGATTCAACTTTTCTTAACTATCAACAGATAGTTAGTGAAATGGATGTTAGCATGCGGTTGTTTCATACATTGAAGATACAGAATTACAAACATAAAAGGATAAGAAACGCTCTCAGCATCCAGACACTGATGGTAATCAAGACATCTCATAGTCATGCATAAATTATTCTGCAAGTAAATGTGCACATAGTCTTGGCATATTGACACAAGAGCTGTATCATACCTTTACCAAGGCATGATACCTGTAAAAATTATAATATGCACACACAGAGAACAAAATAAGAGTTTATCTGTGAGCCACAGAGCAGCCTCTGAACAAACAGTGGTTCTAGCAAAAATATTCGATTCTCAACCCACTCCAACTTTGGTTGCTCCCTGAAAACATGCAGCGGAGTCTGCTGGTTGCTGTTGTCCCTATGTAAAATCAGATACAATAAAATTAAATATATACATATATAAATAAGCATGTATAAATTTTGTTGTACAAAACCCACAGTGTGGGAATGAACAATTTATGTTCTCATTTGCTTGTGTATTTGTATGGGGAGGTGGAGGTGTTGAATTAAGAAATAAGGCAGCCTCGATGCTGTTCATTGCTCTTTCACATCCTTCTTATATTCCCGTGGTCAAGGCACCTCCAGAGGGCAAACTGTCCCACTGTTCAGAAAAGTGCCTATAGAGATGAGATTAATCACCTTCTGAAGGGATCTGTGCATGAGGTCTACAGAAGGAGCCTCCATAAAACAAGCTTAGACCAGATCCTTGACTTTCACATGGCTGAAGTTAAGTGAGATGAATTCCTTTTCTGTATTAGTCTGTGTCTGCTTGGAAAGCTGAAGATAATGACAGTTCACCCTCTCAGAGTGCTCAAGTGAAGATCACTAGTGTAGGTATTACAGTAAAAATGCTGTTGAGAAGAAGAAAAGTTTCTGGAGGAAATGAGTTTGAAATAAGTCAGCTCACAGTTTCACAAGGTTTAGGGAATACATTTCAATTGGAGGAGAAACTGGAGAAATTATCCAAAAAGCTTATTTTGAACATCACCGAGGTCTAAGGAAATTCATCTTTCTTAGCAAACATCTTAATGTTCAATTCTATGAAAACAAGAAGCCTTGGCTGTAAATGCAGCCAGAAGCAGATCACTCATGCCAAAGCATCCAGTAAAATAAAAATATATCAAGTATTCCAGGATAATGGAAAGCACAGACTGTCATCAGTTTGTAAAGAAGTTACCACAGTGGAGCCTTGTAGAGATTCTCGTCAGGTTGAAATGGCTGGGTATGGCACCAACATAAATGTTTATTAGTGATAGCAGTTACGGGAATATAACACTTGAAAAAACCACATCTGTAGCCTCATTCACAAAAACCATTCATCTGCTTCTCTGTGGGTGCTACGGCCCAGACCTTCTTCCTCAGTGCAGTCCAACTTGCTTTTTCCTCCTAGCCAAAAAGGCACAGTCTGCTCCATGTGAGGTTTAACTTTCAGCAGCCATTTATCAAACTATTTATCACATTTATTTGACAAATCAAATGGAATGAGAAAAAGGGTCTTTGAATCTCAAGGATCATTTCAACCTGCAGTGTTGTTGAGGCAGCTCTAGTTAGTAACAGCTTTTGAAGGTATTAGTGATTTTGCACTAAACAGGAGTATTGTCCTTGGAACATGATTCTAGGGCATTTCCTGCACTTCAACAATTTAACTTTTGATTTCAAGCTGTTTTCTTTAAAAGTATGCCTTTCTATAGTGACAGGGATAGAATGGACAAAATCCTGCAGAAAACAAAGGCTGCTAGATCTTTCAAATAGAAATATCTTCTCTCACAAACGCTACTTTAATATAATAATCTAAACTAAACTTTGCATTAAGAAACCCAAATGTCTGAAACCATCCAGCAATTCAGCAAATATCCCTTCATCCCGAGGAGAGATGGGCCTCACGCCAGGGAGGGGGCAAGGTTGGCTCCACACCAGGGTGCTCTGCTGGAGATGGCTCTGCTGGACACGGGGTGTGAGACAAGAAGAATATTCTTGACCAAATGCAGGCACGTGGCTGTGCTCCCTGAGTCAGCTTCCTTCAGCTCAGGCCTTCTAAATATCCCCGTGCAGGTCCTTATCTTCTCCCTGCTGTGAAATAGCATCCCTTAGCTTAAATGTCTCTAAGCAGAATTTAAGCCAAGGCACATTGCCTTAATTTGGGCACACGAAGAGCTAGCTCCAATCAGTTGCTGAGAGCAAAGTGGGTCAGCCACCACATGTTTACCAACTCACTTCTTTAAAAACTTATGAACTATGTGATTTTCTGTTAAGTAACTTTTGCAAGGAGATGAAATGAAAGCCGGAATATGAGAGGCATTTGGATGTCCTCGCACTCTGAAAGCAAAGGCACACGAGGGTACTTGATTCCTTTGGGAATATTTGTCATTTCATCCAATTGCATCTTTTATTTTCAGAGGAAGGAAAGGGGGAAAAACAAGTGATGCAAAGGTGATAATCACTCACCACCTCCCACAAGCAGACCGATGCCCAGCCAATCTCCAAGTAATGGCCACCTTGGAAGCCAAAATCTGTCCCTCTTTTTCCCTTACCCCAGTGTTATTGCTGAGCATGGCACTATATGGTATGGAATATCTCTTTGGTCAGCTCAGGTCAGCTGTCCTGGCTGTGTCCCCTCCCAGCCTCTTACCCACCTCCAGCCTACTTGCTGCTGGGGGGAAAAGTGAAAAACACAAGGCCTTGAATCTGTGCAAGAGCACTATTCAGCAACAGACAAAACGCTGGTGTGCTGCCAGCACTGTTTTAGTCACAAACACAAAACACAGCACTGGGGGGGTGCTATGAAGAAAGTTAACTCCATTTCAATCAGACCCAGTATAGCTATTCATGAACTGAACTGGTCACATAATGCATTCTCAGCATAGGAAGTCCTGAAAACAAGCCCTGTTTTACTCGTGAACAAATGGTCCTTCCTGTCTGCCAAATTTACACGGGCCATCTCTTGAGTTCTCCAAAATATGGGACCCTTTCACAGGTCGTGGCTGCTGCTGGCCTTAGCTCTGTCTTCTCCAGCCACCCTAAGTCCAAGGGATGTTGGAAGGGAGCACCAGCATGTGAGACAGAGCGTGCATGGAGGGGTGGAGATGACCTTTAGCTGTCCCTCCTCTCATCTAAGGTCTCATGACCTAGAGGTGATTGATTTTCATTTTCAATATCACGGCTCGGGGTCTTGCAGCTAACACCGCTGCTGTTAGAGAGGCAGCTGGGGACCTGAGCCAGAGCACGTCGCCACTGGAGAATTTGGCGCAGGGAAGACAAAGGGGTAGAGGCTTTTGGAACTGTCTTTAGCAAAAAATGTATAGGAGAAGCTGTCTGGCCGACTGCCTTCTCAGAGCTCAAGACCTCAAGCTCTTTCATCACTCTTAGTTCATTCCACTAACAAATTGGCTTCAAACTACTTGGTAAGTCCTGCCAAATCATATCAAACCCATTGGAGAGGTAAGATGGACTGTACCTTTCACATTTGCATAGGGTTTTTCAAATGGGAAGGTTGTTAGGTTGATCAAGAAGTATTTGTGGTCAACTTCTTTGTGAAAAATAGTCTGTCAAACACATCAGCCTAATTATAGGGATCCCATTTCTGCCAAGATATAATTAACAGTCTCACAGTGATATTACGTGCTGTGAGGGTTCATTCTGAGATGAAACTTGGCCCGAAAGACCCATGTCCAGGACTGTTATTTTTGAAAATATGCTTTATAATAGGATAATTATAATCACTCTGAACTATTATTTTAAATACATTTAAAATGGCTTGTCTATTCCTAGCTTAGCAGGACTATGCATTTCAAAGCATGAGTTTCCATCACTTCCAGCACAGTAATTTGCGGTGGCCACTGTTGTTTAGATCCTTATGCAAGGATCAAGGGACAGGATCAAGTTAGCAAAGTGTAACTACAGGAAATTAAGCTAAATGCCAGGTAGAATGCAAACAGGGGGTGAGATGTCCCCTCCTCTCTCACCCCCAACTCAATGTTGGCTGTAAGCAGTTAATAAAAGGCAGATCTTCAAAGCCATGAGACAGCACCGGCCGGGCACGGCATGGCCCCGTAAGTACCCCCCTCCATCGCTGCCTCACTGCGGGCCACGCTAGCAGAGGCTCAGTGCCCTGGGAGCACAGAAATGTAGTTTCAAGAGCAGGGCTGTGGGCTCAGCCGTGGGCTGACGGGCTGGTACCGGGGTGAACGTGCCAGCTCTGTGCATGTGTGTGTTTGTGCCTGTGAAGTGTGTGGTTCAGTGGCTCAGATGCTGTTTGGTGCCTCTACGACTAACAGTATAATTATTGCTCCGGTGACACTGTTCTGTTTGTTCAGTGCCTTGCCATGACACGTTAGCACAAAACCACCTGGCTCCCCCACAGTCTGCCCTGCACCATTGCAGTGGTACCCAGTAAGCTGGGTACCTTCCCAAACAACTGCCAAAAACCAGACCAAAGCAAAATGCAACACTTCTGAGACAGGCTGAGTACTGCTTCCCTTCTGCATTTCCAAGGGAACATTTCCAGTACAAAAACCTGGGAAAACCACCTTAAGTTGTCACCTTTCAGCCTACAAGCAACTGCAAGCTGAGAGCAATTGCAGCCCTACTTAAGGGGAGAGCAAAGGATTTCTTTTGCTGGAACTATGTCAGAGCCATTTACAAAAAGATAAACTCAGGCATTTCATTCCCTATCTGGAGAACCGAATAAGGTAAAGAAGCTGAAATTAATCTGTATTTATCATCTTCTGCTATTAGGCCTGGCAGGCTAACCTGCTTTTATGTAATTGGACTAATAGCTATGGTTTATTAACATCATTAAATCAGTGCTGTCTAGTAAACTTTCCTTTTATCTCACAATGTAACCCTGTTTGCCCTGAAGAAAAGGACTGGTTTCCTAGAAGCGTGTTCTTCCATATCACGCGTGAATTGGGCAACAGGCACTGACACTGCCCGATTCAGGGCGCAGCACTGATCATTTTAATGGTGAGGAAGAAGCACAGATTACTGGTTTTGATGAGCAATATAACAGCTATTGCTGTGCTGCTGCAGTTTGGCTAGTGATGGCTGCAAGCGATCCCTGACAGTACAGATACCCCAAATCCACAGTAATGCTTGTTAATCTTGCAGAGAGAAGACACAGCTGTAATGAAGGAAAAGGGCAGCTTGATCTGCTTTGCCATAGGGTGTCTCAAAGCAAATGGAGATTTTGTATTTATTGGCTTCTTTGATGGTAAAGGATTACAAGGGGAAAGCATCTACTTGTGTTGTGCCTCTGCCACCCTGATGAGTCTGCAGTTTGCCAGGCTGCAATTTGCACAGTCTACATTATTAAAGGAGATGCTACATTAGGAAAGAGGGCTGGGTGCGCTTGGAGGCACTGGATGACAAGCAAGATGTGAGCAAATAAATAGCAAGGGGAAAAGAAAAGAAAACACAGACCTGCGGAGTGCTAGCCTCATTTGGTTTGTTATTTGAGGTCTGATGGATCGCTTCCCTAACCATTCATGTTTATAATTGGAGCAGCAATGGGTGAAGAGGAATCTTCAGTTCCTGCTGTTGCTACCTCTGTTTTCCAGCTGTAACTCTGCTGCCAAGGTAAAGTCTTCTACATTCCCTACACCTGAGCTGAGTTTTGTTTTTTGTGGGTCCTGAATATTTACTTCCTCAACAAGGGATGCCATATAAAGGGCACATCAGTACGAAGTAAGGTAAAGAAGTGATAGTATGTAGAAATAAAGGAACGTGAAAATAAATAAAATAGCTGTGCAAGCCATAAGTAGAAGACAGAAGGAGAGGAAAAAAATCTTCCTGACTTGAAAGGATTGGAGCATGTATTTTGAAAGATGGGCCCACAAGGACCCAAAACACTTGGGAAGAGGTGAAGGAGAGGGAAGGATCAGGAAACAGTTGACATTTCTGAATCCCACACATCTTGGGCCCATCTAAAAACTGTGGAGGGACACCTCTGACACTGCCAAAGCAAGGTTCACCCAAAGCCTCACGCAAAAGGAAGATTGCTCGGAGCGGCCTTCTGCTCTGTCCCATCCCTTCCCCAATCCAGCTCCTCTCCGCTTGCTCCTTCCTCTGCTCAAAGAAGTGTTTTGCGCAAGCAAGTGGGGGAGACAGGGCAAATGTGCTGGATCCCCCCTACAGCAGTACGATCATATTGGTTCCAGTACAGTTATATGTAGCTATTGTTTTGTGCATCACCAAGGCTGCCAGTCACTACTGAATGTGTTTTCAGAAACAGATCCAGAAAACTTCCACATTCTCAATATTTAGTGTTATGGATCAGTCAGTGAAGCGATCTGGCAGTATTCCCCTCAACTCCCCCTGCAAATAATGTCACCAATAACTGTTTAACAGTTTATTTGTCGTGATGTTTTTCTCCACCCTTGACAGTGAACTCCAGGCACCAGTCGATACCTTGTTATGTTGATGTACATTAGTCACAAAAAGCACAGTTGCATCAGTGATGTGGCTTAATAAAAAAAAGTTAATGCACCGTGAAGCCTTTTCTTCTGATGACCACAATAATGACAAAAAAGAAAATTATGGTCATGCCAAACAAAATGCCATTTACACCAACCTTGTCAATTTTTTTATGTCACTTACTTTCGTTAAAGGTTTTTCAGTGGAATTGCTGCCAGAACTTTTGTTCTCTGAAACAGCTAATATTGATAGAACGTAAAAATGCCTGTGTCTATATGTTAACTCCTTCTCCTGAGGGAAAAAAAATGGGGATTGTTCTGTTGTTCTTCTTCTGTTCTTTTATAAAGTATGATATTAACTCAAAAGCCTAAACTTTTGAGACAAGCTTCTGTTTCTCATCCTGGTGAATGATGAAAGTTTTAGAACATGAATTGGACGTCCTTAAGGACCTTGCTGAACTAGCGCCTAGCTGACTATACTTAGGCAGCTTGGCACTGCCAAGACTCACAGATTTTGCAAACTAAAAGGCCAGAAGAAGAGGTGGCCCAAGGTGGGAGATGAAAGTCCCAGTGATTCTTGGTGCCCCTTGCCCAATACCCAGAACAACTCATCCTCCCTCTCTGGTCACTGGCCCATGTTGCCCTACCGGCCTGACGCTGTGGTGCTGTGAAGTTATCTCTGTACAGAATTATTTCTTTTCAGGGTTCATGGCCTGCACCTTCTGAAGATGTTAAAGTCCATATAAAATTACTTTCAGTCCCCAAACTAGACTTATCATCAGCTATGTTCTTGTATGCCATTGGTGTAATGCTAAACTAAAATATAGACACTAATGCATTTGTTGTCACAGGCTGGGCAGTGACAAATGTATAAATGCTATGTATGCCAAATTAAAAGTGGCTTAACTCCCTTTGTAGGTATTTGCTCCCCAGTGGAGAAGACCTTTTCTTTCCCTACATTCTTTTCATTAGCTATGATGATTTTTAGATAAGTCTTACCTGGAGAAAGGTGTTTCTGTTTGAAACTAGTATCTCCAATTGTTTTCCTTTCTTTCTTTCCTTCTTTCTTTCCCCCTAAGCATATCACTAATGGCAAATGTGTTTGTGAGCAGGTCTTTCAAGACAGCTGAGGGCTGCTACAGCACTGTGAGATGTGAGGATGCTGCGTTGAATCAGTAGTAAGTTTTGGAAATTGTCTTTATTATCGCCAGCTCTCTGTGCATGTGTGTGCCCATGTGCCTTTTCCACTCAGCTGGGTGCTCTCTGTGTGCCACCTGCAGGCTGAAGCCACCGACTGTCCTCATGGGACTGCTCCCAAGGTGCACGGTGCAGGGGAGGGAACACCTCATGCTACTAAATAACAGCCTTGGATTTCTCTTAAATCCTGAGTATAAGAAAGGCCCCCAAAACCCAAATGTGCCCTACAAATTCAGGTTCAAAACCAGCTCCCCTTTCTTTCTGCATCATCCCCTGTGTGGGTAAACTGCAGATTCTACCTTTTATATCAGACACAGGTTTGAATTAATCCAATTTTCCCTGGGTCACATCCCAGAGCAACAATTCCAGTTTCCATGCTGTACACATTTGCAAGGCTTTGTCTTTCACCAGAAGGGAAGGGAAGGAAGACTGCTATTCCTATCACAAAGTTTCCACAGAGCAGAGTTCAGAGTGGAAAAAGCTGGCTGGTAGTGAATAGTCAGGTTGTTCATTAAAGAAAATTCTAGTGGAGAAACCTACTGTCTAGATTTGATGAAAAGTTAACGAAACACGCACAACATCCCTGTGATCTGCAGCTCATTTTGAACAGAAGCTGAACTCAGGCAGGTGCATGTGAGGTTTTTGATAAATGTTTCATCGGTATTTGTGCATGACTGCAGACCTGGAAAGCAGCAAGGAAGGTAGCAGTTAACCTGCCACGTGCACAGAGGGAACCAGGACAGTGGGGAGGAAGAAGGGTCCCTCAGTGTTTTTCAACGAGAAACAGGACACCAATAAGAAAGTGAACATAAGGGCTTTTTTTTTTTAATCTATAGTACCTTGGCTATCAGCTCTAAGTAAATAAGCTGCTGATTAGTTGAAGGAGAATCTAATATAGTTAAGATACAGTGAAGAACACGATCCTGTTTATGGTATTGCTACTACAAGACTAGAACAAAATGTTGGCTAACACATTTTGCAACGTATTATTTACCTAAAAAGCAAAGTTGTCTGGCCTGCAAACAAATCAGTGCGGTACAGAAATGGAACCAGTAATGTGCGTCACAGCTCAATCCTCATTTTGACAGTAAATACATTAGAAAGTCAGTTAGATGCGATCTAGGAAGGGGGAGGGGGGGAATCTCTAATGCTGTCAAACACTCAGATACTGTGAAACAAAGGAGCGCTGCAGTTAAATATGTTCTAAAGCTTATACCATCATGTAACACAACCAAAGCCAAACTGTAATGCTGAATGCTTAAGAGCTTACAATTGCTTTTTCAGCTATGCGTAAATTATGAATGCATATTTCTTTTCCTGATTATGTAGTGAATGAGATGCTCGGAAATAGGCTTGTCTGTTTAGAAAGGCAAGGTATGTGTGAAACACAAATGGGTAACCAACAGGCTCACAGTTCTGGAAATAACACCTCCTGGCAGCTCTAGGGTAGAGCCTCGCTTTAACCAGGGAAAGGCAGGCAGGCTCGCTTATGCAACGTAACATGCCCTGACTGCACTATAGCAAAGCGAGGTGCTTTTCACTGTTTCACCAAGCCCAGTGAAAGAGCCCTCTATCAGAAAAGTACTTCCCAACAGCCTCATTCCTCCCTGTGCCTTACAGTTGTACCCTGTCTCAGATGCATCACGTACACTTTTTCTAAAATACTCAGGCTGCGCAAAACTCAGTCACTTATTGGCTCTAATTAGCCTGGAAATAGCATGAAACTCTGAGCTGGTGGAAAGTCAGAATGCAAACTACAAAACCTGAAGAAAGACTCGTTTCCAATTTCTACAGCACGCTCTATATATAGGATAAAAGATTACCTTGAGTTCATACAGGTCTTTTCTATACATGTTAGAGAAACTTCCAGAATAAAATGACTACTGGCTTAGGAAGGAGATACTTCAAGATATAAAATAATGGCCTTATGGTTGTGTATTTCTCTGGTCTATGTAAGTGCATCTCTGGGTCTGGTCTTCTTGCAAGGCTCCCTTTCCAGTGTTGATTTGGCTTTGATAAAAATGACGCTTGAGATTGCTGGGTTTATTCTGCATACTTAAACATTAAGAAATAAAACCTGAAAGTAATCAAAAGGTAAGATGAAGCAAGAGGTGGAAAGAGAGTGGCCAGTTTGTAAGCGAGAACGGACCTGCTCAGCAGCACTCAGCAACACTCCCAAGAGCTTTGCTCTGGAGGTTTCCCCCAAATTTCTCCTCCCTGAGCACCAGAAGCTGCAGGGCTCTCAGCTGCCTCTTGGGCAGAACAGATAGGTACCTGATTTCATGTTTTCTGCCCTGTACTTTTTTTTTTTCTTAAAATTCTCTTTTGCCTGCTGGTAATTATTTGCTACTTCCAGACAGACTTCCACTGGGGAGTGGTTGGTAGAACAGCCTCAGAAGTGTTGCTGACCTGATTGCAAAGTATCACGTTAACAAAACAGGACTTTTTTTTCCCTTGCTCAGCCTACCAGCAGTGTTTCTGCTCCATCACTCTGTGTGTGGGAGAGGAATCCAGACACTGCTGCATTACTCACTGGCCTGAATAAAGAAAGCGTTTCCATATGTTTTTCCTAATGTGTGTGTACACATTACAAACTGAACTCTTAAATCAGTTGCTCTGAATTTCTAGTAGTGATAAAGAGCTCAAAATTAGGCTCTGTCACAGAGGAAAAAAATGGCTTTTAGCTTACTGTCGTCTAATTTTTTCCTTGGTCTTCATGCCAACATTTTTGATGGACACATCAGCCTAGATATAGAAGATTATTACAGCCAAGTTGGAACAAATCACAAATCTACTGGGGCTCGAAAGCATTATCGTGGTCTCCTTTTCTTTCCACCCTTCATTTCAAGTAAATATTATTGTAGTGTGTATTCATGGCCTGTTTTATTTAACTGTAATATCAGATGCCCGAGATTCAAATACCATCAGTCCATTCATATATAATTATCCTAGATACAAAGCAAGCATTGAGCACACTAAATTAATGTGTTTAATTACCTTCAATACATTTGAATAAAGCAGTGCCACACGAGAGGCAATGAAATTCTCACTGATCCTGACATACTTGGGGTGATACTAAGGAGCACCACTGCTGTGGCCATAATTTCTAACCACTGGGAAAGCTCAGCCATCACTCACAAGTGCATTGCCTGTCATGGGTCCCTTAGATTATGAAATGTAACTGGAGACAAAAATGAGCAAGGATGGGCACTGCAAGCCTTGGAAATAATATCACCAATACTTTCAGTTTGGCTCAGTTTAGAACTGGGAAACCTCCTCAAAGTACTTTCTATTGCGATCCAATCAGGCCAAATCAGACCTCATTATCTGTGCAGCAGCACCGATAAAGCCCTGATGGACGCAAGGTTAACTGGTTGATGATAATGAAGCCGGCCTTGGAGCCTGAAGAGCAGCAGTAAGACTCCTGCCTGTGCAACATCGCCACAGTTACGGGAGAGGTCGATCCCCACAAACTCAGTGGTTCCCAATCTGAGCGGCTGGAGGAGGCTGAAGCCTGGAGGGGCTTGGTGCTGCTACAGGCAGGATGTCTGAAAGCATTTATCAAGAGCTATTCAACACCCCTAGGCCAAAAACTGATGGAGAGAGCCACAGGGTGACACACAGGGGACACCAAAGTGGCCATCAACGAAGGACACGCAGAGCAGCCGGTGGCACTGGATGGACTTACCCTGGTGGAGAACCACCTTGGAGCTGCTGCTACAGCAAGTGGGTGACCCTGACCCTAGGACAACTGTCAACGGGAGCCATCATGATGATGAGGTTCATTCCCGCTGGGAGGAAGTCAGGCAAGGGCAGAAAGGGATCAAAGAGAAGGGAAGGCCATTGTGGTGTGGAGACATGTTGTGGAGGAGACTAGAAGGAGGACAGAAGAGAAAGCAGCTTCTGCGAGGTAAGGGGGACAGGAGAACGCAGGTAAGTGTGGAAAGAAACCTCATAAACTCAAGGGCCATGAGGATGGGAAGTTGGAGGGGGCATCCAGAAAAGAAGAAAAGGGGAAAAAAAGTCTGGTAAAGCTAGAGTCTTGAACAGAGTTGCTGTTGATAAGGCAGCAAGAAATCTTGAAGGAGATAATTGCTCAGGTGAGAAAGGGCCTGAGACCTTTATAGGGGAAATCTCTTTTTCCTGGGAAAATGAACGCTGGAGAATGATACTGACCAAGTAAAAAGAATGCATTTGATTTGATTTGAAAAGCAAAGAGAAGGTATAATGATGCCAGATGACATAGAGCTGTTACTCTGGGTGGAGACATAAGGAAACCTAGGTTTTTTAGTATACAGAAGACCAAAACTTCATGATAGTCTGGCACTGCTCTTGACAATGAAGTGGCTTTCAAGGAACTGATTTTCACTGTGCTGGGTATAAAAATAATACCGTAGAAAATGGAGACATTAAAAAATCTTGGTTTCTGAGAGGTGATAGGTGTTCAGTGGGGAGAAACTGGGTTGTGGGATACTGAAGGAAGTGACTGGCCCATGCGAGCAGCTGCCGGAGCCTAGCCAGGCTGAGACGGCACAGGCAGCAGCCTGTGAGATGGCCTCACTGCTAACCCCAGTATCGCACACCTGCAAAACCTTGTGAACCCCCAACTTAAAAAATAGCCTTCAAATGGGCACTTGGGGGCAGTGGTTGCTTGGCTGTAAGGAAAGGCAGAAACAGGACCCAATTGTCGGGTGGGAACTGTGTGAACGCTACCATAGGCAAATAGCCATAATGCAAAGGCAGCGTGGGCCAAACCACAAGCTCTCCGGGTCTCAGAGGGCTTCAGTTTTCGGAAACACATTCATGTTCTGTCACAGACCTGAATTACGAGGTGATTCTTTGGTTTTAACTTGCCGCCTTTTCTCAGGGCAGTATGTAGCCATGAAAGGGCTCAGGAAAAAAAGGTAGGTGCTATCCTTCAGAGTTTGTCCCTTCCTATTTATTTCTTAGCTACACCCTGGCTATGCATGGCTTTTTACAGAAGGAGAGGAGAAGCCTGACCCAGGAGAAGCCTGCAGATGACATTTGTACCAGGACCTGCTCCAGTGGATGTTGGGATGGACGTTCTGGTTTCTACCTGTCTCCACCTGAACACAGTATCTAATACCAACAACTTTAACACCAGTAAGTGCTTCTTTGTTGAACTCCTACATCTCGTTCAGACCAGCAAACACCAAGGAGAAGACAACATTACCCTTTCATATATCCTGACGCTCGTCATAAAAGAAGCCCCAGCAAACGGGTAGGACGAAAAAGGGGAGGGTTTCAAAACTTGCTAGTAGTCATCAGAAAGTCCTATGAAAAGTGCATATAGTGAAGGCTGTGTTAGTTCTTCAGCATGACTTTTCCTTTCCACAGGAGAAAAAATGCATGTGGCATGGTTTCTGTGGGCAGCAATGAGAGGGTGCACAGATGTGTGTAGACAGATGTGACCATCCCCTACTTCCACCTCACCTGAAGTCAGCTGGCCACAAGTTAGTTTTGATCCTCAAAGCCATCTGTCTGGGCAAATATCGCTCACTGCCCTGATGAAAGTACCTTTTCTTTCAGCAAGGCTTCCTTAGCAGAAGGGCCAAGATGGAGGCATGAAGTTGTCAGCCCTACAATAACAGAGGGATGATACGTAAGCGATTAGAGCTTCTTTAAAAATTTGTGAAAAAACACAATGAAGATGTTAGGATTTTGTCACAAAGTGTTTTATGAATTATAATTTGAAAGTTCAGAGGGACAACGAAGACAAATGTCAGGGCCCCATTCTTTGGAATTAATCTGAGGAGGCAAAAGCGAACTAATGAAAATAAGCATAAATGATTTCCGTGCTCAGCTGTGCATAAATTAAACATCCCCATCAGAAACTGGGGATTAAAACGAACAGTTCAAGGTTTAGTGGTGCAAACAAACAGGGGAGAAAAGATATATGGCATTTTATGTTTTAATTTTGTTCCTTTTATTCTATGCCAAACTGCCAAACTCTGTGATACATTAGGCCATAAAAAAGCACAACTGTCAACATCAAAGCACAATATAGATTTAAAAAAATCTTTAAAATTAAAATGAGATTTCTTCATCCACCTCTTCTGAGATCTTACTTTCATAATTATCTAAGAGTTGGTTAAGTTTATTAGTGTAAAACAAAACTCTTGTGAGATGCATTAAATTTGCCATGGTTTAGGCACAAATCATGGCTGCTGATTTTATGCATTATTAATATCTTTAATATTCCAGGTTTTGGTCCTCTCAGCCTGTCAACCAAGAGAGGGAGTGCACTGTTTCACAGGAAAGAAACTTTGTAGAAGAAAGGCTAGAGAAGCACATCCTTTAGGGGTCTTCCTGGCGTGACTCCTCATGGCCCCGGAGCTTTCTGCTCCCGACAGATACCGAAGAGGACAGCAGCTAGAGGTGTCCCGTCTCTCTTCAGAGAGCGTGCAAAAGGCAGAAGTGAAGTACGCTCCAAGCAGGAGGGCTGTAGGACCTGGCTCCTCCTGCAGGGTAGCTTTGATGTTGTTCTTTGGAGGCAGACGCGAGTGGCGAGATCTACAGAGCTAAAAAATAATCAAACATCTAATTCAAAGCCTATTATTTTCCACAGGCTTTGCAGCAAATTGAAATAGGAATCCTGTTTGTTTGCTCTGATAATTTCAAGGGTTATCATTCTTGCAGAGTTAATTTTATCTTGTCTTTTATAATTTCTGAATGACATTAAAAATGAGTGCTCCCTTTGGTCAATCAGTGCAGCACATTCCTCAGCAGAGAACTGGATATGAAAGGCCGCGGTCTAATCTCAGTAAGTTCAATAGAGACTGACATCACTGGAATCAGTGCTGAATCTACATACATGTTGCCAGAGTCAGATCCAGACACTGGGTAGAAAAGCATGGAAAGTTTGTAGATATTCAACCATCATCCATCACTACTTGGTAATAAAGCAGAAAGAATGAAAGAAAAAACTATTATGAGGTAATCCTGTTTTGTTTGTAGAAGAAAAATGGATGCATAATTAATAATACATAATGCAGAATTAACAGTCTATAATACCTTCCTCTGAAAACAGTAGCAAGGATCTGTGTTTCATCACTTTTGCATTGTCCCGAGCAGGCCATTTACCTGTCTGCATTATGAAATTAACTTTTGTCAATTAATGCTAATATCAGTTCTTTTTGTTCTAATCAGACTCTTCCAAAAAAAAGCAATAAGCAATGTGGGATTAGCATTAATAAGAAAAAACAAAACAAAACAAAACGAAAAAACCCCAAGCATATTATGCCTGTTGGGTTTTTTCTGTTAGAGTTCCACTTCCACCTCCACTATTAATAAGGCTCTGGGTGAAATTGGTTTCTTTGATGATAGAAAAAATAGCGTTGTACTTCTAAAGGATTTTTTTTTTTCCTTTCAGAAACTGTTATAAGCAGAGCAATTGTGTGGATGCAATGGAAGGCAAATGTCAGAAACAGAGAGAGTGTGAATCTTTCCCTGACAAATCATTTAACGATGGCAGTGCCTGTGCAAATAGTCATCCAAGAGGGGTAGAAATTGCAAAAAGCCTGCCTACCACAGTAGCCTGAAGTCCTTTACTTTGTAGTACTTCAGCTGCATGGAGATCCCAGATAAAAGAATCTAGAAGAGCACAGATTACGAAGTGCAAGGGCCACCTCACATTTAACACACACACACACACATGCACATGCACTTTTGCCTCAGAAGCTAAAGAGTCTGTTCTGAGTGCATGACAGCCAATTTCTAGCTATGGCTTTGTCGCAAAAAGTGTGAATTTAATACCTTATGGGTGGCAGGGGTCTGTTGACTGAAGACAGCTTTGAGGTACAGAGCATCTAACTGTTTTGTATGTTGATGTTTCATGCCCAGGTAGAGAAGAGATGATAAAACCGCCACAAGTTTGGGTTTTTTACACACTGGATAAAAAGCACTAGAGAGGTTTCATTATTACTGTTCTTCAAAAGCTCTCCATAGCACAGCCTCACTGAATGTGATGCATTCAAGTCATCAGGAAAGAAGAGTTATGATATTTCACAGATAGGGTAAGGCTACGGACCAGGGAATGAGTGAAATGAGATACCACCAAGACACTTCCCTGTATCTGAGAGGGCTCCAATTCAGCCTTATCGAACTGTTGCAAGAAGAGGGTGCATGAGAAGGTGCGTGCCAGGTACACAGTAAAGCCCTTAAACCTACTCAGAGGAAAGGGGGAATGATAAGGACAGAGCCCTCTCCAACCAGAGAGCACACAGGCGCTCAGGCAGGGTTTCGTCTCCCCTTGGCTGTCATCTGCAGTGTGTCTCGGTGCTTTCCAGGCCAGGTGACCCCTTGTTACGACGATCAAAGGAGAGGCCAGACTACTGCTGTGTCTAACACCCATCCTCTCCTGCATCCCCTCCTCTTTCTCTCAAAAAAGGAGAAAAAGAAAAAAAAAAAAAGAAAAGTTGTTTCAGAAAGCTAAGACCATTGCATATTATCCCCAAAGACCAAGCACTGCTTGCAGACCATGGGCAAAGGCCTGGTGAGGTTTTGTGAACAATGCTATCTGTCGACCACTACCGTTGGCAATATCTTCAGTGTTCCACAGGGTCCCTCAGCACAGCAGGACACCTCGCCAACGTGCATTCGGGCTGCAGAGGACACCGGGTGGGAGCAGCAAGTGGCCTTGGGTGCGTGGGTGGAAGGAGCAGGAGGGGACCTTGAGACTAAAGCAGAAATGTGTCATCTCTCTGAGAGCAGCCTCTGCCTCCAAGAGACTTTGAGGAACTGCAGTTTCTTCCCACAGCCTTTGCTGTCCCAGCTTAGCCCTCAGACTACAGTAGCCTACCCGTGACTGAATCTGTCCCTGTAAAGGGCTGCCGTCTGGCCTTTTGCCATTACCTGGAAAAATTAACTCTTTGAGAGAGTTGTTACAAACGGTATGATCCTGGGACTGGAGCTCTGTAAATGAGGTTTTTAAGAGGGGCATGGCATTCAGTAGTGCTACCGACAAGAACAAATGAAGCATATAAACAATTTATTCTCATCTGTCACAGGAGCTGCCCTACATAAAAGCCAGATCACCTTTGGTCTGTGCCAGAAGTATTTCTAGATAAAGTAATGTGGGCAGTCCTGGGATCACTGTGCCTCTTTTTAAAAGTACATGTGCTTATTTTTATTCCCAGGTTTAGAATGGAAAAAGGTTTTGGAAACATTCACAGGACAGCCTGGTGCAAATGTAGAACCAAAGGCAATTTTGTAAGGTCATAGGTTTGATTAATTGGTTTGATAGCATTCTCTTCAGGAATGAGCTCCATGCTTGCACAGTGCCGTGGTTTACTATCCAAGTACAAAGCAGGTGCCCGTAGTCCGGAGCACAACGGTTCACTTCAAGTGAAACAAAATCCAACGCACATCTTGGTGTTCTGGCTGCTGGCTCCCAAGACATTTCCTGACAAGAGTACATGACTGTTTGCCTCAAATGCTTCATGCAAGAAGTATGTGACAGGGAAGAAAGGTGTTACTCTGCTCTGACAAAGTTTTGGACCTACATGCTGTAGATATATGTGTTGCTTGGTGCCAGGACTAAAACAAATGTGACATTTGTATATCCTCTCTGTCTCATACTGCCAAAGCATATGGCAAATGTACTACAAGGAGTAGCCTTTTCCATACAATTTTTCCAGATGTATCATCTTTACCACGCCAGCATCAGTCCTTGTTGCTCTGCCTGCAAGTTAAGTCTTCATATTATTGACTACTGACAGCACTTTGTAAAGTGCGTTTATTGTTGCCTTTGTAGGAAGTCGACATTTACCCTGTTCAGAGTAGATCTTTTTCTGGTAAGAGACTAAGCATAGCAGGAAAACAGAAGGATCTACCAAAGAGCTTACAAACCTACCTCCCTGAGAAAAACTAGATGGAAATATTTAGAGAAGCGAGCTGCAAAAAAAATGAGACATCTGATTACTGGTCATCCCAGCATGCCTGTGGGGTTTAATCTGATCACTTTTGAGGACTGACCCAGGGAGGGCTTTCCATCTGCATACTCATCTGCAGCCCCTCAGGCACTGCTGGAGCTGAGGCCGCCCTGCGTAGCACAGAGGAGCAGGCACACCACCAGCCCGGGCTCTGGGGGGGCTATTGCTGATAACTGCTCGCAGACCCACACTGGATTCCCGGGTTTGGGTGCTGAGGCTGCACCATCAGTGACATGACGTCTTCTTTCTTCTAGCCCTGCGTTTGTGTGTCTTGCCTACCAACAGCCGTGTTTCCAGCTCAGAAAGATCTGCCTGACCATGCTGGATGCTGCTGATTGATACGAAAAAAAGCAGAAAAGTGCTCCGAGTGCTTCCCAGCAGTGTTCACGACCGCTACCAAGGAGCACAGCGTGGCCAGGAGCTGTTTCGGGCTATAAAGGCATGCCCTAATCTCAGGAGGGTGCTAGGCAGCTTTGGCAACCCCTTGCTCACTGCTCAGCTGACGATCCTGGCGCTGGCCCCAAGGAGAGGGGTCTGCTTTCCCTCAAAGTCCGTGATCCCATTAGGGGCTGTTGACAGGGAGGTGTTGCTTGCGTGGCACTCGCCAAGAGCAAAGCAGGCTTCGGCTCTGGCTGTAACCACAGCAGTAGCTCTTCCGTAAGGAAGGTCTACAAGGGGCTCTCTGTGGCCTGGGTGTGCAGCAGGGAGAAGGGAGCAGGCAGGCCAAAATCTCTTCTGGGAGGCCTCCTTGGCCCTGGTGTAGCACGGCGTTGGGAGGGTTGTTCACTACACGTGTGGCTGGGCAGTGCAAAGCTGCGATGCCATGGTGTCTCGGCACGGGCGGCACTGTCTCCGTCCGCTGTGCGAAGCGTAGGCGCTGCCAGGGAGGAGGGTAGGTGCGCCCCAAGGCCACCCCAAGGGCTGGGGACCATGTCACAGGGTCCACCTCCAGGGTAGGGCTGGTGCTGGGAGTGAGGGGAAAGAGGCAGGAGTTCAACATTGTTTATTCCCACCTGGTTTGTTTCAGGGACTTTTGGAGTGGCATCCCTACCGCATCTCTCGGTTACCTCTTGCTGTTAAGCGATGTCAGTCACATGGGATCTAAGATCATCTTATTTCTTGCCAATATCAAGCTATTACAGTCTGAATTCTATAAAGGAATTAACACTTCAGGAATCAAATAATGAAATCGTTGTAATAGGCAAACACTATTTGCATTCGGGTCATGTCTCTGAAGGTCTAACATTGATTTTAAATTCTGCAGCCTGCTCCTCCTGCTTTGGCCCCGGCGGGCTGAGAGATGCTGAACTTGCTGAAAGTCCCCATCGGAGATACACGTGGCTGTGGCAGCGGGATGTGCTGGGAGGAGAAGGTGCCTGGAGGGGGAGGCTGGGAGAGGGCTGGCACAGGAACAGAAGAGACAGTCCCCTGTTCACATCAAATGACATCGCAGTGCAGAGCAAAAGGGCCTTTCCTTCACCAATACATCATTTGAACGTACTCTGTGACCATAGAAAAAAGCCTTTCCTAAAACGCACTTTACTAAATCACAGAAACCCTTCTAACGCAAACTTTAATTAGCAAGGTTTTCCGCAACATCTTTGCTAGTGAGAAGCTGCTTATGCTGCTGGCTAGCATTCGTTTTCTCCAGAATTTTGCAAATAGTAATGAAGTGGGGTTTGGGGAGAGGTTGTGGGGTTGTGGGTTTTTTTTTTCTTTTGTTTTTCCCTGAGGGAGAAACTGCTTGTGCAGTAACCAAGGTAGCCACTAGTGTTAAGGCTGTTACACTTCTAAAGACTGGCCATTAACAAGACACCTTGGCTGCACCACAGATGATTTGAGTGCACTTATTTAAGGGCAAATAGTCATGGTTATTTTTGTAGGCAGAGAAAATATTTTAAAGAAACATTTGAGTCTGCCTTTTATGTAGCCCAGAAAAAGGATACAAAATACAGGATCCCTGTAGGTACAAAAATGTTCTTTAGGTTTTTAACACCATTATACTTAGAATTCACCTTGTTTTTCCTTTCCTTTTCTAATTTTTTTCAGTGTTTTTTCTCTGCTAGTATCAAGAGAGAATACATTGCTGCAAGTAAAATAAAAGCTTTTATCTAGGATTTCTCCATGTTCTAAAATTCTAGTTCTATATGCCCAAGTGATGGTTAGGTAAGGAATTCAAACAAACAGTTAATGAGCAGTTCTTCATTAAACTCGCTGCAGGAAGAGCTTAAAGTTCATCTTGTTCTCCTGTCCTTCACAGATGAGGCCTTGAAATTCCCCTCTGAATAATTTTTCTTTTTTTTTTTCTACTCTAATGTTTGGGGGGTTTTTAATTTTTGTTATCACAATTGGTATAGAAAAATTAACATAATTTTATGGTTGTATTTTATAATTCACACAATATATATGCCCCTTATGGAACTGATGGAAAGAAACAATGGAAGGCAGTGGAACAAAGTCTGTTGGAGGCCAGTAACTAGTGTTGTACCTTGGGTCAATACTGGGCTCAGTCCTGTTTAACCTCTTCATTAATGACCTGGGTGATGGGGCAGAGTGCGCCCTCAGCAAGTTTGCAGATGACACCGAACTGGGAGGAGTGGCTGACACACCAGGGCTGAACATGAGGCAGCAACGTGCCCTTGTGGCAAATGAGGCTGACGGTACCCGGGGCTGCCTTAGGAGTGTTACCAGCAGTTCGAGGGAGGTGATCCTTGGCCCCTACTCAGCACTGGTGAGGCCACACTCAGAGTGCTGGGTCCAGTTCGGGGCTCCCCAGTACAAGAGAGACACGGACACACTGGCGAGAGTCCAGCAAAGGGCCAGCGCTAAGATGATGAAGGGACTGGAGCATCTCTCCTGTGAGGAAAGGCTGGGAGAGCTGGGACTGTTTAGCCTGGAGAAGGGAAGGCTCAGGAGGGATCTCACTGATGTGTACAAATACCTGAAGGGAGGGTGCAAAGAAATTGGAGCCAGGCTCTTCTCAGTGGTGCCCAGTGACAGGACCAGAGGCAGTGGGCACAAACTGAAATACAAGGGGCTCCATCTGAACATCAGAAGCACTTTTTCACTGTGAGGTTGCCCAGAGAGGTTGTGGAGTCTCCATCCTTGGAGATGTTCAAAAGCCACCGGGACACAGTCCTGGGCAACCAGCTCTAGGTGGCCCTGCTTGAGCAGGGGGCTTGGACTGGCTGACCTCCTGAGATTCCTTCCAACATCAAACATTCTGTGATTCTGTGAATAAAATGCATGTTATGAACAGGAATTGGGATTCTCAAGACACCCACTGCCTCTATTCCAATATACTTCCAAAGCATACCAAAACCAAAGCATCTTGCCTGTAATCGTCTACTGTTCCATCACTATTGCACAACAGTGAGCAAGAAGTAATAGCAGAGAGGTGTCTGAAAGTCTTCATAGTTCTTTTACTGCTTGGAGCCACCTGCCGTAGGGAACGCTGTGGTTCAAAATCACCTTGTGATCAGTTCTGCAGAGAGCAGATTTTGCACTAATGGATCAGTCCTTTTCCCTTCTTCCATTCGACCTGCTCCCTCTGATATCGCAGCCCTATATACTATAAGCACAGCAGAGCACACCTAGCAAAAGTCTTGGTGTAAGCGGTTGCCTGGGGTTCATGCCAGCTCCATTCCAGCTCATGCCACCGAAGTCCCTCCAGCCCTTAAACTCCAGCACAGCCGCAGCTCCTGCAGCCATCGCAGTGGAGCGGGAAGCCGTGGGTTGGCTTTGCATGCCTTTTATTTCTGACAGCAGCGGCACTACCCTGCTACTTCGCGTCTGAGGGCAAAGCTGAGCACAGCCCAGCCATTCGAGACTGTGCTAGCGTTTCTATACCGTTATCTATGCGTTATCGCTGCCGCGCTTCTTCCCAGGAAAGCCGAAAGTGCGGCGGGAGCAGATTCGCTCCGTGAGTCACTGGGCAGGTTCCTGCGGGCCAAGCCAAAAGCGGGGTTTCAGCTAAAAGCCGCTTTTATGGGAAATATGGAACGTGACAGCTGTTTAGGTTGGAAGCTCCTTCAAGGACTTGGGGCCAAGTTCACCCAGGAGTGTGAGTGCTCCTAAGCACTCCCTGGAAAGTGAGGCTGGAACATTTTACGCCTCTTTGGTCAGACGTTTGCTTACCACAGAGCTTGCTAAATCTGCCTGCGGTGCCATGGGCACCTGCTTGTTTCTGCCTCTTCCTCCTGCCCCTTCTTATTAACATTTTTGAAAGGTTTCAGATTTTTCCCCTAAGAGAGCTTGCAAGGAATGAGTAAATTCTTATGTTGCCGCTTTTCATCTATTTATTTTGACTGTTTGTTTTTGCTCTTCTTCGGTGTTGTGGTTTAACCCCAGCCAGCAACTAAGCACCACGCAGCCGCTCACTCACTCCCCCCCCCACAGTGGGATGGGGGAGG
>JAVJGG010000059.1:9832390-9868663 GCA_035590195.1 Aviceda cuculoides
TTTTTTTTTTTTCTTGCTTAGGCTAGGGGAGGGGAAGTAACAGCAGGGGCAACAGATGCAAAAGTGGGAGAAGTTTCCCCCACGCTGCCCAGTTGATTATTCTAGCACTCACCTGTGAGCACCCTTCACTGTAGAAGGGATGCCTTTGAGAAGACATATATAAACGCTTCCCTGAGCATCTCTGCAGCAGAGGCTCAGCTATCAGGCTTCCACCACTTGCAGTTAAGCAGGGTGTCTGGTGTGTGATGATTTCGTGACGCAGATCACTATCGGTGAGAAGCTAAGCTGAAAATTACTTTTTTCATTTCACACAAGATGGGGAATGGAGGCAGGGCTAGAAATGAAGTAAAGCACTGTAGCTAAATTCAGCAAATTCAAATGGGAGCAACTTGCTGGCTTCACCAGAGACTGGCTGCTGAATACAATATTTGAACCAGGCTTCCTCAACTGCGTAAAACAATGACTCCTTAGAGTCCTAAGTCAGGATTTTACTAATTAAGACTACATGTCTGAATATGCAGATGCACACACCAATATAGTCAAAAGTTGAATTTGTTCTATTATATTGACTTTCCTTATTTACATTTATTAAAAAAAAAAAAAAAAAAAAAGAGGAGAGACCATAGCTTATATGGTAACATGTGCTGGACATCTGCAGACACGACACAAAAATAAGCTAAAAAAAGCAAAGGTTAGGAGGTTTGACACATAACTACAAAGGAATGATCACAATTTCAACACTAGCTATTTTCAGTGCCTTAAAAGGTATTGCCACTGTGCTTCCCCAATGATCTTTATAGTCTTACCATCTTTTTTGAATATTCTATTTTTTCTTACATAAGGATTTGTTGCAAGATCATACCGAAAAGAAGAGAAAAATGATGGGAAAACTGCCTGGATGGGGGAAGCCATGAAACCACATATAAAGAACGGGAATCCAGCACAGACATCCAGACATCCAACCTAGGCCTCCATCTATTCCCCCTGGACATCACCTGCAGTCAGTGGAATCTGGTCAATACGCCTGGTGTATTCATCTCATCCTAACGCGGATGCTCAAGCAGAGCAAGCGCACAAGCTGCTCCCTAAATGCACCTATTTCTCTCGTGACTACAGAGAGCCCATGGTGACTAGCTCAGCTATGGACACCTTAAGTGATATGAGATAGATCCCACCCAAAGCATCAGCCAAATGCTCACTGAACTAGAGAGAAGTGTTTTGCGTCCTCTTATCCCATTAATTTCTAGTAGATTGTAGGTGTCGTTTGTGACAATAGAGCATGAAGCATTTTTAGGCACATATGTGACTTAGATTGACAATGTGTTTTTAATATATGGTTTGGAATAGACTTATTCACAGTTTGCTGTGCTCCACGCAGTGAATGAAGGGCAGAAGACGAAAACCCCACCATTATTTATGGTATGGCAAAATATATTCTCTGTGCTCTAAGTGAAAAAGATTATGGAAAGAGAAAGAAACTAAGGGGGTGAGGGGGAAATAACAAGAACCAAAGGATCCTGAGGCAAATTTTATTTATGGAAGCCAAACTCTGCCACTTCCTTTCCTCTGGCCGCAACAGTTTGAACAGGCAGTTCAAGGTCCCGTGCCTCATTGGCACCTTCTTGCTGGTTTCGAAGATCCAATTTTGGAGAAGAATGGCTGCGGCCAGGCACTGGTGGGGACTGACTGGGATCTCCAGCCTTGTGCAGAAGCAGATGCCTGGCTGCTCCCCATGACCATATGCTGCTGAGCAGGCTGGGAAAGCCAGTGGATATCAAGCCCCAGGTCCCTGCTAAGTTAAACCCGTGCTCTGGCTTTTCCCCATCAGTGTGAGGTCTGCGTAGGCTCGGAGACACCCTTGGCTTTGTGCAGCACACAGGGCTTTAGACCAGAGCCCGGCCTTGGCTCAGGTTGGGTTTGAGCCCTTGAGGGGACAGTCCTAGCCGGGTTATCTTGTGTTTGTCTCGGTGAACCTACCCCTTCGGGAGGCATCATGCTGTGCATCCTCCAGTAAGACACGGTCGCTTCTTCTCTTTGAAGTTAATGGATTATTTCCACCCCCCAAATTCATGCGTGTTTATTGATTTTAGTAGGCAGAAGGGAGGACTATAGCTCAGACTGCGGCCAAACTGAGAGAAACAGAGTTCTAAAGAAAAATGTTGTTTCAAACTGAAGCAGGTATGAGATATGGAGAGGGTGCTCAGCAACCTCAGTCACAGCTCAGCCAGGCATCTGCCCCTATAAGTTTTACATCAAAAATTTGTAGGCACTTGCACCTGGGAGCTGAGAAGGAGAGGAGCTCAGGGCACAATCTCTGAGACTGGACCGGTGGCTTTCCAGGGTGGCTGGAAGACCCCCAGGCTTAGGCTGCCAGGGCAGAGTGGGTTTCAGCAGTCCAGTTGCCTCCCATTCTCCCACAGACAGAGCACTGGGACCACCCCCCCAGCCCACCTGCCTGCCTGCACAGCCCTGCTGGTCTCACACACGGTCACCCCGAAGAAGAGGCTGCACATGTCGTGGTGGGAAATTGAAGAGATCTCTGCCGAGGTTGCTGAAAAGGCTGTCCATGTCTAGAGTTTGGTGGTGGTCACCACAATGAGGCGGTTTCAAGGTGGCACACCTGGGAAAAAAACACATCTCGCCAAGAGCTTGTTTGTTACACTCGTGCTTATATAAAATGCAACAGGCTCAGCCAAAAATAATGCGAAAAAATGTCTGTTCTGGACTGGGGAAAAACCTAACATTTCCTAAAAAATTGAAAAATAAAAAAATGAGGAGGCAGGGCAGTCGATTCACACAAATCAAAGCTTTTAATTTTGATTGCAACCATATCTTTGTACATGCATGTGCATTCTAGTTAGCCTAAACTGCAATACAAAGACACCTTGAACCTTAGAAAAGAGAGTTCTGGTTACATAATTACAAGAAAAATGCATTTTCAGAATTTCAGAAGTTCTGTATCGCTGTTCTGAGCAAATATTTGTATTGAAACCCATAATCTAGATTTAAATGAATAGGAATTTTCTGACAGGAAGTATTAGCTCACCAAATTTGCAGTCAGCCGTAGTGCAAAGCTTAGCTGTAACTTATGTTCTGGTATTTGTATGTTAGAGACCAGTGTTTGACCTTCCTTTCAATCTTGGCAAATCACACCTTTAGTCAGGCATTAAAAGAAGGGAGTAAGATAGGGAAAGCACACTCCATGCCACCTTCTCCAGTTTAAAACTAAACTTGTATTTTAGAATAATAAATTTAGACTAAAAAGCTAAAGAGTGTATTAAGCCATAACTGCCAATTAAGATTAATTCAAACCCAACATATCATTTTTAAAAGTCTAATTTCTCCATTACAAAAAATCCATGCAACCGCTCTGTAAATAAATACAAATTTGCACAAGCATCATCTGAAAGAGTCCCTCCCCCAGGCTGGCTTCTTGTCACAGGCAAATGCTTAATAGGTTGTGGCTGGAAAATCCCAGGGAAAGCTGGGGATTTTTATGAGATGAGCACTGATTGTGCAGGAGCCTGCAGCTATTGCTGACCTGCCTCTTTCACAGAAAGAGGATTATTACATAAAAGAGTGCTAGAGATATCGTATGAAAAATACATTTTAATTTCTTTCTCAGCAAGAAAAGAAGATGGAGAGAAGGGAAATGGGAACAGGCAGAGGAACTACTTCTGCAACTCATTTAGGTGGGATTCCTTTATTATTTTTATTATTATTGTTGTTACTTGGAAAGTTCTTTAGAGGGTCTTATATGGATGCACATGAACAGATTCCTAGTCCCACAGTCTCCCTCTATCTCCTCCAGACACGTAGAGTTGGTCTTTTGCATACATAAAAACACACATTCTCCCATGAGCATAGATATTTTTCCGGCTTTTCCCCATGATTTCCCTTCTGCTACTCTCTCCTTACCTATTAGACAGATTGAACCAAAAGAAAGACACTACTTGTCTTTCTAATTACTGTGCACATGGAGGTGCATCAGCCCGGGCTTTTCTCTTAATTGTTAGCTGTCCAGGGGGGACTTTCTGTTGTGTTTAATGTCAGGGAGCTGCCTGCCTTCCCACCTCACGCTGAAGAGCGCGAACGCAATGCCGTGACCTCAGTATCTTTGCTAAATGCTCTCTACTCCTTCTCCCCATCTCTTACAGTCGCACTCACCTGGCGATGGCAGCTGTTTCTGCTCACCCATTTTCAGCCTCAGGTTTCTCCCCAGGTCCCCCCCTTCATCCTCCCATCCCCCTCCAGCCTGGCGCTGATGTTGCACTTCAAGCAGCTTGTTCACCTGTATCCATGACAACCAGGATGACATCAGCATGAGGACTCAACATCACAGTGAGGACTCCAAACCAATTAAATGCTAATAATGCCTTTTTAATTGCGGTTGAAATATTTCTGGTAACGAAAAAGAAAGGGGGTGGATGGGCGAGGAGACGTAGAAGATGGAGGAAATTTTCTCTTTCCTTGCTGGCTGCCTACACAGTGACAGCACCGCGTTTTCCCCAGGCACCACAGCAGTCTGGGCTGCTGTCAGAAATCATCCTTTCACATCCCTGAAGCAGTCGTCTGCATCCTCAGTGCCACTACGACCAGCTGCAAACGCTTGGGTGGCCACTAACGTCTGATCAGCCATCGCGATGGGCAGAGGGGTGACACCGCTACCGCCTCGATTCCCTTTCCATTAGGCAGGGAAGCACACAGCTTTCCTGAGGGAAAGGGCTGAGCAAGGCCCCCGGCACGGCGCATAACCTGCCCCTGCCAGCGCGATGCTGCAGCGGGCAGGGAGAGAGGAGGCAGGGGATGTCGCCTGGGTGCCCTTGCAGGAGGTCCCCTACAGAAACACAGGGACAACCTGGCTTACGCTTACCTGTCTCTGCTGCTTCCCACGCTCGCCCCGGCTGGGAGCAGCTCAGGGAGAGCTGCCCCGAGCAGCTCCTCTCCCTCAAGAGCCCCTGTGGGCTCTGCAGCGTGGGGCTGGGGACCCGTGGCAGATCTTTTGGGGCTGCAGCGCCAACACGGCTGAGCGGGGCAGAGCTGCTGCTGTTTGAGAACGGGCGAGCAGTCCTAATGCCTCATCCTCCCCCACATGAGCAACTTCACCGAACACAGAAATTTCCTAGGAGCGGAGCAGGGAGAAAAAATAACTTCCACCTAATCAGATTTGTGTATGAGCAACCCTCCTTACTTGCTTGCTGGCAACTGGTATTAACAATGTAGGTCAGGTCAGCGCCTGACAAGCAGAGGCTCTCAGCAGCAACCTCCTAGCAGTGGGGGAGCAATCATGTCCCCCCCAGCCCTCATCCCATGCTTCAAAACCTGCTCCTCAAGCTCCCCCCATTGCACAGAGCTTTCCCCAGGCTGGCTGCCTCCGAGAGCCACCACTGCAGTCCCCGGGCTGCATCGGTCCTCGGGCATCCCCGGCTGAACAGGGTGCACAGAGGCCAACTTACTGGTGGTGCTGGGCTGTGGGCATCATGGAGAGCCTCGGGGTGTCTGCACCTGTGGGGCTGCCCTTCATCCGCTGCTTGGTGGGGCTGGGGAGCAGCTACCTCCCTCATCTACGGCTCACTTCTCCAAAGCCCTGGGGGTAGGACTCTTTTGCACCAAGCGGGCTTTTGCAAAGGGAAGGGTACATCACCTCATGGTTCTGAGATGACAGACAGCCTATTTGTCAGCCTTTCATCACGCTGGATGTGTTTTAGCTTCAGTTCACTGCCAGCAATTCAGGCAACAATCCCACCCCCCATGGAAAACAATTGCTCGTGCTCTCTGATGTCCCTCTATATCATACCAAGTCAGCTTCAGACTGTCCTGATTCCTAATTTTCTCAGGGAGCAGGTCTTTGATGTCCTACAGGGCATGATTCTCCCTGTGAAGAGGGCCTGTGAAGCTGTTGGTCCCAAGGATAAGGCGAGACCGAATGCAGGGAGCAAACCCATCTTGGCAGCTGGGGCAATGGGTCCGGGCTCATTACCAAGAATCTCAGATGACAAAAATCTTACGATCCTCATCTGGAAGATGAAACCTGCTTGTTTGACAGAGCTGCCCTTGTGCAACAAATGCCACATGGGAAAGACAGGGTAGAGGACCAAAAATGAAAAGGAGAAAGGAGAAAAAGCGGAAGCAAGGGTGAGAAATAGGGAGGAGAGAGTGAAGAAGAGAGGAAAAAATTGTAATGGGAAAAATGTACCCAGTTACACTTGGGAAGAAAGCAAGCGAGGAGGAAAAGTGAACTTTGAAGCTGGTCTTCAGTGCTTCCCTCTGACTGTTCTGTGTGAGAAGCGCTGGTATCAAACCTCAGATTATATGGGAGGACTAGACAATTAAATCAGTTGGATAAGATCAACTGCCCTACTTGTTTTTAAGAAATTTAATAGTTACAGCCACTGCTAGGGATGCTGCTGGAATGTTATTTCATGGTTTGATGTAGTTATTACCATTTATCTCTATAAAGGGCCTGGTCATCTATCACTGGGATCTGTTGCTGTGGCTAGAAGTTAGATTACTGACAAAGACTGAGATGTTGAATAATTTACTTTTATAATAATGGACAAATTTTAGATTTCTAAGGAAGTAGCTAATTCATGTAATGATCTTTGATGTTAATCCATGAGGATTTATGTTGCTTTTGTCCTATTGTATTTGTGTGAACTCCCTTTCCTCATTACAAGTGTAACTGCACCGCTTGGCTGACAGTGGCCTTTTAGCTGAACCGTGAACTGATTTAAATTGAGTATTGGACTAGTTCCCTTTGTGAACCATAGTCCTATAAATTGGGGAAGGTGTTAGGGGAAGGCTACTATGGGCAAAATAAATATTTAAACCCTTAGCTGGTTTGACTCTTTCTCTGTAAATGTTATTCCAACACCTTATTTCCAAATTTCCAGATGTCAGTAAAATATAGTGGAACAGTATCCACCCACTGCTACAGATGTTCTTGGCAATCTTTTAAAGTGTGCTGAGGGACATCCGTCAGCTAGACTGGGCAACTGGGTAAATATATGCGTGCCCAGTGAAAAGTTAGAGGAGATTTTATTGTTTTTCATCTTCTCATATTTTGGGGCGGGACAGGGGAAACAAGAGAGCTTTAAATCTCAAACACACTTTCCTAGCAGAAAGAGTTGGAGGAACAGTTCCCAACCCACTTCACCCACCAGCTGCTCAGGACCTAACACAAATGAACCGCCCGCTGGTGACGTTGGCAGAGCATGGACTGTGGGGGTCCCTCACGTAGCCCCCCAGGAGCCCCTCGTCCCAGTGCCGTCGCCTTTCCTGCCCAGGGCCCAGGGAAGCAGGTAGAGACAGCAAGATCTCTTTTCTCACCGACATGACCTGTGGTCTGTGCTGGGCTGAGCAGGATGGCTGAGAGAAACCCCCTCCTCGGGCATAGCATCCCTAACCCGTGATGCATCACGCGGGTGCTAGCTGAATGATTGAGCTGAAGGAGGATGGATGAAATTTTGTTTGGAAAAAACCTGTGCTTGCTTAGTTGCAGCTGGAGAGTGGGAAGCATGTCCCTGTCCTTGTCCTCGAGGCAGGAGAGGAAGACCACTGTGGACGTAGGCTCCTGCGAGAAGAGTGGAGACCTGTTTTCGAGGGCAGCTGCTTTACCTGGGAGGAAGCAGCTGGCATGGGGAGAGCTGGGGCCTCCACGCTCCTCCCTGGATTGAGGTGGAGGAGAGGATAACCAGCTCCCCTGCAGAAAAGCTCCTCTCTGTGAGCCCGAGCAAAGCTGCTTGCTCAGTATTTTCCCTGCTGTGACCTCAGGAAACACCCACCTTGGATACACCCAGGAGAGGCCCTAAGCAGGGCTTCAGCTGCTGCTGGAGATAGCAAGCCGAAGGCTGAACCTGCTATGCAGCTTCCAGCTCAGATGCTATCCCCAAATACTCTGCTTTTCCAGCTGACTGGGGCTGCAGCGCAACCTGAAGGAGCAGCGCTGTCCCCGGGGTAACTGCACCGCCCGAATCACAAATGCCTTTCCTGCAGTGTCGACTTCCATAATCTCACTGTTTTCCATCTACTGCTAAAGTTCACGGAAAACTATGACTGACTTCAACGGGGAATAGCAGCAGGCTCTATTAGCATTCACTGTATCTCCTCACTGACAGCGCTGTATGTCACATTATCTCGTCACTGTAGGCATCCAGTGTGCCATCCTGCGGGATACATCTTATGCATTTTGAGCAGCTGGATTCTGTGTGCTAAGGCAGGAATCTGCCAACTGCCTTTCTCTGGCAGGCTGTCTCACTGCATCCCTTCTGCATTTGCACGGGGCTTTCAGCCTGTGAAACAGCACCAATTTCCATAAGTTCGCCAGCAGAAGGGCTAGCTGAAGCCTATGGATTGTTCCAGGCAGGCAATGGCTGGAAGTGTGAGCTTGAAAATCCACCAGAGCCTTCAAGTGGATCCTACAGAGCTATGCCAGGAGTTGATAAAATGGATGTCTTCTAGCCTTAGCTCCCAAATGCAGAAGTAAGCACCTAAATTAACAGCGTGACTTTGGGGACCATTGCCTGCTCAGACCATCTGGAACCAACATAATTTGTTTACGTGATTCAAGATGGTTTCAGAAGCCTAGTTTTAGGTACCAAAACTGGAAAGTCTCATTTTGAAGCCCCTCCATGTGTCTCTGTACACTTATCAATCCATTCAAGATGCTCACTCGAGCCATTACACAGTAATACTAGGGGCGAAATCAAACTAGCAGATGACTTTGCTGCATTACCACCACAGCACAGTCCTTCCTGGACCATCAGCAGAAGACAGCTGGTAGTACAAAGAGAATGGCAGCCAGACACTTTGGGTTTCCACACGTATCACCTGCCCCACGTGCAGTACTCCAGGTCCATCCTCACTCATGGAAATCCCAGACAGCTTCAAAGGGCTGATTTAAACCCCACTTTATCTGAGATGCTGTAAGCTGCCTGCCTGGCTGCTCGATTGACTTGGCATCGGAGTGGGAGAGGACTTTGTGCTTTCAAAGCTACATTTGATTTAAGGAGAATTTCTGAAGAGGTGTCACACGATGGACGCCCATGGTATCTCCTCACACTGCATTTCAGAAGCCCCATCCCTGCTCAGCCCCAGGCTGGGGCTCCCTGGGGGGGACGGGCAGTCTCTGGGCTCCCTGGGCCCTCTGACAATGTGCCAGCCACAGAGCTGGGTCACACAGGAGACAAAAAGACTTTGGGTTCTGTTTTTGCACCATTTTCTTCAAATAGAGACACAGATTGAAAGATTAACTGGCCTTGGTAATGGCCATGCCTGTAGCATTCGACTGCGGGGAATTAGCTTGTCATTCTGTGCCTAGTTTACAAATGGAGGAAAAATGGTCTAGTCTCCATTCAGCTGTACCACTTTTCACCCCAGAATTGCCTTTACAGCTCGTGTTTGAGCTGCAAGCATATATTTTCCTCTTTCTTCATTACACTTCCAGCTCTCAAATATTAAATAGCAGGTGCTTAGAATAAAGCATATTATTCTGACAAACATTTTCATCATGAGGTAAATTGGCACATACTAACTGCTTTAAAATACTTACTGAGTAATTGAATACAGCAGTACAGGTTACTATGCAGATGTCTGTCTCTAATAGTTTATGATTACACACATTTCCCTGCTAAAGGGAGAGGCAGTTCCACAAGTAGAGCTTGTTGTTTCAAACAAGCCAAAAAAAAAAAAAAAAAAGGAGGAAAAAGAAGAGAAAGCAGTCCGTGCTACCCCCATAGGATATTCTTAAAAAAACAGATGGTTGTATTTTGCAGAAGCTTTTGAAGAAAACTTTAAAGAACTATGCAAATTTTTGCCATTGCTTTTTTTGGTTTGCATATTTCTTCTCAGTCTCCTTCTCTATCACACATGATTGCAAATCTGTTTCAACCTATAAATAGTTTCCTTGCAAGCAGAGAGCTTTGTAATAGCAAGATACGTGTTCCAGAGATGGGGGGGGGAAGTTATTATCATTATTCTTTATCTTTTAGAAAATTCTGAGTTGTAAAGCTCAATGCTTTACATTTTGTTAATGTCTCAGATCAAAAACATAACCCCTGCCCCAAGGAGTTTACAGAATCAAAGGGACACCTTCAAACTGTAAATTGCATTTCTGCCTGAAACGGCTTTACCTACCTTTTGGCAGGTAGCGCTTATTGCCAAGAGGAAAAAGCAAAGGCAAAATGTGTTTCTCCATTTTTGCACCTCGGTTTGCAGCTTTGCCGGCACCCGGTGCGCGGTCAGTGTGACGGCTTTGCCGCCGGCCCCTTGCCCCCCCCCCGTGTCGTGTGTCGAGCGTGAAGGCGTCGCACCTCCAGCCGCTGCTCTGGCCTGTGCCCGTGGACTCGTCCCCTTCCCAGGGACGCCAGGCTGTCTGCCCTAGCGCTGCCGACGTCCCCGGCCGAGGTGTCCCTGGCCGAGGTGTCCCTGGCCGGGGTGTCCCCGGCCGAGGTGTCCCTGGCCCACGTTCAGGAGTCACTCAGAGGCAAGGGAGAGAGGCATGCGCCAGCCCCCTCCTGGGGTGCCGCAGCCTCCTGCAAGTCTTTGCGCGGCACAAAAACCGCTTCCAAGTGGGATTTCCTAAAGGTAGTGCTTTCCATCCCTTTCTCTCCCAGTTAAGCTCGGTGGTGATTTAAATAAATAAATGCAACAGATGGTTTCAGATCCCTTCCATGAGCGTACTGAATAAAACTCGCTCAGCTTTCAACAGCTTTTAGGTGCCCTGTGCTGTAATGTGGAAGGGTTTGTCTTTTCTGGCTGTGTCTATACTAGCAGTAGGCGGGTGTCACAGGGTGGCCTGAGTCCCACATCATCCAGACCAGGTACCTGGCAGAGTGTGCTGCTTTTTTTTTCTAGTCCACGTGCTGTTCCCATGGGGACAAATCCTTGGGAAGGGGTGACCAGTGCGCATCCTCAGCCCCATCCTCTGTGGGGGTGAGAAACATCCAAGTCCCGTACGCAGAGACAAGAGCTTGGAAGCACTCCTGGGGCCTTTACACTGAATATACCAGCACCGTCATCCACCTGCAGTGATAAGACCAACGCCTGTAGGTGAGCTGTGACCTGGGAACCAGCCAGCTCCGCTTGCTCTGCTTTTCCCTTTGGGACAGCAGTCTACAACTGTGAATACACCTCCTCCAGTACCACTGCTGTTTGCGAGCATGCTTCCCTGCAATAAAAACAACCAGCACCGTTTTCATGGGGTGCTGGTTGCTCTAAATATCTTGGCTCGTACCAGGCTTTTGTTTTTCTTTATCTGTTGGACACCTGTTAGACAAAGCAAATCAGATCTATTAAAGCCCTGCTTTATCTTTCTATATTGGCAAATGCTGTTGAATCTGACATTAGTTTCTAACTGTGCAAACATTTTTTCTTTCAGTTTTCTGTTTAATGAAATATCAGCCAGCAACAACACATGCTGTAGTGCTGCTGTTCTGTAATTTAGCAGTGCTAAATAGGATTCAGAAGCTGATCTTTTGCAATAGGTGATTTAGTATTTTAATCCTTTTTCCACCAGCCCTTTGTATAAGGAATAACAGGAAATGGCAGTGACATATCCAAACCTGTATTTCACTGCAAACTGCTTAAGTTAAGGCCCAGTGAAGTGTGACTAATTGCCAGAAATTACTATACCAGGTCTGTCATGTCGAGATAAAATAAATTAGATATCCATCATTACAGGTTGAGCTAGAGACTCATTAGAAACTACTGTCTCAGTGCAATGGACTTAACGGCATAGGACAAGTTTAGTTTGGCTTGTTTTTTCCTCCCAGTGTGTAAACAATTCATGCCTGCTTTCCTCCAGAAGGGACAATCATTCTTATGTGAGAAACACGGGCTTTTTGCTAGCCTTGACTGGTATTTGTGGCACAAGTAATCAACATTAATAAACCCCTTCTTTGTCACTACTTAAAACTTGTTAAGGTGTCGTCGATGTTTAGAACAGCTTGACTATAAGTCAGGCTGCTCCATCCCATGCCTCCAGGTATTTTTTAGTCTGCATTAATCTTGATAGCATTTGTTGAGGAGGTACCAGTCAGACCCAAAATGCTGGTGGTGTTTGAGATCTAACCAGTCAGCAGACTCTGACCTGAGCCTCTGCATAACGCAGTTAACTTGTTCCAACGGCTTCCTACAAGGCTCCTTAGAGGGAGCAATTCCCTCCTCTCCTCCTTCATAGCTCAGAGCTCTCCACTGTGTCCATAAGTCCCAAGTGAGAGCACACACATTACAACAGTGTAGTGGTCACAGTGCACGGAAAAGGTCTATTTGGAAGACCTTCGTCACAGAAGATTTGACTGGTGGCTTATCGGTTGCTCTGCAGTTCTTTAGATTAAGCAGCCATTTATGATGACATCTTGTAGCCACATGGTCCACACATTCCTGTAGATGTTAATCAGACCATTACATCTAACTCTAGATATGAAATTGGCCTGATTTTTGCAGAGCACCTGTAAAGATAACAGGAATGGAAAGCAATTGGCATTTGTGAAAACTGGGTACCATGCTCGGGTACCCATACTTGGAGAACAATACTTGGTAAAACAGTAAAAATACTAGGACAAAAAAACCTTCAGATGAGCTTTCATGCAACATTCAGATCCACGAGAGGAAAATTTAGACTACAGCTTGATCTGAATTTTTACAAAGCATGTGGTTTTCAGAGGCAGCCTTCTTCTGACATAAGGGCTTAAGGAAATTATCACCATCAGAGCAGAAGACTCTGTTTATCTGTCCTGCCCTTGCACATGCTGAGAAAGAACTTACAGGCGCAACTAATTTCCATTCACTGGGATATAAATTGGTACAGCTCCAATGAAGCTGCAATTTTTCACCTGTTGAAGAAAACCTTGTGGCAGCTAGTAAGTGATGCTGAATACCCATCCAGCTCAACATAATCAGTAATGCTTATAGGAATTAATGTTATCCTTCAGAATCTGTGATTTTCTTGTAGATGCTCCCAGAAACCTGCGACACAAAAAGACAGCCTTTTTTTAAGTTTGAAGGTGGAAATAAAATAGGAAGCCTCACAGCATAAGTTGTTTCAAAATAGCCTGTTATAAATCAAAAGCTGATCCTGCCTTGACAGAACAGGACTGTAGGACAGTAGAGCTTCCTGACATCTTTCAGAATAGGCTGAGGAATAGGCCATAAGGAATAAGTGCATCTTCATGTACAGGCTTTTATGCTTTTTCTAATGTCCACAGAGGCCATCACTTGGGCTCTGCCCATTGACATCAAGTTAGTCCTAGGAATGATGTGTTAAATCTGTCTAAGAAAAGGACAAGAGAAGTGGCTGTTAACATTACTGAGGGGAAATTCAATTTGGCTTGGAGCAGAACAAGTATCCTGACCAGACCAGATGAACTAATATGAAAGCAGTTAAAGATATATTGCTAGAGTACAGCTGTATCAGAACAGGAAGGAATTTTCTTGTATCGGGAATTAGGAGGTCTTTCAGAGGGCAAACAGCTTGCCTTAAGCCACTCAAGGAGAAATGCTGGATTTAGAACTGAACTCACAAATATTTCCTCCAAGTCGGACATTTAGACATCACAGTCTGTCTTTCTTGCCAATGGATGAGTCAATAACTAATGAATATTCCCATTACTGGAATACTTAAAGACCAAAGTATCAGAGGATTAACTAGCATTGTGAAAGGAAATGAGGATAAATTAATTCTTACCTGCATATCCTAATGCCAACTGGAACTAAAGGACTCTATAATTTGAATTAGATTTCTACCAGTTCCCTCTGGAGCTGATTTACACTACCGTCCTCTGCTGATGCAGTGTGTTGTCCCACCGACCAGGCACCTTCTGATCAAAAGACCCAAGGCTTGACTGAGAAACACCAGGATCGAGTGCTATATGAAGTATGTTAAGGCATCTATTTGGCTTCCACTACTGATACAGAAATCACAGATCTCCTGGATGTCCTCTGTCACATCTGCCAGTCCTATGCAGGTGTTTTGGATACAGCCGTTTTGGTGACAGAACTGAGTCTCCAGTGTATTGTAATTGCAGCATAGACTATAACCAAATCCTCACCCCCGCTCCAACCCACAAATTCTTGTCTCTGTCTCAGCTGCTTTTGCTATGCCTGGAAATCTTCTGGGCCCAGTGCCTTGTCAACCTGTATGACTTCTTACTGCCTAATTACCTGTTCCAGTATAATCATGAAGCCTTTTAACATTTTTCTTTCTCCCCAAGGAAAATACGTCTCAGTCACTAAAAAATGACCTTCAGCTTCTAGTGCGAACAATGAAACAAAAAGCTTTCTGAGGAATATCAGCTTCATCTGTACTTTTCCACTGTCATACCTCAGAGAGTCACTAGTGGCTGGTGATGTCTCATGGTTTTAAAGAATTTCTTTTTGTTTATCCTAATTTTCTTGGCCATGTCTGTACTGTTTATAAATTTAACTTGCCTTTATCAACTCCATCTTTACCTTCTTCCTCTGCCACTTTCAGAATAACCCCAGCAACTGTTGCCATAAATCTTTTGAAGATCCCTTATTCTCTTACTTCGGTCTCCATGGTACATGCGAACTCGGTACGCTTCAATTCTTGGAAAGATTGTTTCATTTTCCTTCCCACGAAGAGGAATGAAGGAGTTCCTTACGTGCGGTACAGGAAAGGCTTACAGGGGGAAGCTGGAAGCGGCGTTCCCTGCCTGTCGCAGAGAAGGCACGGAGTGAGGTTGTCGGAGCACAGGGGAAGCTGTGCAGCAGGAATTGCCAGCGGGGAAGGATGGCCTTACCATGTCCTTTGCATGACTGCTCCCAGATGCAGCCAGCTTTCTCAGCGGCTTATTGCTTGTTTTTTTATCTCTTAGCATTAAGTGGAGGAAAAATACACCCAAACAGACCTAAGGCAAGGGCCCATACCTGCAGTCTGGAGGATTATTTTATATTCCTCTGCTGTAGCATCTTTTCTATTGGCCTGAACATTTTTCTTTCAACACCTTGCCCCAGTGATTTTCAGGGAAACTTGCTGCTTTTTCAATGTTATCTTCCCTGATTAGGTAAACTGTCACCCCTCTGAGTCTTTGCCTCGAGACAGTCTCACCAGTCTGGGGAAGAACTTTGTGCACTTCTGGTCTGTTTGGCTTTAGCCTGCCCTTGCCTTCCTTCCTTACAAAAACCCCATTCTCTGGAAAGCATCACAGTTAGAAGTGCAATACCCCACCCTATCACTCCAACCAGTAGGGGTAAAACCACAAGTACAGGCTCCCTGGGCTTTTTAGCAATCTGTGACCTGGTTGCACGAGGGCAGAGAGTCCTGAAGTTGTTGCAGGTCTGGCTGTCTCCTGGGATTGCATATTTTATTACCCCCTTACTACTTCCTTCTCAGTTAATCTGATCAAAGTGGCCCTTCAAATTCAATTGTTCTGACTTTTCTCCTAGGTTTTCACTTCTATTTAACTCCCAGGCTTAATAAAATAATAATCATGACTCCCCAGCCATATTCCCCTTTATTCTATATATCCTCTCCTTTAACAGCTTCCTAATTCTCTGCAGTTAAAAGTCTTCCACATTTATGTTCCTGCTCTTCATGTCTACCATTTTTCTGGATTTTACCATCACTATATTACACTGAATTGTTGGGTTAATGGCTGTTTCCCTTGGTAATTAGAAAAATAAATAATTAAATGTTTGGGTGGTGTATTGAAAAAGGGTTATGATTCTAGACAGAGTCCTGGACAATCAAATTACAGGAGTTTCTCCTTAAGCAGAATTTACCTTTTCATTTTTACAGTTTTATTCTGTCTTTCCTTTGAAACACTCAAATAGTGTTTTTAAGAGAAGTCCTGGAAATGTCCTCTATTCTAGACAGCAACTCTTTCAAGAAATCAGCTCAGTTAATTCCTGTGCATCCTTTGAATCAGACTTGCAAAGAGGAAGATGTGCTGCAATGACACACAATATAAACTCTCTGGTAAACCCTGTTCAGTCAACGCCAAGTAATGTCAAAGTAGCTTAATTGTAAAACTATCTGAAGAAAAGAAAAAAAGCATCTTTTCCTGAAGAATGTTATGTCATTGTACTCTATCGTACCCAAAGTGATTTAAAAATGTTATTTCTTACAATAGTCAGGCATGGGCCTGTGTATATGTATTTTCCTATTGAATCAATTAAATTCCAGTTACACCCAGTCCATCACCCAGATGCAACTACCTTGCTAGGGTAATATTTGGTAGTTTCTTCCGCAGCCACTAAACACACAGCTATAGAGTTTCATACTGGCTGACTGATGGACCCCATATTGCAGTTCTTTATTCCTGTTTTGAAAACTTAGATGGCTTGGGAGACTTCATCAGACATTCTGAATGCAAGTAAATTCATCCATTATACCAATCACTCTGAGCTTGAGATTCTGTACAGACGAAGTTCAAGATTTCTTGCTTTGTCTGATTCGTTTCTTCTTCTGAATTTCTTCTCAGGTAATTCACAGTAAATATCATACTATATACACCCGAAGATTTAAAACACACCCTAAAGCCTGCAACCTCCACTTCCTCCTGTGGAGACAGGAGTCTGGGACCAAAGGAAATAAAGACCTGAGATTAACAATAAAGATCCCAGTTTCACAAAAATAATTTGACTGCAGAACAGTCACATTTGTGTAAAGTCTGCATTGCTACTTGTGCTGCTTCTTTCTTTTTGCTTTTTAAATCAAGCTTGTTGAAGGGAGTAAAGTGGGGATATAGTATCTCAAAACCTGTATTTTCTTGAAACGGTTCAAAGTAATTGTGCATTGATTCCTTGGAGACAAACAAATGCTATTTATCAATTGGTTTTAAAAGCTAGAAAGCAGTGGTTTGACATCACTTGCTGGCTAAAGAAGTTGGGGGTTGAAAATAACGGAATAATAAATGGCTGTGGTTTGGGCACACAGATGTGAGGTAGATAGTCGATATCCTCCAGCAGTGCAGCTTATTTGCTGACGCAGCTATAACTGGGAATGAAACTGCCGCGGCCACTAAAGCAGGTCTGTGCCTTCGGAGGGGTATTACAAACTCTTCAAAAGAGGTTAGGACAGAGAAACAAACAAGTCACCTTCAGACCATTTTCAAAGAGCAGCTTAAAATACAGTTTGCTTCGCATGTCTCTCATACCCCAGACTTCCTTTGAGAAGCTGCTTGGATGTTCATGGCCACCTACAGCGCTGAGATAATGAACACGAGCTAGGGATCGTGCCTACTGCCTTAAGCATACGAGGGAACACGGGGAAAATACCAAGCAGAAAACTCGCCTTGAGATAAAATCAACCTGGAAAAGGAATTTTTAGATTAGTTTTGTCCACACGTCATGGTCTGTCGTGCTCTTCAACGGTAGCCCCCATGGAGGACCTGTGGGACTCTACCACCGTCTGCATGATCCCAACATTTAGTTCCACTCCAGGAAAGCCTGCTGACCACCCTGCTGTCCTTGGGAGGTGGAAGGCGACCCGAAAATGCCACTCTCTGGCCCAGGAGCAAAGGCCTTCTCCTCGTGTTCTTGCCCTAGGTTGTGACACCTGGTCGTGGTAGTGGAGGAGCACATCCTGGGGCACATCGAGGGGAGCAGCACCCACTCCAGGCTGCTGCACGGGGTGGGTGGGCTGTGGGGGCACCCATGAGAGAGAGGGGCTTCTGCTTCCAGATTTATCCAAGTGCCTATGCGATTTTTTTTCCTTTGCTTTAGCCAGCATAACTTCCATATGAGCAGAGGTATCCTCTGGTTGCAACAATATAGTTCCCCCAAATACCTGAGAAGAACTGCTCTGGCATTTTGAGTTATGCAGAGCTTGCTAGTCCCACCAAGAAGCCTGTTTCTTGGTAGTGCATATTGGTCATCGTGTTGTAGGTAACTGCTATGCGCAGCTAAGGAGTTCCCCTGCGATCAAAAAAGGTGACAGCTTGTTCACCTTCACCTCTTTCTCCTAAGAGCAATATCATTGCAGCTCTTCTTGGTTAAAAGATCTGGCAAACATTTTTGAGAACCTTGTTTTGTAACTGATTTGCAAAGGTCACTCAGTGTAAGGTGATGCTGAGCTCCTACCTTTGGCTCCCCAGGCTAGTAAATCCTCTGTAAGGTGGTCACAGGCAGGACTGTCAAATGTTTAGCATCACATAAAGACTGTTAAGCAGTACCGTTTTCATAGTGTCACCGTGAGGTTTTTATATGAAAAGAAAAAATCTCTCCCTTGTGGCTACAACATTTTTTTACAAATTCTTGGTGTTTTGGATGAAAGAGCTATAAAGTTGATAGGGAATAACATCCAAGGGACCTGTGAAACTGCACAGTAATAATAATCAGACAGCACTGTTTTCCCCGTGCATTCAAATTGTCCATTCTTGCTTTGGTAGGATTATTTTATATGTGCCTTTTCCCTTGCTTCAAAACAGGAGTGACTGAAAGAAACAGTGTTGTTCAAGAGCTTCTTATTTTGTTTGACAAAGAAATCTCCAAAGCAACTCCTTCTCATCTTCGCCAGAGTTCAGGGAGGTAGAGTGACAGTTCATAATTCAAGGGAAATAATTTCTACTTACAAAATAATTGCTGGGTACTAAACATCTTATCATGTACAATTTGTAATACTATCTCATATAAAAACTTAGAGCACATTTTCTCCATATCAATGATGTATTTCAATAAACTATTCAGACTATCATTTTTTAAGTATTACAGAATCACTCAGTTATATATATCAACTTCTCACTGAAAATCTGAAAAAAAAAAATAACACTGCTGATACATGTAAAATTTCTGGTTTTCTCTAAGAACTGTTGGGTTTCTAATTAAAGTTATACATTTCAAGGTAAGAAGAAAAAAAAAAAAGACTGAAATACATAATTACCCACAGAAAAAGCGTAAATAGAAAGTTCCTGACCAGATGTGAAAGATGTGCATCTATGTCTGATACATGGATTGTATTTTGAAGTAGAATTTCCAAAGCATCTTCATCCACAGTCAGGAGAGGACTTCCCAACAACCTTAGTATCTCCAGTGCAGAGCGTCTGAAAAAATCCACACATGCAGCGTAGGGCATACCAGGTGCTGTCCTTTCCTTAAAATCCGGCCCCAACTGAGAGTCCTGACCTTGGTTAGAAATCTAGCCCTTTCTTGGCAGAAAAGTCTTACTTTCATCTCTGTGTTAATAACTTTAATTAAAACTGCCCTTCAATGTAGTTTTGGCAGAGTAGCCAAAAGCTCAGTGTTAGTCTTGAACTGCTTGTTATTGCCTTGATGAAGAACAAGAGCAAAGGATTGCATACAATCCTCATTTTATACTTTCATGTAATCCTTCCATTCTATAAAAAAAATCACACATATAACATTATACATAGAACCTGCAACAGAGCAATGGCCTTGGATTTATCCTTTTGTGTAAATTCTTCACATATGTAAGTGTTTGTAAGATGAGCACTTAATCTTACACTTTCCCTATTACATCAAGCAGGTGGCTGATAGAAGCACAGGAGATGTGTAACAGGAGCAGGGAAAATCAATAGTGTGAGCTGGGCAGAAGAAATCAATGCAACAATGCAGCAAAAGAGCTGAATATAGTGGTGTGGCCAAAGGTAATCAATAAAAATACATGTGCTTTTGTGCTGCATGGTGAGCGAACAGGTCCAAATAGAACAGAAGACTAACACGGACTTTCATCTGAATCCGATACAAACTGGATATTTGGGGAGGTTCAGCTGAGCTAGTTTTATGTACACAGGCACATATTTTCCCCCTTCTTTTTCCTTTTTTCCTCCATCCTTCTGATCCCAGGTTCCAGCTAGTTCTGTATGCACAAATGAAAAAATGTTCAACAGCTTCAAAGAAAAAATAGATTTCTAGCATAATCTGATAAATTCAGTTCGTCTGGATAGCTTGAATGCTGTTTATTCTGCTGGATGTGGCTATTTGCTGGCTGTGCATCTTCAAGTGTATTTTTCTTCTGTGTTTTCGTAATGAAGTAAAAGTCTTCCCCAATCGACTTTCTTCCCCAGAACTGGATTTCCATCGCTGGTCATTTTTTTGGTTTGGGTTACAAATTTTCCTGTAACCTGGTAAAAAGGCAGCCCCAGTATTACCTGTGAAGGGGAACTATGCCTTAGGCCACGAGTCAAATCCTATTTGAGTGGCTGCTTTTGATGTGCTATATATATTTTCCGGGAACAGTCTGCCCAGCCTTACCTTCTGGCTTGGTCTCTCTATAATGCCGCGTTGTTTGTTTGTTTACTTTTCCCTTGGGTACTGCTAAAACAGGTATAACTTCAAAATTTATTTCTCCATGAAAAAACACTCTCTCCTTTCTTTTTGGCCATATTACGGTGTGACTTTTATCCCTTGCACAAAACTCCTGACTTTGTCCCACACTAGTTGAAAATATTTTTTTCTACTTTGGTAGTGGATACGGGATATTTATGTTTCAGCTCTGGTGTATGGGTTTCTGAAATGATGAGATACCATGCCCATAAGCTACATATCTGACCCCAGTTCTGCTACACCATTTATTACATTTATCTCATTGTTGCCGCGTGGACTTCTGCAGTTTCAGTTGCGGTACACTTTGTACTGCCTGAGCAGCATTTTATTTAACTATTACAATGCTAACACTCGACAGTATGAAAACTGAGCTTCTTGTTTTCAAAAGCCACCGGTACCGCCCATCGACAGGCACAGCCCTTCCCAGCCTGGGTCCTTATAGAAGCAATCAGTGCTGGGGAGATCTCACAAAGCCCGAAGGCACTGAGACTCACCGCTGGGCTTTGACTTTGCTGTCCTGATTGCGTTTTCCCAGCCCTCAGCATCCTCTGGCTCTTCTACAGGAGCCGAGGTGAGACAATCTCCTCCACACTAGGTAAAGAGAGCTGAAGCTTCCCCGAGATCTTTGTCGCTCGTTGGAGTCGACTCAATAAAATAATGCCGAGAGACATTGTGTGTCAATTGTGTTGCCTGCCAGGGACGTTACACTCCTGGTACAGAGAGTTACTAAATCTTGACAGATCTGATGACCGAGGGCATTTTTTTCCCCTGCGACATGATAGTCCTGCCAGGAAGGCTTAAATGTTTGTTTGCAGAGAAAAACAGAAATGTGGTGCTGCTTCTGCTGTAGCTGGCACTAATAATCACCTGTGAACAGACTGGTTCAGTGGATACTGCAAAAGCTAGGGAAAGGGCTTGTGCCAGCGCTCAGGGAGAAACCCGGGACAGAAGGCTTCTCATGAGCTGTTTTTTCAATGCTGCAACTTTTCCCAATTCTCAAATTCCTTTTCAAAGCTCTTTAAAAAGAAAAAAATATTTATTATTAGCTTGTCTGATTCAGAAAGTGCTTTGCTGTGCTGATATTCGCATCCCCAGAAGAGTCTCACTCTGCTGAACCGATGCTACTTCCTAGTTTAACTGTGTGTTTTCTGCACTTACCTAGTGCATTTTCTGACCATGGGCTTATGGCTCTGAACGGCATTTGATGACTTAGCACTCACTGGTGCCGGGTGAGGGGTAAGGAAGGACAAGGGGACAAACAGAAAGAGCAGTGTACAGCATATGGCAGTAGCAAACAGACCTGCCAACGGGAGATCTTGGCCCCAGTTTTGGGAGTTTGAACTTGCGTTTGAACCTGTGTTTCCTCTCCGGGGAAAGGTGGGCATGGGAGCAGGGTGCATCGCTATGGCTTGCCTTGCCATGGGGCTGCGATGGGTCCCAGCCTGCAGATTTGGAGCCAGGAGAGTGGGAGCGGTGCTGCATCCCCATTACAGAGGTGTCCACCATGAGTAGAACTGCCCATAAAGCCAGCCTCAAGGGCTGCAGTACAGGCAGGGGAGAAGGTCCTTCTTCATCTCTTACTCAGAGACCCTCAGAAAGGCTGGGAAAATCAAGTTCCCTGGTTTTAAACTTTGGAGTCTAAGAGACGGATGCTTTTTGAAGGTCCCTAGAGGTCTGTTTACAGCTTCTTCCACTGAGCTTCCATTGTGACGATGTTGTAAGTGGTGCCACTTTTCCAGCAAGATGAATACCTTCTCTGGGACAACCAGGAGGAAAAATGTCAATTATAATTAAAAATAACCTCTTCATTTTTGAAAGCATGTCACAGATTATGGAGGAAAACTCAGCAGCGTTTCTTGCTGATTTGAGCTTCTAGATTTCCACAGAGTCAAAAGCATTTGTGAGGGGTTCTTCATAGAAGAGCAAAATCCTGTATGATAAGGGTGTAATTATAAATGTGAAAAATGCAATGTTGTGATTCAAGAGGTAGTGTTAATACTTTGAAAGGACTGTGGGACAAGATCCAGATCTCATCTACTCTACAGCCAACCCAGCAAAGCTCTCCTGAAGTCACTCTGATGACTTCCTTGAAATTAAAGATTTACATTGCTGTAACTGAGCAGAGAATCATACCCTACAACTTTAAATCACAGCTTTGGCATTAATGCTAGAGGCCCAATTCCAAGGCTGTCAGAAGAGGATTTCAAGGATCTATTTATTGACTAGGAAAAAAGGTTGCCCTTTCAGAGAGCATCAGCCTGACTTTTCATTTATTTTCATCTTCCCTGGACTTTTGCAAAAGTAAAAGCGACTTAGAAACAGGGAACTGGGCAGTCTTTTACATATGGGGAACTGCTCCAAAGCGATAATTAGCTGCAAGTGACTAGTGGAAATGAAGTAGCAAGAAAGGTTTATAAGCAGGATCTGAAATCTGTCTTTTCTGGGGCTCCTTTGTTTTGTGTTTACTCAGGTAGTGCAAAGTTCTGAAAGAGTAATTTGCGAAAGCAAGAATAAATCTTCATGTTTAGATTAGGCATGGGGTTATATGGGCATTTCTGCAGCTTTAATATTTATGTGGTTGGTGGGGAGAGTGAGTGGGGAATGGAATGAGGGTTTCTGTTTATTTTCTTTCATAAATCAGAGAAATTACTATTAAAAATTTTACTTCTTCATTCAAGTGTTCTACGCCAAGGATCAGCACTGGGCAAATAATTGCAGCTAATCCCAAAGTCCCACATATGGAGGCAAATACGTATTTCCTACCGTGTATATTGTGTGAGTCGCATTGAAGTAAAGTAAATGGAGTTGTGTAATGTTTAATTTTACCTCACATATGAATGTACGTTCTTCCCACTGTCTGTTTGTAAAAGTTGCCTGGGGGTTGCTTTATTTTAGCTGGGGTGCTGACAAGGAAGGCAAGTGTAATGAAAACAAAGCAGACAATGTTCACAAACACGATATATGTGCTGAAGTCAGGAAATCTTTTCTCACTCTGGATTTTAAAGAGCTGTATGCAATGTACGTGTCACTCAGCCTAAATGAAATTCTTATCTCAAGGGGTCATAAGAGTCTCTGACATGTGATTTTAAATTTGAACTGGCTGAGGGGCTTTCTCGCTGCTTTTCTTTTTAAAAAATTACATTTGCATAGAAAACTTTCTATTAAGTTTCACTGAACCAAAAAAACTCTGACTCTATTAAGAAGATATTTATGTTGAGGTAAGTGCTGACCCTGATCAGGGTTTATCACACTGTTTGACATTTGGCTATTTTTGAAATATTTATTGTTTAGAGAGCTGGTCTGAATTCATGGATGTTTCCTGGACACTTTCCACTCCGTCTCTTTCCTCTCAGGTAAATTTTGACCTCAAAGCCTTTCTGGAGAGGTTTGTATCAAGAGCGAGCTGCTCAGAGTAACAGGGATGAATTCTGCAGCATTTAACCTGCTACTGTGAATAAAAAGTTTTCCCTGGTTTTGCGTTTTAATCACACATCTGCCTTCCACACTGGTTAAAGGCATACAGAGATGTCAGGGGACTCATGGCAAAGGCTGAGATCACGCGTTAGGATGCAGTGCCATGAAATACATCAATACTATTTAGGAGATCACAACAAAAGACATAGGGCAAACTCTTCCTCCACCTTTTCACTTCCCCCCCCATCCATTGCCCTGATTTCTGGGCTTGGTCAGTTTGATATGTACCTCTGAGAGGAGGTGGGTAAAACACACTGCCTGAGTTCAGGACAGTTGTCACAGGCTTCACCTGTCACATCTCCATCAAAAGCCGACACATAATTTATTTCCAATAGGATTGCTGCCCAGGGAAAATTGTCAGTGCCAGGGGAAAAAAAAAAAAAAAAAGCAAAGCAAAGCATAAAGAGTCTTGATACACAGGTCAAAGGGAATTAAGGGCGAAGGAGCTGGCTTGGCACTTGTCAGCATGGCATTCGCTGCTGCTCTGAGACAGGACGAGGAGCCCACAGACCCACTTGGGCTGGCCTGAAGGCCAGGTGACAGTGCGTGGAGGCATCACTGCCCGTTGCGCTCCCTGGCTTGGCTTGGAGCAGGGCACGGGCTGCAAGGGCAGCTGCAGGCACCATCCACCTGGTTCAAAAGCAGCAGCGCCTGGTGGGTCCTGTCCAGCTCCCCTTGGCAGAATGGCTATCCCTGACCTTAGTGATGGAGAGCACGTGGGTGAGAAATCGGCGGGTGTAAGCCTGTGTTCACAAACCACAAGCGTGTACTTACGAACTATCCAAGCGTGCATCGATGTCGCAGCTTTTGGAGGTGCACATCAGCCAGCTTCACGGTAACAATGTGTGTTAGTGTGTCCGTGGAGCTCTGTGTGACTTACGGAACTGGCCAAAACAATCGATTAAACCCTTGGCAGACTGTTTTCATGCTGAGCCTACAGGTGTATCCAAACCTAGAAGGCCATGCACTGCAGGAAGGCGTTGCGCCAAACCACGGTAAACCAACGGATCATCACCAAAAGGAGTCTCTTGACAGCTTTGGGTTGTATCGTTTCCTAGAAGTACTCCGTAAAGTGTACTGGCTGCTGCAGGTCTGGAGAATGGGCTGACAGCCTCCAAGCTCCTGGAGCAAATGTGCCCTGCAGCGTCACTCAACCTCCTTCACAGGGAACAAGACCTGCCAGCAGCAGCCCGCCGTCCCGGGGGCTGCCAGAGCTTTGCCGGCCGTGCGTGGGGCAAGACGGAGGTGTGGACTGACAGCCCTGGGCAGCATGCAATGTCGCAGTGCCATCAGGGACACCCCTCACCTGCATGGGCACAGCAGAGGTGCTGGAACTGAATCTTGGAGGAAAAATTCATGAGCACCTGTGGAAGCGAGCGGAAAAGGCACCCGTCGCGTTTGAACCGTCGCTGGGGCCTGCTGAAAGGGCACGTCGTGTTCTGCTTTACCCGTGGAGCAGCACCTAGATTCACATCTAAGTACCTGAGAAGAAGAGGTTTAACTAAACCACCATTTAAAGAAATAACTGCTAAAATAATAGCATTTGGATAGAGCAAAGGTTATCTGTCCTGGAACGGCAGATATTCCTCAATGACTCTGCTGATGAAAGGCACAGCCAGCATTGGAAGGCTTTGGAGTGCTCACTCGCTCTCGCTCTCAAGTAGCTTGTTGGCTATTTATGCCATTTCCCTTATTTCCCAGCAAAATTAATTTTACCACATACATTATGTAACAGGCTTTTGTCTCAAACAGCAGAGACCAGTGAGCATCCCATCCTCCCCAAAATGACACCTGGTATTTGTGGTATTCCTCTGAACTGGAGGAAAATATCGGGGAGGCTCTAGCCAGAGAAGCACTGGGGAGAATATCAGTGTGTGGTCCCATCACAGCTCTCTGAGATTTACGTAGCTTATTTGTAGTGCTTACAAGTGAGGAGAAGGGTTTTTTTGCCAACACTGTAAACTCAGCCTTTGATCTTAAAATCAATTGGTGTTCTTTTGCTTCTTATACCACCAAAGGTGTTTAAAAATCTGTTGCCAGAATTGTGCTGACAATTTAGCTTTAGACCATGGGAAGCTCAGCCCCATTCTTACTTTATGAAATGAAAAGCAGGTATTAACAATATCCATATGTGCTTTTTTTTCTTTCCACTAAATTAGACAGAGGCTTCTTAAAGACGCTGTGTGGGAAGATGCAGAATTAAACTATAATTGTTTGTGGTGCACCTTCTTTGTGCTGATGTATCAAACTACTGGTACTGCAAACCAGCCTCCCCAGCTGCTCCAGGGCTTGCCTTGCATAGGAAGATGCTGTTTGCACAGGGGCAGTGAGGATTGCTCACTGCCACCCTCTACATTTACACTGTAGCCAGTGCATCGGGAGTATGGTGGGAATTAGTTGTTTGCCAGAGGATCTTCACTATCAAGGAATGAGGGCAGGAAGGGAAGATGAAACTAATCAGAATAGCATAACTTGAAGCAGTTATGAGGTTCAACTAGACATCAGCATCTCTGGGTATTGGGGGGAGCATTAGTTTCCTAGACACTCCTGTCTTTCCTGTGTAGTTGCACTGTGGATGAGGACCTTGTTTCATTAAAACAGCTGCAGTGTTACTGAGCCACTTGTGCTTAAACCTAGCACCCCTCAGAGCACCCAGCTTCTGTTGCTTTCGTTATGGGAGAGGAATCACTCTTCCTTTGCATTTGCCTCCTCTGCCTATAAGGCTAATACACTCATGTAAGTTACTATTTCTTTAGTATTTGAGTAGCTCCACGTACAGTACCAACACAATGATATGCAACCAGAATAAGGACACCCCACTGTGAGTTAGTGGAGTTGCTGGTGTTATACTTCACGCATGTTAAAATTCTGCTCGTGGCAGGATTTAAATAATGATTTTCAGACTGTATTACTATCTTCAGTTTTTCACTGATCTGTAGTTTACCCGCTGGAAGCGGATGCCAGTGCTGTTAAATGCTACCCTGTTGTGGAAAGGATTCCTCAAAGAAAGCTATGCAGCACTTCTTAAAGACTTTCAGCCTCCAGATCCACCCCATCTCCCCAGGGAGCTTCTTCCAAGAATGGATCCCCAGGCTGTCGCCTGCATTATCCCTAAGGAAGGCAAATGCCTGTTTCAGTCAAGAGCCGGTAATGAGCTCCCTGTTTTTGTCACACTTAGCATGTTTGTTAATGTACAGATCATCAGAAATGTAAGTCTGGTGGGCAGACATGGTTCATGCTGAAAGATACACACTGAGTCATCAAAGGCTGTGAAGGGATGAATTTTACCTTCTGTTGAGCCCAGGAATTGTTAAATGGTCAGACAAATCTTCTTATTACAATGTGACATATGCAACTTAAAAATAAATGAGCTGATTCTTCATTTAGTTGCAGGAGTGCCAGGACTCCCCCCCATATAAATTAGAGGTAAATACATTTCATGGGGGAAGGCATCGATTTGGAGAGGAGATGGAAGATTAACTCTGTCCAGACCCTTCTGGAGGCTGCAAGAAAATCAGTCATGAAACTGGCACGCTCCACTAAGAACAGTTTCCCTGTGATGAATGAGACCTAAGGCACAAAGGAAGACAGAGTGCCTCACAAAGCATGTGTCATAAAAGGTCTGTAACAAGTCAGTCAGACAGGGGAAGAGAGAGACATTCAAAATTTAATTTGGTGTAAGTGTATTTCATGTCTTGATGTATCTTTTATAAATATTGGCAATGGTGCTGTCCATCTATTTTGGATACCAAACCCAAGTAATTCAATGTTCATTTTGCTTTAACTTCTTTTGAGCAAAGAGTGATTTCAAAGTAACTAGCTAACAAGACAATCATTATCACACAATGGAGGAAATCTGTGAAATAGGGTCATGAGGTAAACGCCTTTCTCCCTTAGCACATGTCTGGAATATTCAAAGTCAGGTCTCCACAGGAGCTGGAAGACCTTGTTTGAGAGCTGTTAAGAAGAAAGGGTATTTCAGTGACTAGTCATAACCAGGAGGGCTCTCTGATATAAAATAAGGTGATGGACCCCACAAGCCAGAGGTCCCAAAAGAGAAATCACACAATCCCTCTGAAATATTCCAAAATCTAACCTACCTTTGATGCTGTCCAGACCTCTGGAGACTTTTTTTTTTTTTTTGCTCTTTGCACTAGCCATTGGAAATGGTCAAGATATTCCTGGGGAAATAATTCCAACAGAAAATGTCCTTTTCACAAAATCCAGAATTTACACATGGAAATTTCTTATTTCCCCAAAAGCTTTTGATTCTTCATCAAGAAAATCAGAAGTGGCCTGCCCTGCTTCTCCTCCTCAGGAACACATTGATTTCACTTTTTTGTTGGAAGAGAAGAAGGAAAATTAACAAGAATAGTACAGGCATATGATGAAGAGGCTGGGAAATAGCAATAATAGCAACAAAACTTGTGTTACAGCTCTCAGACTGGAATCTTCCTGGAGCCCCTTCTCCTGAAATATTTTTTGGTTTTGACTTTGTGTCCAAAAGCATAACCAAAATATATATTCCCTGTGAACAAGTGGTTTAGTTTGTTTTTGCAAGGCTGGATTTCTTTTTTCCAAACCTTTCTACTGGCTGCTTTCTTCATCCATTTCTCTGGCTCTTGTTAATGGTCTTTTTGACATCAATGCCTAATGCCTGGACCTGCTTTCATAATCCTGTCACTGGTGTTCTGCCCATTCTCTCTTAAAACACCCTTTGCAAAAAGCTAATCTCCCCTCACAAAGGACCGAACCTAAAAATAGGAAGACCAGTGCTGCTGCTGTGATAATACATTGAGTGTGACTTTCTGACTATATTACTGTAATCGCTATCTTTCATTCTCATTAACTCTGTAACATATGTCCTCTTGTCTTATTTTGTTTAGTTTTAGTCTAGCTTGAGTCTACAAATCTCTACTCAACTTGTAGCCCTTGTGCAAGTAATTCACTGAAGCCAAACAAGAAAGGATCACTCCACTAATTAAAAACCCTACATTTTATACCACCAGACTGTTGTCTCCCTGGAGAGAGCGTCAAGACTTTTTCAGGAAAGCACTTCACATTTTAGTGGTACTGTATAAATACTGATTTTAAGAATCAATAGCTGAATATCATGTTATAAATTCTTACAGTGAGGAAGAAGTACCTTAACCATGTCGGCTGGCTCTAATCAAGCACAGGCCTGAGCAACCAAACGTGTTGCGCGTGCTCAGGATCCAGAGCTGCATTTTACAAATGGCACCTGCATTAACAAGAAGCAAACTTCAAATCCTCAATTGTGTCATCCTTGGTGCTTAGGGTTTCTCAGCCCAAGGCATTCAAACACTTCTCTTCCAGCTTACACCCAATTGTTAGCATTGCTACACAGACAGCCACTCTGCTGTCCCTTTTTCTTAGAGGTGAGTAAGTAAATAAGCCCTCTGTACTGTTTCACTTCTGAAAAAAATAGATCTAGATTACCGCTGTGTTAGTCTTAAGTACACATGTCCTCCAGGAGGGCTGGCTTCCTCAGGACAGGCACAGAAAGCAAGCTTTGCTGAAGTGCTCTCATCTGGGGACAGCCGTGTTTCTGTCCTCGCTTACCCAGTCCCACAGACCACCACGCCTCCGTTTGTCGCCGAGTCACAAGATCATCCACAGCAAGCGGCATCTTCCTTATCGCGGAACAGCACGTCAGGGGGTTCGAGCATCATAAAGTACAACCAGATTTAATAAGATCAGGAGGAAGACTGGTAGCAAACTCAGCAGCCCAGGACTAGCCAAGGAGGGACATAAGCACAAATACACTGTCAAAACCAAAAGGAAACCCTCCAGCAAACCCAGCTCAACAGCCAGCCTTTCCCAGCAGCGTATGAAAGCAGCAGCCTCCTGGGTGAGGGGGAAGAGCAGCTATCACACGCCAAGGGGAGGTGGGGAACACTCCACCAGTGGGGCACGAACCCAATGGAGTGAGACCAGATGAACGAAACCGAGCCCCAGCTTCCAGTGATGGCTTGAATCAGTCCAGGGAAACCTTCTCGGACATGGCAACACTCACAAGCCGCTGGAAGAAGTGAGGACAAATGCCGAAGTCTCTCTGAGGAGTTCTCAAAGAAACACAGCAGCTCGTCTCCCAGCACAGATAAAGCTGGGTTGTGTCAGTGGAGTCACACAAGGATAGAGACAGCACAAACCGGGGCAGCACCCGGCTCCAGGAGGTGAATTTACTGTGTGCTCTGGCTGAGCAGCCCCAGTGATGCAAATTGCTGTAGCTCTGATTAATTAGGCTGCTAAACCAGATTTATAGATACTATATATTGCTATAGGAGCACAAAACAGCCAGAGACTTTCAACAACATTTCATCCTTATGGCCTGGTACACAGACAATGTTTTCTCGGTTTTAACCGCTGTAACTGTGCCAGGTAGGAAATGTTTCCTAACAACTGATTCACACAAATAAACCCTGAGTGTGGGCATGGCCATCTTGGCATAACTGTTTGTTACAGCTACCTTGCTTATTCATTTCCCAGACTAATATAAAGCATCTACTAGTGCAGCTGCATTCAAATTAAAAAGGTCATACCACTTCGACTGTACTGATGTAACACAGCATTTGTATACAATCATTGTGTTAAACCAATATAGCTTTTCATCTTTAGAAAAAGTCTGAGCTATGATAATGCATCAGAGTTTCGCACTGTTTAGCAAGAGAAGTAAAATATAGTGTGTAAGGAGAAAAAGCAGAAAGGGGAAAAAAAACTAACTCCTCACGAATCCATTTTCACTGGGTCAGAAAAATCTGCATTTTCCTTTTAGTTGTCTGATTACCAGCTTTCTCTTTGGCTGCAGCTTTGAAAACATTTTTCTTTCCCATCTTTATTCCCTACCAAAAACATTGTCTTCAAACAAATATCTCAAAGGGTTTATAGAACTGATTACAGACTGATTCTGGAAGGAAAGAAAGATAATTGTGCGTGAGCCGATAAATGTTGCAGGGACAACTCTAAACAATCATGCATGAATTATATCTTCAACAAATGTAATTACCGAACAATTCAGAAAATGTGAAAATGCTGCTATTTTTTTGTAGTTATTTCCTTTCCTGGCCTGTGTTTTGGATGGCTTTCAAGCATCCCTGATTAAATCTGGCCGGAAATCTTCTGGTGGAGCCTATTCCCAATGAGAAATGTTGATTCATCAGAATGAAATGATGCCGAGTGTGGGAACCTGTCGTGTTTGGTTCAGCATGCATGGGCTTTAAACCTTGCCTGCTGTGCAGGTTGCTGGCAGAAAACTACCAGATTTCCTCCTGTCCCATCTGCACCTCCCGTGGCAGCCCACTGCACAGCCTGCGCGGAGGGGCCCGTAGACTTAAGGTGGACTTCTCTACAGGCTCTCCAAGGATAAAAGGGATCAGGAGGTAAAAGCTATGAGGCAAAAATCTTTATTCTTAAAATAGTTGGAGGCAAAGCAGTCAGCACCTGACTTGACTTCCAGTTTTCCGATGTAGGAACTGTGCTCCCAAAGCAGACTGCAAAATCAGCATAATGCAACTTTGAAATTGCTTACAAGTGACCCTAGAAAAAATTAGCCTTTGCTTACAGCAATATGTGAGGAAATGTGTTATAAGCTCTTTAATGCAGGATATTTGAAAGTGTTTTGTCCTATATTTCTATTTGAGCATCCCACGCTAATGCTGTGTTAATCACCAGACCCTACTGCTAGTCCTCGACCTATGAAGCTGGAGGGATGACTGAGCATTGCATGCAGTTACAACCACTCTACCATTTTTTTCAGCTGCATGCTGGCTATCCTGGAGTGCCGCACGCTCCATACCTGCCTAGGACTCACCAAGAGCAGCCTTCTGCTGATCTGCAGGACCTTGACTCCAGGCTGTAACTTGTTCCATGCCACGTTGCCCTCGGCAGATATTAGCTGGAGCCTCTGGCTTCCAACTCACCTTCCTGGGTGCTAGCTCAGGACACTGAACACCAGCCAGGGACAAGTGACAGAGAGGTGTCATTGGGGAAGCATGCAGTGGTACAGTACCTTGGATTCCCAAAGGAGATGACAACCCTGAGGGACTTGCCAACACAAACATCTGCCAGGAGATATTTCCTGCCCACTCAGCTTAAAAATACAGGGGACGAGACAGTCACAGTACAGGAAGGAAAACAGGATCAGGTGGAGGGTTTCACTCAATATTTTGCAGGTGCACTGGTACTGCCAGGAATGCTCCTTCCTGCAGCAAGATGTCATTGCAGTGCCTAAAGTGCCTTCACCTGTGTCATGCTGAGGGCCTCCCAGTCTGCAACTCTGCTGCCTGCCTTTCCCTCACAGCTGCCGGGACAGCGTTTTCCCTTGCCGTTCTCACGCCGTTGTTCTTGTGTGGTTATTCTCTTGGCCGGGCACCTACAAACTCCAACAGCGTGAGAACCCCCCTCTGCTCCTCCCTCCCTTTTCCTGACTCACACTTTGTAGCCTTTGATTTATAACAGAGAAAAAACAAGTCTTAGCTGATAGCATAGTAGGTATTAGCTGATAAGCATTACCCAATAGTACTACCTGCACAAAGCTTAGCTACCCATCACCCTCCAACAATTGTACGTGATCAAAGCGTGCTGCAATCAACACTGAGAGCTTCAGAAGTGGGGAAAAACAATTGAGACTCTGAGTAGGTCCCAGTGAAAAACATAGGGGACTATGTTTTTCTGACTGACTAGGGGGGATAATCATCCTTGTTGTCGTGTTAATTTACTGTACTGGAGAGACCAGTCTCAGGAAGATACTTGTCTGGACACCCAGAAATAACCCTGGGAGAGCTTTTCCCTCTCCCATTTTATTGTCTTTCTTTCTTCCTATCCCTTGTCTTTACTAAAAGGTAACTTTGAATTCACTGTATGCCACCAGCTGTGGACACTACAGATAGAGCTTTGTGAAAGTAGGTCTGTCACAAGATTGTCTATGTGACAGCGTTTCTAAGGACCCATCTGAACTCATCTGAGTCTAGCAATGAACGACCCAAATCTGTGGTCCATTATGAATCTTCAGCTATGCTGTAAAACACCATCTATTGAAACACTTTTATTTCAAAACAGTGTGCTGAGCTTGAGTCATAAATGCGTATTCAGGTGATATGTCTTTGCGATAAGCAGGTTTAGACAGAACTATTTTCAATCCAGTTTCAGTGAAGATGGGATCTACAGGACACACTCAGAAAGCTCTGAGGGAACATTGCACGTCAAAAACCAACTTAACTTGCTTATAGCTCTTTAGTTAACCCCAGTGATCAGAAGAGACCTTCCTGAATCATGTAGGCTTGCACTTGTCCCCAGTCTAACTCTGCAGCTCACTGCTCTGTCTTTGAAATCTGCAAATGCTTCCACTTGTGTTTTTAAGTCTTTGTATAAATTGAAGGTCATTTGGGCTCTGATCATGTACAGCTTGAGTCAAAAGGAGTTAATCGTTAATTTAACTGGGAGTAGGATACATGCCTTCTTTCGGAAAGCAGAAACAGGGAGGGGATCATCTTCAGTAATTTAGTTAATTTGTTAAGAAGAAGAGACAGTGGAACTTGCATGATGCTATTAACCTTACAGTAACTCAGTTTTCTTAACACTAGCTGGTAATCATAAATTCCATGGCTGTTAGAAGATTCACTTGCTTCTGGGACTTGGTTTTAGCTGCTGATTTCCAATTCAGAGCCACTGGAATTAAGTGAAACTCTGCCTTATTGGGTCTAGGGTAATGCTACAAACATTTCAACAAATACCCATTTGTATATTCAAGAGAATTATATTGGACTGTGTTTCCAGAATGTTTTCTATTTGCTTGCATCTCTAATCCTGAGTGAATCCCATGGGGACAGGTGGCTGACTGCGGATTTCTTGCAGAATTTGGCATCCCTGTGTTTGGATTTGGCTGTGTTCAACCATTGAGGGTGAATATTAAATTTCTGATGAACAAGCTGTTGTAGGTGAAAAAAATGCTTAAATTGTGAATGTTAACAAGCTGCAGATAATTGGGTGTATGTGTGAGTGTGAGGGGATGCACACCCAAAGTTTAACTTTTGAATGCTCAAGCAGAAGCCTGCTGCTTGCAGTTAGTTGAATTTTGATAGTACCTGGACTGAACAAACCTTGCATGTCCTGAATCCTCCCGTTAATGAAGACATATAAGACAGAAGCACCAGTTAGGAGGTTGATCATGGGTTGTACTTCTGCACCTAGACTATTTAGAATAGGAAAAACAGGGACATGGGGCTACGGAAAGAAAAGATGACCAAACCCAAGGGTTCTGCAAAAGAAGAAGGGGGAGAAGAAGGGAACCTGGAATGATGAAGGTGAAGCAGATCTCAACTGGAGGAAAGATCCTGGAAGCAGGGGGATTCTTGGAGATCAGATCAGAGTGAAGACAAATGCAGTGGAATGCTCAGGGACCTTGGCTGGTGAATGACTGAGTGTGTTTAATAATCAGGTAAGATAAAAGCTATGATCTTTCTGGTCCTTCAGTAAATCCCAGTATCCAGATCCACTATGAGTTGCTTGTTACTCTGTCTTGCCCATGAACAAGCAGGAAGGATAAAATTCACCCAATAATCTACTCGTTACAAACGATACACCAAGGCTGAAATTCACCCAAGTACAGGGAGCAGTACAAACTGTATGTATTACTTCAAAACCACAGAAGTCATGGAGCTGGGAATAGGACTAGCTCTGCTCTTAACTGGTATAATGGTCTTGTGTTGATCCACTGTATAGGGATGAAATTAATTCCCTTCTCAGCCTGGAAGCCATTAGCAGTAGCAGAAGCTAAAGACTTTTCCTCACCAACAAATCTTTTACTCCAAGATACCAAAGCGAAGGGAAAGGCAGGTGTAAGTCAGCAGGCTTTGGTTCTAGACCAATTTTCTTCTCTTTTTCAACCTCAGTTCCTGCCAGAATAGGAAGCTAGGACATTGTCTTCCTCATATTTTTTTTCCGTGAAGATGACTATCATCCACCATCAGTTCAAGATCTTTTTTTCCTTCAAGGTGACCACAAACTTAAGGAGATGAACTCAAGGAGATTGAATGCAGTATTCGGAGATAAGAAAATAGATTTTAGATGGGTTTATGGAGACATGGCTGTGCTGTTTACAATGATACCTTCACACAGTAAAACCCAAGTAATTATAGACAATCTTCCTTTCTTTTGTTTTCCTCTTGTCATTTTGCTAAGCATTGTGAATTTCCAAGTGGAAACTCATTGAGGAGGCAGAAATGTTTTGTTTTGTTTTCCTCTCCATACCACCATACATCTGCTTGCTAAAGGGGTGAGCAGTGCTCAGATCTTACCAGTAGGACAGCTTTAAACCAGCTCTTTGATCCTGTTACTGACAGTGCTTTCCCAGTGGCGCTCTGAGATACCAGCTGCAATTCCAAATATGCTGCAATACAATCCCAGTGGCAGAACAGGCTGAAGGCCATCTTCTCTTAAGAAGATTGCCTTGAAATACTTGCAGGACAATCAATTCTTTTTTATAAAAAATAACATGCTAGATGCTGGACTGTGTAGTCCATTGCTTAAACTGCAACTCATCTATTGGCCACAAGTTTATCTGATGATAAAGCCATCTCTGGACCCAGCGGGAGCTGGAATTTCCAAGTATAGTGATTTCAACTATGAGTTATGGAGAGGGAGAATAAGCTACTTATAAGAGTACCTACCACAGTGTTTGGAGCAATGTTTCTCTACCCACTTCTCTGCCAATTCGTCTCTTTCCGCAGGTGCTGAGAGGCATCTAGAATGGTAACATGATACGTGATGGGAACTAAGAACAAAAAAAAGGTTAGTAATGCAGTATTTGCTGAGATCTGAGCAATGCTTAAGCCAATGTTTGCCACTGATTTATTTTACTGAAGATGGTATTTCAACCTACTGCTTGGCCGGATGGGCTGCAGTTCTGAAGAGTTTGGTGTAAGACCTTATGATATATTTCTAGACCAGGTTGAGGTGGCCTACGAATCTACTTGTATTGAGGTTGCTAAGACTGTGAGTGTGGTAAACCAGGTGTAAAAAATGGAAGTTTCAAGCCTTTACAAACCAGTAGGTGGAATGTCAGCAGATGCATTCCAAGCTACGCCTCTAAAGGAAAGTCATCTGCAGATGATGCATCACTTGATTGTCCTGAGTGGGAGCGAGAGAAAACTGTTTAGTGAAACTGCTAGCATCTCATCTGCAGACAGGCTAACAGCAGCTGCCTTCAGCTGTTGTGCATTTCAGCTGGGATAGTCACCTAACGGCTTCAGGAACAACAGGGCTCACCCTGTGGATATTTAAGAACAACTTACAATGCTGGAAGATTCAAGATTTGACACCAAGTTGGGAGGCAGGGTGGATCTGCTTGAGGGTAGGGAGGCTCTGCAGAGGGATCTGGACAGGCTGGCTGGATGGGCTGAGGCCAATTGTATGAGGTTCAACAAGGCCAAGTGCCGGGTCCTGCGCTTTGGTCACAACGACCCCACGCAGCGCTACAGGCTTGGGGAAGAGTGGCTGGAAAGCTGCCCGGCAGAGAAGGACCTGGGGGTGCTGGTT